>OY728164.1:1281094112-1282344112 GCA_963277665.1 Viscum album
TAACCTCATAATCCTAGACATTAGTAACTCAAATATACTCAATATAACTCAATATCAGGACCCATCCATTACATGAATCTCGAAGAAGTTCCCCTTGGTATCTAGGTGATTCTCTATCATTTATAGTGGATAATTAGAAGGTGTGTATAAATATCTTCTAATTTTATCTCCTTTTCCTTTGATCTTCTCATGAAATATCATCCCCTTTTCTCATTAAAACACTAATGGGATATAATTTTTGGATTTAGAGTAATTGGAGGTTCATTGACATATTTTCTTATAGATTTGGGCTTGTAAGGACTCAAAATCTTTTTCTTCTAGTACTATTTTCAATGTTGGATATATTTTATCCATTTTGAGCTAGCTCACACAATACAATGGTTCTATCTCAAAAATTTCATATCATCCTTGTAAATTTCACTTCATTGGTTTAGGAAAATTATTTAATTTATATCAAATGAATTTTTTTTATGAAATTTTATCTTTTGTGGCATGTAATGTGGTTTTCTTTTAAAAACTTTTATACACAACATATGTACGATGAAATAATTACAAGAATATTTTGTCTTAGGAATTGGTTTCCTTGAATTAAGGAAATGATTATTAGTTTTGGTAATTTATTATTAAATTAATAAAGTGTTTTATATTATTTTAAAAAAAATAGAAAATGGGGCACTTTGGTGCATCAGGATATGGACATGTGTAATCTGTAGGGCATGCAGATCCACTAGGGGTTATCATTTTGATATCAAATGACTATGGGAAGAAAAATATTTATACTGAATCCCAATATTCTTATTTTAGTGTCCCTTAATTTCTCATTTTATTTATTTCTATACGATAAATCCTAGTTTCTTCCTGATTTCGTTAAAGATATTAATGTTTTATGATTACTTTTGGAAATTATAGTCCTCTTTTTTTATCATGGTATGTTTGGATTATATCCCTCAATTTATTTTTCACATACATTGTCATTCATTAAATAGATTTGAATATGGAATTCTGAAATCATAAAAAAATGGATGTCTTATGAACTATTTTTTCAATTGAACTTTCATTGTAAGTAAATTTTTATTTAATATTTAACCAAATATTTCATAGAGATGGAAATTTTAACGATTCATTATGGACTCCAACTAGGTGGTTTCCTCTTACCCCTAATATTCATTTTTCATATGAGAATTTGGTTTCAAAGTATATTAGATAAGGGAAGTGTGTCAAATATAAATATTTATACTGTTTTATGAAGTTTCATTCATTTTTTTTGTGATGGCGGTGACAGATGGTAAAATATATATTTGGTTTTTTGTTTTTAATAAATTATTTTTCGGGAATGTGAGTAGTTATGTATATGTCCTGGTTTTATACCATTTATTACATATTGTACTGTAATTTTTTATCAATTTTTATTGAATGTTAGACATGATATGTTATTTTTTTAAGATTTAAATATTTCTAATTTATTATGTTGTTGCTGAAGTGTTTTTCACCAACTTATAGTCATTAGGAATATTAAAAGATAGTTTTAATAATAATCCTTAAATGATGTGTTTTGTTCACCCATGATACATCATTATAAACAAAATCAGAGCTCCCTATTTTTCAAGGGTATATTTTTATAGTAGAGTAAAACCATTTAAAGTCATGTTGTTATGGAAAAAGGGTTCTTGGTCAGCTAACTTTTGGGTTTAACCATGAGTAACTAGGGTTGGTCCAGGGAATTTTCATCAATTAACAAAACATTATTTTTTAGGTTATTTAGATTGAAAATATTTCGGATTTTATTAGAGAGCCATTTTCTTTTCATCTGTTGATTTCCATCATCTGCATATCTCAATCATTGAATTAATTTAATAATTATATAATTGTTATTCATGGTCTTTAGTTTGGTTTCTTGATGTTCATGTTTTGATTTGTTGTAGTATTAATTTTACAGTATAGCATTATCCTGTGAGTTTAGTGGATAATGCCTCAACTAATCCTATATAATAATTTCAGGGAAGGGAATATGATATATGATAAATAAGAAAACAAACCTATTAAACCATATGTATTTGATGTATTGATGTAACTTTTTCAAATCTTGAGAAACCTAGGTGGTTGAAACTATGGAAAGATGGTGGAACATTAATTAGAATTTAATAATCAAAATCCAGAAATCCATCATGGTGATATGGGATCATAAGAACATTCAGATTTTATTGAATTAATAGAGAATATTTTAAAATTTTCGAATACCTAGAGTACATTAAGTTTGGATTCTCCAAATACACAATTGAATTAACTATTTTTAAATTGTGTGATTAAATTTTGAAAGCTATGTTTCATGATGTCTGCACATGGAATAGTTTCAAAAATTCTTTCAATCAATAGTTATACGCAAAAACATTTCATGTGTCAAAGGATTTAAAGATTGTGACCTTAGATCAGAGTTATTGTTCTAGGATAATTTATGCTACATAATTCACCATGGGTATTCATATTCCTTAATAACATTTCTCTACTAACATCCTCCTAGATAAGTTGTACATGATGGGTTATAAGAATAAGCTCTAATGGATTATTATTACGAAATTCATACTAAACATTGTTGAGCTAGTTCATAAATCAGCTATAAATATGGTAGAAAAAGCTTTGAAGATGGGTTTAGGTGGAGCTTTTGTTATAGTTGGTGATTACTAGGTTGTATATCATGGAAAAATAACAATGTGAAATAAGGATGCTATGTTTATGTAACGATATATTATATATTTCTATAGTTTAGTCGAAGGTGTTTTGTAACCAATGTAGAATACCTAAAAATTATACACCTAACCATACATAAGATCCCTATATTTTAAATCATTATGGAAAATTTTTTAACCTTAATCCCTTTTTGAAATGGAATATCACAGATGTAGCTCTAAATAAACTCATAATAATGTTTCAAATGTTCATATTTTTTTGTAAAAAGGTGTTGGGTTAAATTTTCATGAAAATAAGGATACTCGGGTATTGATAGATTCTTAGGGAAGAGCAGGTTCCATATTTATTTATCACTATACGCACCAATGGAGTATGAACCAGAGCCAACAAATACGCGAGTTAAAGTGTTTATATTATAGCTATAATAACAGATTTTTTTATAGGTGTATCAAATTTAGTTACATCATCTACATTGATTGGTATGTTGGGTGTGTGGTTGGAACATTTGTTGTTTTTTATGGATCTTCCTACTGACTAGTTAAGTAGAAATAAAGAATGTTTTAAATGTCCTGAGTACTAGAATATGATCCCCGATAATGTAGTCCTATGATATTTAATACACCTAGATCATGATATACTCAATTATATAATTGGAATAGATTATGCTGACAGGTTAAAATCTAAGATTGATTATTATAATCATCGATTTCTCTTTTATTCTTGACATTAAATTATTCACATCATTCTAGGTGAGTATGATCTTAAAACGTGGAGAGTGAGAAATTTTCTTCCTATGCTTAGGAGGAACTCATGTCAGTGTTCAAAGATGTTTTATAATATCATATACCTTCTAATAAGTGGTTATCTTGAAGCTATTGTTAATGAGTACCTGTAATGACCGGGACTTGGCTGGCCACCCGAACAGTGCTAAACAAGTTGGGTGTTACTACCATAGGCGCACCTCCCCTAAACGTCAGAGGTTGTCGACTAGCAGCGAGGGTCTGTTAGGTATAGTGGGGATTCTATACCCTCTCGGATGATCCTAATAAGTGTACTGGTCCAAGTATAATTTCTATAAGCATCTGAAAAATAAATGACTCAGCAGACTAAATCCATACCCCTAGAGAGAAAACATATCAAATATCAAATAAACAGTGGAAGCAGTATAGAAACATTATTAGTAGTAAGTAAACATAAAAATATGCTGAATATCACAAGCAACTACCACTGTAAACAAAAAACATTCATACAGAGCAATTCTTACACATCAATATATAACGATGCCAATGGCTAACCAACAGTACTACCTAATAGGGTATGCAAACTGGTACAAAAAGAAAGAAACTAAACAAATTAACTCTGTCAAGGCATAACCTTGAGGTCCATACCAATCTATATGCAAACAACACTAAGGTCAAGCTTCTAAGGATTATCCTCTACCTGAACGCAATTTCATAAAGCCTACATGCATCCCGAAGGGCCCATGTACGGTGTGATACGAGTCTCAGTAAGATACCACCCAAAGGTGCATACCTAATATGACTGTATAGTGGGACATGCTTATATAAGGAAATAGTCAAAAATATAATGCTCAAAAGTAAACACAAACTTCACTGGCGCTCAGCAGCCACCAGGAAGACTCTCCTACATCGGCTAACACCGGAATCTTTGACCTGTAAACTGACCCCACGTGCCACCTGAGACCATGTATCTCATGTGCCGTCATCCCGGAGGTACACCCAATAATCGTAACCCTGCTCGAAATCTCAACATTCCCATGGAACAACATCTGGAGGAACAATGATACCTATCCTCAAATGATACCCAGAGAGATAGAGATGTCTACCCTCATATAATACACCGAGGGACACTGATATCTTCCCTCAAATCACGGTGAGCCGCGACCCCCCAACCTGATAGCCTCAACGCTATCTCCAGAATGCTCCTCACCTTCCACAATGCTTCCTATGTCCTGCACCCCCAAACTCATATCACCTAACCGCGTATATCAGGGGCCTCTACCCAGCGAGTGGCCATCCCACCTCATCACAGAGTCTATCGGTGTGCACACTACTCAAAATTACCCAGTGAGCGGTAATCATCTCAATAAGTTCCCATAGCCACAACATATCTGACACCACGTGTCCCTACGAACCTGTCTCTCTTGTCTGATGGCCTTACCACCTAATTAACCTAGGCCAAGCCCAATCTGATAGTGCAATTACCTCAACTGACGTCCATGACACCCAATCCTGTGGTAGAAACCATCCAAGTTACCCGGGAAAGCCCCAACCTATGATAAACATCACTCCACAAAATATTCGGTCCACGCCCAACATAACAAAACAGCCCAACATAGGAAATATCACACATTGCATATACATACTGGAAAGCTTCACTTTGAACTGGAAATTACTAAACAGTCAAGTTTCACTATCTTGTGTTGTCCCATGGAAGCACTTAACTCATTCATAATTTAACAATTAACCCAACAGTTTGACTCACGAAAATTCTGTAAGAAGTCTAAACACACCAGTTTAAAAAATGGCCCATTTCCTATGCATTTTAGTACCCCCCAGCCGAATTTCCCCAAATGAGCAACAACCCCTAACCTGTACTTTCTCAATCCAAACAGGGTCAGGGAATACCCAGAGGCATCCCACAATACAGATAGTTAGTTAAAATCAATTAGACATGGTTTCTCTCAATACCCAATGTCACACCCAAAGGTCTCGACCCCCAAAAGTCTACAAAACAGAAAAGAAGGAATGAACCACCCACCTCATACTCGTATGATGATACTCCTCCTATATCAGCCTCTGAATATGTCTAAATCCCGGTAGATATGCGTTTCTGTCAAATTCTGGAAATTCCACTCTGATGGAAACTATAGAGAGATAGGCTAGGAATAAAGGATGAAAAAGGGTGTGTGGGGTTAGCCTCTCTGATGCAGTCTCGAAACCACTGACGGATCGAAGAACGGGCAACGTATGGTGATTCTAGGAGGAATTGTGTTCGTCGGATGTTTTCAGATGAACTGTCCGTCCAACCGAGAAGAAGAATATGGTTTCGGAAAAAAGACGTGATGGCCTCCCTCTCGCAAAAATAAAAAAAGCACACGGCGTGTATTTAAATACTACATGCCGTATAGATGGCCTTTCCATACTATGACTTAATCGGAGTCCAATGCACGACATGGACTATGTACATGGCCAACACACGACAAGGGACTCGACCATTGCACATAACGAAAAGTACATGGTTTTTCAAGGAAGACTACATGTTGTGTAGATGAAAATTTACACATGGGGTACCACACGACATGTACTTCGCCTCAGATGGTTTGTCACCTTCCTAGATGATACACGGTGTGTACTTTTGAGTACATGGCGTGTAGTCTAGAAATTTCCAGAAATATCAGAGAATTTCCAGAACTCACAAAAATCAGTCCAAATGTTATAGAAAAGTAGAAAATTCACATAGGCTGGGATAATTTAACCTATTCTAAAAAAACTCGGGTTCTTACAAACTCCCCACCTTAACGTAGCTCGTCCCGGAGCTACAGAACAAAAGCCGGAGATGGCACTGAACATACCACCCCACTCAAAGTAACCTGGACTTCCCTGGCCTCAGGATTCTAGCTAAACTCTTAAAGGGGCTCCCCATCTTAGGAATTTCCTAATCGGTCTAAACCCGAAACAAAACTCAATGCAACCAAAATAAACAAGAAATACCCAACGACCTATTTCCCCAGACCCATGGTCCTCCAGTGACGTAGTGTCACCCCAGCAGCTCCACGGTGCTCAAGTGTCACTTCTGACACCGAACGTAACCCTCAACGCATCATTTTTCGCCTCCAATAGGTCTTTTATCTCATAGATGCTTCAATAAAAACCTGGTGCATTGCACCTCAAGTAACCTGCATCCATGATGCCCCGATGCCCATGAAACCTCATGTAACTAGTTTCCTTGATAATCATGATGCTACGCCTCTAAAAAATATATATATAAAATATATAACGCATCCGATGTGATTCCAATCCAGCTAACTAGCAGCTAGTCAGTCCACAAGTATCTCGTGCAACTCGTGCACTCAACCATACATGCCTCAATAGACCATTCCAAATGAAATCAAGGAAAAATCACGGCCACCCCTGTGGTATACCAACCACTGCCATCTGCTAACCAGCCTGCTCAGTCCCTGGCAGCTCCACAGTGTGTACGTAGCCTGAAGTACGTCTGCCTAATGCCTGACCTCCCTACAGTGCTGCTTCAGTAACTGGCCACTGACCCCTCAGCTGGGTCCCACCATCTCTGCCATGTTGTTTGTTCACAACTGAACCTCGACTACCCTCTCCTGGTACCGAACCTGAACCAACACCTGACATCACAATCTTTCATGGCACCTCTCTATCGGCGATCTGAGAAGGCGAATTGCAAAACCACTCCAGATGCATGACCTGTACAGACACCCGACACTCTTTCAGAGGCCTATCGCACTGATCCAGAACATGTCCCGACTGTCCACACTGATTGACAAACACCGCTGAACATCCATGATGTGGTCTAGATGAATCTCTAGCCAGCCTGCCCTACTGAAACTCATCTCTACCTCAATTCCTTCTATCTGAACAATCACCTAGAGCTGACGCTCAGCCAATATGGGGTCTATCCCAATGGTTTCCCTCCGCTAAAAGCGCGTGGTTCACCACCTCGGAGAAGGAACCCAGCCTGATGATGTATACCTGGACCAGGATTGCGTGTCGTACGCCATCCTCGAGGAGCCTCACCCTAGCCGCATCATTGCTCAAAATACTAGGTGCAAAGCATGACAACTCTGTGAAAATAGCTGTGTAGTCCATAACGGATATGTCTCCCTGCTGAATACTCAAGAACTCCCTTGATCTCTATGCCCTCAGTGTATCCATGAAGAAGTATTAAAAGAACCTATCCTCGATGTCCTTCCAAGCTATTCCATCATTTCTATGAGCCTAAACCTGTATGTCCCACCTATTCTTTGCTGGTCATATTAGCATTTACATCACAAGCTGGACCCTCCACCCTAGTGGTGTCTTGAGCTACTCGAATATCATCTGCATGCATTCTATTCAGTTTTCCTCCGCCTATGGACCACCCTCACCCTGAAAAAGTGGTGGGTGCTGTGACTGGAACTCCCATGTCATATATACCATAGAAAGATCTATACCCTATGCGCCTCTATCAATCCCCTGTAAGACATGTACCAGGCTAGCTCGCAGCTGCTCGTAGATCCACATTCCGAACACTGCCAAACCTAGCTGCTACCCTGCCGGCACTGGATCCTAAACCTGATCCTATCTCTGAGCCTGTACCTGCGGCTCATGCTCTGCCTCCACCGGATTCTCAACTCGATCCTGCGGCACAATATCTTCTCATTCCCGATGCTCCATCGAGTCATGAAGGAGTATCCTGTTGAATACCATAAATGGTCAGACAGCCCATATATATACATAACAATATATTCTACACATATAAGGAAAGCATTAAAAGGTAGTGCATAACATATACCCTTAATCCACCCCACCACAACCCATGCCCTATGGTCAGATAGAATTGATTGTTTATTGCAATATGTATTTCATGCCTTGTATGTATTTTTATAATTGCATGTTTCAGGATGTTTGGCTCTGGCATATATGAGAGTACGCAGGTATCAGGGTTGAGCCAGTGTAACTATCAGGATGGGGCAACTCGACCATCGGTTTGAGGCAACGTGAGTTGTCAGGACAGGCATGGCTTCATGTACTATTGATACATGGCTCTGTTAAGGGCGGGTAATGAGGCAATGAGGCCGGGATTCCATAGGGCATGGGTTGTGGTGAGGTGGATTAAGGGTATATGTTATGCACTACCTTAACAAAGCCATGTATCAATAGTACATGAAGCCATGCCTGTCCTGACAACTCACGTTGCCTCAAACCGATGGTCGAGTTGCCCCATCCTGACAGTTACACTGGCTCAACCCTGATACCTGCGTACTCTCATATATGCCAGAGCCAAACATCCTGAAACATGCAATTATAAAAATACATACAAGGCATGAAATACATATTGCAATAAACAATCAATTCTATCAGGATTTTAATCTATTCACATTTCAAAGCATACATATCATGGAAACTGATTTTGTTATTCACATGGCATTATCACATCTCAAGGCATACGTGAAATTATGAAATTGGAATACCCTAAAATGTGCCTATCAAAATCCAATCAAACAAGACAACCATACTGGGAAAATGTCCAATTATCCATTACCACACCGGGTCTAGGATCACATATCACAATCAAGAACATCACACGTCAAGTGAGCCATCAAGGTGGAAATCATAATTACTGTAATCTGATCAAAATAAAACTTCAATTCCCACCCATGGAAACTTGGTCCATCCCTCGTACATGGGGCTGTAGGCACCCAGGAAAAATCTAGAAACCTAGTTCTAGTAACAAGAACCTATCTCCAGTCTACCATATCCTAATTAGTAAAACCAATAGATATAAAAAGAGAGGTCTAAATATCATTAGTTTCTAGAAAAACACTGCTACTAAATCCTAGTCAAGAAATCCTCTGATACCACACTATAACAACCCGGACCCAGCCGGCCACCCGAACAGTTCGAAACGAGTCAGGTGTTACTACATTAGGTGCACCTCCCCTGAATTCCAAATGCTTCTGACTAGCAACGAGGGTCTGTTAGTATTGTGGGGAGGCTATACAATCTCGGAGGATCCTAATAAGGGTACTGGTCCAATTATAATGTCTATAATATGTGGAAAAATAAATGACTCAGCAGACTCGAATCAGACCCTTAGAGAGGAAACATATCAAATATCAAATAAACAGCGGAAGCAGTATAGAAACAGTAGCAACAGAAAGTAAACAGAACATCATGCTGAATATCACAAGCAATTAGCACTGCAAACCAAAAACATGCATATAGAGAAAGTCATACACATCAATATTTAATGACACTAATGGATAACAAAAAGTACTACATAATAGGGTAAGAATGACGACCCGGACTCGGCCGGCCATCCGAACAGTGCCAAATTAGTCGGGTGTTACTACCTTAGGCGCACCTCCCCTGAACACCAATGGCTGCCGACTTATAGCGAGGTTCGGTTAGATATATTGGGGAGGCTATACCCTCTTAGAGGATCCTAGTAATGGTACTAGTCCAAGTATAATTTCTATAAGTAGCCGAAAAATAAATGACTCCGTAGACTCGAACAAGGCCCATAGAGCGAAAACATATCAAATATCAAATAAACAACAGAAGCAGTATAGAGACAGTAGCAGCAGAAAGTAAACAGAAAAACATGCTGAATACCACAAGAAACTACAACTGAAAACAACAAACATGCATACAGATCAAGTCATACACATCAATATATAACGGCACCAATGGATAACCAACAACACTACATAATAGGGTAAGCTTGCTGGAAGAAAACAAAACATACACTATACAAAGTAAATCCAACAAGGCACGACCTCGATGTCTATACCAGTCCCCATTCCAACAGCATTAAAATCCAACTCCTGAGGCAAATCCTCTACCTGCACACAATTTCATAAAGTCTACATGCATCCTGAAGGGCCCGTGTAGGGTGTGAGACGAGTCTCAATAGGATACCACCCAAAGGTGCATACCAAATTTAAGTGTTTATTCAAACATGCTTATATAAGGAAATAGTCAAAAGTACAATGATCAAAAGTAAACACAAACTTTACTAGTGCTCAGCAGCCACTAAGAAGAGTCACCTGCTTCGGCCAATGCCAGAATCTCTGAACTGTATCCTGCAACCATGTGCCACCTGACACCATGTGTCTCAAGTTCCAATGATTCAGAGGTATGCCCAATAATCGAAACCCTACTCGAATTCCCAACCTTCCCATGGCATGAAATCCGAAGGAATAATGATACATGTCCCCAATGATACTCGGAGGAAGAGCGATGTCTGCCCTCAAATAATACTGGGAGGGACAGCGATATCTTACCTCAAATCATGGCGAGCCTTATCCCCCAACCTGATAGCCTGAACGCTATCACCAAAGGCTAATTACCTTCCACATGGCCTCCTATGGGATACACCCAAAACCAATATCACCTAAACGCATCTATCAAGAGCCTCTACCCAGTGAGTGGTCATAGCACCTCATTACAAAGTCTATCTATGTGAACACTACTCAAAAGTACCTGGTGAGTGATAGTCACCTCAATAGGTTCCCATAGTCACAACCTCTTATATATCTCTTCTCCCTGCGAACCTGTCGCTCATGTCATATGGCCACGCCATCCATGTAACCCGGGGCAAGCCCAAACTGACAGTCCAATTGCCTCAACCAACGTCCATGACACCCAATCCCTTAGTAGATACCACCCATGTAACCCGGGCAGGCCCCAACCTCTGATAAACATCACTCCAAAAAATATCTGGGCCATTCCCAACATAACTAAACAGTTCAACACATGAAATATCACACATTTCATATACATACTTGAAACCATCACTTTGAATAGATAATTACTAAACCGTGAAGTTGTATTAACTTGTGATATCCCATACCACAACCTAACTCATTCTTAATTTTACAATTAACCCAATAGTTTAGCTCAATAAAATTCAGTAAGCAGTCTAAACACAGTAGTTTAAACAATGGTCCAAATCATATGCATTTCGGCACCCCCAGCCGAATTTCCCCAAGCGAGCAACGACACCTAACCTGGCCTTTCTCAATCACAACAGGGTCAGTGAATACCTAGAGGCATCCAACAATACAAATAGTTAATTAAAGAAAATTAGATAGGGGTTTTCTCAATTCGCAATATCGCGCCTGATGGTCGCAACCGCCAAAAGTCTATGAAACACAAAATAATGTATGCATAACCCACATCGTACTCGTACAATGATACTCTTCTGATATCAGCCTATGAATCGGTATAAATTATGGTAGATCTGTATTTCTTTAAAATTTAGGCAATTCCACTAAGATGGAAACTGCGGAGAAAAGGCAAGGAATTAAGGATGAAGAAGGGTGCATGGGGTTATCCTTTCTGATGCGGTCCTGCAACCACCGACAGATCGAAGAATTGGAAACGTATGACAATTCTAGGAGGAATTGTGTTCGTCGGAGGTTTTCAAACAAACTGTTCGTCCAACCGAGAAGAAGAAGATGGTTTTTTAAATAAGACACAATGGCCTCCCACTCACACAAATAAAATAATATAACGATGTGTAATTCAAGACTAAACGCCGTGTAGATGGACTTTTCGTACTCTAACTTAAGCAGAGTCCAGTGCATGACTTGAAATGTGTTCACAGACAACATACGGCCAGGGACTGATCTATTGCATAGAATGAAATGTACATGACATTTCAAGGAAGAATACATGCCGTGTAGATGGAAATTTAAAAATGGGGTACCACATGACATGTACTTGGCCTCAATCCTTTTGTGACCTGCCTAGCTGATACACGACATGTACTTTGGAGTACATGACCTGTAGTCTTGAAATTTCCAGAAATTTCTCAGATTTTCCAGACATCTCAAAAATCAGCCAAAATTTTATATAAAAGTAGAAAATCCAGAAAGGGTTGTAAAATTAAACCCATTCCAAAAATACTCGGGTTCTTACAGTACAGATAGTCATTCGCATATTATTTTTCTTTTTTTCCTTCTTAAATAAAGGATGAAATTACTATTGACTTTCTTATGGGGAAAATCCTCTTATACATTAAATATTATCTTATTGAACTTTTATATTTATAGGATACTAACTTTCAAGATTATGATCATGATGAAAAGTTATTTGTCATCTGAACATATTGCCTTGGGATTCAATGATTCTCATTATTATGACAGAATATGGAATCCTTCAATAATCTAATAATATAAAAATATTTAATCAAGTGACTATTAAGTATATGTATGATTTACTTATTATTGATGATATATATTATCAAATTAGGGTAGACTCATGGTTTCAATGGGTGATTAGAATTTGGGGTACCAAATTCAAAGAGCCTAAAAAGTGTATTTTTTTAAGACAACATTCGGATGTCGGAATGATTGTTATGATTATTTGGTTTTGATATTTGTTCTAACATATAATATTATGGTGTTTATCAAATTGTATAGTAGAATCATTATTTTGTTCTTGGACTCTATCATTATGGTTTTTATGTATGATATTTTCATGAATTCCATGTCAATGGAATAGAACAGTGTCCATCATGATATTTTTCTCGTATCCCTCAAAAAAAATCCTCTGTATAGAATGATTTCAAAATTTAATTTTTTGGTCGAATAAGGGATGTTTCTAGGAGATGAAATATCTAGAACATGAAATATCATATAGTTTAATATCAATGATTCCAATAATATATCCCATAAGTGATATATTAGGAGAAACCCATAAATTCCAATTAGAAAAAAAATGATAGGTCTACTTGGTCAAATACCATGAGAGGGGGCTGAATTAGGGTATGACAAAGTAAAACAATTTCCCCTTCAGATCTTGTTACATTGACAAAAAATTCTCTCTTTCTCAAATAGAAATTTATCAACAGAAATTGAATCATACAGAAGAGACAATAATTTTTACTTGGTTCACCCTCACTCGTCTATTTACAAGGAACATACAACAACGATGTCCCGATATATCAAATCCTCTAAAGCTAATTTCCAAATTACAAAGTACAGTTCATATTTTTTTCCCTGGGATCCCTATAATTAGAAGGTTTAGGGTCTTCCCACTACATTCCCATGGATCACTCACAATGTCTCTTCCTTTGTATCACTATTAGTGGAAAGGATCCCCATCTTCCCCTTCCTTTGCTCTCTACTATGGAAAGGGATCCACTCATTGTTTATTAACTTGTAGGTCACTTAATTTTCATGAAATCATTCATCCTTGACTATATTTATATGCTCTATTGATGTCCCCTTTTCACCCATATATGAAATCCACCATTTGACATAATATTAAGTTAGTGGAAATCGCTTTCAAAAACTGTTTTTGTTATTTTTCAAGCTTCCTTGGATCCTCAACGATCCAAATTTCTTTGTTTTTTAACTTCATAGAGGGTATTACTCATGGATCATAACTTTGTAAACTATCTCTCCTCTGTATATCATTCCTAATTTTTGGACTATCTAAGATTCCACTAATCTTCTCTAGTTCGTGGAATACCTCAACATCGACAGTCCATCTCTCCTCCTCATATTGGGTCTTCACCCTTCATGTACCACATCGTCCTCCTCTAAATTACACTACCTTTGTGGGATATAGTTCCCCACAATAACAATCAGTGGATCATCTTCCACATGAACCACTTCCCCCATCATGGAATTATCCCACATGAACCACGTTTGGACATCGCCGAATTCCAAGAGGAAATTTGTTTGCTTATGAAAATAACTCAAGTAAATGATGGGATTAGTGATCCTTATATATGAAAATACATCCTCAAAAATTTCCTAATCTATGATTTTATAATCTTTAATGTCGTACCTTTTCCACCACATACAAGTTCTCTCATTAACTGATCTTACAAATTCAGTCTGTGTACTTTTTTTGTTATTATAAATGGACAAAATCATTATCTCATATCAGTAATTGAAAATCCATCCTATGTATCGTAATCCTTACGTATACTTCATGATTTCACAGAGTACCAATTGCTCCCCACAAACGGCTTCCTTATGTGGTCTACATCTCACGGTTAATGGTTCTCTTCCATTGCTGATTACTTTTTATGTTCCGCATAACACATTTTCAATCTAGAAACCATGCTTCATGGTCTACATACTGTATTCACCAATGTGGAAATCATCATTTTCCAAAATCCAGACTACTGACTTTGAAGCCCAAAAATCTACAAAACACTGGGAAACTATGCCACCATAACAACCAAATTCAGAAACACTAACCAAGTTAATTTATGGTCATATGGAATTATTAACAAACAAAACCACACCCTTAACATACAATGAGGACACCTTGAGGGATTTTTTCCCAACAATCTATCCCTTTCATTTTTTAACAACTCTGTCATAATTTGATATCTCATTAAAGCATCTTCAAACATTTTCCATCATTAACTGATTTCTATTAAGATAGATATCGTGTCTTTACTATAAAAATACTATAATCCCTCATGATCCCTGATTGGCATGAGAAACAATAGTATAATTGATTTTTCATCAGTGAATCACTTTATTCCATTCCAACACCACTCATCGTCATTTATCATGAACCTTGGATTTTAATATATGAATCATTTTATCAATCACATCTAGAAACATTATATTTAACACCCCCTATGTCTCTTCTCCCACTAATAACTTTAATTACACTTATATCATTGATCCACCTAGAAACATTACCCTGTTCTTTGAGTGAGATATTTTCACACAATTCCTAGCATAATATGTCATAATTTTCCACCAAAAATTATGTTCATACCTTTGAGGTCTTCACTGGGGGTAAATATACTGGATTACAACTTTACAGAAAAATCCCACCATACCTTAGTGATATGGGGACCACATCCACCATTTTTCTTGTGTAGTGAGTCAACTAAACTCCCTGAGCTAGTTGATGACTTTCAAATGTTTATTTGGGTAAGGCATTAATTATAATGCCTCAAAACTATTGTTTTATAAGAACATACTCTACCCTCACAATCCCTTACTCCACATTATCCATGAAAAATTTATTTCTGACTTTAATGTTCTATTTCAATTATTAACGGAGTAGGATACTATTATGATTTATAGAAACTGAATTATCCCACTGAATTTTGATTGGAGACTTCACTTCAACTCCCATATCATCAAGATGTTGCTTCATCCATAATAGTTATGTGCACACTGGAGTGGCTACAACATACTCAGATTTTGTGGAGCATAATTAAATGAATTCTTTTTTCTTTCATAGGAATGAAATACAAAATATACCAAAATAGAAATCACATGTTGATGTTGATTTCATATCATTTGTTGAACTGGCATAATCGATATCTGTATATCCCTATATCTATGGATGAGATTTTTCATTAGACATCAAACCAAAATCCCAAATTCCCTTAACATAGAAGACTATACTATTCAGTATAATCTTGTGAATTTCCTTGGGATTAAATTTATTTTGTTCTTCTTGACATGTGGAAAAACGTATTCGGTTTTTTCAATGTTATGGAAAATATAATTCCAATGATCTTCCTATAATTTTTTACTTTGAAATATTCTTATTCATCATCCCCTGATAGTTTTATTTGGGTAGCCACTACATTCATCTTTTCCATAGAATATTCCATTCCCAAACTTCCTGAAATATCCATGTAATATTTATATTAAACATTGAATGTTCCATCATTTCATTGTGTTACGTATATACCCACAAAATATTTCAGTTCACCAATAATTTTCATTTTGAAGTCCCTTATCATTAATTTAGAAAACATCTACTTTTTCCTTCATATGGTTCTCCAAATATTATGTCAGAAACATATACCATCACCATCATCCCTTACTAACTATCGCGGTTCAAATATAAATTATAATAAACTCTACCATGCTAAAAACCAAATATGATTAGAAACTAATAAAGTATTGAATTTCATGCTCTTGGTGCTTGCGTCAAACCATATAATGACTTATTTAGCATAAAAATGTTATTCTGATATTCATGAATGTGAAAACCATCTGGTTGTTGAAATATCAACTTCTTATTCTAGAACCCCATTCATAAATGTGGATTTGAAATCCTTTTGTAAAATCATGATCTTTTTTTCATTACAATAGAAAAGAATAATCGAACTGTATCTATCCATGAAATAGGTGAAAATGTTTCATCAACATCGATACCCTCTATCTGGGTGTACCCATTGCACACATATTTTGATTTTTTTCGAATCAAAAAACCATATTCATTAATTTTGTAGTGAATGACCCACTTAGTTCTGATGGAATTCTTGTCTATTGGCCTTGAAACCATTCCCCATGTTTTATTCATCTAAATTTGTTGATGCACGTCACTGATTGTCTGAATCCAATCCTCATACCATATTCATTATAAAATCATTGATGCTCTTCCTTTGAAAGGTATAATTATTGTGGTAGATTAGTCATCCTACATGTCTACAAAAGAGCTATCTGATCACCAATTATGTTCTATTTTTCAATTTCAACTCTTCTCTTTATTTTTTGTGCAGATATGAAATTTTGCTCATTATTTTCATCATCCGAGTCTTCATCTTATTCAGCCTCTAGAACAGCAACATCCCCTAAAGGATTATTTCATTATCACTATCCATTTAATATTGGTCATGTAATTACTAAAGTTTTTTCTCATTCTCCACTATGTTTACATAAATGCTTCCAAAACTCATGCCAATCCACTTGTAGAAGAATTTATATACTTTCCTCTTAATTCAGTAGAAAAGAAATATCCCTATATCTTGATGGGATTCAAACTCATTATGTTTCTTCTCATTGATAATGAAAAACATACTTATAATGATATGAAAGTAATTTAATGGTTTCATTTTTTTATACCATAGCTCATATTAAGTATTTCATTCTTTCATACATAGAAATTCTCTATTTGATGTGTAGACTACAGTTATCTGTACTTCCTTCCAAAATTTCTCTAGACGGCCATTCTCAATGGCCATTGTTCGGGCCATGTTATCAACAATATTATTTATTCTCTGATTTAATCCATTCTATAGTTAAGTTATAACTATTGAAACATGATGCCATAAAACATTATTTTCAATATAATCCTCCACTTGGCTATTTTTGAACACTGGTCAATTATCAATTCGAATCTTTTGGATTTTCTTACCTAGAATATTTTTAGCATCCTATTGACATATTATAATGAAACTAAACACCTTATATTTTTGGGTAAAGATTGATACCCATAATATTCATATATTATTATTAATGAAGAGTACCTAATATCTCCTCCCAAGAAGAGATATTGTTGAAATTTGTTTCGAAACATCTATAAGAACTAACTCAAGAAATCTTGTTGACATTTTTTCCTTTTCTTTATATTTATTTTGAATGATCTTCCCTTGTTCATAGGATTCACACGAATGCGTAAGATCACTTGAAAAACATTGGATATATCTAAAAGCATTAGATTTTATGAGATCTTCCATGGATGTATGGCTCACATGGCCTCGAAATTTATGCCACAACTTATTTTCTTCTTCCTTGGACAAAAATCGCATATCTACTTCTATAGTCACGGGGTAGATATTATATATTTTATACATTAATTACAATAAAACAACATAATATTATTCCTTGATGACAAAAAATTTCTTGGAAAATTTGATGGCTTGTCTGGAAACCCAATTGACATAAACATAATAAGTTGTGACCATGATATTCAATAATCAAGACATATTCATGTCTCATATATTTTCCCCCAAACATTTCCTTCATATTCCCATGATTTTAAACACCTCGTAATTACAAAATATTATGATACCTTCTTTATTATACCTGATTCCTGTCACTTGATCCTTATTTCAAGTCATATGCGTGGTATATCCACTGTCAATGATCTATATCCCAGTACAATATGATACCTTGAATGAAATTTCTACAACCACTGTCTACTCAGATCATTTATATTTTTTCCATTTTTATGGCTTCATACTTTCTATGGATTTTTACTCTTGAAATTTCAAAAAATAGGATGGAAAATTTTAATCTTGTAGATATGAACGTTAATATTGAACTTTTATATCATTTTCTTATTCATCATTCTATATATTATGACCAACCTCAGTCTTATTTGTTATGTTCTTCTGTGTTGTTGATGATAAATATCTTTCCATGTGTCTGAATTCTCCACAATTGAAATAGTAACCATCAAATGATGACCTTGAAAATTGAACTAGGCATGACTACTTCTATTGATGATGTTTTCTTCGGTACCACTGACACTCATATGTCCTTTAACATATTCCAAAATAGCCATTAATAGTACTAAAAAACAATTTAGTTACAACACTGATAAAGGGGACCCATTAATCAGGGATTATTTAGTTATGATATTAGTGGCCTTTATCAGCACTACAAATAGCATTGATAATGGGATACCCTCATGCAAGTGTTATGTATATATAACATCTCACACAGTAGAACCTGCAATCAATCCTTCACACCAAACACATCACACCCAAAAGAAAATGTACAATATAAAATTAATTGACACCATTAATTTAAAAACATCCACCCATTTCATTTTATAAAATAAAAACGTCTATTTATATTTAAAAAATTCTGTTTTATATAATTACATTAATAATTGTCTATAAAACATTCTAAAATATTCATATTTCATCCTATGATGCCCATGAACACCACTAAAAAACTTATTCCCATGGTATTAGTTTTTGGAAAAATTATCTCCATAGTATAAAAATATTCCACCTATACAACAAAAAAATTATATTAGTAATTATATAAGGAATTAAAATAATCATTAATATGAAACAAAAAATTATTAAAATTCAATATTTAACAGAAATGACAAATTTCGAGTTAAACCAATAACATTGTGCATCCTATTGTGGTGGGGTTTATTCTAAAATTTTATAAATGAATTATGTATAATTGTACTAAAATATAAAATTAATCTGAATTTGTTTTCGTGGTGTTGAGTATGCGACTTGATCAATTATTAAATTTATTTGAATTTTAAATAATGACACATTAATAGTTATACCGGACACACCGTGTGCCATATTCATGTGAGATGGAATCACACCAATCACAAATTACTGATGGATAATTGTTCAAACATGTCAAATCAATCGGAATGTGATTTCTTAGTTTTTATTATGTCAATTGTGTTTTTTTACCAAAATGCCTTTTTAAATTGGAAACACACATTGTGAGTCATATCTGTCTCATCATGCATTAGTTTGACATGAGACGACCTTATACACATTAAAAATGACTTATGAATCATTTTCCAAAATTATCAAGGTAATCAGAGCGCATTTTATGGGTTTTCAGCGAGTGATACATTTGGAACATTAATATCAATTTGAAACTTATAACATACACATTTATTCACACTAGCCACACCATGAATCATATTGAGGTATGGTTAATCCATATATATCCCAAATGACACATGGATCTTTTTCCAAAAGTATCAAAACAATCTAAATGTGTTTTATCAGTTTTTAGAATGTCAATTGTTGTTTTTACTTAAAACAATGTCAATTTACAACTAATAAACCATTGAGTTGTAAAAGCCAAACCATGTGTATAATTATGGTTAAAATGATCCCTATATTTCAAAAAATGACTAATAGATTCTTTTTCTAAAATATCAAAACAATCTGAATTTGGTTTCCGGGTTTTTAGTATGTCACTTGTTGTATTACTTAAATTTATGTCAGTTTTAAATTAAAAAGTCACATTGATTGTTACCGGTCACATCATATATATAATTGAGGTATAATTAACTCATACAAGTTATAATTTAATTAGGAATAATTTTCCAAAAGTATCAAAACAATCTGAATTCATTTTCCTGATTTTCAGAATGTCACATTTTTTCTTTAAATTAATGTCAATTTTAAATAATAACAATGAATTTGATTTGTACTGGGCACACTATATATCATACTGTGATGAGTCTAATCACTGTACAATAAAAATTATTAATAGATCATTTTCCTAAAATATCAAAACAATCTGAATGTGTTTAGTCAGTTTTCAGTATGTAACATGATATTTTTACTGAAATTAATTCCAATTTTAATTACAAAGTGACACATTAAGTGATATTTGGAACACAATTTGTCTTATTGTTGTTATTCATATTCAACACATAAACAATGTTTCATTTATCATCTTCCAAATATATCAAAACAATAAGAATGAGTTTTATTTGCTTTCAATATGTGAATGGTATTTTTTAAGATAGACAATGTAAAATTTAAAAAAAAGACACAATTTGAGTTTTACTGTCCACAACATGAATTTTATTGAGGTCAGGATAACTCTTACATATCAAAATTTTCTTATGAATTATCTTCCGTATGTATCAATACAATTTGAATGTGACTTATCAATTTTCAATAGGTCAGTTTTTCTTTTAAATAAATTGATGTCTTAATTAAATAAATTGACACAATTCGAGTCATACCACCCACACAATGTGTATTACTAAGGTTTGGATGATTAATACACATCAAAAATTACATATAAATGATTTTACTAGAGTATAATAACAATCCAAATGCATTTTCTTTGTTCTTAGAATGTCACATATAGTTTTTACATAAATTGATATCAACTATTTAAAAAAAATACATATTCTGTTATACCTGTCACACAATGCATCATATTGAGGTGTGAGTTATTCCTAGACATGAAAAATGACTTATAAATTATAAAAAATATAATTAATAAAATCTAAATATGTTATATCAGTTCTTAGTATGTATGTTCTATTTTTTTTACTAAAATTTCATTACAAACATGAAACAAGCCTTTTGAGTCACAATAGAAGGATATAAAATATAAGAGTAATTGTAAAAAAGGGTGATATCAATGATCATACAAATATAAAAGGATCATAAAGTTGTTATAATGTAGTTTTACCATTATAAATTCATACCATGAATATATAAGAAACATCATTATTCTACTTTATTACAATCATTCATCAGTTATGCTACCCATTCATCTCTGAGCATATCTATATCATCCAGTGATATTTTTCTAAAATAATGGTTATAATGGAAAATATAAATACACAATATATTATTAAATATATTAAATGAAAGTAATTTTCTTGGAAAATACGTCTTTAAGGATGATATTTTGTGCTGAAAATAAAACCTATTTCATAAATTTATAGACATAATAACAGAAATATTTTCCATTGGTGTGTTTCTGGCTCTATTGAAACATTTAAGAGATTAAATAAGTTGTTTATATATGTTTTTGGATAGTTAAATATTACAATAAAACTGTTATATTGATCATGTAATTTTACTTGTCTTTTTCATTGGCCATAGCCACTAGCCTCATTTCTTTTTTCACATAATAGTGATGCATCACCCTATTATAATAGAATCTTCATTAAAAGATAATATAAACTATATAATATGGTGTTTAGTTCTTAAATTTTGTATGTAGTGTGTTTAAAATTTAAAAATGAAATCATATGCGGATTGTTTTTTTGATATTGATGCATTGACACAATGAAATAAATCTTTTGGAGTTTCCAAATTTACAACAATGAGCAACCAATGCTGCAAAGAAAGAAAAAAATTAATATTTAAGGAATGAAATGAAAAAATATTTGATATGATTAAATTGTAGAGTCCTATTGAATAATCATTTTTATTAAATAGATTCTATCATCTGATATTTTTATATCGAACAATTTTATCAGAAATTCCACTATTACAGCTATTTTTGGTGTCTATTTATTTTTCTATTGTAGATGTGATTTGATGACTAATGAGTCCAAAAACATTTCATTAACACATTCATTAAATTTTTTTCATATTTACACCTACCAAAAGTATGAAATTTATTCAATCGTAATTAACACAGTATATAAGATTTTGGAAAATGAAATCTGTATTACATAACTAATACATACATTTACAACTGAGCTGCCTAGACAGTCATAGTTGGGGATTTAAGTAGCATTCATAACACCAATGAAGATTTTATATTTCACTCAATATATATTTTCATCATAATAAACTATGTTTTTGAAACAGTAATTTATCTTTATATCCACACGAGCCTTGAATTCTAGAAAATGTGGATATAAAACATGGGGTATTTATGCTTTAGATAGATCTTTTTGATCAGTTTGTCTATCTATTTTAAGGCGCTGAGATGGCCTTTAATTTTATACCCTTCTCTTTGTTCTTCTATAATAACATTCATCGGTTTAGGCCAATTTCATTAATTCTAAATATTTTATCTTTAAATTTAATTTCAAAATTAATACCTCCTCATTGCCATTATTTTTTACAAGATGAGATCCCCATGCGATGAATGTTCCAATATCTTTTTTTACAATATTAATATCATCCACATGAAATTTAATAGGTATCTATATTCTTGGGACATGGGTTACATTGATAGTCACATGAACATGACCTATTATAAGTGTTCTATTGTGTAGCATGTCCTTTTGAATATTAAACATTAGAGCACTCTCCACCTGGAGATGGGTGGGTGTTTCTAGATATAAATCATCGTCCTAATGTCCATATAAAATAAAAGTATATTAAAGAAATCAGTTTTGGTCTTCTTCAAATTTCATTGAAACATTTACTATGACATTTATTACCTCAAAAAAGACATCTCATTAAGGGGAATATAGATCCCCATAGCTGGTTGGGGTGGGGCACGATCTGCACATGGTTTCTATTATTGAGTAGATTTATCTCATTTCCTATCCATTATAAGAGTTTCAATCATCTTCCTCTAACATTTTAATTTTCCTTATCGGGTAGATATATATTATTTTATCTATATTATTAATTCTTTTTGATGCTCCTCCTTTTTTCCCAAAATATTATCAGGGTGTCAACCTAAATCTCACATCTCTGATGCACCCATATTGTTCAAGCCTCTACAAGGACACTACTGTATGTGTTCATCTAGAATAGTTCTGTTTGATTCCTATGATCATGTCGGAAATATAATATAGGAAAATAATTGATCATTGTTACATATTTTTTATTGATAGAAAAACATTTTTATGTAATAAATATACATGATTCCCATACATTTGGTGTGGTTTAATCTATTATTATACTATCATAATTTACACACGCCTCTTTCCATATAACATGGATTGGGATGGAAGTGGTTTTTGATTTTGAGACATCATTATCCATATAAAAAAGAACATTATTATGATGTTTTTTCATGTCACATAAATGTAATGTGCTCAAATTAAAATTTGTAACACTTTTTTTTTCAAGTGAATCATACTCCATTATTTCATTACAGTAGGGGTTCCCTAGTTTTTATGCTTGTTTTTTATTTCTACCTCTCAATTGATGTTTAATAAATAAATAGATTTCAATAAATGTGATGGATACCTATATCATGAAATAACGTATTGCAGGAAAAAGTGTACCTGAAATGACACATCTCAACAACGTCTATTAAAAGCATCCCATACTTCTAGGGTTATTAGTTTTAAATTGATAATGGATGGGTGTAGGTTTACTTTCCAATTAACGCCTTTATGATAATGTCTTGTTATGATTGTATGAAATTTTATTGGATTCTTTTTATCAAGGATTAATACATACTACATGTGGGATTAATCTAGTATAAATGCACTATTCAATGGATGATGAATAGTAATCAAATGTTTTGTTATTTCAATTTTTAGGGAAATAATGAGATTATATAATAAGGTTTCAATGATATATTCCCAAATTAATTTCTTTATCCCAAGCACAACAGGGCACCATAAGTCTATGTCAATCGACACGTGTTACATTGTGACAATTCCAATACAATAGAGAAACATGACCTTGTTGGGGTTAACATGTTGACCCATCTCATTCCAGCCCCCAATAAATGACTTTCCTTTGACGATCTTTGTAATTATTTTTTCTAACACTGTCAAACATTCATGCCCCTATTTTTTCTACGACGTAAAGAATTTATCTCCATCCATTTCCCTAGAATTAACATCATTAATATGTTCATATAGAGTGAAAGCATAGACATGTTGAAATGGTTATTTTACCTCTACACTAATAGTAGCAATAGGTTGACTAACTTATTGTTCCTCAAGATTGAGAGAAACATCATGTGTCAAAGCTCATTCCTCAACACCACACGTAATAGAAGGTTTATAGACTTGTTGTTCCTCATGATTCAGAGCACTATCATGTGAAATAAGTAACTATCTTTAGAAGTGGATTCACATTTAATTTAGATTACATAAATGCTGTAGAATATTCACAATTACATGAGTTAACACAATGTATATTACAAAAAACATTATCCTTATTTTGAACTCTATTATTTTTTAAAGGCTGGAGGGATTTTACACCTATAGAAGATCATAATCCCCTCATTGTGGTATCCAATGTCTTAATAAACATTGTATACATTGGGAAAACTGTAAAATTATATTGATGTCCCAATGAAATGGTTATCCACGGTTTAATTTTCATCAGACCCTTTTGTTTTTTGATCAATAACATAAAAACTAACCATTATCCGTTTGCGGGATTTATAACATAAAATAATTATATTTCTTTTGATTCTATACTAAAAAATTCATCTTTGTAACTTTTGTTGCTAAAATTAACTATCACGAATCCCAATTAATCTATTGTAATGGAACTCCTGTGATCAACTCACTTGCATTGAAAAATCAACACATTGATTGTTGTCTAATCTAACTCCAATATTTGTTTAATGACTCCAATGTATGATATATGTAGATAAATGGTATTTCCAACCTTTGAAAAAAAACATGCATCACTTAAATATTGAGTGTAACTCCACTATTTTTCATGTTCTTATTTTCATGATGCTAATTTTTAAAGAACCTATATTTATTAAGTACATAACAATTTTAAGATAATACATATTCACACCTGGTCATCCAGCTATCCATCGATGCCATTTCGAAATTGAATATGAATTTTCATCTAACTCATTAAGAATATTGTCCCAAAATCATCCTATAAATTTTTCATTATATATATTTGATATCTATCAGTCACCCCTTTATGAAATCAAATGACTAAAAATTTCATTATGGGTTTTGACATGTGGTCAACTTCCAAATTATTATAAAACACATATAGGTGGGACTACTCACGATATGTTATATGGATTTTGAAAACCTCCCTTCTATAAATTCCATCACCCACAAGACCCCCTATGTGAATAAATTTTAGTAGAGTAATGTTTTCCACACTAGACAGGTATTTGGTATATAATTCAACAACTTCCATAACAATATATCGCTTCACAATATCACCCTTTAGCCAAATTTGATGTTTTACATACCCTTTAAAAATTATTTTATAACATTTAATCGGAGTATATCCATCTATATTGTACAGGACAACATATTTTAATCTCTCTCACAATGTAAACCATTATATCAAACAATGTTGGTGGGAAGAATCTTTCCAATTCAATTAATATGATGGTAATTTCTCTTTCTATACTAAAAAATTTCTTTAGGTCTATATCATTCTTGCATGTAGAATTGAAGGTGAAATAGAGTTTGTTTAATGTATGATGGATATTATCGCGAAAAATTACATGTAATGATATAAAAATTATAAAATTTATAAAAAATTGTATGTCATGTGATTTCATACCCTTTATCATTAAATCAGTCATTGAAACGATGTTCATGATATGCAATGAATACCACTCTGGAACCTATATGTCATTAAAAATGATTCAAAACTAATATATCTCCTTCTTAAAAATAGTGTAAGCAGCTGGGGGAAGAAAAGTTATTTTTTTCGATTTACTATTACCAACACTTCTCATATTCCCATGTCAACCATGTCCATAAAATATTTAATTTCATCCTTTTATTTTCTAGGTAAATTTAGAAATGGGAAAATTACACCATCACTTATTTTTTTCAACATTCATAAAATCATGTATGTGTTTGATGAATAAGAAATTTGAGTATTATAATTCAAAAAAACTAATCTCTTCATCCAACTGGTTTCATTTGGTTTCTAAAAAATAGTTTTCCAAAAGCAGTGTCCACATCATTAACATTCCTAAATATTTTATCACCTATTAGTGGATATAGTGATGTAGGTTGTATCACCTGATATTTTTATGAGAAATATTTTGTTTTTATGTTATATACATCATCAAATGAATCTTTCACTACACACAACACTATTTTGGCTTGCTTTACACACAATCACGACTTTTCTCGATAGCTTGCGTCGTACGCAATACCAAGTTTCACTAAACAATGATATACTATTAAAATATTATTAAAACTAGATATTTTGAATAGTAATAACCACTTTTTGAAATTCATTAAATTTTATATTTCAAAATGGACTTCATTTTTGGATTTGAAATATCGAAATTACCCTAGGGTCAAATTTTGGTATTTTTCTGAAAACATTCAATTTTTGATGAATAGTGAAAACACTAGGTTACTATTTTAAAACTGACATTTTATTTAAATAATTATTTATTTTATTTAAATTTAGTTTAGGTCAAAATTGATACATAATACCTATATAAGTTAAAATTAATTCATTGGATTCATTTTATAATAATTTTAGATATATAAAAATTTTATTGAACTTTTCTCTGTCTTTTACCCACCTACTAGGAGAATTTGAAAATTCACATAAAACATAATTTTACCGCTTCTGTGAATGTAATTTCGAAAATCTGAGAGAAACGGTTAATATCAAGGACTAAAATGTGGTTCAATGAGATGAAAATAATTTTTTTGTGGATAGTATCTTTTTACATTTTTTTTACCACGGTTACAAGTAAATAGTATAATTAAGGGTAAAAATGATATTATTATTACCCTAAAACATGCCCTAATTCTATTGGATAAGTGTAATTCGACCCTAAACAACCTTAGGAATAAAATATGACCATTTAGGCTCACATGGATTAGATTTGAAGTTTTAATATTATTTTATTTAAAGAAGAGTTAAAATAGTTAAAATCAAAGTTTAATAACTAAAACATTTTTAATATAGAGTTATACATAAGATAAATTCCAATATAAATATTAATTATAAACATAAAAATATTTCCTAGATAATGGTATTTTATTTATAATTTTTAGACTTTAAATAATTTAATTTATTTATGACTCAATGATGATGCAGTAATTATCTTATTAATAAAATATTGACATAATTGATGTTATAAATACCCAAATAAATGTAATTTGATATTTTTTATGAATTCCACTTATTTTATAGGTTACTATGACATGTTAGTATTAATTTAATTAACTTTTTTATAACTGATCATCTGTTATTATTTTCACAAAAATCAATTTCCAAATAGTGTCAAAATTGACATAAAATTGTTTTTAAAACAAATATTATATTATTAATTGTTATTTTATTCCTAAAAATCTAAGAATAGGCAAAATGACATATATAAGGTTATATATTGTAATAATAAACATCTTGGGGTTCGTTTGTCTTGTTATAGTATGTTTATCAACCATATAGTGTAAGAAAACAAGAAGACACGGTACAAGTAAAATTATTTAACTTAAACTGAAATCTAAATGATAAGGTTAAAATAGAAACCTAAACTTGTCTAAAATCTATTGGATTATCATATTTTGACCCATACCCACCTTATCTTTGAAATATATCTATTTGGAGCTATTAAAAACTGAATATGACTTTATAATAAAATAATATTTTATGTTTTCTTAAGGTGCCCCTCTCCTACCTTATAAAAGGGAACCCCCTCCCTCTCTTCCTCACTCCACATTGAGCCTTCAAACTCGGTGAACCCCTGCCAATTTCTCTTCTCCACATCTCTAGAAACATCCTAGATGTCCTGGTAATCTGAAAAGACCATCTTTAGTGCCCTAAGAGGAGGTTAAGAAGAGGCGCTTCAAAGAATAGGTAATGTCAGTTTTCGATTCATTCAAATTTATTTCATCTTCTACTTCTTCTTATTTAGTTGTTTCATTATGAAGTAATAACATTAGTATCACTCATATAATGATAACTAATTATATGTCTGAAACAACCCTATTTCACCATCTATCCATATTACGGAAAACAAAATCACCCCGCGTGCGTACGTAGGGAATACCGTTTCTACGCCATGGTGTAATCTATTTTCTACCACCACCTTACATGGATGGGTAAAATGGTGTAAATAATAACTATATATGATTATTTTAAAGTGATATTAATTCTAAAATAGTATACATACTCTCCAATACTATTCCACGATCATGGAAACGATATCATCGCTCACGCGTACGTACGAAATACCGTCTCCACGATGTGATGCGACTCGTTCTACAAGATCTTCATTGAATAATGATTATATAAATAAATTGAATGAATAAATATGATATATATTACACTAATACCATTCTGGAAATGATTTATATATAACCTAAAAAGAAGAATAGGAATTTATTCGAAAAAACACGCATAAGAACAAAAAGTAATAAACACCTGAATAACAAGTAGCAGTGAAATATTACTAATAAGAAGCTACGAATATGACCATATATAATATCATAACAATAAGTATGATTCTAGAATAAGTAAATGGCATTATTTAAATCATTATACAGGAGGTTCAGAAACTTATGAAGCAAATCAGACCTAAGGTAAGGGAAAATCTCACAATCTCATTTTTATCTGAGATTGTTTATACATCAGAATTTACTGGGGAATATTTGCCATCCACATCCATGTTTCCTCAATATCTAATATTATTTATATCCTCCATAAATTTTTTAAATCCAATTATACTCTTTGATGAGCTTTTAGTAAATGATATGAAAGGAATCTTTTGTCGTTTTTTGTACGAGGTACTTTCTGGCTTTTCTGGCCAAAGTACAAGAAGAATGTTTTTTTAACATATACAACATGAATGTATTTTTAGAACATTATTTCCATGAAGCTTTCTTTACAAGTTTTCATGTTTATTTTTAATCAACTTATTTTAGTTTAAAATTATATAACATTTTAAGAAAGGAAAATGTTTTTGAAGTATAAAGGATATTTTCCTCAAGAATGGAGTTCAAGTTGTATATCAAAATTGTTTTCCATCTAAGATAATATAGGGTTCTGTTTATATCACTAATTTTACATTGTTCTGATTATGTTATAATGGAATTATTTTTATGATGTCTTTTTATCTTATATGGATTGTGTTATGATGGTATGATGATTAAGAATCCCATTTTTATTACATGGGATATGCTATGATTTATGATTTTGTGGCACAAGTAACAATGGTTTCATTATGAGATGGGTAGGACCTATATATTCCTCCAACGCATTGGGTAAAGATTTATATCTCATTAGATATACATGTATGGAATGGCAGGTTAATCTGGTTATGTGAAACAGGACTGAAATGAGGAGTGAACTCGGTTCCGAAATGGACTTTGTCCGCTAAGATTGTCTTGGCAATGAGTCTTGACTACATAGAAATGATTCTCTATGATTATTTGTGTATTCCACAATGATTCCGGTTTTATGTTATGATTATTGGGATTGTATTTCACTACTATGATTTATCCCATGTTATGAAACTATGATCTCTACTTCAGGTTACGATTTCCAGAATGTTATGTTCTTATGAATAGGATGTGATTGATATTTTTGTTGTTTACCCTTACTGAGCATTTGAGCTCACCCTATTGTATGTTTTCTTTCCCCATGCCAGGAAGAAGGTTATTAAGTAGGATATTCCAAAAGGGACTCTAGATATGATGAAATAAACGAGAGACAATTTACATGCATTATGAACCATTTGTTTATGTTTTGTAGTTTCTAAAGACACTATACCTATACAGTCCTTTCATGGTTTTGTTATATGTTGTAATATGTGTACTTAAATTTTGAAATATTAACAATGTATGTAAAGTAGGGGTCATTATAGTTGGTATCATACGGAGGGTATAGTCAACCTTTACAAACTAGGATGTGAAAGACTTAGTAAGAACACTAAGGATAAGTCTAAGCCTAGAACAAAATGATTACACCCCTGAGCAACCAAAAGTTATGAGAGCTGGAATGAAAAATCTTGTAGCCATGCTCACACAACCTTATCAAGATATGAATCATTCAGGACTTCCGAACGAGCAAAGGAAGGAGCAAAATTCTATTGAATCATCATGAGGCAACGTCCACCCTCATTCAGTGGGTCTACTAATCCATTAGTGGCTGAACAATGGATCAGAACCACTGAAAAGATATTTTCAGTTCTTCAATGTTCTGAACATGATAATGTCATCTTTGCAGTATATTGTTTGGAAGGTGTATTGATCAATGGTGGAATCTTATCAACAATACAAGCCCAAGAGATGAAATTGAGTTTATGGAATGGGATGAGTTCAAGATCTTATTTTTCAATCAGTACATCCCTCGTATTATTCGAACAAAGATGGAGAAGGAGTTTCTTGAACTAAAGAAAAATTATGATGAATCTGTTGGTACCTATGAAGCAAATTTTACAAGACATGCAAGGTATGCTTCTGGGATTATTATCAAACTTTAGAGTAAGATCGATCAATTCTTTAGTGGCTTAAATCAAAGTCTTCGAAGAGCGTTATCCATAAGGGACTTCAACATCTACAAGGAAATTGTTCGATGTGCTATCAAGGTTGAGATAAATATTGGAGTAACCCATCAGTTATATGGGATTGATAAGAAGAGGAAAATGGAATTAAATGGAAAATATAAAGACCACACTAAAAATAAGATGAGTATTCGCTTATTCTCCAAGTGTGGAAAGAATCATGGAGGGAGTTGTCTTAAAGGGACAAGTAAATGATTCAAATGTGGAAAAGAAGGTCCTTGGGAATTTGAATGTCGCAATAATGGGAAGAAGATTTCTAGTGATGCGAAAAAAGAAAAGGCTACACAGAGTACACCTCCTACACTTCAATGTTACAAGTGCAAGGAAATGGGGTATTATGTTAATCAATTCCCCAATCTAAGGGTTGTTGATGATGATCGACGTCAAAAAACAGTTAAGGCTAATGTCAATGGAATGTCACATGCAATTTCTATCTGCGATATGAAGTATGAGAACAAAGTGGTGAAAGGTACACTTACCATCGACTATAAAGTAGAAAATGTTTTATTTGATTATGAATCCAACCACTCGTTTATTTCTGAAGGATTTTATAAGCGTATCGTCATATTACCACAAAAATTAGATGTTGAATTAGCTGTGACAAACCCTAATGGAACAACAGTCACATCGAAAGTTTATAATTCTTCTCCGATTGAAGTTTATGGGAAAGTGCTTCCTGGAAATCTTGTGATCCTTCCTATAGTGTAATTTGATGTGATTCTTGGCATGGTTTTCCTTTCTTTATATGAAGCTTATATCAATTCCCAATGAAGGGAAGTTACATTTCATATTTCATATCAATTTATGATCGTCTATCAATGCAAGGATGAACATAACCTTCCAGTGTAAATTTCTTCCTTCATATGGTTATTGATTCGACTAAATGAATTTTATTTATCTCAAATGGTTGGAGAGAAACTCACGATTAAGAATATTCCCATTTTATGATAGTTTTGTGATGTCTTTTCAGAGGAATTACCAGGTCTTCCACCAAATCATGAAGTTGAGTTTTCAATAGAACTTGTATCGGGTGATTTGCCTATTTCAAAGACACCTTATAGAATGGCCCCAATTGACTTGTAGGAATTGAAAAAGAAACTCCAAGAGAATTTTGGAAGAGATTCATATGCCCTAGTGCGTCACCTTGGGGAGAACTTGTTCTGTTTGTTAAGAAGAAAGATGGATCAATGAAACTCTTCATTGATTATCAAGAACTTAACAAGAATAAAATCAAGAAAAAATATCCTCTCACATGCATTGATGACTTATTTGACCAACTACATGGAGCTCAATACTTTTCCAAGATTGATCTTTGATCAGGGTATTATCAATTAAGTGTCAAAAGGGAGGATATAACAAAGACGGATTTCCGTACAAGGTATGGACACTATGAATTTATAGTGATGCCATTAAGTCTTACTAGTGCCCCTCTTAACTTCATGGATCTAATGGATAAAGTCTTTAGAGACTGTCTTGACCTGTTTTTGGTAGTCTTTATAGACGATATTCTTGTCTATTCAAAGAGAAAGGAAGAACATGAAGATCACTTTATAATTGTATTGAAGACCCTGAGAAAGGAAAATATTTTTGCCAAATTTACCATGTGTGAATTTTGGCTTCAAAAAGTTACATTTTTGGGTCACATAATCTCAAAAGAGGGGATATCTATGCATCCAGCAAAAACATAGGTTATGGAAAGATGGTCGAGACAAACAACAATAACTGAGATACGACATTTTCTTGGTTTGGCTAGATATTATCGACGTTTTGTGAATGATTTCTCACAATTATATAATACAATCACTAGGATGACTCGAAAAGGAGTTAAGTACTTGTGGACGGAGGAATGTGAAGAGAATTTCAAGGAGTTGAAAAGAAGGTTATCCAGTGCACCTGTACTCACACTTCCTTATATTGGAGAAAAGTTTGTGATCTACAGTGATGCATCCAAGAAGGGGACGGGGTTTGTTCTTATGCAAAATGATATGGTGATATATTATGCCTCACAACAGTTGAAAATCCATGAGAAAAATTACTCAACTCATGATTTGGAGTTAGCTGTGGTAATCTTTTCATTAAAGATTTGGAGGTATTATCTTTATGGTGAAAGGTGTGATATTTATACTGATCAAAAAAGTTTAAAGTATATTTTCACACAAAAGGAGTTGAATATTCGCCAAAGAAGATGGTTGGAATTGATTAAGGATTACAACTGCTCAATTAATTACCACCCTAGGAAAGTAAACAGGGTGGAACATGCATTAATCTGACAAGACCATGCTAGATTATACATGATGAGGAATAAAAAATATCCAATATTTATGGATTTACAAAGGATGGATCTTGGAATTATAATGGAAGGGGAAAATAGTATCTTTCTCAAATGAATGTTCAACCATCTATACATGTGAAGATTAAAGTGGCACAGAAAGAAGATGTAGAGTTACAAAATAAGGTCAGAAATGTTCCAGAATTCAACCTTGATTATGATGGGATAATAAGTTTCTGGAATCAGGTTTGTGTTCCTCCCATCCTAGAATTAAAGAATGAGCTACTGGATGAGGTTCACAGTTCTTCATTATCTATTCATCCTCGAAGCATGAAGATGTATATGGATCTGAAAGAGTACTTCTGGTGGGATGGCATGAAAAGAGATGTTGCTGAATATGTCTCTCGATGTTTGGTTTGACAGCAAGTTAAAGCTGAGAGACAGAAGTCTAAGGGGATGTTACAACCATTACCAATACCTGAATGGAATTGGGAAAACATCACTATGGACTTTTTCACTAGATTTCCTAAAACATCCAAAGGCCATAATGCTATCTGGGACATAGTTGATCATCTTACAAAGTTTTCAGACTTCATTTCTATTAGAGAGGATTTCTCTCTGGATCAGCATTCGAGGATATATATAAAGGAAGTGGTAAGATTGCATGGAGTACCAATTTCCATTATATTTGATCGGGATCCAAGGTTTACCTCAATGTTCTGGTGAAGTCTTCAGTATACTCTGGATACAGAGTTGAGTTTCAGCACTACATATCATCCTCAGATAGACGGTCAGTCTGAGAGAACAATTCAAACTCTAAAAGACATGTTAAGAGATTTCTCTATAGATTTCAAAGGTGGTTGGGATCAACACCTACATTTGGTGGAATTTTCATATAATAATAGCTTTCACTCCAATATTCAGATGGCTCCTTATGAAGATCTATATGGGATGAAATTCCTAACTCCAACTTGCTGGGATGAAGTTGGGGAAATAATGCTATTTGCACTTGATCTTTTTGATGAGATGGCAGAAAAGGTCAGATCTATTCAACAACACATACGAGAAGCTCAGAGTCAACAAAAAAGTTATGCCGACAACCGAAGAAAAGACCTAGATTTTGAAGTGGGTGATAATGTGTTCTTATGAATATCTCCTTGGAAGAGAGTAATGAGATTTGAAAAGAAGGGAAAAATATTCCCTAGGTATATCAGTCCTTTCGAAATACTGGATCGTGTTGGGAAGGTAGTTTACCGATCGCCACTTCCACCAAATCTCTCTCAAGTTCATGATGTGTTCCATGTATCTCTCTTGTGAAAGTACATACCTGATACTTCACATGTACTGAGCTCAGAAGTTTTTCCACTAGAGAAAGATCTTTCTTATGATGAACAGCCGATAGGGATTCTGGATCGTAGCGAAAAAGTCCTACGGTACAAGACCACTCGCTTGGTGAAAGTTTTATGGAGGAACAACCAATTAGAAAAATCTACATGGGATCTTGAGGATATGATGAGGGATAGGTATCTTCATCTGTTTGTTACAAAGTGACAAATTTCGAGGGCGAAATTCATTTTAAGGGGGGTAGAATGTAACACCCGAGATTTTTATGAGAAATATTTTGTTTTTATGTTATATACATCATAAAAGGAATCTTTCACTACACAGAACACTGGCATGGCTTGCTTTACACGCAATCTCGACCTTTCTCGATAGCTTGTGTCGTACGCAATACCGAGTTTCACTAAACAACAATATGCAATTAAATTATTATTAAAACTAGCTGTTATGAGTAGTAATACCCACTTTTTGAAATTTTGTAAATTTTATATTTCAAAATGTACTTCATTTTTGGATTTGGAATATCGAAATTAGCCTAGGGGAAATTTTGGTATTTTTATGAAAACATTCAATTATAGATGAATAGTGAAAACACTAGGTTACTATTTCAATACCAACTTTTTATTTAAATAATTATTTATTTTACTTAAATCTATTTTGGGTCAAAATTGATATATAATATCTATATAAATTCAAATTAATTTATTGGAGTCATTTTATAATAATTTTAAATATATAAAAATTTTATTGAAATTTTCACCATCTTTTACCCACCTCCTAGGAGAATTTGTAAATTCACATAAAACATAATTTTATTGCTTCTATGAGTGTAATTTTAAAAATCAGAGAGACACGGTTAATATCAAGGACTAAAATGTGGTTCAATGAGATGAAAATAATTTTTGGTGAATAGTATCTTTTTAATTTTTTTTAACCACGGTTAAAAGTAAATAGGGAAATTAAGGGTAAAAATGATATTATTATTACCCTAACACATGTCCTAATTCTATTTTATAAGAGTAATTCGACCAAGAACAACCTTAGGAATAAAATCTGACCATTTCGACCAACTTGGACTCGATTAGAAAATTTAATATTATTTTATTTAAAGAAGTGTTAAAATAGTTAAAATCAATGTTTAATAACTAACACATTTTTAATATAGGGTTATACATAAGATAAATTATACTATAAATATTCATTATAAAGATAAAATGATATCCCACATAATAGTATTTTATTTATAATTTTTAGACATTAAATAATTTAATTTATTTATGACTCAATGATGATGCAATAATTATCTTATTAATGATATATTAACATTATTGATGTTATAAATACCCAAATAAATATAATTTGAGACTTTTTAAGAATTAAAGTAATTTTATACGTTAATATGAAATGTTAGTATTGATTTAATTAACTGTTTTAGAACTAATCATTCTGTTATGATTTTCACAAAAATCAATTACCAAATAGTGTCAAAACTGACATAAAATAGTTTTTAAAACAAATATTATATTATTAATTGTTATTTTATGCCTAAATATATAAGGTTCGTCCAAATGACTTAGATAAGGTTATATATATTAATAATAAACAATTTGGGTTTCTTTTTCCATGTTATAGTAATATTATTAACCTTATAGTGTAAGAAAACTAGAAGACATGGTAAAAGTAAAATTATTTAACTAAAAGATAAATCTAAATGATATGGTTAAAATAGAAACCTAAACGTGTCTAAATTCTATTGGATGGGAGTATTTAGACCCATAAACACTTTATCTTAGAAATAAATCAAATTGGAGCTATTAACACCCGAATATGACTTTATAATAAAATAATATTTTACGTTTCCTTAAGGTGCCCCTCTCCTACCTTATAAAAAGGAACCTCCTCCATATCTTTCTCACACAACTTTGAGATTTCTAGCTCAGAAAAAACCTCCCAATATATATTCTACACTTCCCTAGAAACATCCTAGAGGTCCTGGTTATTTTCAAAGACCATCTTTAGTGCCCAATGAGGAGGTTAAGAAGAGGCGCTTCAAAGAAGAGGTAATGTCCGTTACCGATTGTTTCAACATTATTTCTTCTTCTACTTCTTCTTCATTAGTTGTTTAATTATGAAGTAATAACATCAGTTTCACTCATATATGGATATTTTATTATAAGTATGAAACAAGCCTATTTCACCATCTATCCATCCTATGGAAAACGAAATCACCGCGCCTGCGTACGTACGGAATACTATCTCCACGCCGTGGTGTAATCTATTTTTCACCACCTCCTTATTTGGATGGGTATAATGGTTTAAATAAAAACTATATTTGATTATTGTAAAGTGATATTTATTCTGAAATAGTATACATACACTCCAATACAATTCCATGATCATGGGAATGTGCGTATATATGGAATATTGTCTCCACGATGTGATGCGACTCGTTCTACATGATCTTAATTGAATAATGATTATATAAATGAATTGAATGAATAAATATGATATATATTACACTAATAACATTATGGAAATGAGGTATCTATATCCTAAAAAGATGAATAAGAATTTATTCGACAAAATATGCATAAGAACAAAAAGTAATAAACACCCGAATAACAAGTAGCAATGAAATATTACTAATAAGAAGCTATGAATATGACCATATATTATATCATAAAAATAAGTATGATTCTGTAATAAGTCATTGAAATTTTTTAAATCATTATACAGGAGGTTCAGAAACTTACGAAGCAAATCGGACCTAAGGTAAGGGAAAATCTCACAATCACATTTTTATCCGAGATTGTTTATACATCATAATTTAATGGGGAATATTTATCATCCACATCCATGTTTCATCAATATGTAATATTATTTATATCCTCCTAAAACTGTTTAAATCCAATTTTACCCTTTGGTGAGTTTTTGGTAAAAGATATGAAATGAATCTTTTGACGTTTTTCGTACGAGGTACTTTTTGACTTTTCCGGCAAAAGTACAAGAAGAATGTATTTTTATCTTATACGACATGAATGGATTTTTAGAAACAAATTTCCATGAAGCTTCCTTTACAGGTTTTTAGGATTATTTCTAATCAACATATTTTAGTTTAAAATTATATGACATGTTAAGAAAGGAAAATGTTTTTAAAGTAGAAAAGATATTTTCCTCAAGAATGGAGTTATAGTGTTTTACAAAATTATTTTCCATCTAAGATAATAATGGGTTTTGTTTATATCCCAATTTTTACAAAGTTTTGATTATGTTATGATGGAATTATTTTTATGATGTCCTTTTATCTTATATGGATTGTGTTATGATGGCATGATGATTAAGAATCCCATTTTTATTACATGGGTTATGCTATGATTTATGATTTTGTGGCACACATAAGAATGGGTTTATTATGAGATGGGTGTGACCTATATCTACCTCCAATGCATTGGGTAAAGATTTATATCTCATGAGATAGACATGGTTGGAATGACAGGTTAATCTGGTTCAGTGAAACATGACTGAAACGAGAAGTGAAATCAGTTCAGAAATGGACATTGCCCGCTAAAATAGTCTTGGAAACAAGTCTTGACTACTAAGAAATGATTCTATATGATTATGTGTGTATGACAAAAAGTTTCATGTTTTAAGTTATGATTATTGGGATTAAATTTCACCACTACAATTTATCCCATGTTATGAAATTATGATCTCTTTTGCGGGTTAAGATTTCCAAAATGTTATGTTCTTATGAATATGATGTGATTTATATTTATTTTTCTTTCCCTTACTGAGCATTTTAGATCACCCTTTTGTATGTTTTCTTTCCCCTGGTCAGGAAGAAGGTTATTAAGTATGATATGCCAAAAGGGACTCTATATATGATGAAATAAATGGGAGACAATGTAGATGCTTTATGAATCAGTTGTTTATGATTTCAGGTTTCTAAAGATCATATACCTATACGGTCCTTTCATGGTTTTTTTATATTTTTTAATAAGGGTAATTCAATTTTGAAGTATTAACAATGTATCTAAAGTATGGGTCGTTATATAGGTTCTTCTAAAATTCAATCAAATTATGTCATCTAAGATAGGTAATTATGTTGGATTGGTGTAACTCTGTGATGTCCTAGAAACATGGATCTAGATTAATGTTTCTTCCTTATGGGCTGTGTATGTTCTTCATAGATAGGACACCCTTAAGTTCCTTTAATAGTATATCTTAAAACAATTCCATAAGAAGGAATGTCATTTATCATCTCGTACATCATGTCTCTCAACATAAAAAATATTTATTTATATATTAATCATACAATGTAACACCAGAATCCCAAAATAATTTCAAATCCTTGATCAATGGAGCCAAATAAACAAAAATATAATTACCTAGTGGTTTTGGTCCTAATATTAGCATATTGAGAAAAATTTTATTTCGTTTCATTCAGATCAACTGTGACAAGTAATAAATTACAAAAATAACCAACCATATAATATTAATAATACTTTAAAAACCATATGTATTTACTCCATCTATAGATAAAGAACGATAAAGGATTCTCAGATCATTTAAAAAATCATGATTTATATGATTGATTTGGTTCCACTAAGAGGAGGGTTCTAGGTGAGGTAGTTTCCCATCATTATTTATTTTGTCTGCATTCCAAGAAATTTTCACTATAGTATCCTCACATCCATATAGGAGCCTAAACTATGGAATGGTTGGAATGTACCATAAAAATTTCATATGACCATATTTATATTTCTTGTTTTGAGAAGAACCACACTTTGTTCATTCTCTAATAGATGTTTCATTCTTGTGAAATAGTATACTTTCTATTGGGTAGGCATGCATTTTTGCGGAGATAATACCCATAGATCATAAAATTAATTTGTTGTCATATGTTTGTCTTTAGAGATGAGTATCTTCTTAGAGCATGTCATTCATGAGAGAAATTAATACCATAAATTTGGTGTCACCCCATCCTTCACCGACATTCATATTGTAGAGATTATGTATGGATGAGAATGTTGTATATTTAGTGCAACAACAATACAATCACGTCTTTGTACAACTCTTTAAGAACTCAAACAATGTTGGAAAATCACAAAGTTCATCTTCAACTATCATTTTCCTTTATTCAATAAGATCGTCATCATCATTCACATATGTAATGATGTCCTTGATATAGTCTTTTTCATTGTTTACACATGTAATCATATCAGCAGATCTATAAAATTATTTCCTATCCAAGTCACTAGCTACTCTTTTTTCCCCATGTTTATTCCAATATTTACAACTTTGATCTATTCTGTGACATATCAAGTGTTCTTCCTACTCATATGGACTATCTTTTCATGAATAAACATTTTGTAAACATGGAAAAAGAATTTGAGAAGGGCTATATGCATGTTATTTGGAATCAAGATGAACCCTTTCACTCCATCATCGTACTATATTGTAAAAATATTGGTATCAATATATTCGTTATTTATAAACATCTTATTTGATTTAATATTATAAATATTTAACAAAATAAATACAAAAAATGATGTTTTAATAATTGACCAAGGCGAGAAAAATATATAGACATTAAGTTTCCTTCAAAAAATATTTATAAAATCGAAGTTGATATCCTATTAAATAACCAACCATTATTCAAAAATCTTCTTCAAATTATCACACCCTTTTTAAAATAAACCTATCAGTTTCAAACACACTTTCTCGAACCCTTTTTAAAATTAAAAAATCAGTTTCAAACACCCTTTCTCAAAAACAAAATTAATTTTTTATAAATCATTCAAAGAATCTTCATGACAAAATAATCTTAATCATTTAAAATGAGTGACGAATATCTATATTTTACAAAATTTTCATTTAAAAAAACACCCCTCCCTTATTAAAAAGAAACCAACATTTCATATGATTTTAAAACATTCTCATTCCATTATGAAATTCAATTAGGTGATTTGTAAAACCCTTGGCATGAAAGCAATGTCCATTTAATGAGATTAAATCATTTTATTGTTATTTAAAACAGAAAAATGTATTTTGAACACATATAATTTTTTATGAATCATTTAAAAACACTTATCATTTTAACTGATCAACTTATTCATTTTTAGAATGACATAAATTTCAAGAGGGACACATTCTAAAGGATATATGAATAAAAAAATAACCAACATTTTATAAATTATAGTGCAATAAATGGTTTATCTTGTCTCTCATGAATAACTATTATGAATTATATGGTTTACACTTGTAATACTACTAAGGAATGAATAACTGATAGATAAAGTCACAATTTTCACCTGGTAATGATAATTTTGAACGTAAAGTAACACATCTTCAATGATGGATACTATCTTGAACTTGATTTATTAATCATGTACTACCTAATCTTTTTCCTTCCAATATTTATATTCCTATAATCCACCCAACATCACCAATAACTACTTCAACACAATGAATTAATCACTACATCTTATAACATATTTAAGATTAACTACATCACCTCATAAAAACTATAAAAAACCAAATAAAACACCCAAACTCCACACCACTAAAATTTCTCTACAGCAACCAACAAAGTCATCTACTTCCTATACCACCAATCATAACATTCTAATATCATAAACAGAATAGCTCATCCATTAATCCAGCCACAAAATCACATAATCACTACTTCTATATCAACAATCGTAACTTATTATGATTATTAATAAAACCGGAAACCGCACCTACATCATAACACATTCCAACACCCAAAACATCTTCATTAGTTACCATATGAGACTAGAAAATTCAAAAACATACAACCAACCGAAAAAATTCCATAATAAAACATAAAAACTAAACCACCTTTCGTCATTAATTTTCTTAAGCGTTTAGTATGTTCAATTCAACATCATAACAAAATTGTATATTTCTAAATAACTTTATAAATTCCTTTTTGAAATAATTAAACTTTTATAAAATATGAACATATCATTTTAATAAGATAAATAGAACATAATAAATATTAATGTAAATATCACAAATATTGATCACTTCGCAAAAATTTCAATGAATCACAATAAAAAATATAGACATACAATCAATAAAGAGTAAAATTCATATTAACAAGACTTTATTTTATCAAATTATACTTTTAGGAAATTAGTTTACCAAAATAATATATCTCATGGAAGAAATACTACACTTAATCATGAAAAAAATACCATCGTGTTTTAAAAATATGGTACATTGAAATTCAAGAATATCAATAAAACTTGAATCCCAATTATGAAAGGAAAAATTTGCATGTATGAATTTCATGATTTCTAAATGACATGCTCGAAATAACATGCATTATTCATTTAAATACCATGGATACATATCACCATAGTAATTAATGGGTGACATATGAATTCTTCCATACATAGGTTAAACATGCTCAATAAATAATAATGATTGAGAAAATATACACTACTGATTTCATAATAATTAATGATAGCATAATAACTTTAGACATCCTTACGAAAATATTCAATCTCAAACTACCCTTTTTATGTCACATACTTAATAAATTTCAATTAAACTACACTTGTAATGGATTTTATAGTTAATCTATTAACCAATAAATATTTTTTATCCCAAATGGAAATTCCTATGGTAACAAAAATCATAGTTAGATTCTAAAAAGTAATCGTGATTCACAGGCACGATGACATAGGAGATCTTCACAGGGGTTGGGCAAAGGACGTCTCACATGGTGATGGAGTAGGGATTCAGGATGGTAGACGACGATGGATTTACAATGGTGATTAGAAGGGGAAGTTAACAATAATAGAAGAGGAGGAGGAGGAGGAGTCTGAGAATTCATAGTACTTACATGTAGGAGGAGGAGGAGTCTGTGGTAATGGTGGAGGAGGAGGATGAGAATTCACAGTAGTAATAAGGAGGAGGAGGAGGATTTGTAGTGGAAATAGAGGAGGACGAGGAGAAGTAGCGATGGTAATGGGGAGGAGGAGTAGGTAGAGAGGTGGTAGGGTAAGGATTCCACCAGAGATTGAGGCGTGCGAAAGAAGGAGGAGGTTGTTAGTGTTTTTTATAAAACTGAGGGAAATATTTATCATCCCTAGTTAAATAGCATTCATAAAAGAATGTTTAATCATCACTAAATTAGAAAGCACGGAAAATGACGCCCTTTATCAGTGCTAAACATTTAACTCTGATAAAACTATATGGATAATAAATTATTTAAATTATTTTTATATTAATAAAATTATATGTATATGAAATATAAATTTTTTTATTTATAATAATTATTATATATATATTTTTTGTTATTGAATAAATATTCATTTCTTTATAATTAAAATATATAAGTAGTAAATATATATTCATTTCCCAAGTATTTTATAATTATTTAAATATAAATATATATATATTTATAAAATAATAATAAATATATTTATTAAATATATATATATAATTAAATAAATATATTTTAAATTATATAAAAAAATTTATAAATATATATATTAATATATATATATATATATGAATTCTAATAAAATTAAAATAAATATAATAAATAAATATATGTTTTATAATTTCATGATTATTAAAATAAAAATAAATTTATATTTAAATAATTATAATATTATATTCAATATATTTATTATAAATATATTTATTATATTTTTAATTATAATTATAAATAATTATATATTTAATTATATTCATAAATATATATGTATATGTAAATTTAAATAAAATTTATACTAAAATAAATATATTAATAATAATTTTATAATTATTTCAACATAAATAAAAATATATATATATTTAAATAATTTGTGTAATAATAAAAACATTATAATTTATACATTAATTTTAGTTTCATATGTTTTTAATATATATATATTATTATTATTATTATAGTTTAATATAATTTTATTTATAATTATACTTATAAATATAATAATTATATTTATTATAATTATATATTTACTTTTACATTTATATTATTTATAAATAAAGATATTAATATTTGTATATATATAAATATTTTTATATATGTATATATGTATATATATATTTTCATTAATGACATATATTTATTAAAATAAATATAAATTTATTTATAATTATAATTAAACAAAATATATTTAATATGTATTTGTATATAATTTTAAATATAATTAATATATTTATTTTTTATTTTAAAAAAAATATTGTAATTTTCTAATCACTTAAATATATATATATATATATTTAGTTGTATATATAAATATAATTTAAATAGTATTTATATATAAATAAATATTAAAAATTATAAATCTAATAAGTATATTTATTATTTACATATTTGTATCGTGTTTTTAAGAATTCTTTAGAACATAATAGCTTCTTGGGCACATGAATCATATACACCTAATAACATGTAGATCATAATAAATGGGTCATCGTATATATGGCTAACATGAAAGAAATGATGGTGGAATGTATAAATGAACATTCAGGATGAATGCATAGAATATGTACGAATTTCAATTATAGTCACACATCAATTGACCAATTCATTTAAACATATATTTATTCTATAAACATATTCATAGAATAAATAGAATAAATATAATTATAAATATACATATTTTAAAAGAATATAAATATATATTTAAAATGTACTTATATATTATTATAACAATTTAAATATAAAATTTTAATAAATATAATAAGTATATTTATCATTTAATGAAATTTATTATATATATTTTCATTATTATAAATATATATTAGTTATAAACATGTTATTTTTATTAAATATATAAAAATAAACATTATAAATGAATGTAAATATAATAATTTAATATAAATTAATTACATTATTTTTAAAAAAATCACCAACGCTTAACAGAGCACTGATAAATTCCCCCCATTTATTAGGGATTTTTGATTACCTCTAAAAAAATTCAGTGAATTCAATGCTCAGATGTGCGGTTGTGTACTTTATTTCTAAAGAATAAACATTTTTGGAGAGCCCCATCATTCCACAAAAATAAAATCTTTTGTTGTGAACAATCCTATGTGACAATACTGCATCACTGATTATTCCTTTGGTTATCTAAATCATCTTATTCTACGTCATACCCAAATTAATCATTAATATCCTAGTGGGTGTTTGTGGTATAACTTAAACCATTACTACTTTCTATTTTCATCCAGGCCATATAACATCCTTATCATTTTGGATTTGACTGTTGCTTCGGTTCTGATGAATAACTATGATCCACTTTCATAGTTTCAATGGACTGTGGTATCTATTTTCCAGATGTTATTATGTAAGTCAATTATTTTTTCTTTATCTTTAATACTTCATCACAGACATATGAAATCATCTTCAATTTATTTGATACATTTGATTTGACTGTTTTCCTATTTTTGTCAAACTATCGATCTCTCTTTTCAACTCTTTAATATTGAGTATGTACTCAACCACCTTTTCTAAGATTTCTAGTGTTAAAGTCTTCAGTTTTTTCAATTTCTCCATTCAACATAGACTTTTATTCTTCCTACTGGACCATATAGTGTTTGGAATCACAAAATATTATTTAGACTTCTTCAGTTTTTCTCTCCAAACGTCTATCTCATCAAGAACAACTACTAATTCAGCATGAAGGTCCACTCTTCCATTAACTTCTGCTCTTTCATTGTCACATTCTTCATTGGTTATAGAATTTTAGACAACCTCCACTAATGCATCTACCACATATTCCATATAGTCCACCATCACTTTGACAACCAATTCTTATGAACCATCAACATCTTATGAATTAGATTTTTATTTTCAAATAACATTTTCCTAGATATTCTCATACCTTTCAAATTGGTTGAATACATTGGGGAATTCCATCATTTTATTCATCGTCTACTTCAGGATTCATAGGACACTTTACTGAAAAAGTTTCTTATATTTCCATATCAGAAACATGGAATTGGAAGTTTTCATTTGATCTTTCCTCTTCCATATTGAAAATTTTAAATGAGAAATGACATGACATCATCAAAATTATCTGTTTCCGAACCATAAGGATTCCCCATTTCCACAACATCATTATCATAATTTCTCATTCCTTATGAAATAATTGTACTATTCCTGTTATCCAATGAATTCTTATTTGGAATAATTTCATCCAATACTTTTACATTGGGATTAATATAAGGTGGAATTTTCCTCAAGATGTGCTTCCCAATCATTGTATTTTAAATATGTTCTCTTATACCATTCTTGTCTTCCAACACAACAATAATGCTATCAAAGAATTTATCAATAGATTTATTTGGATTAATTCTAATATCATCATACATGTTCTTCAAAACCTGGAGATTTTCCTCTCTGACCATTGAATATCATTACTACATATTCAGTTCATTTTCCCATATATCATGTGATTTTGTACATGAAATAACCTTTATTTAAATTTCATTTTATATGGATCCTCTTAAAGAATTGATCACATTAGAATCAACATCCAATTACCTTCATTCAGATTCTTATAAATCTATACTATTGATATTGGCTAATATTCCATGCATAGCATCTGATAAGACACTCATTCTAAATTATCAGATGTAGTGATGCATCTGATTCTTCCATAATTGGATACTTTTTCCATCGAATGTCATAATTCATTTTTGATTGACCACCACTATTTGTTGTACTAATAGAGAAGCACTGAATTATATCCTTTTTTAGTGATACTAATTTTTATGTCTACTAGGTCATATACCCTAATTGGTGGGGGGGGGAATCAATGTATGAAATATTAAAACTATTACACCTTTGGATCTTGTTTCTTCATTAAGAAAAACACACTTCTCTCTTTCTACCTTAGAAATATATAAAAAGAAATGAAATCATGAATAAGAGACTATAATTTTTACTTGTTCCACCCTCATTGGGGTAAGTCCATTGTGCATACAATGGTCTTGTAATGATGTATCAAATCCACCAAGTAACCCTTCCAATCATAATGTATGGTTTTGATCCTTTATACTCGGGATAAATGCCTTTAAAAGGATTATTGTCCTCTCAATGCATTCCCATTGATCTCTCCCTATGTATATTCCTCTGAATCATTATGAGTGGTAATGATCAATGTTTTCCTCTTCCTTCGTTCAATTCTCTTGTAAGGGATTGAATTACATTTTATTGACTTGAAGGTCCCATTATTATCATTAAAGCAGATATACTCGACAATATGTATATTCTTTGTTAAAGTCACTTTATCAAAAATATATAAAATCCAATTTTCTTCATATTATTTGGTTAGAATTAATTACTTTATATAAAATATTTAGTACTTTTGGAATACTTCATGAATATTTTGTTAAAAACCGTTCTTCTTATGTGAACCACACAACAGGTATGCTTTGTGGATCCTCTCTTTGTGAACCATCTCTCCTCTACGTACCGTCCCTCCTTCACAGACATCCTTAGCTTCCACAAACCATATCTCATCTATGGACTACCTTTTATTCTACAAACTATCTCTCTTTAGCATACCAGATCTACCTTCTTCTCATACCCCATCTTCCTCCTCTGTGTACCTCTTCCATTATGAACAATAATTCCCTACAATAACCATTGAATGATTTTTTTTGAGCGAACCACTTCACCCATCATAGAATTCTCCCTCACAAACTGCATTCAAACTTCAATGAATTCAAAGATAAAATATGTTTTCTTATGAAAATTCTTCCATGTTATTATGGGATTATCACTCCTTATATATCAAAAATATTTCCTCAAAATCCCCTAATAAGATATTTACTAAATATTCAATGATGTTCCACCTTCACTGCATACCACTTCTCTTGCAGACCCATCTTTAAAATACATTCCACATACTATCATTGTTTCTTTGTGGCACCAAAATCACTATCTCTATTTAACAAATTATAATACATCATGTATACCATAGGCCTTCCTCATACAGAATTCCTTTATAGCAAACTAGTTTTTCCCATGACCTGTTCCCATACACGATCTCTATCTCTTGCTTCATGGTTCCCTTCTTTTATTGATTTCATTAGAATCTACACATAAGAAATTATGAATCCCAAAACCAAGCATGATTGTGCACATTCGCTATTAACCAATGTGGAAATCATCATTTTCAAAAAACCGTACTCCAAAATTGGTGGTTCAAAAAAATTGGCAAACACAGTGAAACTACACCTCCTTACACACCTACTTTGGAAAACTAAAATCGTTCTCATTTGCAATCATCTATATTTTTCAACACAAATTATCACACCCCAAAAATAATGAATGAAAACCATGAGGGATATTTACCGAACATACTTTCTTGGCCTTTTGTAGTTATTATTGTAATATTTTTCAAATTTTTTTACTAAAATGAATCTCTAATGAGACAGATTATCATTAAGGATATTATGTTCAATGGGAATGTTAATTTTCCATGATAATTTGAATTTCATTAATATGGAAATAGATGTGTAAGAAGATAATAAGAAGTTGATATTATATTGTGTGAAAGAGGATTCTTCATTTTTTGAATGAATTTCTCAATAAAAATAAATAGAGACTAATTTATAGGTTTTTTCTAAATCTTAAATGGTAGGGAGATGAAAGGGGTCCATGCTCATTCTTCTAATGGGGTTCAATTATTTTTATGGATGATTGGTTTTTCTAAAATACCACTATGAAAGGATTCATGAATAGATTAAATTCCCCTAGATTGTTTCTGTACACTAGGAATACCCATATATATCCTAAATGGGGAAATTAGAATTTGTGTTCATGGATGAAATGATCAGTTCAAAAATTCATATCGCAATGCATTAATAATCATAATATTAATGAATAAAACTATAGGGATGATGGTTTGTTACATATTTTACCCATTTTAGAATATAAATGGGATGATTTATCAAACATATTTTTTGTGGGTTTGAAACGAACTCCTCGTGTCAATGATCTAAATTGGGTGATCATTTATCAAATTATGAAATTATATTATCTACCTCATGTTAATGAGATAATAAATGTATAAGAGCTCATAATACTATATGTACAATAAATTATGAATATCTAATGAGTTCATTCTTATATTGTTTTGATAGAGAAGAAAATTTTACATTTGATTCTTAGAAAGGGCTTCCTGGGGAATTGGTTCCACAGTTGAAGTTATCTTTTAGTTATCAACCTCTAATGGATGGGTAGACTGAGTGAGTTGTTCAGTTACATATGGATATGGTTCATGTATAACTGAATAGTTTTTATGGTTCATGGAAAATTTATTTTACCTGTACTAACATTACCTATAAAAATTGTCAATATGATTTAATTAAATTGGTTTCTTTTGAATAATTTAATGGGAGACCATATAGTTCTCATTTGTGTCTGATGGATTTTGTAGAATAGTTTTTTTAGGAAATAGTATTAATTGTGATATGTTATAATATTTTTTATTTAATAAAAATGTGGTTTTGTAAAAAATAGATTATTTAGAAATATCATTGAAGATCTATTTATAACCCTTATGAATTTTTGGTTTGTGATTTGGGCTTTATACTGGTTTTACCTTATTTTCTAAATCATTTTTGGGAAGAGAGTATATGTTGGCACTGATGATTTATGTATCCTTTAATATAGATGAATAACATGTAATTTTTTTATTATTTAAACATTCCATATCACTTGACATAAATTCAAAATGTGTTTCATATTTATTCACTATAGATGTATCAAATAGACATTTCCCTTTTGATTTAATGGAATCATGTTGATCTTGACCCTGACACTTTATTGGTTGAGAATCCCCTAAAAACATTGAATAATAAGACAAAAAATAAAAGTGTATAATATTTACTTAATGTCACGTACTATGGTTGTGAATTTTAGATATACACAATACATGGGATCATCAATCCATCATGATGCAGTATTGGCCTTCAACTGTAGTTATTATTGAATCTTAAAAAATTTATGTGTTTTGAATCTGGCATGGTGTGTAGAATCGTGATTCTATATTAGACATATTCTCGTTTTTATTTTGGTATTTTATTGGCTATTTTGAGGTACTAATTTATTTTAGTCTACATGGGATGAAAATTGGGTGATTTAGGAAAAATAGGTCATGTGTAATATCTGTGAACCATTATTTGTAACCTTGAGATAACCATGTGGTGAGTTTCTTTCAACTCTATATGGATTTTTTAATATGTATATATTGTCGATCCATTAATGTAACTAGTCCATATTTTAGAGTTTATGAGATTGGGTTCATCTATTTTTCATGGTTTACTAACCATTTAGCTTTTTCTAGTAAACTGTGTGATTTGATCATTAATGAATTGTAGGGGTCTCACTACTAGTTCATGGTTTTCCTAACACTATAGAAAAGTATTTAAATGCACATAAAAACAATAAAATTACATAATTACACTAACAACCATGGTAAATTTATCAATACTCTACTCTAAATCCATTGTTATCTCATCCCAACCATTCCTTGATATTCCTAGAGGTTCTCCAACTATTATCCATGTGATTCGATGTCGATTTGGAATGATCTGATTATTGTATTTATGAATCTACTCTTGGTTTATCATGATTAATCTAGAAAATCATTTCACCTCTATTCCCATCATATAATGTTAACCTTAATTATTTAGGATATATAAATCTATAGGTCCTGATGGGTAATTTAGGAGGTTTATGAATGATTTATGATTTTGTGCGCTATATCTAATTCTTTTATGCCACCGCTTTTAAAGAGATTTGGTTTTCTCTATTGAAATTGTATTTGTATCAATATAATGGTCCAATATTATTATTTACAAATTGTTCTTGTAATTTTCATTTATTTTATGTGATTAAACTGATTGATTTGATATCAATTTAATGTTTTATATGGAATTTCATATTGGGTGGCACGAAATGTTTCTTTCAAATGGTATTATCATTAATAATGGTTTAATCCTCAAAAAGTGGTTAATGAAATGATTCAAAGTTTATTTTATCACTGAAATGGGTTTTCAAGTGTCAGATTATAATTTTTTTTGAAAATGGAATATTATATTGTAATCAAGTTTTAAATTAATGATTTGTAAAAACATAGCCCTTGGGAACCTTAGGTGCATCATGTTATGGAAATATAATACTCTTAGGATTAGTGGATCTACTGTGGGTTAGGGTTATCACTTAAATTAATATTAGAAAGACTCTATATAGTTTATTTTCCTATTATTCTATGATTAGTGTCCCATTACAAGTTATAGTATGTATTCCAAAATGTTATAGATCTATTTGTCACTTGTTTTATTTAATATTTTAATGTTAAATGATCACATAATGACCTGGTTATATTTTGTTTTATTCAAGGGATTTTTTTATTTTTTTATCTATATTTATATTTCATGTAAATTTATTTTTTCTTGGTTTATTTGAATATGGAATATGATAATTGAATATATATATTCTTTTACAAAAAAGGTTTAAATTTGTTAAGTAGTTTTTTAAATCATAAACCATGACTTTGATGGCCACATACACTATATAGATTCATGTATGAATAAAAAAGGTGGTTCTCTAGAAATTATACTATTACTATGGGAGTATACAGTTATGGGTTTATAAGATACATGAAATTTTATGTTTATTAAATGTCCTGATGATTTCACTTTGTTATTTTTTCATTCTTAATGGTTTGGGATGGGTGTGATAGATGGTCATATAGAGAAATAGTTAGGTTTTTTCTTCTTAAAATGATTTAGGATTCTATTTCAATGTATCATGGTTATGAACCATTTTTTATTCACTATAAACTAATGATTTATGCTTCTATTTTTATATATGATGCATTTTATGTTATTTTTCAGTGTCAAATATTTCCCACAGTTTTCAATGTTGGTACCTAGGATCTAGCTTCCATCCCATGGGTCACGAGGAATGAAATTTGGAACATATATCGAGAAATATTGCGTGATGGGTTAGGCTAACCATAAACAGTTTATTATTCATTGGTATTTTATCAATTATATGGACTTATACATTAGACATATCTCTTGGCATTTCATTAAATACCCCTTCACTTAAACCCAAATTAAAATTTAATTATTGTCTTACCAAAAAGACATATACTATCTTAAATCGTATTTTATAAAAAAAACATGGTAAATGATAAATTAGGTTCCCTTAAATCTTCCTAAAAAATATATAATATGTAAACCTATTTGATCATTGATTTTATACTATCTATCGCGCTGTAGAACCATATTCTTAGATATAGTTCCATACTGAAGTGTTTTCAATATTATCTTCGATAAGAACAAAATATTACTGGACCTAACTATCTGTTCACTAAATTATTTGAAGAATTTATTTCAATAAATACATTCCAAATATCATTTAGGTTTATAAATATAGATATATAGAGAAAAAATTACACTAATAAATATAAGATCATTCTTAAGTAATGGATATTTTCACGCTATATAAGTTATTACTTATTCCATAATAGGTCATTGAATTCACCCAAAAATTAACCAAATAGGTAATCCTTTGGGAAATATCTTCTTTAGTAACATTTTTCATATCTTAGAGAAATGGAAACATGGAAAGGGGTTTGCTCAATTCCTCAGGGAGTAAAAATATACAACCAAGTCCTTCCTGAAATTATTAGAAAATAAATATTTTTATAAAACTGTATAATAATAAAAACATATAATATAATAGAACAAACGAATAATAAATCCATGGATAACCATGTAAATAAACATATCCCATTGATTTTAATAATTATATCATTATGTAATTAATTTATAATTTAATAAAACTAATATAATTATAGAACCCAATACATTATGGTCATAACGTCGTGGAAAAATCCTTCTCTACTTTGGCACATACCAAAATAACCAAACATGTATGTCTCATGAGTCTTAAAAATGAATCATGATTACATATAATATCAGGACCAACCTATCAATTATTTAATTCAAAATTATTCTTTGTAGAAGAATAATGGATTATTAAAAAAAATCACTTCATCTAGTATCCAAGAATATTAGAATGAAAGATACAATATATCCATATATTTACTAATATAAATAAAGGAGGTAAAATGATTTTAACTCATAAATAAAAAGTATGTGGATGGTTAAATAATAAATAATAAAATTTTCTTTATAAATACTACATTTTCATATAGGAATAACATATCAATGAATTTTCAATAGTTCACCAATAAATAAATGGATTATATTTTTATGTGTGCATCCCTAAATGTAACGATTTATTAAGTAATTTATGGTTATGTAAACAATTTCATCAATTAATAAATTTATACCATCTAGGCGAACACCCATTAATTAATGTAATTGAAAATACTATAATAATAATGAATATTTCTTAGAAGAAAATTATACATATGAATAGTGAGTGGTTAGAAAAGACAATGGTTGTGAAGGAACATTATTCAGATAGAAATGGAAATTTTATAAGACATCAGTGAAATAATCTATATGGTTAAAAAAGAACGTATACCTAGATTAATTAAGGATAATAAAGACCATTTTGACATATATAAAAAGCAACCTTGTGATTATATACATTGAATTCTATCACAAAGTAAAAGAATAAATATCGATTTTTTATATCACAATTTCAATCCACCAAATTAAAATTTTATATAATTATCATGTGATAAATTATAAAACACAGATCTAATCACTGATATTCATTTTTACAATTACAACCTTAGTAAAAAAATTATAAAATTGATTTCAGAAAATATTTTTAATATTATAATGAAATATAAAAATACTATGTCACTTCAAAGAGTATATTTTGAGAATGTGGTGGTGAAACATTCTAAAAAAATTATATTTATAAAAGATGAAATATTATAGATACTTGTAATGATTAAAAAATTTCACGTATAATTAATGGTATGAAGACCAAACATATAAGGGTGAAATAGAAAACCATTATTTATTATTTAAGGAAACATTTATTCATAACACACACTGTAAAAAAGTGCAATAACACCTTATTTCTAGTTAAAACACATTTACCATATTGGATTACAAAAAATATATTAAAAATATATTATTGTGGGGTTTGGAGGTAAAAAATTAAAGATATTAATTTATAGCTCCTATAATGGAGGATTGTGCTATTAATATCCCTCATAATAAAAATTTTATACAAAGCATAATATATAGGGGAGGGGGATGATTTTTTAAATATAAAATCAATGAGATAATAAAAATAATAAAATATAGGGTTTAATGATTTCAAAAATATACTAAATATGTTAGATATATTATTCATTACTTAATGAATGAATATTGATTTATTAAAAAAATATAGTGGGGGAAATAGTTGAGTGAAAGGAAATTGGAATAAAATAACATTTTTTATCTTGGTATATCCCAAAAAAAATAAATGTTCAAACAATAATGATATAGTGAAAAATATATACCTCCCTATAATGGAATAATGGTGCATAACCAATAATAGGTCACAGTGAATCAAAATTGTTTTCAGAAAACCCATACATTATAAGAAACAATCAGGTTAAAAACCTATTGAAGGATAATGTAAAGTCTATATTTTTTATAAGAATAATATATTTTAAAATTTAATATTAATATCTTTTGGAATATTTATTGATGTTATTATTGATCTAAAAAACATTTTGGGAGCACCTAGTGTTGATAGGAGCCTGAATCCTTTTTTTCAAGAAACAACCTAAGGAACATAGATGGAACAAATTTAGGGGTAACCATGCATCTCAACCATGTACCCAATTGGACGAGGATATTATATAGTTTTACAATTAATAATTGGCATCTAGATTTTGGTAATCCCTGTGGGGTGAATGAGAGGGTTTGGAGATGGGTAGATGAGATACACACAGTTTTCCTAAACTACGTCCATATCCTAAAAACTTAATTCCACTTAGGTAGTTGTAGCACATGGTTAGAACATAGTTTCGGCAACATGTGCTAGCAAACCATTTTCCCCCTCTAAATATAAGGTGAAAACAATTTTTTCCAATACCTCAAATTAATATCAAACCACATCCTATCCTATCCATTTCATTGTATAATCCACACATAGAGGTCACCATGCTTCTTCATTCAGGGATTGAGATAGCTCTATTATGTGACCAATGATTCCTATTCAAATTGTCACCCTGAATATATATCAGTAAGATATTTAGTCAAATTACTTCCTTTTTACATTTCTCTCATTATATGACTGTCAAAATATATGTGAGAAAGAATGGAATATTTTGAAGGGAATTTAATATTTATTAAATTCATCCATTTGTATCTCTATTAATAGGTCAATAATAGATGAGGATAATATTTCCCACATATGATAATATTTAAATACATTTCCCTAATAGTATTATTATTTTATAGATTACATCATAGTGTCACACAATTAACATTATAGTCATTACTCCTTAATTTATTATGTCATAATTTTGATTATATAAAATATGTTTTAGAAACGTTATGACACCATAATTCAATGTTGGATGGTTTTAATATGTACTAAAACCACCTATGAGGTGGGTTCATTACATTTACAATGACGATTCCCCCATGGGTGTGTCCGGAGCTCTCTAATTATTAGTAGAAGTTATTTATAAATAAATAGAACTGTTATATGTTAAATTCCACATGTATAAACTTTTAATTTAGGATTTAAAAAAGTTTTAAAATGAATTAATGGGATTTGAGTAATGATGTCGAAAATCGGTTGGAATGTGCATGATTATGAAAATTATTATTAATGAGGCATGGAAAATAAAATTTCCTACCTCATTATTAGTTTTATAAGAAATTAGTAATGAATCATTATTGGTGAATTAAATATAAAAATGTTGTTGACACTAACATGGTAACTTGATTCATTATAATTTTTTTGAGAAAGGGCATGATAGTATGGAACTGATGTGATGTATCAATATATATAACCAACGATCCATTTACATATTTTAGATTGGATTCATTACACTATTACAATTTTATAGACATGATTGGACTATATTAAACATTCTCTTTGGGCTCAAGACAAGTCTACAATATGTTTTCAATAGTGGATCTTCATAGACTCAGAGAGTATCTCATTAGCCATAGGGACTAGATCATTAACCTCATAGGTCTATATAAAATTGAGTAATATGTGGATGAGATCTATGTTCTCAAAGAGGATTCCTAGGACATTGGACCTGGGTACTAAAAATTATATGATTGATACATTATTAATTCAGTTAATTATATAGTTCTATGATACTAGAAATGGTGATTCATGCCATAGTTTATTCATTCCTCTGTTCTACAATTATCCCTCATTGTATAGTTCATGGATTATAGCTTGTAATAGTAGAATGATTTTTGATTACATTATCATTATCATACAATATTCATGATGTACATACACACTAATTCAACTTAAATATACATATTAGGTTTTTCATAGACACTTTTTGTGGTGGACTATTGATAACATCTCACACCACGTTTGGCCTACTTATTAGTACAATGATATGAATCATGATTGCATATAGGGACAATTGTAACGATCCAAATATGGATTATTGATTCATATTTTTCTATTATGGAGTATGGGAGAAGGGGACCAAGCATATGCTCGTGATGCTACTAGGTAACTATTTTGGTTTATTTTCTCATTTTTACATAGTATATTATATTCCAAAGTCAACATATTTCTCCATGTATCTTCTCATTTTTATAGCATGGAATGATAATCATTTTTTTGTATATGATATTGGATATTTTTCATCCTTTTACTCACCATTATTCCAATCATAATTAAATAATTTACATTTTATCTACTTTATTTGTATATATGTTTTAATTACTTATGAAATATCCTAGATCTTTTATGTAATTCTTTTTAAATTTATATGGGATTATTTTGAGTCCTAACCAAGAGACAACACATGATTCCAAGGCATGGGGATCCTGTAATAAATGTTCCAACTATTTTTATGTTCACTAAAAAATATTATATCTGTGTATTTTTAGTAACTTCTTAATTGGTTCCATGATTGGATATAATAGGGCACTTTTGTGATTAGAATAATGAGTTTACCTAAGGCAGGGCCTAACATCAGTTGGCATGGGTTGGTGGAAAAAGTTAATTAATATACTTTTTATGTGAAAAATAAATTAACCATAACAATTTATTATATTTTATTTCTTCAATGATATATAGAGACTCAACCAAACTATGATGTGGAAACTCAGTGATGCTGTAATGTATTGTCATGGAAATTCTAAAACACATTAACACATTTCCTTCATTAGATAGACACAATGACTAGTGTTACAATTCATAATGTTGGATAAGTATCTATGGAGCCCAAAAGATTCCCTGAAGCAAGGATATGGAAGCTCTCACATCGGAAATGATGTTTTGGTGATCTGATTTCAGATCATACAATGACTAATGAGGAAAGGCGACAAACAATGGATTAATGATGTTTGTGGATAGATCACCACACAAAAAAAATTCACTCCTATGATTTATTGACTTCATAGGTTGGGGTTTATATACAATGAATTATCTCCCTAATCCTGTTTCCCAATGATAAAAATGGACCATCCCACAAATAGGTTAATCATAGGGTCGATTATTCATGAGGGATGGTTTATCCTTTGCGGGGGTTTTGAAAGATTAAAAAAATTGTTTTTATCATGTTTTTTATTCCTTGTACTAATTTGATGGAAGAATGACGAAGCAAATAATTCCAACATTCATCCATAAGGTGTTCGTTGTGCCATTCTAATCCCTTCATTACATTCTTCATTGAAGGACCCATGTTGTCTCATTGGGATTTCCCATGAGGTTATGAACATAACCATATATAAATAACTATGTATAGTCTATTATATTGATTTTGTTTCTTACATCAAATCACACTATATAAATATACTTTATTATACCAACTAATATTAGTTGACCATATAGACATTATTTTTCATCATCAGAATAGAAAATTTCATAATTTCATGGATAATTTTTTTTTTATTGGAAGGATATTTTTTGAAGCATATTAAGGATTAATTCAAAACAACATCAATTAGAGTTTTCAGGTTGAGATGTCAAGAAATACCAAATTTGAGGTCATTTAAACTGACTCTGAGATTCTAGGAATATGATTGCTAGAGGTGCACCTATAAAGAGAGGTGAGGTCAGTGAGTTGGAGAATAAGACATTTGTGACTAGAAATGTATAATGTTTTCTCTACTATAATATCTTTATTATCACACATTGAAATGTTTTAAGATATTTTTTGAACTAATGATTCAATGTGAGGATTCTATATTTCATAAAAATATGAATATTTTTTAACATTGTCTTATGTAGGTTTGGATGTAAGATTTCTATGGGTAGGTAAAATAATAATTCCATTCCAAAAAATTTAGGGCTTTTGAGGATAGAAAAACAAACGTAATTCAAATATTTTAGATCAATGGATATATTTCATTAGAATCATAGCCCATATTAATATTATTTTAAAAGTGGAAACTCAATGTTAGAGATTGTTAATTCTTTACATCTTAATCATAATAATTAAACTATCTTTTAAAAATTATTTTATAAGTCATTCTATCTTTTTAATTAATTTTTTCTTTAATGTTTTTATACATGTGAATATACTTATATGGGTAATTTTTATTGAATTATTGTTTTAAAAAAATTTATAATATTTTTTTTGATAGAATATTTGTGTGTTCCATATAGTAAATATAATTAGCAGATGATATCTCAAATTGATAAACTATATTAAAGAGTTTTTTGATGTTATTGAGTATAATATTTTTTCTACAATTAACTCCCATTCCCTCTTGTTTCCACATTAAGCTCTATGATCAAAAAAATTGCTTCAGAACAAGTTCTGCTTCTTAAACATGCATTGTACTTAATTTTTTTTACATCAATAATGTTATCATATTTACAATTTTTATTAAACTTTTGTTACACTAAAATATATTGTTTATAAATAGTTATTGTTTTATTTGATGGAATGTACTTATGTTAGTACTCTTGAGATTCTAAATACTATCAAAAAACTATAATTTTATGGTTTTGACATTGAATTTTGGGTAGATAGAATGAATAATATTTTATATATTTTCAAATATCATTTTTTGAACAATATAACTATATATATAATATGTTATAAATATAACATTTTTTTAAATATAATGTAAATGAAATAAAAATAGTCATACTTTGTGAAAATTATCCAAATTATTATATTATACCTTGTGGATATATTTAAAAGATGCATCTAGGATTTATGACCATTGAAAATATTTTACAACCTATTGGGGATAAAGGTCATATAAATGATATTTTAGACGAATTGATCATCGAAATCATTCCTTGATAATGGGAGTCTAAGATGATATGAAACTATGAAAGAAAAAAATGGATTTTGACGATTGTATAGGTACTCTTATTCAATAAGATTGTTAACTATAGAGATGTGATTAGAAAATAAAAATAATGAAAGGTGGAGTTCCTTTCAAATCGAAATCATATGTTTCTATGAATTTCAAAACCAATCAGAGTGTTTATATAATATTGAAGAAAATGATATTTATAGTTGAAGAAGAAACTGGTTCATTCGGATAAAAAATAGAATTAAAATTCACAGTTAGCTCAAGTAATGAATAAGATAGTTGGGTAGAATGATTTTAATTATTTGTATAATAATATTTATATGAAAATAAATGATAAAAATTATTCTTCTGATGTAATATACTATTAGTGTGAGGAGGCCTAACATATTTTTCTGTATTGGCCCAAGATCATGAATAAAAAATATATGGAAATAAATTTTGAGTCAAATTCATTAAATTTATACATACATATGAATATAAAAAATATGAAAACATCCGAAACATATAGTGCATGTTTAGGTGATAGATATTAAAAAAATTAATTAGAAAATGAATCTGAATATTATTAAAATATTAGTTTATTTGATAATATTATGTAGAATATTGATTCATTCATCCAAAATGTATCTATTTAAACCAGAACAAATATTATGTCAACTGGAATGAATCCTGATAGTAAAATTGAAAATAATTATATATTTTGAGATGAGTAATATATATCATAGAAAGAAAAAACTATTCATGAGGAAGTATCTTCAATTTAAAAGCATTCAGAGAACCAAAATTGAAACACTATTAAAAATATATGTTACTACTGAGGAAAACATGCTAAAAATAATTAGTTATTTTCCACACCTCCTAAAAAGATTTAAATTCATTCAAAATAATCATAGGAAATAATTTTTTGAAAAACAATAATCATCAAAATGAGTTAGTGAAATGTAATCTTGGGAAAACAAAATTCCAATGATTTGAAAAAATATAATTCATTTAAAGATTTTATTAATGATTGAAATTTATATTTGAAACTAAATCATAAAATATCTTATCGGTAAAAGATTTGTTCAATGTTTACTACTTGTAATGAAAATTTTGATTAGATAGACAGGGAAATAAAACATTGTAAGGATTTATTTGTAATGTGTTATAGTAATAATTGTTTTTCCAAAATGACAATTTTCTTCCAAAGAGTTATCGATATTTTAAAAAAATATAAAGTGGTGGGTATTGGAATAATTTATGTTCATAAAATAATATATAATATTTAGTTTCATAAAAATAAAATTTTCCTAGATAATGAAAAACTAATCAATATAGAAATTCTTGATAGATGTATGTTCTAAAAATTATTATATCATATTAATATTGGATGGAAATAACTTTGGGTTGAAAATTATTAACTTTTTTTAGAAAATAAAAATTGTAAAAAAAAATTATATGGTAAATGGATAGTTTTTTTCTTGGAATATGAATGGGAATCATTCATTCTACAAAAATATTATTAAAATTCATGGTTGAAATTATACCATTAGTGATTATTCTCGAGGATAAATAATCACTATTTGTATCATTTTTATTCTTATTAATGATTTGTTTTAAAATGATATATTTATTTTAGGTCTTATTAATGATATTATTATCATATATCAATTCATTAATGATGGATAACATGGAAAAATTGGGAATAAAAAATATATTTGTAATAGTTCAGAAGGAAAATTTATTCATTGGGATAATAGTAAAGCAAATATATTCCAGCATAACATAAAAGAAGTTAGGAGATAGGATCAACCTCGCCTTAGTAAAATGAATGTCCAGTATTTGTTATGTCATAGAATATTATCACACTATAATATTATAAATTTATCTACACTATCTAAGAAATGACTAGTTAATGATCTATAGGAGCTGATGTTTGATTATTTTATGGTTTGTTATCCTTGTTTTTTTAAAAGGAAACATATGTCACATTTTGAATCTATTAGTAAAGATTCATCTTATAATAATTTATAGTAAATGATCACATATTTTTTTCTATAAAAAGAAGATGTATCAGGGGAAAATAGTATATATATATGTCTTGTTTGTGGATTAAACTTTATAACAATGTGTTTATTTTTTAAAAATGAAATTATTTTCTAGAAAACATGTCAAAATAATTTTATTGGTATTAAAAATTTTGAATCCTAATTAAATGAGGAAAATATATCCTTGATAAAAATTCCTAGTGATCATCGTATAGAATTATCAAAATCTAGGATTGAATAATTTTATAGTTAAAATAGTTGAGTACATAAGCTTTCATCACATAAAACTCCATTGAAATATGTTTTAGTTGAATGAAGAAATATAATTATTTGGGATATTTTAAAAACCATGGTTAGTGAATACTCAGTTGGTAAAAATTGTCGGGATTAACCAATTAGATCATCTAGTTATACTATAGATCAATATTTAATGATACCGTTTATTAATATATATTTTTTCTGAGTTATGAATCGTAAAAATTCCAAAACATTATAAATTTAATTTTTCTCGATGAAAATGATTCATATTAAGTAATAAAAAAATATAAATAAAATTTCCCCTATATGTGATGAAGGAATATCTCTAGTATAATATATAATTAGTATGTATTAAATTGTCATTAATAAAATACACAAGTATTTTGAAGAAATAGTTCTTGTCAAATTTTATTAAAAAACCCTTTTGGTTTCAAACAACCACAATTCACATCATCAAATTTTATTTCCAAATTTAATTTTTAGCTAATTATGGTAATTTATTAATTTAAGTGAATAATTGAATAATATATCTCACAAGTTATATATTAAAAAGGATTTAATAATTATTTGAATACTATTATTTCATGATATCAAGTAATATTTTCATATTTAGGAATTATAACACTGATAATATCATTATTGATATAGACCAACCAATTTAAACTATATTTTGAAAACAAAATAGAGTTTACCATTGTTCATTTTCATAAATATTTTAACATAATACTTATGATGAATCTATAGGTGATGAATATATCATAAAATCTACATATTATAAACTCAATAAATTTGAAAGGAATCATGTTTGTAATATGGATGAAAGACCTAAGGATACTTCAATAATTGGTGAAAATGGATTTTTCAGAATAAGTTTAATAAAAAGGGAATTATAGTAATAAATAAATATATACTTCTTTAAAATGTTTATAATAAAAATACATAGACTATGGATAAAATTAAGCTACAAAATATAGACTTTATGATATTCATATTCTACTAGTATTTGCAGAATATCAAAATGTTAATCCTTTAAAATTGATATGAACTTTGATTTTTACAATGTATTCATATCGTATAAAATTGATTTAGAATATCCCCCAGAAATTGATAATATAAAATCTACAGACCTTTTAATATGAAATAACAAGTAAAATTAGAAACTTAAACAATCCCCTAGTTCTATGTAATATAGTTTAACTAGATTATTTCTCTATACAAATTTTTAAGGGGTTTACAGATCTAATTTTTTTATTAATGTAGTTTGAAATACACATTCATTGTTTAAATTTATTTTTATGACTTGGTATATGGATCAACTCATAAATATATTATAGATTATTTTGTAGATATTATGATTTCAGTGTATGAGAGGGCCATTATAGGTGAACTTATGTATTATCATATATTTAAAATATAAAAAATTGTAGTTTTTATATCTCAAAACAATTATATAAAAAAGTTATTATCAAATTATGAAATGAAAAATATAAAATAATTATTACTCCCATTAAAACTGAAAATAATTATGATATTAATGAATATAGTAAACCAATAGGTAGAAAGAATGTTTTATGTTTTATTGTTAGCATACAATACATACTATCATTTCATCTTGATTTATGATTTTCTAGTATGCTTTTGTGGAATATATTATGCCCATCCAAAAGTGTCACATCATTTGGATGTAAAAATAATTTTTCATTTCATTGAGGGAAAAATGGTTATAGAGTTATTTTAGTATTATGAAAATGATATTGAATATAATATTTTTTTTGATACTGATATTAGTGTATATAAAATTTATAAAAAGCTTCATCTAGAAATTCTCACCTCTTATGAGGAGCTTTAGTTTATTGTTCTTGTATGAAAAAAATTATTTTACCTATTTATACAACTATAACTTAATATGTTGTAGCAAGAAGTTATTATCTTCAATTGTTGGGGATATAAATTATACAAACTGAATATAGATTTAGTTTTAGTAAAACTACATATTTTTATGATAGTAGAAGTATAATTTCATTAAGTGAAATCAAAACACATAATTCATGTGAAACAAACATAGATTTAATACACCATTTCTATCATGATGACAAAAAAGGAGATATTATATTATAATTAATAAAAACCTAACAAAAAGAATAGATATATTACTAAACCCTTAATTATGATATATTTTAACATACTAAACTGAACTTAAGAATGGTCAATACTATATTATCATTAATATAAAATTATTTTTAACTACCTCATAACATTTTGGAAATCTTTTAGGCATGGGTTATATATGAATGGGGTTTTCTAAAAATAGAATTTTTTCTAAAATAATTATTATTCTAAAAACATTAATTTTTCTAAATATATTATTATTAATAAAATGTAGATTTTCATAAAAATTTTTATTATAAAATGTTATTTTTTATAGAATCATTTGTATTAAAATAAACAATATTTTTTATAAAAAATTATTATTTAAGAACAATTTATTTTTCCTACAATGTTTATTTTTTCTAAAATCACTTATTTCCTTAAAAAAAATCATTTTTAATAAAATTAAATTGTCTAAAAGAAAGAACAATATTTACTAGAAATACATTCCCATAAAATACTCAATGTTACTCTTAAAGGGTAATTTACTATCTTAATTTTTAACTATCTTTTTTCATTTGTTTTGTTGTTTTTCAAAAATTACTATTTCAATAATTTGTATTATTAATATAAATTGGACAACATTGAATATGATATATTTTTATTAAAACCCCAGTAAAAGTCCTGAATAATTATTTAAATTTTTTTATTATACAATAAAAGCTATTAGATCAGACATGAAATTCATTTTATGCCATCAGTTCTCTAGAGGTCAAAACATCATCCCTAAGAATATAAATATGATAGTGGGTATCCACATACCAAATCAAACATTCAAAAATTTATCAACCCTCATCTATTACATTATAATTCCATTCAATATATTGGGATTTATATGATCTTATTTTCTTCCACATCTGATATCTTTTATGATATGTTCTTTAAATATGACATCATCTGAAGACATATCAAGCAGGTATGTTGTGGATTGGATTTTTATTTAGATGAAATGGTTTTATAAAACCATCTCTCTTCTAATAGAAATTAAAAAATTGAATTACTAATAAATTTATTTAGAAAAAATCATTTCCTTCCACACTATCCATTGATATTAATGGATATATATTCTTCTTCCATTTTCAGTGTTTAAGAAAATTTTGTGTTAAAATTTTTTTATAATTTTTTAGGATTAAAAACATTATATTGAACAAGTATCAGATCATGATGAATCTCCACTATAAAGTTAAGATCCTTGTATTATTCCAATGGATCTAGACAATCATGTTGGTTTTGAGATAACTACAGTAGAAAATTATTTTTTCGTACTATTGAGATGATAATGAAATTATATCATCAAAAACTAGATTCTAGAGTAGTTGCATTGGGGATAAAAGGAAATATAATTTTTAAGAATGGTTATAGAGATACTTTAATGGTATTATATTCGTTTTCATTATAGATTTCTATGAATATGTGGAAATAAAATCTATGGATGTTTCTATTCCTATGAATTTATGAATTCGATACTATTTTTACTATAATGAGAATCATTCTATTTACCTATAGTATCATAAATATATTGGAATTATTTCTGATAATAATGATGATAAATAATTATGAGTTACTAGGATAAAATAATATCATTTATTAGTGAAGAAACTATCTTGATAATGATCTTGTTCTTCATGATCAAGTAGAAATGATTTGTTGAGAAACCAAAAAATTAATCCTCTAATATTGTCATCCCACTATTAAAATATATGAATCAGTAAATATATAAGGTAGGATAATCACCTCCATGGATAAATAATAATCTAATAAAAATGAATTATGAGGAAAAATAATAGTTGATGAAATGTATGAAAGAAAATAATGAGATATCTTGAGTTTAGTATTGATAAGTTATAGTTTAAATCATTAAAATATAAAACTAAAGATGTTTTAAATGAATAATGGAAGAAGAAAAAAATATAAGTCAAGATTTATTGAATATGAAGTTGATATTTTGATGAATGGAGGTGAATTAGCACATTGGGATATCTATGCTTTTGTTAAAGAAGGAGTTATTTCAATTACAATATAATCAATTGTCAAATCGGTTCTTCAATCTATTCATATTATTGATCAACTATTTTACTATAACAAAAAAAAAATTAACAACCATAGTACCATAATATATTTATATATTTAGAGGAACGATGGTTATGGTGAAAAAATATATTTCAGAACATTTTTAAGATAATCATCAAGAATATTTGATGAAACTAGGGTAAAAAATCTTTAGAAGTGATGAATTTTTAGAAATATAGTTTTAGAATATTATGAATAATATATAGATGTTGTCGAATAATAATAATAATAATAATAATAATAATAATAATAACTATAATAATAATAGAGTTCTTCATAAACATAATCATTATTTTCTCATATTGAAAAATATATTGAGTAATATGATTATGAAAAATAGACGAGCTCTAAAAAATAAATAGAGAATACAATATAAAAATTAGAGTTAATAGAAAAAGAAGAAAATGATAAAAATGTTATAGGAAAGGATGTATCACATTTTGATAAGTTAAAATAGAATGGTGAAATAAATAAAGTAATGGTTCATCCATCTAGAAGACATTTCTCCAATGTCTCACTGGACTCATATAATTATCCATATCTTCAATCAGATCATAGAGAGAAAGATAGATTTTCTTAAATTAATGAATAATTTAAGAATCTCATTAACACAATATCATTTCTACAATTTATTATATATCATTGAAATAATATTCAAATGAGATAAAACATATTATAAGAAAATTATTCTTTGAATTAGTTAGCAAAAAATATTATAGTGAACATTTATAATTTCAAGCCAGTCAATGTTGAATCTGAAATTAAATGTATAATGGTAAAACAATTCATATAAAAGTTAAAATATATGAAAAAATATTTAATGATCAATGATGTCCAAATTGATAAAGTCAAGAAATAACCAATAAATTTTACTTATTTATTAAAGAAATTATCATCTGATGTATCAGATATGATAAATATATTTAATCATTTGATAGGAATTTTATACACAAAAGTTTAATAAATATCATATATTTAGAAAATAATTTTATTAATGAAGTAGAATTTTTATGCTTAATACTGAACATAACATGATTTAGTTGTTGGAATAAGTGTTCATCATTTTAAAAAAATATGATTGAATGTTTTATATTCCAAAAAAAAGATATCTATATTTGAATCAATGGATACGGAGATAGAAAACAATCAATAATTACCTATTAAAAATGAATTTGATATTAATTTAATTGTAGAATAAGGGATGAATTTTTTTTATTCCGAAATCTTGATGTAGAAAACACTTAAATGAATATCTATTCAAATAATGTATTTTCGACATATTCAGTTTTAATGTATTTTTAATTATAGTTTGTTGAAGGTTCTCTCTAAAATAATGAAATAATGTTAAATTAATTTAATTTTTTTTAGTATTCAATCACAAATATTTCAGGTACTTTTTACCCCAAATATTCTTTTATAAATGCATGAATGTGATAATTTATTAAAGTTTTTTTTGTAGGGGATGAATTTATTGATGGAGATTACAAGGAATAATATTTTTATATGTTATAATCTTATCATCACTCTAATAATATATTGATAAAAATCTAATTAAAAAATGGGAGTTGAAAATATAGGGGATATATGAATGTTATGGAGAGAAGTCTTCGTGAACGAATAATGTGTTTTCATGTTTTTCAACGTTATTTGTTTTATTTTCTAGTTATATATATATCAAATGGTGAAGATTGTTGCAATAAATGTTTCACATTATACATATTCTATCATTCATTTTTAAAGTCATTTCACACTCATAAAAATGATTTTTAGTAGCATTATATTTTATAAATCTTTCATATTGTTTTTATAGAAATAAATATATTCTATTGAAATAAGAAATCTTATTTACCAATGAATATATAGATTACGAACTATATTATTGTATGTATGACTAATATTTTTTTGATCTATTAGACTGACTATAGTTTAATACATCAGACTAGAAAAGATTATTCTATCAGATTGGATTGACTATGTCTATTCCAACAAATTGGTATAGTTTTATTCTATCGAATCAGACTAACTATGACTATTCCATCGGATCACCAAAATTTAGTCCGTATAATTAGATAGATTTATTTTTTTCCTTTAGAACAACATGGATCAGTCAATCAGACAAAAATTGTATTATTCTACCATCATAATAAATTTTATAATCATATGGGTCTAATTATTCCTACCAGATTGATGATTATTATAGCATTGAAATCAGTGAATCAAACCTTCATCAAATGGAGATGTAAATGTTGAATTGTTAAGTTATATCTCATTTAGATAAATTTACTATGACTCTAAAAATAATATAATATTCCCATTAGAGGTGTGATTTTAAATAGAGGGTCATTCAAGGTTTGAGGAGAATATTATTTTACAACTGAACCTATTGGATGTTCTCAATACTGTGACATATTTAGTATGAATATTTATAAATGTTTTAGATAGTTTTATTCTAATGAATCTATGTGAGGGTTGTAAAAGTTTTAGATAATTTTTTTTCACATTTTTCAATGTGGGTTTAATATGATGGTGTTTGGGGATAGGAATACTAATTATTCCAATCATATGGTCAAGGTCTTCTAGGGATAGGAAGATAGATCAAATTTTTATATTTTTGATCAATAGATTTTTTGTTGTTGAAAAAAATATCATATTGTTTTGTTTAAAATGGTGGATTATCAATTTCATTATTTGTGGCTTCCTTAAATATTATGATCAAAGAGTAAAATATTTTATACAAAATTTTGTAATTCATTCTTAGATTTATATGTATACATTCTTACACTTGTTTATACAATTAATTATATGTCCACTATTCATTGTTATAGAAATATGATTTTATACCACATCAATAAATATTGATTTAATGTTTTTTAGTGTTTTTGATATAGTTACTCTGATTATTGGATAATATCAGAGTCTTATAAACTAGATTAAAAGGCTTATCATTTTAATGATTTTATTATTTTTATCATTAATTCACCCTCAACAATGTAGCAATTATAAACTCTATGATCTGTCAAAACATACTCACAACTCTATTTTTGGTCGCTCAAACACTCTTTACTGCACATAATATCCATATAATATCTTCATAATAATATAATAAATTTATACCATGGACAAAAAACATAAATCCTACAGTTATCAAATTAATCAATCTCACCCCATCTTTATCTAAATAGTCTTCAAACATCATAGGCATCCTAAAGTCCCTATATTATCAATGAATCTCCATAAATAATTATAAATAGTTTATTATTATTTGGAAAATATAATTTATCATTTTCAATTGAAGAATAATCATGGAAAAAGTAATCATAAGATTTATCTTTATAAAAAGATCAAGCCATGGGTGCACACTACTATTAACACACCCTGAATTACACTGTTAAAAAATTCCACATCAACATACCTTGATTCATCAAAAAATTACTTCACAAATTAATAAAATAAATAATTAAATAATAGTTTAAAACCATATTCAAGGATAAAAATAAAATTAACTCTATTTAAACTTATTAAGGATTGTATTCTGATAATGAGAAAAATATTTCTCCTTCTGACCATACTCTATTGTGAACTAATTGATTGACTGTCAAATCCCCAATTCTTATTGAATAAAATTTGATAAAAATGAGGCGAAGAAAATATGGGACAAATGAGATAAATTTTCCTCAATTTCCATGATTAAATACAGTAAAGTACGGAAAATAAATGGATTAATGATGTGTTAATGGGGATGGTAATAGATTCAGCATCCCCATCAGCATACCATTCTTAATGAAACATCCTTAAAAATGGTATTTAAATATAGTATTTAGTATAACCCATTATTTAATCCTTTTAAAAACGATATATATGGATGAAAATAGGTACCATGTTCACCTACGACGACCACATGGTGGACTTAATCAGGGGACACTCCCCTAAGTTCACTCATATAGTAATTAGTGCAACAAAACCAGATATAGGGTTTCCCATTATTTCTACCTCTTAATAACATTTTGTTACCAAACACCACAAACTCAACATAATGTGTTTCCAAATGAAATATAAACTTATTATGATTACTATAATAATTGTGAAAAAATATAATAAGGTCTTTTTTAATCAAAAATATTAAAAAATGACCCATTTTCCAACTTCATTAGGACATGACTTCCTCTAATTCCACTTACACAAGCTAGCGGGGTTTCTGAAAATCACCCAGAGATAATATTTTCCATCCATAAGAAGTTAATAAATTCCTAATTTCTATTCTACACTACTCACCGATTATTGATGTGTACATTCTGTATCTATCAACTACTAGTTATAGTAATGTTATCAGCACACATGAACGACCTAAATTATTAAAATTATTATGATCTTATTTTTAAACGCATATTGTATTCATGTAGATCCTTGGAAGATTTACCTTTATTTATTTTTGTATCATTAGAAATTGTATCACATAAAAAGCTCTAGTTAGTACATAAATATATTTAATACATGGGATATTCCATTGTATGGAAAATAACAACAAATTTTTTTATTATGACTCATAAAATTCACTACGCTCAGTGACATAAATGAAATACAAATTCATTGACATAATACTCCTATATAAGAAATCATTATGATTTTAAATTCAACTATAATCCCATTAATTCACTAAATAATATTTTAACACTATCACCATTACAATGATCATTTCATCATTACTAAAATCTTCATACTCTACCACAATTACTGAAGGGTATTGAATCGATCCCTCAATAAGGATGGTAATTAAATCCACACTATTAAAATACCAAAGGAACTAACAGAATGAATTTTGTTAGAAAATATTTTCAAAATATTGTGTAAAATTATAACTAATACATAAAAAATATGAGATCTTTCTATTAATTTTGAGGGAAGTTTTTAAATGAATAATATTTAACCATATTCCCTAATGATCCTGAATTTCAATGTACTACAAAATGATATTAATATCAATTATAATGATGTAACCAATGAGTAGATTTATCCCATGATGTCCACAGATTATATCAGCATCCCAATGATTTGAAGGAATTCCATTTTCCTTATACTTTTCAAGAATATTAGACTTTAATGTGAAAAGGAGTGGATATAAATTAATATAGGATGGTTATTCCATTTAGATGAATTTCCATTATGATTTTTTTCTATATCATTATCATAATCCCAGAAACCATTTATAGTCATCAAGGACACACTAATATTGTTCATAAGAATTTGATGATAATGTTGGGGAAATAAATAGTTTGAAAATATAATATTTCTAATAATGAAATAATTAATTTTTTAATATTTCATATTCATCATTAAAAATAAATTGAATAAAATATAATTATATTCAAAACTATTACAATAGCTCAAAATATGTGCTATTATTTGAGACATCAATTGATGTCTTATATATAATGTTTTTTTGCATAAAACCATAACGTGGTAAAACACACCAAATGGTGGTGTATCCTAGCACATACATTGGCATTTTCAAAACCCTCTAATATTTGGTAGTTCAATTAGTACCCATATCCTATCATCCTTGACCATATCAAAAGCCTCATATATATAGTGTGTATTCACATTATGACACATCATGTTTAGTAAATTGTGAAATCATATCCAAAACAAAATTTGGATTTATTGTGAATCTTATTCATGGATTTATATCACCCATTTAACTTATACATCACATCATATATTACAACCGATTAAATAATGTCAAAAAAATACTTTTGATATCCTTTGATACAATTTTGTGATATCTCTCGATGTTTTGTTAAAATAATTTACCAAAAATGAGAATACTCTTCCACGCAACAAAAAATTACGACCCTACAAGGATTTTATACTTTTAATGAAATTATTAATTACATAATTAATAGCCAAATGAATATGGGTTCCATTTGAAATGTGTTTTTGGATACGTGAGCTACAAAAGGATATAGTGTGATTTCTATCGAACACATGAATCTCCATATCTTTTTCAACCAGCTATTTCATATAATTTTTTATATAAATTTATAATATATTTTTGTATGTTATTTAATAACCACATGACATAAAGTATGCCAATATCATATATCATACTCGTATGATCTCTATTTTCAATGTATAATTTCACAAAATGAATGAGAACATCATATGCCTTTCTCCCAAGAATATGAGATGAACAGATTCCCCACCTCCAAATATATATGCACATCATATTCAACATATTTATGTATCAATTAAATCATCATCAATCCCTCTCAATCAAGTTAATTTATTTCATTGTAGTCATATAAGAGGGAATATTCCATATTTTTTAAGCCTAGAATAATCATATGTTCAAAAATAGACCCAAACTCCCCTAATTATCTTCTCCTTAAGTGAGCATAAAAAATTTATCAAAACATCAAGGATATTTTATCTTATATATTTCCAAACACAGGAATGTGAATTCAATATGAAATAGTCACCCCATAAAACCAAATAGAAAATGCATGATACTCCATGGGGAATTCATAGAGGATACTGTAATATACATATCTTTTTCCCTAATTTGAATATTTATAATATTTATATAAAATCCAACTACTGTTAACTAAATACATTATTTACAACTTTTAATAATCAAGGGTAAACATTGATTAGTGATAAATCAATAGCATAAATTAGGATTTCAATTAATAATTCCCTTCATTAATATATTTATAAAAATTGAATTAATGATAATGTAGAGACAGCTTCTTATATAACATGATGCATTTTAGTTAATAAACCACTATTTACAATGTTAAAAAACAATACATAAACATATATCAATTCATATCCCATATGATATACTATTTGATATCACCGATATTTTCTAAACAATTAGTGGTTTATCAATATCATTATATATTTATATAACCCCTTCAATATAATTATGTTACAATTTGATAAAACCACCCACTAAACTATTTTATAGTGTAAAAAATAATTTATTACCTAATTATGAGACTTCAAAATCTCAATCCAATTTTTCATCTCTTTGGAATTATTTTCCAAAATATTTTAATTCATATAATAAAATGTTTGGAAATTAATCAGTTTTTTGTACACATTGAAATAATTATTTTTTATTATTATAATTATAAAAAACTTTCATTAAAGCATGTATTATCAAAACATTATGTAAGAAAATTTACCTCTCTAAATTAATATCATTATTTTCAAACACAACCTAATCATATTTAGTAAATAAAGACACCTTCACATGGATTATTACTAGTTTAATAATTGATTTTTTATTCACTAAACTTTTCTAATCCCAAATATTCCCTCAAAATTATTTTCAAAAATATAGAATTTTTTTAAAAAAAATAATGTTAAATAAATATTTTTCAATTAATAAATAAGACATATTTTTGGGACATTTAATATTTAATAAATACAATATTAATATCCAAATCTATATGGTATTAAATTTTTCTATATTGATATTCTAAAAAGAGTTGTTATTCATTAAAATATTAAATTATATAATGGTGGGAACACTTTATGACTTCATTTTTAAATAAGGTTACAAAAACCATATTTTCATTTATTGAATGTTTTTATGTTTATCGTATTCTCAATATTGTTTTAATTTTTTTTGATTTATAAACCATTACTATCAAGACAATAAATATGTATTATTCCTAACAGATAAAAGTAAAAAAATAAATATCAACCCATACATGATAAATAATATGAAAATATACACACTTTTTCAATGACCCAACTCAAATTTCCTAAGAAACCCAGAGTTGTTACTCTATATGACCTTGTGAAAACCATCCAATATACAAGATCATATTTACTAGGAGTATGGATATATGGTTTATTGGGTTGGAAATACCCTTAGTTATAACAAACATACACCACAAACAATTAAAACCGTACAATATCACAATAAAAGATAAAATTTTCCATTCATATTATAATGTTTCAACAATTTTATACATTTAAATTAACTAGGATCCCAATGATGTGAGAAAACCAATTTATAAATGATATATGATGAAAATAATTCCCCACCATAGAATCCTCTAATATAGAACCCCTTAAGAAAACCCGCACTAGGCTCCACAGATCACCTATTTCCCACCTGCCCCTTTCCCCTACAGGGACCACCAATCATTAAGACTACATAAACATCACGATTATCATTTATAGTGTGAGTAGGAATCCATGTATGAATCCACCAATGCATCATTAAAATGAGTTAAAAAGTACAAAAAGTGTATATAATTCCAGTTACAAATAGAAAACTATGAATTAAAAATTATGTATTGAAAAAAAATGTAATAAAAGACCAACTATGGACCCTTGATGTAAATTATTGAGCTTCATTATAAAATTATTTGTTGAATGGAAACTATAATCATAATTATCCCAAAGTCTAATGATAATATCTGAGCAGTTACATGGATGATATTCTATGTTGGACTATATGGTCATCGTAATAAGTCTCTATTAAGAGACATTCCAAAAGACTATTTCACCTCTTCTATGACTACAGTTATACCACATGACTATCACAATCCATGTTTTTCCCAAAATATGTCATCAAAACAGTAATGGTCATACCCTATTATTTGATTCATCATAGTCATTAATTCATATAGTGCACAGTCTGCCCTTATTGGTAAATCATTCCCTAATGGTTGATAAGAAATATTAATTAATATTTTAGTGATTGTAATTGGTATAACTTCACGACATTAATACTTATTGGGATGTTCAAGTGAAATATGTGTTTTTATTTGAATTTAAAAATTCTATGAAAATTCGATTTTTTTTATTTTTATTTTTCATTGGAAATTTTTTCCATGACGTCTTACTGTATAATGATTTACTTTTATTTCATAGAAATATTCAAAAAAATATTAATAAATCTTTAATTATTATCATGAAATCTATATCACACATTTATAGGCCCATAAGGAAATTAATGTACACATATACATGATTTGATAGGATAGAGGTTTCATCAAAATGTAAGAGATAAAATCATAATGAATGTATAAAATAAGATGAAAAATTTAAATTTATTATATGAATCAAATTTTCACATTTAATTAAACTACTGTAAATACTAGTGCATATGGGAGCCTGATCAAAATGAATCTTTAAATAGTGTTACTTTTAGAGGCATAATTCCTTGTGATCCATTACTAACATTTCATAACCTAACTCTCATAAAATATAATTAAATTTTATTTTTTTCTCATCAGCTGTGTTTTTTAATATTTGTGATGGTGTGGATGATATTTTGGTTCCAAAAAACACCTCTAATCATTTATAAAATAAAGGATTTATTCAAATATCCCATCGAACAATGGTCCCATCTCTTATTTATACAATATGTTTATTTTCGTTTGTCCTTTAAAAATCAATTTTTCATCAATTAAAATCCATTTTTTTCAATTTAACATTAATTATTTTTCTTTTTAGTGATATATTCAAATAAATTTGATAGCATATGGTGTTACCGATTAAATTAATTACATTTTAAAATAATCCTCTTGATGATAAATCCACCCATGTAATCATAACTACTTTTATAAATGAGTTAATCCTAACTCCAATAATACTATATTTAAATCTATGTACTCAATATATGTATTTATATTATATTTAAAAAAATTTAATGCTTATATCAATAAATCTATTCACACAAGACATGCGATTTCAGATACCAGTGATTAATGAGATAATTTTTTTTACAATCAATCTAAATCAATATTGGAATTATTTTTAGTGTTTTAATCTCAACATGTAACTCAAAAAGTTAATTGTTATAGGCTTCATGTTTTTCAAGTTTTTATCTATCATTAGTTTGATATTGGACTATAATCAATGTATGGTTACATGATTGAACTTCTTAGTGTTACCAAATGTTTTTTGGATTCTTTATAATCTATGGGTTTTTAGTTTAAAAATTTAGGAACCATAATTTAATTAATTTCATCATAGGGGATAATGATTAATATCTAATTATTTGGTATGATATATCAATCATTATCATTTATATTTGTTTTTTATAATTAAATTATTCCTTATTTGATTACTTTTTTTTAGAATTCACTCAATTGAACCCCTGAAATTTCATAATAAATTTTCATTACATCTATTAGTTTTTATTCAACTAATAAGGTGTTTCTAATTTAATTCCTTGTTCAGATTGATGATCATTGTTATCCACTGTGTAAAACATAGTCAAATCAAAATTATTTTTGAGATCATGATAGAGGAATCTCATCAATTTTTTTCTATGTCCGGGTGGAATGTTTTATCATTTTATATATTTACGTATGTAAAATATTTTTCAATATTTAGTTTCATTTCTTTTTATAATGCAATTTTTCTTATTCCAAAATCACCTCTTCTTTTTAGGCCATTAACAAAAACCCTATTAAACTATATTTTGACCCACTTTTATGGAATCTTTTCATTTCTCTTAATGTGATTACATGATACAATCCTAATATTAATTTTCAAAAATAAACTGAGGTTAAAGAACAATTTATGTATTTGGTTACACATCCTCAAAATTATGGTTGTTTCATTATTCCACCATTTCATTCTTTCCAAGATTCTAACAATAGTGTTTCGGGAAGCATATCTAGAAAAAAATTTGATTTTCATAACGTTAATTCATACAAAAATGATCATGATATAACTATTTGGGAGTAATATAAAAATACTTTTAATTATAAACCAATATGCCTTTCTTAATAAACACCCGAATTTGATGTTAGTATAAATTCAATGTTAGTTTTATTATTCTATAAATGTTTTGGCCTTTTAGTTGAGGATCCAAAAAAATTGAAATTAATTAAATAAGTTTTCATAGAGGCTATAAATAATCTACAGAGGAAAAAATTTAAATTATGGGAACTCCCATTTTTACTCAATGGAACATGAAAATATTAGATGGATTACCAATATCCTAAATATGAAATATAGAGAATTATTTTGAAATATCTTTTCTTACAAATATTATTTCATGAATTAGAGACCTAATAAACTAAAAATAAGATCTCTAAAATCATGAAATAATATAGATAGACAATTTATTATTATTATGAATAGTTTTGGATGATATGTGAATGTTTACCACATATCTAAATTAATGGGTAACTCATTGCGAGATGAATCAAAAAGGTCTCACTCCAATTGAGTGGATTATGGTTGACGATGTGGAAGAAAGATCATTATTTTAAAAAACCCTGATACCATCTTAGGAATTAAATGAAATTATGTGAAAATCTCTCTATAAATTAGTTATATCTTGTAATACCATGTTTTAAAAAAAATAAAACTATTCTTGTTGGTGTTTTGGACACACAACACTAGGACTAAATAAACAATGATTATATAGGAATGTTATTACCAAGATTTTAAATAACCAGGTTTGAATATTATTTATCATGTGATGAAATATGTATAATGTTCCTAATCAATATAAAATAATTAATAAATTATCAAAAAATTATTACTCAATTTTTATTAAAGAAATTTTGTTCTTCAAAAAATATGTTTCCTTAAAAAATAAAATTTATATATTTTTATCCTAAAATAATAAAATTAATATCAATAATAATTTAAATTTTATTTTAAATTAAAATTATTTCTGAAATTGCGATATAAAAATTAACATAGGGTGAAATTTTCGAATTTTTATGGGTGGGGTGATTTTTCTGTGAATAATGAAAATAACAAATTATTTATTTATGATCATTTCATTTCATTGAATAAATAGATTTAAAATTATCATTATATTTCGGATTTTTCATTAAGTGAAATATTAACCACTTTATCTATAATAATCTATTTTTCTATTTTAATCATCATCTTATTTTATTTTTGTCATCCAATATTTTATGCTTAAGAACATGGTTTTATAAAAACTATTTTATGTGCTTAATGTTTTTTCATTTAAATTAATTTATATTACCCCTAAAAGGAATAATATAAATGATATTGACAAATTTTATATTTATTTTGATAAATTTAATTCATAAAATTATTTTTACTTTAAATATACTTAATTTAATATCATCATATATTTGAAAATACATTTCTTGATACACCTTTTTGAACACATTTTGCAGGTTTAAGGTTATTATATATATTGATACTTTTATTAATTTAATTTGATAATATTTATCAAATATTTGGTATCAAAATAATTTTTATTCTATAATAAGGTCTACTATGATTTTTATAATATTATAATAGTGAAAATAGAAAAAAAAAATTTTACAATTATTAATGTTAAAACTGGTTTTCTGGGTGTTAAACTATAGAGGTCAAGATAGTAACATGTTTATAAAATGTTAATTTTTTAAGGGAGGATTTATTTATCATCCATATGTCCCATCAACTCTATTATATATCAGTTTTTAATGAAAATTTAATTAGATTTACTTACCAATATGTAATAGTTCTGGGTATTTACAAATATGCCTCTCCCTCTCACTAATAAATATGATCCTCTAATCCTATCCTTTCCACACATTATCTTCTGTTGGTTTATCCAATAAATAATAACATTTATTAATTTCGACCCAATAACAGACCAATATTCATTTTTCTGATAATAATTCAAATCTTGGAAATCCTTCAGTATAATCCTGAAGAGTTGGTCTGAAGAAGAGTTATTTTTCATAACCGAGCATCTTAATTTTATTTCTTTTCCAACCATTTTAAAGTCTAACTAAATTATTATGAAATATAAAAATAATTTTCTACAATATAATACTATTTAATTAGGTTAATTAACTAATCAAAATCCATTTCCACTTCCATACAATGGGGAATTTAACCATTATTCATGTGTATGGTATACTACTACATCAAAAAATAATATAGTTGTTTTCCATCATCAAATCTATAACATATTCATGATTATTGAATTAATTTACAAGTAATATATTAAGTATATGTTAATTATTATATGATAATAATATATCATATAAATTCTAACCTCACAATCCACTTAAAAATAATAATGTTATCCCTTTTTACGGAGGAATAATGAATGATTAAGTGATTTCATTAAGTTTTTATTACAACATCACATAGATTGAATATGTATGTTTATTTGAAAAATATATAATATTTTATTTACGATATAATTATTATTATTTGAAAATAAAATATATTTACCTTATTTATATCATTATCATTTAGAAATGGAAAGGTTACACATGCGTAGATATGACATACGATTTCCATTATTGTACTGTACTTTATTTCTCAAATCCATCATTCCTGAATTTTTTAAAATAAGTAATTCAGTGATAAAAATGAATATTATTTAATTGTTATTATTCTTTAAATGATGAAATAATTATATAATTGACCTTAATAAATGGTCCAAAGTTATTTTTCACATAATACACCAACATCTTTAAAATCTATAACATAAAAAAATGATAAAGTATTTTAAAATAATATCATAATAGAAAAGTTGTGAGAAATATTAAAAATGTTCCTAATATCCACCAAATAATTTTTTATATTAAAATCCTCATTAAGGGAATGTGGGGAACCATTCTTCACGAAACAGAGACCACTAAGTGCTGAAGGAGCCCATAATGTTATTGAACACAATGATAAGGTTTTTTGAGTTAGAAACTATATATAATTCCCAATGCAGAGTACTAACCTAAATGTCTGGATCCTCCTTGATAATGTCTTTGAGGTGCGAAATCATTCTTTCCATTATCTGAATAAATTATTCCATGGTGATTTTGCCTTGGTTGATACCCCGAGCAATGATTCGGTCTTGCTTGTCAATCCTCACTTGTTGCTTCTCATTGGCCTCAACCTGCACACACCTTCCATATATTCTTAAGATATCCTCATTTGAGGCATTGAGTCTAAGGACGTCTTTGATCATTTCTTCCTTGGAGTGAATAATAAGCTTCAAACACTCCCCTACCACTTCCATCACTCTTGGTTCTCTACTTGGATCACCACTTTTCCCGTGTAGGCCTTTGTTACCCTTGCAGCCGCCATTCTTGGCCAACCTAGTTTCCATTGGTTTAGGTAAGTTATAATAGTCTTTGTGTCCCATGGGGGTTTCCCCTGGACCACAATGCATTTTCTTGAGTCACGCTTCCCTTTGTTCCCTTTCTTCCTTCAAAGACTATGGGGACCTACACATTCTAAACATTCTAATGAGATATGGCTGAGATGGTCATCTCTTGAGTGAATCAATGTAGGCATGTTTTTATGTAATATTATATTCTTAAACATATATACCATATTTTGTATGAAAGGCAATGTATTTTTGGATAAATATATCAAATATGTTAATAAAAACATTCAAGGGTTCAATTACAACGTTTGTATTTAATTCTAGATGTGTTCATGCCAACTAATAGATATAGATATTAACAATTATCATAAGTTAATAAATCTTGGATGTTATTATATAAACACAATAGTATTTCCCAACACTTATTTATTATAATGATATATTATCATTAACACAAAAGTGATTCCCAATGATCATGTCTCCTAAAAATGATTATATTTATATATCCTTGTTCAAAATTTTGACCCAAACTAAATGGGTATTATCCTCTTCCTTTTAAACTATCCTATAAAATATCTAGTTTTAATACTTCATATTCTTTCACATTCTTCAATGTTCAAAAATTATGTATCTAGCCAAAGAAATTAATTTATCAGTAATTTCCTATTTAATAAATTTTAGAAACCTATTATAAATATAACAGAACATAAATTTATTGATCCTCAGTTCCTTGACCAAGATAGTCTTCAGAATTTCATAGATTGATTATCATTAAATCTACTTACTATCCCAAAACAACACTCTTTTCATAATTAATTCTCCCATTCTAGAATAAAAATACATTGAATACATGGGTAATGATTGCTCTATGACATAAATTATCAGACTTTCCCAAATCATCTTAAACCCCCATCAATGTATCTAAATATATTGATCATTGAATCCATTAAAAATAATTCATATTTTAGAATCAACTTTTATCAAAGATTCTAAAAAGAATAACTATAATCACAACAACAATTCTATTATTTTTGTAAAATTTTGTCTTGCTTAGCATCCCCCATTATCTTTGACACCAAATTAAAGTAATGTGAGAACTCATGGAATCATAAAACTGTTTAAATTCCACTAACATACTATAACTATAATGACAAATACATTATAAATCAATTTATTGTTCTACATTTTCTTCCACATTACAAATTTTTTTATATATATTGAATTCATCCTTCATCAATTAAAATAATTCATACATATTTCAGGATATTATTGATTTATCATTCAATAACATCAATATATAATTCATATTAGTTCATATAACATCCCATCTTCTGATTAATCTTCTTATATTATTATCGTCTATACGTTATAATTATTTTGTTTTTGATCTTCTTATCATCAAATTGTCTATTCCTGTGATCAATTTATATTTTATTTGTATTATCTTCCACTATTATGCGAATAGGTATATTATAGTTTGAAATTAATTCTAAACATAACCTAATCATCTTCAACTCTAGATTTAGAATCCTTTTAAACATCCATTAAATTATATAGGTGTATACCAATATAGTTATCAGGTACTCCATCAAGATTAGTTTTCTATACAAGAATTACATTGAAACATATAGTTTCACAAAAACCGTAATTATTAGAATTAGTGGACACATTGAAATAAATTATATATATTCATGATTAACCATCAGTATATGGTTTTGTATGATCATTGCAAATATCTATTTCGTTTGAGTCTATCTCGAACTTTCATAAATACTCATGTTAATTCTTTTATAATTTTTTCATTTGAAAATTTAACCAAATATGGATCAAATGTATCCCAAAACCACTAATTTTTAAATTAAATGATTTTAATATTGTTATATATCTCAAACATCAAAATCATTCATATAGTTTTCTATTCACTGCTTTCTCAATTATCTCATCATCTAGATTCATTCTGTCTCAACATCTATAGTTCATAAACTAGTACTATATCATATATTATTAAAAAAATTGGATTCATTGCAACATTTTCTTTACTTCTAATTTTATTAAAACAAACCAAAATGGTTGTTACATGGTAATATGTGAATATTAAATATTTTGTATAGTTCTTCTCTTTTAAATGTATACAGTATAAAATGAGAATAATCCTTTGATTAAAAAAATATTTTCAATACCAAAATAAAATTATTTTAATTACTTCATTAATTATACATCATATAACCTATTCACCCCATCTAAAATAAATACACCTTATCCTACATAGTTCCTCTTAAAAAACACATACATCCTCACTTCAACCATTATATGTAACTTATATGTAGTGAAAAATCTATAAAGTACATCTTAGGAATAAAGATCCTTTTAACGTAACTTCTCCCACCTAATCCAAGTGTATTTAAATTATTTATATTAGTTTTCTATTTTTTGGTACAAAAGGATTGCTTCTCAGATTCATTAATATAGACATGTTATTGAATGTGCTTTCATAAACATTTATATCATGTCCTTGATTCACACATAGGATCATCACAATATATCTATTATATTAATAGATCATAAAGTAGTAACTATCATAAGTTTTTTAAATCAATTCCACTAATCACACCCTGTTAAATCATCTATAATAGTCTTCCAGACTGAAAATCGTGAGAAATATTATCTTCTAGACCTAGATATGGACTCTCACTATATACCAAATCTTCAACTTCCAAAATACCTCATATTTTACTATTTCTCCATCTTCTCTATTCATCTATATATTTCCTCAATTAATGATATTAAGAAGAATTTTCAATAAATAAAATACCCAAAATCATCTAATGGGACCCTTAATATCCCCCTTTATCATTTTTTTCAACACATGATAAAATATAAATTTAGTTTTCTAAAAAAAAATCTATTTTTTATATCTACTTTATTTAAAAAAATAAATGCTTTAAGGGAAAGGGAATATAATAGTCATCCTATATTCTATTCGAACATAAAAAATCACGTTGTCCTTCCTATAACATATTAAATAATGTTTTACTTGGTCGATGGATGGAATAACTTTTCAAAACATATTATGGGTTATAACAATAAACACGACACATATGAGGAAAATTCATGATGTGGAAATAAAAATAGAAAAATTTAGCCCTAAATATTTTCTATAAATAATTCATCATTTTGTAATATTTAATTAATATTCTTCCATGGGGTTCTCAAATTATTTCAATTCAAATTTATTCATACATCATTGTAGATAAATTTATTAGAAACATTTAAATCAAATAAATATTATCCCCTTAAAAACTAAATTTCCCTTACCATGTAGTAGCTAATATATATTTAATTGTTTCATAAATTTATTTTCAAAAAATAGTATGATTCTATACTAATCACATACAAAAATGTAAAAAATTTCAATTTTTAGTGTTTTCACATTTAAAATTTCATCATCATCTGGATTATATGTGACCAGAAACCAAATATTCAAAAACGATAAAGAATATTATCACAAATTTTTTATTGTCCGTAATTTCAACATTTTCACATCAAATGAATAAATTTATATACCAACAATTTCATTCCCTTAACAAAATATAATATTCACCTAGGATATTGATATCTAGTAATTGTTTATCTCCACTTACCATATTGGAGAAAACTCTAACATTCATATCACTGTGATTGATGAAAATTAATGTATTATAAGAATGAAATATTGTTATGATTAATATAATTTATACTATTATAGAAGTTTTATTGAGATATACAAGTATTCAAAACTTTTTTTTTAATTATTTTCACAATAATTATTTCATCATTTTGAATTCCATGTTTAATTAAAATAAAAACAACATATTAAAATATAATCTTTTTTCTGATAAAAATTATGGAAACAAGGTTGAGAGTTATTTCATAACGTATAAAATACCTTCAAAAGATATATAGTATTATGATAACACTTAATTATGAATTCACTTTTGTATTCCAAAACATAAACTTCATGGTGTATCATGGACTTATTATTACATTCTTATTTCACATTTTATAAAACAACAATTTGGATGGTCATTGTAAGGAAAAATCATTTTTATATGTTTCATCTTTATTATTTTCTACATATAATAAATTTTGTATAACATTAATTCATAAATATGGATCATTTTAAAATTTCTCAGTGTGTGAAATTTGATTCCTCATAGAAACATTTTAGTTAAATGTATTCCTTGACTCTTACTTCCATTTATTCATAAGATTCTCCAATCTTAGTAGTAATTCAATGAAAGTTTTTATAGTGTGACCCAACTATTTGAATATTTTAGGAAACATTATAATGTTATTTATTACTTTATTATTTGGAAGTCAATTTTAATGATAATGATATTCTTTATTGATATATTTAACAAGATAAATCCCTTTATTTCATTATCTAAATAATTAATTTTATTCATCCATATTTCTCCAATTAACATTAATATTGTATAAATTAATTAAAAACGTTGATGTGGAGTTTATTATTAAAATAATATCTTATATTCATTGTTATAGAATATTTATTTACATTCTTATTGGTTTTGTTAAGCATAGTATGTACTTAATGTTTCTCGAATGTAGGCTAACTATTATTATTTGTCCAAGATTTCATCATATATTGTGGAATTATTCCATTATTCCAATTAAAATAAAACATGATGGATGTAAAATAGTGGTCATAATCCCAACATTCACAACTATTACTACTTCCATTGAGGATTGTGAGATACTAAACTATATTAACTGTAATAATGTTAACATTATTCTATGTACTTTTAAAAATTTTAGAAATATTTTCCCAAAGATTATATTATATCCCCATAATGAAATTCTTTATTCCTTTTATAAATTTATATGATTTTACAAAAATTACTTTTCATATGTTCAAACTTATTACCTCGAAAAAAATAAGAAGAAAAATTTATTTTATTCATTTTTTATTTATCTACACAATAAAATTATCAATCAATATTCAATTAATACATTATTTATATTGGAAACCTTGGGGGAAAATATATTTTGATATGTGTTCACATTCATATTTTTGGATGATGTGTGTTTATCAAAAATATTTCATTACACACTATATTTTATATTTTTATGTGAAACATATACTTTTCAACAAAAGAGAATTAGTGAGGAAATATTTCTTGAAATAAGGGTTACCATTTTGAGTCAGGTTTTCTATATGTATTGATTATTCAAAATGATTTTTAATACCAATAAGACTATTGATAAATGTAATTATATTTCAATAATTTTCTATTTCAAAATATCATCATTCAACTATATGTAAATATTCTACTTGAGTAACATAAATGATCTCTTATATTATTCAATATAAAAAAAATTAAATTTTGAGTCATTATAATCATTATGAGATTCCAATATATGTTTAAATTTATTTATTAACATTTAAATTGATCTTCATGATTCATAAATTTATATTAGAATAATTTTCCAACCTACATTATTCATTTATCTTTAACCTCTAAATAAAAATACTAATCATCAACAATAGGATTTTGAGTTTCTTCTAAAGAATGAATCATCACATAAAATAAATTTTGAATAATACTATTCAAACATAAAATCAATTTATTTTACATGTTCACCAATTTAGAATAGTTATTTAAAATAAAAATGGTATTTTACATGTCATTAACATGTTTTTTGGTAGTGTTACAGTTATGTATTTTTTTATGCAAATAATTATCTTGCTCATAAAAATCCTATTCTAATGGAATTTTTATATTATGAATTTTCAATGATAAATGAGAAATTTAAATTGATTACATCAAAAGGAACATTCTTTAATGAATAAATAATATTAATGGGGATATCTTCAATCAATTTATTTGAATCTCCCTCTTCAATGATCGAATAATATACTACAATTGGATCAATATGAGTTGATTTAAAAAATAATATATCACTCTAAAACACTTAAAGAAGAAGTGTATCATATATATATATATATGATTTATTATTAATTTAAATACACAAATTCATAGAACCACTTTTGCTCAAAATTTTCATATTATTGGAAAACACATTCATGTTGGTTTTAAAAATAATAAAATCATGTCACATGGTGAACTCAGACACTAATTTATTTTATTATTCTCTCATTTTATTATGTTTCAATCCATGTTATGGTTTGGGTCCAGATTTGAAATTTTTTAAGCCAATAAATTTCTATGGGTTTTTGGCCACCTGTGACTTTATGCAGACAACACATTTAATTTTTTTTTAAAATGAATAAATTATATTAAATGATGAAATATTAAAGATAAAATCAGATCTAAATAAAATAAATTGGATATTTTATTATAATGACAATAATTTTTTTTAGATTATTATTATTTTTATTATTAAGAATATAAATCTTATTATTATTAATATAAGAGTAATAATAATAATAATAATGTTATTATTATTAAAAGGATATTATTATTATTATGTATGTATAATTAATATGTTTTATTTTATTTTAGTTATCTTTTTTCCATCCTAGGCCTCTTATTCTAATTATGTATTTCAATCCCATGGAACACAACCCCCCTACACTGCTTCTTGTGCATCCCAAACCTCAACTGCCTTCCTTCCCATCTCGATGTCCATCTATCATGCTACCTCTTAAACTACCCTACCACTGGTGAAAATTTTCTCTATCCAGCCTCCAAACCATAACCAAAATTCCCACTAGTAACCTTTTCTGGGCCTGCTCCCCCCTCCCTTGTAGTCCCTTATCTGGTCACTACATCACTCACTTTTGTTCCTCTCTCTTATAGTCACAATCCAAACCACACCTCCCTCACCTTCTCCCTTAAACTTCTAGTGTGTTAGTTTCCATTTATTTTAGGATTGTCTTGGCTTTTTCTAATCCCTAATGCTTAAGTTTGGATTTGTGCATTTTTTTAATTTTTTAGGATGTCTATATGTGTCCTTGATGATTAAACTTCCTTCATTGAGAGCCCATGCACATTCTCACTCAATCGGTATGTGGTTCCATTTCAGAACATTGTTATATGTTTTTTATTTTATTTTATATGTATTAAAATATATTATATGGTTTTTTAGGTAAATTTATATTTAAAAAGTTTTTTTGACATGAATATATGATAAATGTTGATTTTCAAAAGGATATGGTTATGTTTTCATGTGTTCTTCATTAACGTACCTCATGGAATTTTTTTATGATTTTTAACAAGGTGACTTTTTTTAATATATCTTGATATGTAAAAACAATGATAATAGGTATTTACAAAGGAACTGGATCATTTTTTCATGTAGGCTTCTATTGGGCATCTTTGAATTTGATTTGGAAATTAGAAAAATGTTTTGTAATACAATTTTTAGGGGACTTGTCAATATGTGTGGGTTCTAAAAGGGGGTATGAACCTTAAAATGGTTTAATTGAATATGTTTTCTTTTGATAATTTCAAATGAGTCATATGATTTGATCATGGAAATTAAATTTCATTTAAAAATTGGTTTTACTATTTGTTAAATTGATATCCGGCTGTTTAGGGAAAAAGGTGTTTTTTTAAAATATTGGTTTCTTAAATGGTTAATTTTTTAAAATTAATTACGTTATTCCTTTTCAATTAATTATATTTTTGGGTATTATGATGTTATGGATTTAATTTTTTTAAAATTAAGTTGTTTTGGTCTCTAATTTTTTATTTCGAGTCACTGGCCTTACAACGAATCCCCTGTATATGCATGGGTAAGTATATATATATAGGTTCTCTAATTATGTGTATATTCATCCATGGAAGTTAATATACATGTATGGGTCTTGGTGTTTATATATATATATATATGTAAATGACTACTAAGGGGCAAATATATGGGTATATACAAATAAGAATATATGTAAGGATACCCTTTAAAATGATTATGGCCATGTGGGTGTTTTTATTGGGGCTAGGTGTCCTTATATGTATGGGAAGATGAATATTCTTTATGGGGGAGCTAAATCTCTTTATAAGAAAGTTTGATGGGCTGAATGATTGGTTAGGTTCCACCCTAAAGTAGGTTTCCCAATTCTATTTCCTTTAAATTTAATAAATTATAGATTTCTTTCTTTCACACAGATTTTTAATATTAGTTTATAGTGTATATTTTCTAGAATAAATGATTAATTTGAAATTGACTGATACCATCTTTTTACATGAATTTAATGAATTTATTTATTACATGACCATGCCATGTGCTTGGTTGAATTACACTTGTGAAATTATAAATTTATTTAAGATATAAAATAGTGATTTTTGGATTATAAATGGGTTTCCATGTGTGTTTCTAGTTTTAAAATTTCTGTTAATGAGATTCATTATGAAATGGTATTTTGAGGCCCATTTGGTACCATTAAAAAATTATTTTCTTTGAAAAATCTATTTGGGATGTACCATATCCATGTTGGAAGTTGATGGGAATGGGTGTTCCTCAGATGGGACTTCTGTCTTGTGTTTATGGTTTAAGTAAAGAGGGGGGAAATTCCCTTGGATTGATTCATGGGTGACTTTACTGTGTGTTTCATGTATGTGATGCTTTTATATACGATATATTTATTTTGGGACATTGTTGGATCACCCCCTTTTTAGTATGATAATTGGAACATAGACTACGATGGAATTCTCAATGAACGATTGATTCACTATTCTAGGTTATTTTACAATCTAGTAGAACAATGGAGTGTGTTATTTGGTTATCATTTCTATGGTATTGGGCACCTTTTTCAGGTATATTTTGATGATGATTGGGTGTTTGGAAGTTATAATGTCACCCAGTAGGGCATTTCTTTGAGATGAGTAACATATATTATAACCCCATGAAATTTTATAACTTATATATATTTTTTAATTTCATTAATGTGTTTTGTTATACGCCACACCAATATTAGAATGTGCTATACATGACAATATTATTGAATTATGTTGCACACAATTTCATAATCTTGCTAAATCATTCATTTCATTCAATACCATGTATATGTGATTATAAAATATTATAACCTAATCATTATAATTGGGGGTATGAATATTTTTAACTTTATTCGTAAAAAATATTTAAATAAAAATAAGTAGGTCTATAAAAAAATAAAATCAATCTTGATGTATTTTATTAGGGAATTATTTATTTAATATATTCCATGTAATGTTTAAATCTTATATGTTTTCTTTAAATGATTAAGAATAAATTTCATTTTACAGATAATATTTACGTTTTTCAAAAAATACAATTTTATGACATTTTTATTTATAACCACATTTAAATCTAGTTTTAAATCCCATTCTATTTTATTTTTTGTAAAATTAAACATCTTCCTTGTAAGAATTGAAAAAAAAATTACTTTTTCTAAATTTTTGTTTTTTTTTCATATAATTTTTATATTTTAATAAATAGTAAAAAATACAAAACTTTAACTTAAAAATTCTTTTTCAACCACATTATTTTTACTAAAAGGTTAAAGATTTAATTTTTTTTAATGTATACTTGGAATACATTTGTATCATTTAATCCAATTTTTTTCATTTTATGTAATTTCAAATTGAAATTAGATATACACACATATCAATATGTTGATGGGTTTTTTTTTTCAAAAAACCCATTTTATCACATTGATAACGGGAATTGGTATTAAATTAATTACTAAAACATATATGTTTTTAATTTTGATAAATGTATTCCATACTGGAAATTATTGGGTCAAAAATTAAGTTAATAAATTACATTATTTTGGATACTATGAATAATATCAATGGTAATTTTTATTTACCATAGTAAAAGGTAAATCGGGTAATTAGTGTAAAAAATGTATAATGAAGATATTAAAATTACCCTAACACCTTCCACAACAATATTGGGTGAATTAAATTATACCAATATTTGATAAGTGTTGGAAATGATTTTTTTAATATACTTTGTTTCAAGAATGATATTTTGTTATAATTAAAACAAAAAAATGTGACAACATGTCATTCTTTTATTTCATATAAGTATAATAATTTAAATGTAATAATATATATTTTAAAACATAGAACATAAATAGTATCCAGAAATAATATAAAATTATCTACATAAATTTAATTTATTTTTAAAAAATTATATTAAATATTTACCATAAATATTGACACAACAGTGACACAATAATTATTTTATTAAGAGAAATATTAAATAAATGATATTATAAATTGTAAAATAAATATTATGTAAAATAATTAAGGACATAAAATATTCTTATAGGTTAATATCACATGTTATAAGTCTGTTAAATTCATTGGTTCAATCATATATCTCTATTTAGATTTTATTTAAATTCAATGAAATGAATAGTATACAAATTGACACTATTGATATTATATAAAAATAATATTTTATTAAATTATTTAAATATAAAAAAAATCTAATCAAATTGGAAATAGGATTTTATAAGGATTATAATTTTATTAATTGTAAAATTATATGAAATTCACCCCATATGTAAACTTAATAACCTCTTAATAATTGAAATTTTTTTACCTCGATTAAAATTAAAAGTGAGTAAATAATGGTTAACAGAAAATATACGGATTAAAATAAAATAAATTTGTGTATTGAAATAATTGAATGAGATTATTAGATCTATTTTCATATTATCTTCTGAATATATCTCTTTAGAGCTTTTAAAATTTTAATGTTAATTTACAATAAAATAATATTTAAAGACATTCTTAAAGTGCCCATCCTCCCTCTTAAAAAAGGCCACCAAATTTACCCACATACTCATAACTCTAAATCCCTTTGCCTAGCCCAAATTCTACTCAAATAATCTCCCAAGATCCCTCCCTTACTCCTAGAGTCCACACAATGGGCATATTTCCATTCTATGGTGACCTTTTATAAATATCAAAAGGAGATACTCAAAAAGGATGTAATTTTTTTGTCACAACATTCAAAAAAATATTCATATTCTACATCCCCTTATTATGTTGTTTCTATATTAAAGTAATAAATAATGTATATTATACATTCTGGTATGTTATTATAATTAATTTAAAACCTCATAACCCCTTTTATCCATCGTATGAATAGCTATATCACCAAGCGGGTGTACGTTCGTCTTTCTGTCACAACACCGGGGTGTAATTTTTTATTCAACAATACATAATTTAGATGGTTATAATGTTCATATAATGGATTGAAATATTGAATATAACATGATAATTATTATTTATAACTAATATACCATCCAATGTGATTCCATTTTACCATTAAGTGAATGATATCATTATTCGTTCGAACGTATGGCCTACAGTCTCTATGATGCAATGTGATTTATTCTACAAAGTTTTCAATAAACCAAAATTATATACATGAATGGAATAAAAAAATATGATATATATTATAATAATATAATTAATTAAATGGTATAACTATAACATAAAATGTGGAACGAGAACAAATCCAACAAATCATGCACAAGAACATAATGCAACTAATATCCATATAATGAGTGACAATGAAATGTCAATAACAAATGGATGATAATATATTTATATATGATATCATAAATATTGTTATTAGCTGATAATAAATAAATAAAATTATTAAAATCATTATATTCAAGGATCAGATACATTCAATGGATATCATACCTAAGGTAATGTATAATTTTTCAATCTCAATGTTATCTAAGATGGTTTATTTTATAGTATTTGATTTGGTATATTTATAATAAAAATTCATTTTCCATAAATATATATTACTATTTATCTTCTAGAATTTTTTAAAGTAAATTATAAATATTGGTTATTTTATACTAAATTGTATCAAAGGAATATTTTGTCGTTATTCCATACGAGGTTGTTTTTGAATGTTCCCGTAAAAGTATTAGGATAATGTTTTTTAACTTATATGACATGAATGGATTCTTACAAATTCATAATTATATATATCATTGAATATTAATATACAATATTTCTAGTGTATTCTTAATAATATTCATCTCTTTTAATAATGTGTGGAATTTTGAGAAAAGAAATCATTTTTTTCAAAGAAATGATATTTTTTCCAAGAATTAGTTTCATGTATTTTATCAAAAAAAATTTCTAATATGGCATAGGGTTATGTGTATATTCATATTATTACATTTTTTTTGATGTAATTATTCTATGCAATACATTTATTTAATTTGGATTATGATTGAATGATGTTTAAGAAACCAATTTTTTGATCTGCAGGTTATGAAATGATAAATGGTTTATGTTTTTTTGGAATGTTTATGAATGATTTTATTATAAGATTGGAGGGACCTGTATCTCTATACAGTGCATTGGGTAATTATTCTTATCTCATGAGATATACATGACTGAAATAGATAGAAAATCTAGTTTAGTAATATAGGGCTGGAATGACAAGTAAACTCAGTTTAGTAATGGAATGTGTTTGTTATGATTATATTGGCAATGATCATTGGCTAATATGGAAATTATGTTATATTCTTATGTTTTTCCCCAATTTGTTTTTTTATGCCAATAATAAGTTATCAGGGTAAGTTTTCATTTTTTATTTAGGTCATACAAACATCTATGATTTATTTCAAGACTGAATATATTTATATTCAATAGTTATGTCCATGTTTTTTTAGTTCCTATATTAATCTATTGTCTTCCAACCCATAATGATCATATAATATAAACATTTCATATGTTTCCATTCATAAAGTTATAAATAAATAATTTAATTAGACTACTAATGGGGGAGATATTTATGGGAGTTGTTGAATATTTTTCACAAGTTAGAATAATGTATTGCATGTTTCCAAACGCCGCAAACCATTACGGCCCTCGGGTATGCATTTATAAAATGTAATGAATACTCATATAAAATGTTATAATATTTATATACATCATTCTTGGGTCTTTATTTAAGGTATCAAAGGAAATATTTATTCAACCTTTGGAATCTTGGATGTAAAACATTAGTGAGATCCGTAGAGATATTTCTAAGGTATTTTGTAAAGTTATGTATAATTATAGGTTTTTGTCCTAGAATTTTAGTAACAATCACAAATAACATATGATAAATCCAAATATTGTATAGATTGAAAATACACCCCTCGATTATATTGTTATTTAGTTTGATTTTATCCTCTCAAACTATTATTTCTTGGTTTTAGATAATAAATGGAACCCAAAAGAACCATGTTAGTGATCAATATATTGGAAAATAAAATTATTTTCCACTTAAACAAACAAATTTTTTGGGAGATGCAATGAAAAATCTTATATATATACTTATAGAAGTTATAAATCAATCTGGACATCCAAATTAGGGTATGAGGGAATTGAATTCAGTTGAGTCCTTCGTGAGGAAACATCCACCTTCATTCAGTGGGTCTTATGATCCAATTTTTTTTTGAACAATGGATCAGTAAAATTGATAAGATATTTTCCACCATTCTCTATTATAAACATGAAAATTTCATTTTGGTTGTTTATTATTTAGAATGCGAATAATAATAGTGTTGATATCTAATCAAGAATATGAGGCAACAAGATAAAATTCAATCCTTTAAATGGGATGAATTCAAGAATGTAATTTTTAATAATTAAATTTCTTATATTCTTGAAATGAAAATAGAAAACTAATTCCAAGAGATTAAGTAAAAGGATGAAGAATCTGTTGGTATATATGAGAAATATTTTACTAGAATTGTAAAGAATTATTATGGATTTATCATCCAACATGAATGTAATAATGATATATTCTTCAGCCTCTTAAAACCAAGTCTTCAAAGTGTGGTATATATAGGAGATGTGAGTTTCTATGAAGAGATTTTGTGTTTCTCTTTCATTGTAGAAATGTTAGATTGTATTACATATCAATCTCACGGTTTGGAAAAGAAATGAATGATGGGGTTCAAAAGAAAATATCAAAAAAATGGTGAATAAATATGAGTGATTCCATATGCTAAAGGTGTGTAAAGAATCATAATTGAGACTTTATTAAATAGACTCAAAAATATTTTATATGTGTAATAGAAGTTCATATCTATGTTGAGTGCCAATGTAATTAAAAAAATGTAGTGAATCAAGTGAATAAGGAAAAGGTGATAGAGAATGCACCACCTGCACTTTATTTCTACAAGTTCTAGGAAATAGGGAATTATGTTATCCAATTCACTAATATAATGGTGATGAATGATAATAGAGATAAACAACCTCTTAAGGAAAAATAAAAAAGGAAAATCACATGTGATCACTTTTGATGATGTTGAGTATGATAATGAAGTGGTGGAATGATTGGGTTATTATGTAATGGGATTCCATAATAATGTTTTAAAATCAATTTTATGGTATTATAGAATCATGAAATTTCTATTCATGGGTCCACTATGGGTTTTCACATGTAATTTAATGTATATGATGAGTGATATAGGTAACCATGAATGGTGATTGAGGTAATAAGGTGATGTTTATGAAAAACACATAATTTAGGGAATGAGGACCCTTAATATGAACATGATGTTGAGATAATTATATTTGGATAAAGGTATTTTGGATAGAAATAAGTAAATTGGACAATATTAGTTACCTTGGAACTAGTTAAGGATTTATTAACACGAGGGTTATGCAATTTTAGATGATGATTAATGCTTTTTGGGTGTAAGAATTAGAAAACATTCATGTTTACTATAAGGATATATGGTAGTTCATATCATTAACGTGGGTTAATAAAATACATGATTAATGTATTCACATGAAAATAATTTGACGACAAAGATCTACCATATGATATATGGGAGATAAATTTTAAACCTATATTGTTCACCTCTTAATAATGTTGTATATTTTTTTTCGTAGGATTATATGTTTATCCAATTTTAGATATTATAAGTTATAATCCGGTCAATGTTTGTCAGATTAATGTATTATCTCACTATATGTGGGCTTATGAATATTTTATAATTTTTGTTAAACTTTTTTTTTATATATAGTATGACCCATCATTATATTTATGGATTTCATGATCCGTTAAGACTTTAGGAATGAAAAAATCAACCTCATTTATTTGAATAAGAGAGGAAGTAGAAATTGTTCCCAGATTGCACAACAGTGAGATTGTACCAAGATGTATAATTCAATTATTATAATGATCTTAAACTTTAGTGAAAGGCTATTAAAACTGCAGAATGTAATCTTACTACATTCTTATATGATGAATCATATAGTCACTTAAATCATTGTATATTAATCAGTTTATGGTTGTTTACATTCTCCAACTCTTGTTCTATATCACTATCCTTATAAGAATGATGATTATATTTTTCTACCATAGTCATGTTTTATCTTCCCACCTATGTTCTCCTATTGGGAAACCTCGTGATGAGATACATTGGGTAACCGTTATGTTTGTAACATTCATTTTTTAAAATGAAGTTTTTATATTCATGTTTATGGAATGGGTTTTTATAAAAAAAAATCATGTAGTAAGCCATTTAAGACCCCAAATAATTTAGAGGGAGAAATTTATTTTAAGTGGGTAAAATAAAATACCCCCATTTATTTAATGAGATAGTTTTTTTTATTTAATTGATGTCTTGTGGTGTACGCTACACAAATATTATTATGTGGTGTATGTAACACCATATTAGATTGCATTATATGAAACACTATTCTTTGAATGTGTTACACACAATTTCATGTTATTTTGATAGACTCAATTTCATGCTACATTGACAATAAGTGATATCTAAATATTTTAACCTAATTATTTTAATGGCAAGTAGGAATAGTATTAACTTTTTTCTAAAAAACTCTTTAAATTAAAACAACTGAGACTATAAAATACTAAAATAACTATTTATGTATTTTATTAGAGAAATATTTATTTAATATATTTAATTTTATTGTTTAAAATTCATCTTTTTCTTTTCTATACATGATATAAAAACAAAATCAATTTTATTGATAATATGAGCATTTTTCTAAAAATTCAATTTTACAACCATTTAATGGGGAACACATTTTAAATCTTTTTTTACACATTTATATTTTATTTTGGAAAAAATAAAATTAATTATTGGAAGAAGGAAAAGAAAATTTACATTCATTGATTTTTCGTACCTTTTTTATAATATTGATTTTTAATGAATATTGTAGAGTACTGCATTTTAATTTAAAACTGATTATTCATTTTATTTATTTATATAGAAAGGTTTTAATTTTTATAGAGTTTAATGTATAATTATATTTTTTTATGAATTTATCTAATGTTGGTTAGTGGAAGTAATTTAACATTGAAAATAGATATAAACGCACATCAATATTTTGATTGTTTTTACTTTTTAAAAAAAACTCTATTTTATCGCTTTAACAATAGGATTTACTTTTAAATTATTTATTGAAACTTCTATGATTAAAATTTTTAAAAATTTATTCTATATCTGGAGTCATTTGTTCCAATTTATGTTAATATATTACCTTTTTTATATTATGGATAGTAACTACGGTAATTTTTAATTACCTCATTAATAGTAAATCTTGTAAATTATGGTATCAAACAATATGGTAATGATAATAAGATTAATATAAAACCTTCCAAAATCCTATTAGATGAATGAAAATATACCAATATCATAGAAGAATAATTATTGATTCATGTAATGGATTTATTCTATTAAAGTGATGAAATCATAATTAAAACAAAAGAAAGTGACAATATGTCACTACCTTATCTCTTATAAGTATAATAATTTTAATATAGGGATAAAATTGATAAAAAAACTAAATTGTATCCCCAAATCTAATAATACTATATATATGATTTTAAATTATTTATAATTTATAGATATTAAATATTTACCATAGATATTTACACAATAGTGATACAATAATTATTTTATTATGAGAAATATCAAATTAAAGATATTATATATAGTAAAATAAATATTATGTGAAATAATTAATGTAATAATTTTTTTTTCTAGATTAATATGAAATTTTATAAGACAATTAAATTCTCTTGGTTGAATTTATATCTCTGTTTGGATTTCATTATCCCCACCATAGGGTTTTACATCACCAAATTCCAAAATAAAAGAAAATCAATCAAATTAGTGTACTGAGACTGAATCAGAGCCTCCCGCTCCCATGTGCTCTCCTAGAGGTTACTATTCTACCACCAAAATAGTACAAGAGGGATCAATTATCCATAATTAACTCAGTCCAATCGATCCTCTAACTCTACTGGGAATTCTGTAAAAGTCCCCCCATCGTCAATTTCCAACTCTCCCTAGTTGAAAACGTGTGATGGATCTAGCACACATCTCATGAGATACAACATATGGAAAACATTATGAACCTGGTGCATAGTTGGGGGAAGAGATAGATGATACGCCCCCTCACACACTCTACTGAGAATCTAGAAAGGTATGATGTATCTCGGAGATAGTTTTCTGCACCATCCAAACGTATGCAATACTCATCAGGGTGAGACCTCTATGAATACATGGTCTCATTCCTATAAATCCATATATCTTCATATCCTATCGGAATAAGACTAATTCCTCTACTTTCTTCATCCATGTCCACTAGTGCTATCTTCAGATTCCCTGGTCTAACTTCACAACTCCAGGTTGTACCGCTAAAGGAAATATTTGGATCTCCTTCAACACCTCCTCCTGAAGCTTCACTGGTACCAAGGTGAGTTTCCTAAAGAGAATGATGCGCTATCCACCTTTATAAAATCGTTCAGGTGACCATCCTAAGGTTATCTGAGCACGTCAGGCCTTGCAGTAAACTTCCCAATTAGTTCCTCTTGAATTCAATGATGAATTGGGGTACTGACAGTCACATACTGGGGGTAAGCTGTTCTATCATTATCCATGATGGATATTCGTAGTGAATCTAGCTGCTCTAACACCTCACTCAGTAGCTGTAGACCAGAACTCTTACTGAGTGCATCTACTACCACCTTCCCATTTCTAGTACTATTGACTATCTCAGGGTCATAGTTCTGGATTAACTTTAGCCATCGTTGCTACCTCAAGTTCATGTATTTCTAGGAGAAGATAAACATGAATCTCTTTGGATATGAGTAAATTGTATATCGTCCACCCATCATGTAGGGCTGCCACATCATTATCACAATGGCCACTGCTATTATCTTAAGGTCATGGTTAGCAGAGTCTTTCTCAGGATGACACAACTACCATGAGCCGGAGGCAATCACTACCCACTCCATCAGTAGTAAACAAACTAATCTATTCCATGATGTGTCACAGTAGACTACATAAAAAATTCCCTCTTTTTGTAGCCTCATGATTGTGGCCCTCATCACACTCTGCCCCAGCTCCTGAAGCCTCTACTGACACATCTCCATTGACAAGAAAGGCTCCCCCTTCATCATAAATTTTGACAAGGTCGATGCTACCCTGGAGATGTTAGGTACAAATCTCGGGTATTACCCTGCCAAAGAAGAATCCTCTCCCACTTCAGAGAGGTAATCCCAGAAACATCCTTGAAAATGTGTCCCCACACTCTGCCACTTCTGTTATAAATTGAAAACTAAAAACACCTACTGCCACCAGGTTATGGGTGGCCGACTTAATCGTGATCATCTGCACCCAACTATACAAGAGTTTATCTTGTGCTTCTTGGGTATCCTTTTTCGCCAACCAAGGAAAACCCCATTCCAATGTTGTAGATATACTACATCATTTTTTTACCCAAAAAAGTCAATTTTAGTATGAACTGTGGATTTATATACCCAAATTAATGTCATAATGCCATAATGTTTCCACCAATAGGTCCCAACCAAAACACTCGCCTCAAGGGTCAGATCACACCATCGGCATATGTGGGATTACCGAGTCTCATCCCAATGGTATCTCCAGACATAAGGGTCAAGTCTTTGGTTTAACCCGAATCTTGAGGTCTTGAACAAGATTAATTATAAGAAGGTATGATTGTTTCCTATGACTATTAATATAGAAGCTATTAGTAGAAACATACCATAAATCAAGTAATTCCAAGAGACCTTAGGCCACACTCCTTGACCACTTACAGCTACTCCCTTCACCTATCCTCCAACTCCTTGAGCCTGGTGGGGACCACGTTTGTGTGGTGGTTTAAACATGTTGAAATTTATACCCCATCATGCTTCTATCCTAGCTATACATCCTTTTCTGATGCCATGCAGATTTATCTCTCCCATCACTTCATCTTCCAAAAAAAATTTACAGGCCAATGTCTCTGAGACTGGTATCAGTTTTATACTTTCCAACATCAAAAATTCACTAGTTGTATCCACTCACCCAAAGAACATTCAACCATAATGGCTTTACCTTGAACACAAACATATGTAGGAATGAATAGAGAATAGTGTTGGCTTAGATGTCCCAAAACACTCCTATCTCGGAGGTCCTAGCCCTAATGTACCGATCGTATTATATTCTTAGAGTACTTGTGATGGTCAGTATGCCTCGATGAATACAAAGATACTGACATATCATCCAGCCGAAGCTATAGAAGCTCTAGGAAACAGTCAACGCTTATATTTTTATGGAAAGAGACACCCTTCTCTAAAGAAGGTTCTCGAAATTTTCTACATAAAAGAAATCATTTCGCTATATAAGGGTAATCTAAACCCCGCCATCCTCAAAATGAGCCTAGTAGATTCCTCTATACCAGGACCACCATCTTATCGAATGGTGCCCTGGATAGATGGAAACTTGGCCACCACCTCAAGCCCATCCGTACTGGCTTATGAGGTAGGCTCACCTCTGAACCTCAGGGGTACCTGATGTAGAAACAAGTGTTAGGAACTAAGAATATATGAGTCCTTTACTGGTACTACCAGTTGTAACTGCTGACCAATGGGAAATGATATAGCTGGCACACTACCCAAAGGTACCATCCCGGGCCACAGTCCATGTACTGAAGCATTTTCACTATGGGGACCATCCACATTGTCAAACATTAGAAAATACTAGTATCTAGGATCACCATATACTCTACTGGTGTCTCAAATAGGTGGAAAACATGAACCATAACCTCTAACTAGTCCTCAGATACCTGAGAATCTATCTCACCTGGAAACCTCAGAGGCCTCTACTGTTGGAACTCATACAATGCGCTCAGTTGGCATGCACTGTTCACCATGGTAGCTGGTGGTAACTACTTCCCAATGGGTGGGGTGTTGCAGGTACACCACCTGAACGTGCCAACACAATAAGAGGGCCCTACAGAGGAGCCTTGTCTCTCGATGTGCCATCATCGTGTCCTCTCTCAAGAATCCTAGATGGATGTCTATGCAGCATCATCCTGATATCGGACAGGTCTACCACGTTCATTAAGTTATTGCTGGTGAGTGGACTCCAATTAAAACAAGGAAAAAAATATCCAAAACACATGAAATCAGTGTTTTTCGTTCACTGAGCTAGAAATCAGAATTCAGGGTCCAAGAGTATGGATACATCGGACGCCACACCAAAACTAGACTTCCTGAACTGAAAACCACACTAAAAACACTTATAATTATTTATCCATTGAAAATATTATAGTCCTAGTTCTTCGATACAACTAACTCCTCTGAAACAAATTTTCCACGACCTGTACCTCGGGACATGTGTCGTGACTACCCGAAGAATGCCTTTCAAAGGCCTGTGGTTGGTGACTATCACAGAAAAGGAACAACCCTATAACAGGAATAACTTTTCATTAAACATGTAAAAACACCCAAATATTAGAGTACAACAAAAGTAAATCACAATGTAAACTGATGTAGTAAAAAGTGTGATGAATGTAAAGGGGCTGAAATACATGCCCAACTGTAAAGTAAAAGTACAAATGAAATAATAAAATCAGCTCATGGATCGTTCACTAAAGATCCCAGTTAAAGGGTTTTTATAGCTCAAAATTAGTAGTCCTGTATCACGTCATGTCAAATGGTCCACCTTAGAGAACCATCCAGTCCTGGATCACTAATCCTCGATCAACAATGTCCATAATTTTCACAAGACAAAATATGGTACGAGTGAATCCTGTGCAGGTATGATTATAACAATGCTCAGTAGGCATATCGAGACATCCCAAAGGTCTCCCACAGTTCCATAAAGAAAATACCACAAAGCACGAAGTAGTTTACAACTGTACTTAATTTTATGCTAATACATACCCCTAAGTTATCAAGATAAAATTGTCTCAAACATGAGGAAATATTACCACAATGGTAACACCATGAAGGCATAAGTAACATGCAGGTAACCCCATGGTGGTAAATGTACCACACACATAACCCCATGAAGATAACACCATGATGTTAATAATACAACAAAGGAAAAAACCATGAATATAACACCAAAAAGGAGATGGTACCACACAAGTAACACCATGAAGATTACACCACGAAATATAAGTTACCACACAGGTAACCCCACAAAGACAATAGAATCAGCTCACACCAGGTATTAGTGATGTAGAGAAGTATGAATGATTCATCTTGAAGCTAGATCATCTTATTCTGTGAGAGGGACTGCTGTTGATTATATGGAGTGTAACTTACATATGATCAATAGGTACTAACCCCAACAATTAACCACATTGGAGATGACCCTCCCATAGTCGATAGATACTAACCCCTGCAATATCCCACATAGGATCTATCCCACCCAAGATCGGTATGGGCTAACCCACAATGGATCGTTGAGCGCTATCCCACACAAGATCTAACCCACATAGTTTTGGAATGTTCTGACCCACATAGGATTGTTGAGTGCTAACCCACATAGGATTTGACCCACACATAATTGGTGTGGAACCTCATAGAATCACATTTACTAAACTCTATATGATCTCTCTCCAACCTCCACATCACCCCACACTACTAGATTCCCACTCATAACATTCTTGATTCTTGGAGAACCACTCCCCAATCCATCGGTCATATATCAACTAAAAAATGTCACAAAAATATGAAACATGGTGATCGATCACATCATTAGGTTTCCAATTCAATAGATGGAGTGTCAATCTGATGCCCAGTCAATAAGTTATTAGAATTCTAGTACCGATGGCCTAGTTGGATTCAGAGTCAACCCAACCTATACATATTCCATCTTTCTCCAAAACTCTCAGGGAGTGTCTCAAAAGGACCTACTTATCACTACAGTCCTTATTCCATAGAAGTAACTTCAATTAGATGCATGGTCTGTTATTTACACCCCTATTCAAGGAACATGTGTGATTGTATCTTGGTTCGGCCTGGCTTGATTGGGCTTCCAAAATATGAAAATGGGACCACATCCCAAAATGGGTCCCAATTCCACTGATAGTGTGCCAATTTGATACCTGGTTTGTCTCTTATGGGTATTTATTTATTCAGGGACAGGTCGGGTGTGGGCATGGTCTGACTCGGTCAGATCGGCCTAGCACAATGGGTCCTGGGGTCTACTTGACCCTACTCAAGTCTGGCCCGTTATGGGTCGGACTGGTTCACTTGGTTCGGCATGTTGGGGTCGGCCTGGATTGGATCGCGGGCCCGGGTCATGGTTGGCCCGACCTACTGGGTGGGGCTCGACAAAATCACATTGGGCCATTGGGTCATGGGTTCGGGCAGTTTCGCTGGCGGGTCTGGTCCAGTCTCCCATAAGGTGGACCGGTCATCGCATCTGGCGTCGTAGGTTTGGGGCCATTTCAGCTAGCTGGTGGGGCACTGCCCCACCACATAACGATCGATCATTTTGGCCGACCAGGGGGTCTTCCAACCCGGCATGACACGGGGACACACTGCTCTCCACCTACCATGCATTGAGCTGCGCCCTACCCCACCAGCGCGTGATGGTGCGCCACTCCACCTTTGCCTCTCGTGGATGGTTCAGGCCGAACACCTCCATCCCCTGTCACGGCTTTTGTCACGGCCCTTGCCCAATGTTAGTGTGTGATGGCACACCACACTGCCTTTGTGGCTGACAAGTGCTAACAATCTTTTCTAACCATTATGGCGTAGCTCCGTGGCCTCTTCCCGCGGCGTGCAGCACCCATCATGGTCATCTGGTGTTGTCGTGCCAGTGGTCTTTCATGAAGAGAGGGATATAGGGTAATCAAGGTAGCAGAGGGTCCAGACCATGTTCCTTTTTCCCACGCCCTCCACGTTAGCTTGAAAACATGATAGAAAAAAAAGGATTCAACAATCACATGAAATTATAATAAAAATAAATCCCCTACCACACATTCAACGGAGAACACCCATGATTGAGGAAGATTGGACCTTCGTTTTCACCGCAATAAGTAGCCCGCATTGCCACTCAAACGTCTCCTTTGGTTCATGATTCAGTGTTTCTCAATAAAACCTCTTAGACATGGCTCCGTCCTCCAAGTGTTTGGAATCACAACAATTTATTTGAATTTTGTCGCATGTTGAAGTCATGCCAATACCTATTCCCATGTTCAATAAAAATATGAGAGGGGGAGGGTGAGTAACACCTGTGGAATTAATGTGGGTTCATTTTATAGGATCATTCCTAATTCCCATGGCATTGTTACAAAGGATATGAGGTGTCTGGCCAATTAATGGCATGAAATGACGTTGATCACACCACCGCCTCTTTCCTAGTGAAATAAAGGAAAGAGTGAAATAAGATATAAAAGTTATTTTATTATTCTTTTAAATAGTCAAAAATCAAACTTTTTCTCTAGACCTACAACGATCAATGTGATGCATCCCTAAAGTGAATCCATGAAATACATATTTAACGGTGCCCTCTAATTTTTTATCTGGGCATCGTTTTAAATGTTAGAAAACGTTTCTCTCACTTTTAAGGAACTTACATTAAAAAATTTTCAATATATTATTAACATACACCCTCGACACGCACCGGGTGAAGTTAGGCTCAGCCTAATGGAAACACGTCCTAATGAACTCAAAAATACTCTTGGAATTTAAATTTGATTTACCATTTAGAATTTAGAGATTTTAACAATAATATATCTATTACATAATTATTTTATTTACTGCAAAAAATCAAACATCCATTTTAGGGCCACGCCGGCCAATGTTAGTATCTACCTAAATAAATCATAGCCTCTCGAGTTGAGCGGTGGTATCAAGTTTTTAATTTGAGCAACCATTCTTGAGTAACAAGATTTTGAAAATTAAAATAACTTTATATATTTATTTTATTTATGGTTGGTCCATTTTCGGGTTTTCTCACAGGATTCCTATGCCAACTTAACATAAGTCGCGCAGTGTGCAAACCTTCCATCTTGAATTTAATGGTGCCCTCCAATTTTTGATACGGGAAACCATTTATGATTTATCCCACTTTATTAAAAAACATATTAAGAGAACTAATTAATTATTATCAAAACATCTACAGATCATTCTGGGCAGTCTGAGCCATTGAATCATGTACCGTCAGATTTCACGGTCTCAAAATAATTCCATACTATTTAAAAATTATACTGAAATTTTGGGACATTAAATTTTTTATCCTCACATCTAATAATCTAGGTTACATTATAACTCTATTATATTACATATAATATAATTTTTTTTGTTAATGTAATACCCTCCATCAAACCACATTTATTCTCCTTTTATTCTAAAAAATGAAATCTTCGTTTATAACCTACCAATTCACCACTTCCCTGGATGATGAGCTTTCATTTTTTTACTTCAATCAAATATTTTCATAAATCATTTAAAATTTTTAAATTATATTTTATAATCTATATTATATATTATATAATTTTATTGAACCAAATTATAAACATGATATTTAATATATTTAAATAGGTACATATTTTTTATTCTTAACCACTAATATAAATTAAATCATATTAATTATTTGTTTATCTAATAAATCAACCTCATAATAGATAATAAAATGATATATTGGATTATAGAAAATATTAATACCTTATATTTCCCCTTATGGAGTTTTTCTTCCATTAAAAAACCATAATAAACCAACAACTAAAACCATTATATTAAAGCCCCCCAAAAAATTAAAAGAACAAAATAATATTAATAAACGATTTTAAGGATGTTTTAAAATATTATATAATATTTTATAAATATGAAAAAAGTTCTGCTATAAATTATTAACAATATTTATATAATTATATAAGTTGTTTAATCATTTTTAAAAGATGTCAAATCCAAGGTAAGGGACTATTAAATAAAACCCCTCTTTTAAATTTTTATTTTTATAAAATTGAAATGGAATGTTTGTATAATGAATGTATTCATATATTATTATTAAGTTTAGGTTCAGGTTAATTGTTATCATGAATCATGGGACCAATACCTTCTTCCAATACATTGGGTATGTTTTGTTGGTTGTTGATGGGTTAATCCATGTATAAAAGTGACAATTAGACCATATGTTAGCCATTGGGTTACATTTTATGATAATAATTAGAGATAAAAATCATAAGGCATATATGAGGGTTAAAATCCTATGTATTTATGGTACGAAAATGATTCACCATGTTACATAAATGATTTATTTATGTTTTTTATGGTTAATTTAAATCTTTTGTCCCAATGATGTATGTATATGCGTATATAAGGGTAGGAAACAAAACATTGTTAATGTGATTTCATATGTTTATATGTATTAATTGAATAAAAGTTTGTTTCCTTATTTTTATGTCCCTTAATTATATTTTTGTGCTCATCCCATGTTTTAAAATTTCATTCACATGGCTTAGGGATTGGTATCATAAAATGTATTCTAATCCAAACACTGTAACAATTTCTGATGAAAAGAATTCATGTACTATTTAAAACATTTGTATTTTGGAATAAATGAATATAGTTAAAATTATTATTATCATTATATAATTTTGGTTTTTAGATTTTTTAATTATAAATTACTTCTCTAAAATATTAAATTGGGATGATATTTTTTATTTATTGAAAATTAATTTTGGTTGAATTAATAAAATATGTATTCCTTAAGGCCACACCCTCGTACTTTGTTTTAGAGACGGGTTTAGGTGACATTATTGGTTATTATTATGTTCATAGGAAACCATTAATGATTTTTACCATATTTTTACGTTGAATATTATATATTTTTTTGAATAACATGTCTTCCTGTCTAAGATATGTCAATTAAGAATGGTTTCCCACCAATGAAATATCAAAAATGAAGAAGGAAGGAACTGAGAGGATGATATCATTCAGAATCATCAAACTAGAATGGTAGGAATTGGAACTGAGTAGTTTGTGACAGTAATGGGTTAGTTGAAGTATGAAATAAATGGTGGCATCATCCATGTAAGAGAAAATCTCATGATATAATAAAAGAACCTGACAATAGTGGATCAATTTATGAGGAATCCCCCTTTTTATTCAGTGAATCTTATGAGATAATGGAAACTTAATGGTGAATTTGTTCCCCTGAAAATATATTTGATACCATTTAGCATTCAAATTATAAATTTTTTTCCTTTATATTTGACATTCTGTGGGTGAATCGTACTAGTGGTGATAAATTTTCAATAATATCATAGACAACGATGATGTTGATTCATTGAAATGGGGTGAATTTTAGAATCTTTTCCTTGAAACATATACTCATAATATGGTTCTACATTGGATGGAAAAGATAATACATTAATTGAAACGAAATTAGATATATTATATGGATGTGTGTGAAGAAAACATCACCTAATTGTAATTTAATGATCTAAATCATATTCGATATCTTGATAGTATAATCAATCATTTTTACTCATGATTGAATCCATTATATCAAAGGCAATTAGATTCCAAAGAATTAAATAGTGATGATACACATGTTTGATATGATGAGAGGATATAAATTGTTTTCTTTGAAGATCTCATGTCCATTGAGAATAAGAATAAGAAAAGGCATACATGGAATTTATTGGGAATGAATCAATCAATAAAATATGAAGGTAAGAAAATCCAAATTCAAAATAGTCGATAGTGTTGGAAAATTAACTGTGTGGAATGCATTAAAATTTTAAGGAAGTGTTTCCAATGTTGTATGTTTGGATATATGGATTGATATTTCAATGAAAATGATCTTAGTGATGGTATTTTTAATTCCAAAATTAAAACAGTTATACGTTTTAAATGTTGAGAGATAGGTCATTATACACATACCTACCCAAATAAGAATATGAATGTTGGGAAGTAGCTAGACTATAAGAATAAATATGTAATGAAATCCAATGAGATTATAAAAGTGGATGTCATACCATTAATTAATGTGGTATCAGGTGTATTTTTTACACATATGTTTCTAATGTCTGGATTTGCTATTGGGTCTACACAATCCTTTGATTCTGAGAAAGATTCCTGCAAATTGGAATTTTCACGTCAAGAGATGAAACTGGATCATATAGTTAAAACACCATGTTGAAATTTTACGAAAAAAATACCATATAAAAATATTACTATATTGGTATGTGAGAATAAAATACCATAAAACCTTATAATTTTTTCATTATTGTTGCTTAATGTTATTCATATTATAGATTTCCTTTATATTTACCATTTAAAGATTGATTATAGAGCTAAAAAATAATTTCTTCAAAATAATTTTAAGTTTGAATATAATAATGAAATCATATAACTAAAAACACAGAAAGAATCATAAAAAATATTAAAACATCGAATTGAAATTTATCATCTACATATTATTAAAAATAATTGATGTGTTTAGATTAAAGATTTATCGGTCCTAAATAATTAAATGAATTTTTAAACTAATGAGTTTGTTGATGTTATAATAGGTCTGGAAGATAAATTTACCATTGACATAGTTCTTGATGGTAACCCAATTTCACAACCCCATATGGAATCGTACAAGTGTAACATATAGAATTTAAAAAGCAGTTGTAGATGTTTCTTGGAAATGTTTTAATTCATCCTAGAACTTCATTATGGGGTGTTTTTGTTTTTTTTGTTTGAAATAATGACTTATTTATTTGGATTTATATTGATTACAAATATTTTATTAACATTACTATTAAAAATAAGTATCAATTTCCCTATATTGATTAATTATTTTAACTTGTTTTGGGATCTCATAATTTATCCATGACTAACATAAGATATGTGTACTATCCACTGAAGGTGACAGAATATAACATTCTAAAAACAACATTATGATCTACTTATTGGAGTTGTGATACTACTTATATTCCATTTGATTGCTAAATTCCACTATTGTAATATGGATCTTATGATTTTAAATTTAAATGAATATCAATATAATTTTTATTATTGTTTTATTGATGATATTTATATTATTCAAAAAGTTATGGGGATCAAGAACAACATATAACTATTGTTCTAAAAACCATTAATTAAAATATGTTATACAAGAAATTTAAAATATGTTATTTTTGTTTTCAATAGATTTGTTTCATGGGGACATTGTAAGTAAGGATGAAATAGTAGTAGATCTCACAAAAAAGTGATTAATGAATGTAAATGATCGAAAAAACATATTTATATTCATATATTTCACTGATCAAAAACACATTACTAAATATTTTTAATTCACTTTTTATGGTCACCAATTCCACAACCAATGTTAGCATGAAAATAGGTAAAAATTATTTTAACAGAAGAATGTGATGTTTATTTTTAAGAACTAAAAATATGTTTGTTAAATGCACCATTTTTGTCCCTATATTCTAGAAATGTTGATTGTATCATCTACAATTATTCTTTATTTAAGGTACAAGGTTGTGTTCTAATGCATAATGATTAATTAATTTCTTAGGATCTAAGACAACTCAAACCACATGTGTTAAATTATCCCAAACATAGATTGGAGTTATTGAATGTGGTTTTAAATTTAAAATGTTTTATACATCATTTATATGGTGTGTAATTTGTTATATTTACTGACCATATAATATTGAAGTATATATTATCTTGGAAGGAATTGATTATGAGGTAGGGATGATAGATGGAACTAATAAAGTATTATGATTTCTTGATCAACTACCACACAAGAAAGGGAATCCCAATGGTGTATTCCTTGAGTCAAAAAGGTCATTCAATATTAACATTGTTATGTTTAGAATATGAACCCTTGATGAATGATTTGATATTTTTTTGATTTTTTTGTTGTTGGAAACTCCACTATATTTTTTAGGAGTTAGTTTAAACCTCTATGTCCAAAAGAATTATGCAAGCATAGATTGATGAACATGTGTTAACATAATATATAATTGGTGAAAAGGAATATCTTTCAAAATTAGCATTTAAAATGTTTTTATTTTGATATTTTGGGGGATATTATGAGTACTTTTAGAATTAATACTGATGAAAGGGTTATTATATGAAGAAAAAAGTTATATGTTATTAGTTTAAATTTGTATCACTATGATTTACATGGATATCTAGGAGTATTACTAGTGGGATTGAATGAAATGAGACATTTGAAATTTAACCATGAAATGATTAACTTATCAAATTTGTATTATAGACAATAAAACTACCAAAGGGGATTCTTTAGACTTTTCCAAGGATAATGTGGAAATGGGAAAATATATATTTGGACTTTTTGGTGTGACTATCAAAGAAATCATGAGTTAATAATGGGATTTAGGTAATTGATGATCAACTTACTAAATCTGAACATTTACTTCCTATATGAAATACTCATTCATTAGATTAACTTGGTCAGCTATACCTTAAAAATATTATGAGGTTATATGGTTTTCCTCCTTCTAATGTATCTCAATACGATTTTAGTTTCACATCAATCTTTTGGACATGATTTTATATGTCTTTGAGGGATGAATTAATTTTGATTAATGAATTTCATAATCCGAATTATAGAATGAGAGAAAGAAATCAAGAATTTGAAGGACATGTTTTGATCGTGTTAAATGGGATACAACATAATTTTTGTTCAGAATAGTTTTTTAGTTGTGTTATTTAAAAAAATAGTATTCATTACAATATACATATGGCAGATTTTGAGTCATTTTATAGAAATCAATTTCGAACTATAGAATTTTTGGATGAATTCAATGAACATAACGTTTTGGGACCAGAATTACTAGAAGACGTGACATAGAATGTAATGATAATCCAGAAACATATGAGGATTTATCAAATAAGGAAAAATGTATGAATATAGTTGGAGAAATGATCCTTATATTATGGTTGGGGATCATTTCTTTTACAAAATTTATTCATGTAAAATTATTGCTCATTTTGTTAAGAAGGTAATAATGATCCCACAGTTCATTAGACATAATCAAATCCTAGGGAATGTAGGATCAACTTCCAAATTAGTGGATTTGCCACAAATTTTATCATAAGTACAAAATTTATTTTTATGTTTTTAATGTTAATTGATAATGTGATAGATTAATCTCATGTTATGTGTCATGAATTAGTTAGCTTCAAGAGAACAGTTCTTATTAAGAGACACTTTTTCAGATTCATGGCAATAAAGACCAAGTATTATATAATAAGGTAATTCTCTTGGTTATCGATCTTTTTGGGAAACTACATATTTGAAGAATCATGATGAGAATCAAGAAATGATATTGAGGAAAAATATTCTCAAATTTATAATATTATATTAATGATTGTGAAGAAGAAATTCACAAATGTTGGGAGAAAGAAACATCTAGGTATTTATAAAATAATTTTATATCATTTTATAATTAAATTATTAAATTAATTATAATTTTATAATTTAATGTGTGGTATTTGTTAAAACTAAGGAATATATAATAATATAATAGTAACCTAACCTATGAATGTACAAATAAAAATTATTTATACAATAATTTATAATATTATACATTTATTTCATGAAGTAATTAAAAAAACGTTCCAAAACAACTAATTATGTTAGGGAATTATTGTGGGACATAAATGTTTATTTAAAATTTTAAAAATAATATAAATATGTTAAAGAAAATTTATCTTCATAAAATATATTCATAGATTAATATTTTTTTATATTATGTAACAAAGTGACATGGGTTACCCTAAAAATGGGAATATGGACCATTATGTCACATTCTCAAAGGGAATTCTTGATCTTCATGGGTGGGAGACCAGCACCTGAGCATCAAAAAAAACACATGGAATGATTATTTCCAAGATAAAAAAACATATGGAATATAAAAACATGGAATGAGAAGGTGCGATTAAATCTAATACATATATTCTATACCATTATGAAAAACTATTGAAATAGAATAACAATGAAATTAACCCAAACTATTATATACAAATCAAACTACAAAGGTAACAAAACAAAATAACAACTCCATGTAATGGTGTGGACGAACTCCCACCATCTCACCACCTGCTACCGAAATCACCAAACATGAATACTTATCGCCTCACTATGGTGTCATGAAATTCCCTAGATTGGAAGACATAAAATGGTCTAAACAACACAAAAGAGGTGTGCAGGGTGAGAGATGACATACTAAATAGAATCCCACCCTAGTTTTCCAAAACAATTCTCTTTATAAAAATCATTGTTTGATCATTTTAAATAAAAACACAACATTGTGAACAGAAAATAATGTTTATAGGAAACATAGTAATCATTTTACTTTTTATAAATGTTCTAAACCTAATGTATGAATATTAATTTTGAAGAAAATTTTCCCTATCAACTTTCACAACCATAAACATTCATATCAAAGTTAAAATTTGACAAATCCAATCAATACAAAAAAATAGTAGAAACAAAGGAATCACAACACAATGAGAATAAATGGTTAAGATGCAGAGTACTCGTACCCAATAATCAATTATCAGATCACTATGTTACCTAATGACAACTATTTGGAATCTATGTCTAGTGATACACCTCATAAAGTGAAGCCACTATATCACATTCTATTATTGAGTCAATAATTTACACTATAATATAAGAGGAGAACCCTATAACTTGAACCCCTATAATGGGTTCCAGCCTCAAGGTAATCCTTCAACCTAGTACCCAAGGTAAAAAATGTGTTCGTTTTAATAATTTACTTAATGATTCATAAATAATTTGAAATAAATTTCACAAAAATCATTTCGATGGATTAAAAATACCCCTTCTCGTCCCATTAATCCAAAAACCAAGGGAAAATAATTCAAAATATCATTCCAACATAGAAACAAAATCATGCCAATTTCATGTAATTTTATTTATAAATAAATTCTTAAATATGAAAAATTATGGTTTATCAAACAGAAGAATGAGACAACACAACCTAACTCAAAACTCAGGTCATACACACCCACAATAGGGTCCACCAATAGTTAAAACCCAATGATGTCAACAAAGGGCCTAAAATATAATCCATGAATTATATGATATATTTAATTGATAAATAAGGTCAGTCAGGAAGAGGAAATTCCACATAAATTGAGAAAGAACACTCTTCACACCACGACTGAAACAGGAATGACATTTTTGTTGATATCACTCAATAGATCTAGGATGAATTCACGAAGAATCACAAATTTAGGTCAATGTATATGATAATAAACCTCTAGGGTTCTACCATAATCAATGGAACTAAATAAGTATAATGATCACACTCATAGGGAGACACAACACAACCACCATGAGGATCGAACATCGAATAGATCAATCTGGAAGGAAGAGTGTCTCAAACAATCACTATAGAGGAGCTTCAATTTGAGATAAATGGTGAACTGGTGAATGAATGGGCACCTAGAACCCAAGCAACACTATAAAACATCCCGAATAGTGCCATTTCATGACCCGTAACTCCATTACACATTGTGAAACCCACAGTGATTATGTACATAGAGAAATATATTTCCCCATATTAATGATTTTTTATTTAAAATATTCACGATGTGAACAAATATTCAAATTATAGATCCTTACATATTATGCATCCTTTAATGAATTGCATCAAACAACACTTACAAATTTTTTAACTTAGTTACAATGAATGAAATCCCCATGAAGCCTATAGAAATATCTGTTTAACGCTAGGGGTCCATCAAATCTGTTACTTCACAGTAATAGATATACTCCCAATTTCATCTAAACCCACTATACATAATGAGTAATAGAAAACAATGATGGGGTTTAAGACATACCTGATACATCAGTAAGGGGATGTCACTAACTCTCCACCATATACACTTTTTTTCAAGGATTTCATTTGGATGATGTAATCTGAAGAATATTATGAGGTCACTACTCCCTCATTAACGAATCATGTTCCCACATCTCCTGAGAAAATTATCATTGTTTCCATAGAACTCGGACCCATGAAATAAACTTCTAATGATGAAATTTCACTTGGGAGTCAACGATACTATTTGGTTTGTCTAGAATAAGAACTTGTGGCTCAGTATCAAATTATCTGCAACTCAAAATGTGAGAGGTTTCAGGGAGATTCTTCCTAAGATGAGTGTTCTGGGAAAAATAATGTATACAAGTCAATTAAAATGACAATTCTAAAAGATAATCAAAAATTCCATGCCTCTCAGTGACCTCAAATGGTTGAAAATATCATTGATACAACATTCCATGATTTCCATGCTGACGGTGACCCATTGAAGGAGAATCATTCAAGAAATCCTAGTCACCAATGGAAAAGTCATAGGGATGACACTTTCGATCCACATATGATTTCTATTGAATTTGGGATATATTAAGATATCGAGGAATATCCTGGATGTTTTCGGACATCTGTTGAACCAAACAATGTCCTACCAAAGCTACATAACAACCTCACCCCAACAAAGAGGTGATCTTTATGAATTACCATACAGTGAATCAAAGGAATCTATTCATATAGAATTTTGATAAAATTTATATAGACAAACTCAAACTTGCCTTGATGTATATATAATGGTCCACCAAAAACTAAGATACAATCATGAAGCATATATTCTTGGATCTGAATTACTCGCTTTATCCCACTTTCTGTCTCTGAATGTAATGTTAGGCGCAATATGACCTGACATTCCATTATCTTTAAGAGACTCTTATTAAACCTCAAGGTAAACATATGATCCCTATATGAAATAATGGCAGAAGGGATCCCATGTATCATCGTGATCTTCTACACATACAACATACCTAGATATTCATCCTTAGTGGTGTCCTTAATCGGAATAAAATTAGTAATCTTGATCAACGGGTCAACAACCACCTAGATTGCATTCCTCCCTAGGGGATTCGATGGTAATAAAAAAATAGATTGGTTCCTCATCCCATTTATAGATCAGAACTGGAAGAGTGTATATAAAACCATAGGATTTCTTGTACTCTACCATTATCAGTATGAAGGTGTAATAGTGGGACACATAATCTACAATGTCATAATTCATTCTCGTCTACCCAAATGGTCTTCTCTTGTCATAATACATTGTTTTAGTTCCTGGATGAATGAACCACAAGGATATGTGACAATGAAACAAGACTAAACTCATAGATTCTGGGATGACCACCCACTTCCCAAATTGGAGCATGTCGTCTAATGAAATAGACCACCCCAAAATGGTCTTCACTATAAATTCATTCTCAAATATTACTAAAATCACCATCATGATACTAAATATAAAAACTAAATTCATGACAGATGATGATAACCAAACCCTGGTCAAAACCATACCTGAATCATCCGACTAATAATCTGAGTGAATCTTAGTTAAAATACCCTTAAGGTTCCACTCCTCCTTAAATTTAAAACAGATTGTGTTACTACCTTCCTACTAAGATCATCTTCAAAAAAATCCCATCCCCGGGGTGTAGGCAATATCGAATTCAAACAAATAACGGTATTCTACCATTCACCTCTATCTAAGACATAAATATTTATGAGAACTAATATATCCCAAAAACATTTGATGAGATAAGACCATAATCATTTCGCTAAAATGTAGTTCCCCCAACAATTAAGTGCAAGCAAAACTATGGAAAGAGCTAATTCATTATTGGCATAGTTCTTCTCACATGGTCAAAGCGGATGATAGTCGTATGTTACTACATGGTAACATACACATAAAAACCCATCCAAAACCCAAACCATAAGAAACTCAAAACACCACTTAATCCTTATTAGAATCATATATGACCGTAATACGAGATTATATCAGAAGTAGTATTAGTTCATTGAAAGAAGACTAATACATCATATCCCATGTGAATTTAACTAGTCTATTGGTATAAGTAGTCAAATGTGACACCAGATTAGATAAACCCTTAAAATAATTGTCTGTATTATCCAATAAGACCAATGGATATCTAAATTCCAAAATACATTTTGTGGTTATTTAAATGACATGACAGTCTTCACCATCCCAAAATCAACTAATAAACTATGTTCAGAAATATTTTTCCATGCGAACATCGATTATAGAATATAGAAACTACATTTCATAATATTTCTATACTAATGGTTACTTTTGATAATTCCTAGATGCAGACATAGATGGGTCTCATGCTCATGCTCAGATTTCAATTAAAATACAATATCATCTGCAAACACTACCAAAAAAGTATCAAGATACTAATGGTATTTCTGATTCATATATCCAATAAAAAATTCAAGATCATTAGTTGGAAAAAAGGAAACTTAAGATATTCATTATAGCCATACCTTTTCATTAAGGATTTCATTGGTATATCAATCCCCCAAACAATGAGATGGTGATAACTCAATCGAAGATCAATCTTTGAAAACCACATTTCCCCCTTTAACTAATCAAAAAAATATTCTACACATAGAAAATAGAAACTAGTTCTTAACTATTACCTGGATCAAAATATGATAGTCCACACACAACTGATGTTAACCATCTTCCTTTATGGAAATGAGCATAGGGGTCTCCCATGGAAAAATTATTGGGAGAACAAAATAATTTTCCAAAAGGTCTTCTATCTAAATCATGATCTCTTTCAACCCTGATGCTTCGAAATGATAAAAGGTATCAATATTAGATAAGTACCTAAAACCATGTCAATCCTAAACTGTACCTAAACCTATATAGAAATACAGTAGAAGTCATCTAGGAAAACATTTGAAAATTTCTATAAAATATTTGGAATATAAATAAAAGAATAAATGTCATTAGTCTTAAATGAAACAATAGCTAGCAAACTCTTGATCACTGGGTGGGAAGTGTAACTCCCTGAGATTTTATGAAAAATATTCTTTTTAATTTCATTAATGTCTTGTGTTGTACGCTACACCAAAAGGAGTTTGCTCAACACACATCCTTGACTTGCCTTGTATTACACGCAATCACGACCTTCCTCGATAGCGTGTGTAGTACGCAATACCGAGTTTCACTAAACAACGATATGCCATTAAAATATTATTAAAACTAGCTGTTATGAATAGTAATAACCACCTTTTAAAATTTTAGAAACTTTATCTCTCAAAATGGACTTCATTTTTGGATTTAGAGTATTTAATTTATCCTAAGGTGAAATTTTGGTACTTTTCGGATAACTTTCATATTTTGATGAATAGTGAAAATTACTAAATTTTAATTAAAAACAACTTTTTTAATCGAAATAATTAATAGTGATAAATTGTTAATTTGAGTGGTTTTAAAGTATATTTAGAATATATTTTTACAATTTAATACAATGTTGGTCATTGGATGTAATTCTACATTTAAACCAGTTATAAACGAGTTTCAATCTTTCGATAGTTATTATCTCTTAAGAACACGCTATTTGTTTTGACGAAGGGAATTAATTTTTAAATTAATTAATGCAACTGATATGTTATGAATTTGGTAAAATATAAATCAATTTTGAGTTCATAATATCAAATATAGCTTAGGCATAATTTTTGGTATTTTTCTGAAAACTTTCAATTTTTGATGAATAGTGAAACCACTAAGTGGTAGTTAAAAAAAAGCTGAATTGTTCATAAAACTTAATTTTACCACTTCTATGAGTGGAATTTCAAAAATACGAGAGACACGGTTTATTTCAATAAGTAAAATGTGGTTCAATGTGATGAAAATAATTTTTTGGTGAATAGTAACTTTTTACTTTTTTAACCACGGTTAAAAGTAAATAGGGTAATTAAGGGTATAAATGATATTATTATTACCCTAACACATGTCCTAATTCTATTGTACAAGTGTAATTCGACCAAAAACAAACTTAGAAATAAAATATGACCATTTAGGCCCACTTGTATTAGATTAGGACATATATTATTATTTTATTTAAAGAAGGGTTAAAAGAGTTAAAATCAAAGTTTATTTATTAAAACATTATTAATATGGGGTTATTCATAAGATAAATTCGACTATAAAAATTCATTAGAAAGCTAAAAAGATTTCCTACATAATTGTATTTTATTTGTAATTTTTAGACATTAAATAAGTTAATTTATATATGACACAACGATGATGCAATAATTATCTTATTAATAAAATATTGACATAATTGATGTTATAAATACCCAAATAAATATAATTTGAGCCTTTTTATGAATTAGACTATTTTTCTAGGTTAATATGACATGTTAGTATTGATTTAATTAACTTTTTTCGAACTTATAATTCTTTTATGATTTTCACAAAAATCAATTACTAAATAGTGTCAAAATTGACATAAAATAGTTTTTAAAACAACTATTATATTATTAATTGTTATTTTATTCCTAAAAATATAAGGATCGTCCAAATAACTTATATAAGGTTATATATATTTAAATAAACAATTTGGGGTTCGTTTGGCTTCTTATAGAATGTTTATTAACCTTACCGTGTAAGAACACAAGAAGACACGGTAAAAGTAAAATTATTTAACTTAATGTTAAATCTAAATGATAAGGTTAAAATAGAACCTAAACATGTCTAAATTCTATTTGATGAGAGGATTTATACCCATACCCATCTTATTCTTTAAATAAATCAATATGGAGCTATTTAAAACCGAACTTGACTTTATAATAAAATAATATTTTTAGTTATTCTAAAGGTGCCCCTCTCCTCCCTTATAAAAGGGGCACCTCCTCCCTCTCCTCCTCACACCAATTTGAGCATTCAAGCTCGTCCAACCCCTGAAAAAATCTCTTCTCCACTTCCCTAGTATCATCCTAGAGGTTCTGGTCTTCTTCAAAGACCCAATTTAGTGCCCTAAAAGGAGGTCTCAAAGAAGCACTTCAAAGAAGAGGTAATATCTGTTACCGATTCTTTCATCTTTATTTCTTCTTCCACTTCTTCTTCTTAGGTTGGTTCATTATGAAGTAATAACATCAGTATCACTCATATAATGATATGTTATTATAAGTATGAAACAACCCTATTTCACCATCTATCCATCCTATGGAAAAAAAATCACCGCGCGTGCGTACGTACGGAATACCATCTCCACGCCGTGGTGTAATCTATTTTCCACCACCACCTTACATGGATGGGTATAATGGTGTAAATAATAACTATACATAGTTATTAGAACATAATATTGATTCTTATATATTGTATCATCCACTCCAATTCAATTCAATAATTATTGAAATGATATCATCGCTCGTGCGTACGTACGGACTACCGTCTCCACGACGCGATGAGATTCATCCTCCATGTTAACCATTTAAGAATGATTATAAAGTATATATAAGCAATAATAATGAAATATATGAAATTATAAATCTACTGGATTTATGTTTTTATATATGTATGTCATCTACTTAATTCCACTCAATTCAATAACGAAAAGAAAATAGCGTTCATGCGTACGTACGGCCTACCATCTCCATGAACGGTGTATTTCTTTCCATTTATCGATACATTATATATATGTATATTCTGAATATATATTATATATAAATAATTTTTTATATTCTATAATTAATTAATAATGATCTATGTAATCATATGAATAATTACAAGTTAAAACACGAACGACAAATGAGACGATTTTACCCAAAACGCTACTTTAACATGAACATACAAAAGAACGGGTAATATAAAGTCATAAGTGAAACATATATGATATAATAACAATGAATATGATTCTATAATAAGTCAATGACATTATTTAAATCATTATACAGGAGGTTCGGACACTTACGAAGCAAATCGGACCTAAGGTAAGGGAAATATCACAATCTCATTTTTATCCGAGATTGTTTATATTTTGGAATTTACTGGGGTGTATTTTATCATCCACATCCATGTTCCCTAAATATGTAATATTATTTCCATCCACCTACAATTGTTTAAATCCAAGTTTACCTTTCGGTGAGTTTTTAGTAAAATATATGAAAGGAATCTTTTGTCGTTTTTCGTACAAGGTACTTTTTGACTTTTTCGACAAAAGTACGAGAAGAATGTTTTTTTAACTTATACGGCATGAATTGATTTTTAAAACATTATTTCCAAGAATATTACTTTACAAGTTATCAAATTTATTTTTAATTAACTTCTTTTAGTTTAAAATTGTATGACATGTTAAGAAAGGAAAAGTGTTTTTGAAGTAGAAAGGATATTTTCCTCAAGAATGGAGTTCAAGTGTTTTATCAAAATTATTTTCCATCTAAGATAATATTGGGTTCTGTTTCTATCCCTATAATTAAATGGATTTGATTATGTTGTGATGAAATTATTTTTATGATTTCCTTTATCTTATATTAATTGTTTTTTGATGTCATGATGTTTATGATTCCCATTTATATTACATGGGTTATGAAATGATGTATGATTTATGATTTTGTGGCACACATAAGAATGGTATCATTATGAGATTGGTGGGACCTATATCTCCCTCCAATGCATTGGTTAAAGATTTTATATCTCATGGGATAGACATGGCTGGAATGGTAGGTTATACCGGTTCAGTGAAACAGGACTGAAACGAGGGTGACTCGGTTCAGAAAGGGACTTTGTCCACTAAGATAGTCTTGGCAATGAGTCTTGACTAACAAGAAATGATTTTCTATGATTATGTGTGTATGCCACAAATTTTCATGTTTTAAGTTATGATTATTGTGATTACATTTCACTACCATGATTTATCCCATGTTATGAAATTTTGATCTCTTTTACAGGTTAAGATTTCCAAAAGTTATGTTCTTATGTATATGATGTGATTGATATTTCTTTTGTTTACCCTTACTGAGCATTTGAGCTCACCCTTTTATGTTTTCTTTTCCCCAGGATATAAAGAATGGTTTTAGGTATAAAAAAAGAAGATCTTTATGGGGGATGTTGAAGATCATTCACCAGGATTAGAAGATTATATTCCAAGTTTCCAAAGACACTAAACTATTACGATCCTTGTGTGTGTGTTTTTGTTATGTACTAAGTATTCCGCAAATTTAATGTAATGTCAATGTACGTCAGGCTTCGTGTCACTACAGTTGGTATCAGAGGAAAGGTTTAGTCAGCCTTTGGAAACTAGAATGTGAGAACGTTAGTGAGATCCCTAGAGATATTTCTATGGTATGTCTAGGGATGTCCCTAAGGATAAGTATACATATAGGATATATTCCTAGAACTACGGTAACGATCTTAGAATTTAACCTAAGATGTTAAATATTAAGGGTACTCCCCTTTACTATGTTGTTTTCTCTAGCATGATTTTTGCCTCTCACAAGATTCTTTTTGTGTTTTAGTTAATGGAGGGAACTAGAAGGAATTCGGTTAACATTGAATCCAATGAAAAAATTGGTGATTATGAGAAACAAAATTGTGTAATTCCTAGAGATAAAGATATTTCGATTATGCCGAATCAGTCATCGCGATATATGATTAACAAGGTTAAATTTCGTGGTATTCCCAATTCATCAAAGAATAGGAAGATAAACTTTTATTCATGTTCGCATGTTGAGGAGCATAAAGAAGGGAAGATTGAGATTTCTAAAGAAGGGAAGAAGAACCTTGAGGAATACCTCAAATGGAGGGACCGATGTTATCTTTGTGGAGAAAAGGGTCATAGAGTGACAGACTGTTATGGAGTTCAATGTATTATATGTGCAGAACATGGGCATTACCTAACTCAATGCCCTAACCTAAAAAGTTACTTCTAAATAAAGGAAGGACTTATTCCAGGACAATCATTGAAGTGGATGGACTGAAGTGTTTATGTATTGGTATTCAAGAATAATGATTGTTGAGATACTTTTATGGTGTATTGAAATATTTATGTATTGGTCTATTGTGGTTTTCACTAATTTTAAGGTACCAGTAACCATGAAAAGTGATTCAAATATTTTGGAATGTAGATGATATGCGCATAATGAAGGGATAAGGAGAAAATGAATTGTTTGACAGTATTCATGAGCTCATGATTGATATAATGACTAAGTGATATCATGGTTTGAGTATATAGAATTTTGAGGATTTTGGTATGTGGAAAGAGTTAAATTTTAACAGAACTCATGTTTTCAATAAGGCTCAATGGGTATTCAAGAGAGTACATGATTAAGGCCTTTGAATGTTTGGAATGTGACCAAGAAGATATATCTTATGATATATGGGGATCAACGATGGTATTAAATCTCGAAAAGTGGACTGCAGTATTATGGATAAGCCTAAATATTGGAATGGATTATATTGGAAATAAGTTAGTATTGTTTGTTTTTCGATATTATTGATGGGATGTTATAGTAATACAGTTTTAGAAAAAGGACAACCTGTATGACGGGGGACAACCCATCGCGTCGGACAAGGCCGTGGGAATCGAACCCACAACCGAAGTGCGACTGGCCTTAATCACCTACCACAAGCCTACAGGAAGTCCCTATTTAGTAGAAACTAGTTTTATTATATTAAGTAGTATGATATATGAAGTATAAGTCCATTTTAGGAACCATATATGATTAATCTCACTATAGATGGACTTATGTATTTTTTTGATAACTTTTTTTTGAGACAGATGGAATGACCCATCATTCTATCACATGATCTGCTATCATATAATGAATGACAAACTCAACTTCATTTATTTAAGAGATGAAGTGGAAATTGTCCAAAGAATGACCAACAGTGAGACTATACCGAAATCACGAAAGTATTTCCTCTAATTCCAATTTCATCAACTTTAGGGAAACGATCTTGAGAACCAAAAATGTTGTCCTAGTGCTATTATATCTGATTAATCAGATGGTACCTTAGATCATAACAAATTTATGGATTTGTGATTGTTGGCTTTTCCAAAGCCATGTTCTCTACCACTCTCCATCAGAACATGATGGTTATATTTTTCTTCCATATCCATATTTTCACCTATGTGGAAACCCAGTGATTAGTTTATTTGGGTAACTGTTACGTTTCATACTTTTGTTTTTAAAGATTGGTTTTGGTATTCATTTTTACGATGTGGGTTTCTATTAAATAAACTTTCAAGTATTAAACCATTTATAACCCCGAAGAATTTCAAGGGCGAAATTCATTTTAAGGGGGGTAGAATGTAACACCCCGAGATTTTATGAAAAATATTCTTTTTAATTTCGTTAATGTCTTGTGTTGTATGCTACACCAAAAGGAGATTTCTCAACATGCATCCTTGACTTGCCTTGTATTACACGCAAACACGACCTTCCTCGATAGCGTGTGTAGTACGCAATACCGAGTTTCACTAAACAACGATATGCTATTAAAATATTATTAAAACTAGCCATTATGAATAGTAATAACCACCTTTTAACATTTTAGAAATTTTATCTCTCAAAATGGACTTCATTTTTGGATTTCTAGTATCGAATTTAGCCTAAGGTGAAATTTTGGTACTTTTCGGATAACTTTCATTTTCTGATGAATATTGAAAATTACTAAATTTTAATTAAAAACAATTTTTTTAATCGAAATAATTAATAGTGATAAATTGTTAATTTGAGTGGTTTTAAAGTATATTTAGAATATATTTTTAAAATTTAATACAATGTTGGTCATTGGATGTAATTCTACATTTAAACCAGTTATAAACAAGTTTCAATCTTTTGATAGTTATTATCTCTTAAGAACACGCTATTTGTTTTGACGACGGGAATTAATTTTTAAATTAATTAATGCAACTGATATGTTTTGAATTTGGTAAAATAGAAATAATTTTTGAGTTCATAATATCAAATTTAGCTTAGGCCTAATTTTTGGTATTTTTCTGAAAACTTTCAATTTTTGATTAACAGTGAAACCACTAAGTGGTAGTTAAAAAAACTGAATTGTTCATAAAACTTAATTTTACCACTTCTGTGAGTGGAATTTCAAAAAAACGAGAGACACAGTTTATGTCAGTAAGCAAAATGTGGTTCAATGAGAAGAAAATAATTTTTTGGTGAATAGTAACTTTTTACTTTTTTACCACGGTTAAAAGTAAATAGGGTTATTTAGGATAGAAATAATATTATTATTACCCTAACACATGTCCTAATTCTATTGGACAAGTTTAATTCGAAAAAAAAAATTAGGAATAAAATATGACCATTTAGGCCCACTTGGATTAGATTAGGACATTTATTATTAATTTATTTAAAGAAGGGTTAAAAGAGTTAAAATCAATATTTATTTACTAAAATATTTTTAATATGGGGTTATACATATGATAAATTTGACTATAAATATTCATTAGAAAGCTAAAAAGATTTCCTACATAATTGTAATTTATTTGTAATTTTTAGATATTAAAGAATTTAATTTATTTATGACACAACGATGATGCATTAATTATCTTATTAATAAAATATTGACATAATTGATGTTATAAATACCCAAATAAATATAATTTGAAACTTTTTAGGAATTCCACTAATTTTATAGGTTAATATGACATGTTAGAATTGATTTAATTAACTTTGTTATAACTTATCATTCTGTTATGATTTTCACAAAAATAAATTACGAAATAGTGCCAAAATTGACATAAAATAGTTTTTAAAACAAATATTATATTATTAATTGTTATTTTATTCCTAAAAATATAAGGTTAGACAAAATGACTTATATAAGGTTATATATATTAATTATAAACAATTTGGGGTTCTTTTTGCTTCTTATAGTAAGTTTATTAACCTTATAGTGTAAGAACACAAGAAGACACGGTAAAAGTAAAATTATTTAACTTAATGTTAAATCTAAATGATAAGGTTAAAATAGGAACCTAAACATGTCTAAATTTTATTGGATAAGAGGATTTCGTCCCATACCCACCTTATCATCGAAATAAATCAATTTTGAGCTATTTAAAAACGAACTTGACTTTGTAATAAAATAATATTTTTAGTTACTCCAAAGGTGCCCCTCTCCTCCCTTATAAAAGGGGCACCTCCTCCCTCTCCTCCTCACACCAATTTGAGCATTCAAGCTCGGCCAAACCCTGCCAAAATAGCTTCTCCAATTCCCTAGTATCATCCTAGAGGTTCAGGATTTCTTCAAAGACCCATTTTAGTGCCCTAAAAGGAGGTCTCAAAGAATCACTTCAAAGAAGAGGTAATATCCGTTACCGATTCTTTCATCTTTATTTCTTCTTCCACTTCTTCTTCTTAGGTTGATTCATTATGAATTAATAACATCAGTATCACTCATATAATGATATGTTATTATATGTATGAAACAACCCTATCTCACCATCTATCCATCCTAAGGAAAAAAAATCACCGCGCGTGCGTACGTACGGAATACCGTCTCCACGCTGTGGTGTAATCTATTTTCCACCACCACCTTACATGGATGGGTGTAATGGTGTAAAGAATAACAATACATAGTTATTAGAACATCATATTGATTCTTATATATTGTATCATCCACTCAAATTCAATTCAATAATTATGGAAATGATATCATCGCTCGTGCGTACGTACGGACTACCGTCTCCACGACGCGATGAGATTCATTCTCCATGTTAACCATTTATGAATGATTATAAAGTATATATAAGAAATAATAATGAAATATATGACATTATAAAGCTACTGGATATATGTGTATATATATTTATGTCATCTACTTAATTCCACTCAATTCAATAACGAAAAGGAAACGACGTTCATGCGTACGTACGGCCTACCGTCTCCATGAACGGTGTATTTCATTCCATTTATCGATCCATTATATATATGTATATTCTGAATATATATTATATATAAATCATGTTTCATATTCTATAATTAATTAATAATGATCTATGTAATCATATGAATAATTACAAGTTAAAACACGAATGACAAATGAGACAACTTTACCCAAAACGCTACTTTAACATGAATTTACAAAAGAACGGGTAATATAAAGTCATAAGTGAACCATATATGATATAATAACAATGAATATGATTCTGTAATAAGTCAATGACATTATTTAAATCATTATACAGGAGGTCCGGACACTTACGAAGAAAATCATACCTAAGGTAAGGGAAATATCACAATCTCATTTTTATCCGAGATTGTTTATATTTTGGAATTTACTAGGGTGTATTTTATCATCCACATCCATGTTCTATAAATATGTAATATTATTTCCATCGACCTAAAATTGTTTAAATCCAAGTTTACCTTTCGGTGAGTTTTTAGTAAAATATATGAAAGGAATCTTTTGTCGTTTTTCGTATGAGGTACTTTTTGACTTTTCCGACAAAAGTACGAGAAGAATTTTTTTTAACTTATACGGCATGAATGGATTTTTAAAACATTATTTCCAAGAAGATTACTTTACAATTTATCACATTTATTTTTAATTAACTTCTTTTAGTTTAAAATTTTATGACATGTTATGAAAGGAAAAGTGTTTTTGAAGTAGAAAGGATATTTTCCTCAAGAATGGAGTTCAAGTGTTTTATCAAAATTATTTTCCATCTAAGATAATATTGGGTTCTGTTTCTATCCCTATTATTACATGGATTTGATTATGTTGTGATGAAATTATATTTATGAATTCCTTTATCATATATGAATTGTTTTATGATGTCATGATGTTTAAGATTCCCATTTGTATTACATGGGTTATGCAATGATGTATGATTTATGATTTTGTGGAACACATAAGAATGGTATCATTATGAGATGGGTGGGACCTATATCTCCCTCCAATGCATTGGGTAATGATTTTATATCTCATGAGATAGACATGGTTGAAATGGTAGGTTATACCGGTTCAGTGAAACAGGACTGAAACGAGGGTGACTCGGTTCAGAAAGGGACTTTGTCCACTAAGATAGTCTTGGAAATGAGTCTTGACTAACAAGAAATGATTATCTATGATTATGTGTGTATGCCACAAAGTTTCATGTTTTAAGTTATGAATATTGTGATTACATTTCACTACCATGATTTATCCCATGTTATGAAATTATAATCTCTTTTACTGGTTAAGATTTCCAAAAGTTATGTGCTTATGTATATGATGTGATTGATATTTCTTTTGTTTACCCTTACTGAGCATTTGAGCTCACCCTTTTATGTTTTCTTTTCCCCAGGATATAAAGAAAGGATTTAGGTATAAAAAAAGAACATCTTTATGGGAGATGTTGAAGATCTTTCACCAAGATTAGAAGATTATATTCAGAGTTTCCAAAGACACTAAACTATTACGATCCTTGTGTGTGTGTTTTTGTTATGTACTAAGTATTCCGCAAATGTAATGTAATGTCAATGTACGTCAGTCTTCAAGTCTCTACAGGAAGGCCCTGTACGACCTAAGTTAGGGTCCCACCACACATAGAAAACAAGAGATCTCACATAAGTATTATGAAATTAAACATGTTGATAATAATAATAATCCTCATCTCAATGAGTCATAAAACGATCAATAAAAATGATGACATCAAAAAAATATAGACAATGAACATAAAAAACCCATACCAACTCTGTATTAGCTATCATTAATGAAAAATAATGACAACGTAACCCCTACATTGCGCTCATACTGAGGGGAATAACCAACTCTATCAAAAAGGATAATAGTTCCTTAGTATGATTAAAATTTTAATAAAGAGAAAAAATATAATGTGTGGGATGCAAAAAAAAATCCAATTTTCACAGATGATGAAATAATGATAATACCTATCACTATTGTCGTACCTCATTCGACTTCCACTAGACACTCATCTATTATGTGAATGTGCATCCATTCTATGGCCTCTGGCTATATCCCTACATTCATTAAAGCTTCTGACTGCACCAAAGTATTCCTAGGAACGGATGAACCCTAAATATAATTGTTTGTAGTTATAGCCAAATATAAATTTTCTAAGTGACCATCTCATCCACAACTATTTTATGTCATTGAGGGGATTGGAAAAAACATTTGGTCTATCTGGTCATCCCGCAATGATAAAATTTAAGAGGCATAGTACAAGTCGCATCAGATAGTGCGGAGGATGATCATTATAGAGATCCACTAGCACCACTTCGTCTAGGATCCTTCCACTTCCTGTTTTTCCCTTACACACCACTAAAACTTCCACAAAATTGAAGAGAATGGCTGTGATAGACAAAAATTTCCCCATATCGATCTCTTCCATCATATTTCTCTATACCATATCCACTTTGGTATAATTTTTAATCATGAATTCATGTGATTTGATATCTAGTCGCAATACCTTCAAGAACATATGAGCCATTAGCTGATCATACTTCACTATGTTTGGAGAAAAACAAAAAATATTAGTAAATTGGTTGGTGTATACCAAAAAACATTCTTTCCCTATTCAAAAATAAGAACTCCATATAATTTTCCAATACCATCGACACTGAAAAAACGGCTAGAATTTCATGGTATTGAAACCCTTCCAATATAAGTCCATGTGTCTATCTTCCATGACTTTATAATCCCACTATCTCTTGATGGAACCCTTGAGTCTAAACGCTACACATTTCACATTAATATTTTCATACATTCATAGGAATTTAATTATTTTATCAATCATATCCATTCAACCCTCTACCAATTAAGGATCATTAATTATATTAATGGACGATGTCTTCTTGCATATGAATTGTTGTGATCGAACTATCTCTCCCCTAGCACGAAGATGCACCTCAAATATTCTATTCTTAATTAGTGGTATAGCCTAATTAAACGAAAGAGAATCATATATGACAGTTTCAATGAGATTCTGATCTACAGTTAGATTTCATTGAGGAGCATCAGGTACACCCTCCCGTGGAACTCATATAAGACATCTTAGAGGCATGATAATGTATTAAAATACACAAGAAATATCATACAATAGAAAATATCATTATTTATAAAAAATCCCAAACATTGAAACTACGAATTAAAACACATCCCATCACTAGAAAAACGTATCCCAATATCCCATAGCATCTTAGTATGGTGAATTTATTTCCATTAATTATAAGACATATAAATGTCTACGCACTACTGAAGAGCTAAAAATTTTGTAATCTAGTAGTTCAAATATGATCCAACCCTGGCATTCTATAACAAGTCTTCATATTAAAATTCATATATGATATTTTAAATAAAAACATGTCATGATGAAAATTAATGCAGTTTTATAGAAATCATGGAAAACATTTCCCTTATTTCATAGATCTAAAAAAGAAAATATATCAATTTCAAAGCACATTTCCTATATCAACTTTTAGAAGAATCAAAATGTATATCGTGGAGAAAATAGTACACAGAATATAAATACAAAAAAAATGTAGATGCATATATATTACATCACCATGGGATTCAATAGGTAGGAAGTAGACTACTCTTAAACAATAATCATTAAATATTGTAATTTGGTACTTGAATCCTATTATCTACACTCCAGGACTATGAAGATATATAGGAAAGTGATTCACCAAAATCTTATATATACCTAGAGCTAATTATCTATAATCTAGTACAAGATGAACAACCCAAAAAAGTGATCCCCTACAATTGACTATGTCATCGATCTATGATACGCTCCTAGTACCCACATTTACCCTTTTCTAATTTTTATAATCATCTTAGTGTTTCTTAAATCTTTTCAAACCATTTCACAAAACCCTTTTAAATTCATTAAAAATTAAACATTTCATTTCATTTAAGAAAAAACGAAATATACCTACTTTTATTAAAAATATCATTTCTGAAACAAAAAAACCAATCCAATTTCATTCCATTTTATGTATAAAATAATGTTTAAAAACCAAATAATACATTTTATCGAGCACTGGCTAGAGATAGAACCACCAACAAAAAAACTAGGGTTTTACACACCCAAAATAGGATCTACCAACATTGAAAAACCAATGACATCAACTAAATCTAGAGACTCCCATACACACATTTTAGTATTTATTCAATTATCAATTATCATGAATGGAAAAGAGGAAATATCACATTCTTCAAGAATTATCACCTAACACACCACAACCGATAAAGAAACAGACTCTGGAACAAGATCACACAAAAGATCATTGAATAAGATTATAATAAACACCAATTTAAATCAATGTATCTGATGAAGAATCCCAAATATGCTACCATAATCAATAATACTGAAGAAAAAAATATCACTAACACAGAGAGAATCACCACAATAAGAATAAAACTCAAATGCCAAACGGATCAATCTAAATGGAATGGTGCCTCCAAAAATCACTGGAGAGGAGTATCGGTTCTTGATCAAAGGGGAAGAGGAAATCGAATGGGAAACTACAACCTAATAAGAACCCCAAAACATACCTTCTCATGAAATCACTCATCAGGTCATTTAAATGTCATGAAATCCTCGGTTATTATGTATTCAGAGAAATCCATCACCTTGGATTAAAAATAATTTTTTTACCAAATTCACGATGTCAAAGTAAAATTCACCTCATGTAAACATTAAAAGATAGAAGCCTTTATAACGTTCCTCAAAAAACTATTACATGTCATTTAACATAGTTATAGGGAATGGAATCCTCTTGCAAACAGTTGATAATATTGCCCAAGGAAAATGTTCCAACGAATTTGTGACATCCCCTTCATAGGTATTCTCCAATTCCTTCTCCCCACTATATAGGAAATGAGAAAAGGAATTACTTGATGAGTTTAAGGACATTCCTGATAGATCAGTAATAAGATATTACATTGTAATTGTATGAAAACTTTATGAGGCCTTAATTAATTTTTCAGTGTCATATAATCAGTTACATTATTAAAATTAGTATTTTTAATAATAAAAGAATAATTAAATTAATAAAAATAAGATTCTAATATTTTGAAAATTATTTTCCAAAAAATAATTCATTTTTTTATTTCTATATGACGAAAAATGGTTAGTGTAGATTTGGGGTATTTTTCTAATCTAGATTATTTTTTGGTGAATAGTGGACTATAGTACTTTAGGGTATTTAAAAAATAAAAAAAATTCTCATAGATGATTAATAGATATTGTAAGCATCATAATATCAAACTAGCATGATCTATTTACTATAATTTAGTTATGGAATTATACCTATTCATATTCTTGAATGAATATAATGAATAACTGAATAATATAATAAAAAAACACACCAATCCTCCAATATAAATACTACCTATTACCATATCTTATACATGAACCCATAAAATCTTGTAGCCTATAAATATTCTACACAATTACCTTTCCAAGACTAATCCCCAAATTTAAGACCATCTATATTCACAAAATGGCCAAAACTGATGGCTTAAAAAGATTCTCATGGAGTAGAATTCAAGAGGTAAAATCCTTTTTTATTTTCTTTTATTTTATTTTAAATGTCATTTTTTTATTATTCTGTCCCCATACCCTAATCCATGTGAAATGATTACTGTATTATCGTATATAAATTATAATTATATAAAATTACTTTAATATTCACCATCAATCCTCTCTTCTTCACTACATATTCTAGAAAATGAAACCCCCTTCTTTGATGTGTCGATTCTCCACCTTTGTGGATGATGAGTTTTTATTTTCCTTTACCATATTATAATATACTCATAAAACAATTATTACAGTTAAATAAAATATTATTATATATTTTAAAATAAATAATATTATCTAAATCCAATATGTAAACATGATTTTAATTTAATTGATATAATTTCATAATAGTGGTACATAACTGCAAAAAAAATATCATTAATGTTTTATCTAATGAACAATCCTCAAATAAAAAAAATGATATACTGATTTATGGAAAAATATTGATACCTTTTCTTCCACTTATGTTTTTTTCATCTATTCTATATAAATTTCCATAATGAACCAACCCAGTAAACCATTAAATAAATTCACCCAAAATAATGAAAATAACAATATATTATTAACAAAATGGGTAGAATAATGTTATAAAAAATGTATATGGTATTATAAATATGAATAATGTAATTTAATAAATTAATAACATCCTTTAATCAGTTATATAGTAGTTTTAAGAATTTTTTAATGAAATAAATCACAAGGAAAAGGAATTTTCTTTAAGAATAACCTTTTCAATTTCTATTTTTACAAAATTCAAATGTAATGTTTTTATGATGCAATTATTCAGGTTTTATGATTTTTTTGGTTCTTGAAAATTATCAATAATGATGGTTGGGACCAATATCTCCCTCTAATTATGTAGAAATTTTTATGATGTATTTTTACATCAATGGTTATTCTAAGTGTAACTGTGATGGTTACACCATATGATACCTATCAGGGTTACATTGTATTGTAGTTATGAGGTTTAAAAATCATATGATAGCCACGGGGGATAAAATAATATATATGAATGGTAAGAAAATGATTCCTCATGTTACTAAAATGTTATATTTATATTTTATATGTTTCATGGAAGTCTTAGGGTCTAAAATCAATGTACATGATTATTTACATGTGAGAAGTATATCTTTGTGGAATAATTACATATGGTTATATGTATTGATGAACAAAAAGTATCATTTGTTATATATTATTTACCTTGTTAATATTTTAGTTCGCATTCCTATTTTTTAAATTTATTTAATAGGGTTTGAAAATTAGTAAGAGAAATTATGATTCCAAGTAGAATGATCTGGTGTTTTTTGTGCGAAAAGAATTCAATTTTTTTTTAAAAATATGTATTTTCAAGGAAATTGATATTGTTTTATGTATTATCATATTTGATTTCTTATGGGTTAGGATATATTAATTATGACCTAATTCTATAAAACTCTAAACAGATAAGAACATTTTTAATGAAGGAAATTTAATTCTAGTCGAATTAACTATAATATGTAATGTTTAACGTACATTACTTATTATAATTTTAAAAACTAATCATTTAAATGAAATGTTAAATATCTTGTAATATTTCAGTTACATAAAATATGTATATATATATAATAATTATAATGTTACCTATATTCATCTCCAACTTAATGTAAGGTTATTTCAATTTTATTACCCAATCATTAGAATCATTCGTATGTAAATTATAATATTTTATCCTCATTATGACATAATTCATTATATTTTATTTTTATTCATCAATTGATTATACACATTGATTAAATGAAGTGATCTGTAAACCCAACATCAATATTAGCATCAAAAGTACTTAATTCTAAAGACTTAAAATCCCTTAATTTTTATCATCTATGATTTTGAACATCTCATCTTAGAATTGTCTTATCTTTTGATTCCCTCATCTTTTGATTTCCATAGCCTCTTATCTATTTGACTTAGGAAAATTATGATCATGAAATAAATTATTTTCATAACTAAATTAACATAATCTCTAGCATTATCTACCTATTATATTTTCATTGATTTTTATCTATGTCTACAGATTCAATATTTTTCATCTCTATTCAGATTTGTAATTTATACCTGCATTACTCTTACACATCTTGTTTTAGACAATGAAAATTAATACCAGAAGATATTTCATGAAAATATATTTTTCAACATTATGCATCAACTTTAATACATTAAACTAGTTGATTATTACCATGAAAAATTTCTCAGGAATCTAGATCCACCATTCGGAAAAACTCAACATATATCTCACATTACTTTTTCCCATGTCAATATTGCTAGGATTGAATCTCAATTGATCCTCAATATACTATGATGTTTTCACATTGTATGACTACTGTATAATCTTTCATCTAAATCATATAAATATCTCAACTAATTCATACATCACCACTCTATTTGGTGTATCTTATTTATGGATGTCCTTCATCCCAAAAATCACAGTTTTTGTTCTAGTTGTGTGTCTTAAAAATAAATAAATTATGGGGAATTATTTTGTGATAAATTGAAAATTAGATATCATTTATGTTTATTCTAATTTACCACATTTTTATTATGTAAATAAAACATATCAAATAGTATAAATATTATACATAATAATATATGATTCTTTTAATTTTTAATTATAGAAAATTAATAAGAGTATATTCACCTCATTATAATAAAAAATTCATAGCATATAAGATTATTCGTCTAACATGATTAAATCTTTAGTTCTTCCTTCTTTTGTAACTTACGGGCCTTGAAACTTCTAGATTGTATAACACTTAGATATAACATCCTCCCAATTTACTCCACCCATATATTCCTATTAAATTTCTACTTTTTGGAATATTTTTTATACATTATAAACATAAATATCAAATCAAATAATGTTTAACTAGAAATATACTAAATAGTAAAATCATTATCCTCTGAAATTTTAAATGATTTACAATTAATCATAACTCAACAATCATCATATAAATTTTTTTATGAAATATTCTTCTAAACGTGGAACTATAATTAATTATATTAGTTTTTAATACACATCCTCTTTTATCATTACACATAGTTATATGGAATCATAGTCAACTGAAATGTTCTATTCTGAATTTGAATATGTAATTTATTTTTATTTGTGAGTTCTATATTCTACACCACCTATAGTTTTAATTTTATTCTATATTAAATCTTTATATTTACCATTAATAACATATTTAATTTACCAAATATTTTAAAAAAATGAAGACTCATCATTATCAACTAATTTCATTAACAGTTTTTTAGTTAAATAATTTCAGAAACTCGATTAGGAATATATTACTAGTTCTATAATACTAAAATAAATGTGAGAAATACATTTTTATTTTCTAGAGAGATTGTTGAATACTATCTATATTCAATGGATAGAGATTTTTATGACATTATTGAATAATATAATAAAAAATTAAAATTTATTTAAAGAAACGAAAAAGATGTTATGCAGTGAAAATATATAGTACCCTTTATAGAATAATATCTTTATTTTACAATAAGCCTACTTTCAGAAGTAAATTTCATGTTGAAAATAAATACATAAGATGTTTTATAAAATGTAGATAAATTTTTTTATGGAATTTTATCATATTTACATATTATTTAAGAATTTATTTTCTTGGATGAAAATTTATTAATAAATATATAATTTAAGGATTTTTTATAGAATATATTTTTTAAAATATTTGTAGAAGTATTTAATGATTGAGTGTATTGTGATCATATATATCATATAGAGTGATGATGCACATAATTTTTCAAATCAATAAATATTATTTTAAAATTTTATTCCATATAGAATTTATTATTGAAAATAAAATCATCAAAGCCGTAAAATAACTTTTTTTTCAAAAAATATATGAGTTTTATTTTTTTATTTTATTTTTATTGAATGAAAAATTTATATTAGATGGATATATTTGAGTTTAAATATTTTATAATTGTTTAAATTATTTATAAAAAATTATATGGGGAAAAATAATATTCACGTTGGAACAAATTATTGTATATAATATAGGTATTATCTATAATATTATATGTATAATTTAAGAATATATTTTTTTAGAATTATATTTTTATTTAATTAATAACAACTAATGTTTTTTTGAAAAATATATTGATTAAATACAAATTTATTCAATGATAATTGATCTACATATGTAACATTATATTAAATAAATTTTTAAATTAATAATATATATTTAAAATTAAGATTTAATTACACATTTTCATCATATTGTTTATGTTAAAAAAGAAAAGAAAAATTAATTTCTATTATCACATGTGTAATAATAATAAAATATACATGAATATTAAATATAAAAAAAATCCATAATTATAGTAAATTTTATTATCAATGGTTATTATTTCAAGTGGAACATAAATGATAATCTTATTAATCATTTTAATAAATTATTCTGGGTATTGAATATATATAGTTTGTTGATAAAAATATATTAGTATCAATATGAATAAATAGTGTTAAATAATGAAATTCCTTTCTTAAGTAGTGGTAATATATTTAAAGATACAAAATTGATATGAGTAACAACACATAATCCCACAAAGTATTAGATATGTATAATTGACCTCAATAGGAAATTATTCTATTTATAATATAATTCTTAGATTGTATAACATAATGTTCATCACTATTTTTAGAGTGATACACAAAATTTGTACATCAATATAAATTGAAGGTAATTATCAAGAAATATGTATTGAATATATATTTTTATAAATAAGAAGGATCCATTCCAAAATAGTGAATTCCTCATAATTGAAGATAATAAAAAAATATTTGTTAATATAATTATGATAATTTTAATAAATAGATATATTATATGTATAGGAAATGTGGATGATAACTTCAATTTATAATATCAAGATTACAGTAGTGAGTAATTTTTTTATGGATGATTCCATCCACAAATATAGTAATAACAAAAATTTACCTAAAAATGTATGGTAAATTCACTACAAGTGGGAGAGGTGAATTATTGTTTAAAAATAATCTTATCAATTTTTATAAAAATAAGGTTTTATGATTATTGGAAAAATGATATTCTATTTTCTAATATAAAAATTATCATACAAAGAAAATTAAAGTAGTATAAATAAATAAAATAATAAATCCAACAAACACATCCAAAACAATATTTGAAAACAACATACATAATGTCAAAAAAACACAATCACTCCAAAAAGGTTATTCTAAATAAACACTCTTTATAAAGAAGTGGTAAGGAAGTTTATAATACAAAAATTAGGTATCCATTATTTTATGAAATCCAAATGCAATGTCATCCTTTCATCATAATCAATCAAAATAATTATGTTTGATGGTTTCTGATCATCATGTTCTCACAATCCCTTTACACCCATTATTATATCAATGTATATCACCATAAAATTTGAAACCATTGACATATAAAATTATTTCAGACATCAAACACCAAAATATTTTTCATTCACTCATTAATCCCAATAGAAAACTATTAAATGAAATAATTACTATAAGGGGTTTATTAGAATTTATAGGACAAGTGTCACACTATGAAATCTATTCAAGAAAACAATGAAACAATATTTTAATTTATTAGAAGAATTTTCATGGCCACGTGGAACTGAATATAAATAAAACAAACATTGAATTTCACAATATATAGGTAATTTATTATCTTGTTAAAGATGTGACACCATTTATATACTTCATTATAACTAATTATAATGATAAGATTAAACTATCATAGAAATTAGTCAAAAACAACTTCAAAATATTCTTCATCTGTATTCAATGATAATTTCATAGCACTATTTCTTCCAATGATATTATTCATCCCCCACTACAGTTCAAAAACTTCTGGTGAATATAATATGTCATAAAGGATTAAATTTCATTATTTTAATGTTTTTTTTGTGATTTTAAAATTTGATAAGTAGAAATTTAGTTCTGCACACAACTGATAAAAATAAAAATACTTCAAGATAAATGTTATTTTTTAAGTGTATTGAGATTTTCAAAAACAGATGAATACAGTAGATTATTGACTAGAATATATTATAATTTTTTATAAAATAATAGATATATTGGAAAAATTATTCAGTTACATTTACTATTCAAATAACACTCCATATATGTTCCAATGGAATGTACATCTTCCCTTGACATTAAAAATATAAAATATAAACACTTTATTTAATAAGAATATGATGATAGAACATGTTTAACCATTTGTATCTCTAATAATAATAAATTTCAAAACATTCTAATTTCGTATCCATTATTTACTAATTATAGTGTAACTTCTTTTCAAATTTATACCTATGTTTTGAAACAAAAACAACATTTTTAAATTAAACTATTCTAATGTTTTCTCCCATTTCAAAAATAAAAAGAATTTTTTGTCCCAATTTATTAAAAAACTATCAATTTTATTAAATTTATCATTTTTTTAATTCCCCTAGAAATTTTGATGTTTTTCAAATGAAATAACTATAAGAATGTTTAATTAATTCATATCCATACTATTGTGAAACAATATTCATGCACTAAAATTTATCTTAAATGTATAGGTGATGATTTTGAGGATTGAATCCGAAAAATAAGTTGCTTATGAATTTTAACCTCCTGAACGATATATTCCATTACAAATATGGGAATTTTCTTCTAATGATTGTTCTAGGGAAATTTATAACATTATATTAATGATCTATGGTATGTTTAATTTTTTTTTCATATAAATATATTAAATCAAATTCCTTTTTTTCAAGAATGGATTAAAAATCAAATGATTATCTTTTTTTATTTATTTAATCAAATTATATTCAATTTTAACATATCTTCTATTATATATGAATATAAAATAATTATTTAATTCTTGGAATGTAAATAGAAGTTTTTAATAAATAAATTAAATTATTTTTAGTCCAATATATATAAATCTAATTTTTTTAAATATCCCTAACCTAATATTCAATTCTATGAAATTATAGATTAATATCATCTTTTCTAGAAACTCTTGATAATCATAAAAATTTATAGTGGACTAACCTTTTATCCCATAGATAATATGAAATATTATTTTCACTTAAAATGGTATATTATAGTTAAAATGGTCTTCAAAGTCATCTGTGAATACATTCTTAATCCTATCAGTATATATAGTTATTATACCTTCCATGAAATGAACAAAATATTTAAAATTCACTAATACAAAATTATAAACCTAATTGAAAATTTGAAAAATACAGATATGGTTTTGAATAAGTCTTATAACAAAAAACTAAATTTATTATTTTTATAAGAATGTAATCATCACTGATTTGAGTATTTATGCATCTTCTTTGTCATTGAATGGGTCACATCATCTATTAAAACATTTGAAATTATAGATTTTTTCCTCATCTCCATTACCAAGCCATGAATAACCATTATTCATGTACAACATACTCAATATTTTGGTACTTATCATCTTTTACAAAAGGAAAACAAACTTAGTTCATTGTACTAAAATTTTCCTGGTTCCAGTTATATTAGTAAATAATATCTAATAAAATATAATCTCCCTAAATTATGTTATCATCAATTGATTACATTTCATAAAAACTAAAAAATATAGTTAAAACTAAAATATTTAACATCAATTAAATAAAAATAATTTTCTTAATGACCACCCATTTTGACATTTAGTGCAAAAATTTTCACATTTCATGAAAAATAATTTTATTAGAAATGTGTTTTATCCAATTTAAATTCAATTCCAAAAGTTTTTGTGTAATCATATTGTAATTTATAAATTTCTTCTATATTTTCAATAATTGATGTAATGTTAAGAAAAATATCATTAAATTAAAATTTTTTCCTCTATGTTTAGAAAATGAATTATAGTCACCTATATTGGAAAATGAATTATATTAAAATTCTAACTCTTCTAAGCATTTAAAAACATATTTTTTTAAAATTATTATTTTCACCTTTAATATTATTAGTCCCTAAATAATTTATTACAATATATGTTTTTATTTTTATTCCAATAAAGGCATACATATCTAGGAATTTCATCAAATGTATGTATAATTTATTCTACATCTAATGAATAAAATTTTTAATCATCCAGTGATGTTGAATAATCATTATAGAAAATATAATGAAACTTTTAATAGATTTATATGTTTGTTAATTATTCAACAATTACCTTATACATTAATAATTTATCACATCAGAATATCAATATAGAATCTAATGATCTCTAGAATATCACATCCACTATATTTCAATGAACTATTAAAAGTTGTATCTCATTTACTAGCACTCTGGGTGTACAATGCATTCGAACTCTTTTTTAAATTTACTCTTAGTGTACATCTTTGATTTTGTAGCATTCTCCTTCAATTTAAAATGATTTTTTCTAACTTTAACTATCGTCTTATTCTGATTAAAAATTAAAAATAATCATTCATCTTTGTCATCTCTATAATTATTCCCTTTTTAATGATTACACAAGAAATTATTTTTTAGATAATCTTATTATTTCAACTAGTATGTTAAGAATTTTCAATTATAATACAAGCATAACTATATACTTATTAATTCTTGAATTTATATAATAAAACATGTTATTTAGAATAATTACATTAATAAATTATGGATCTCATAGTTGACAAACCAGATGTAGATACAATGACCTCTCCATTTTTTAATATCTATTTCTATGTAGATTTTGTGATTTAATTTATATTTTCTTAATGTAGAAATAAATTCATCCAGACTTAGCTTAGTGAAATTTTTAGTATCAATGAATGTTATCCTCTTTTATTTCCACTCCATTATCATAATGTCAATAAATTTTTTAATAATATATTCTTCTACTCATTGTTTTTCACCCACTGAATTTAAAAAAATTTCAATAGTAATGAAATGATGATGAATTTCATATATTATTTCACTATGTAGAATATAAAAAATTGGATAGTCTACACAGATCACAGTTTATTGAGATTATAAAATATTAGATGTCTAAAAATTTGTATCCTCTACCGAATTAAAAATTTTATTCTCTTGCTCTTAATATTATAAATTATAATAGATATTTAATTCTATTAATCCCAACATAATTTTGTTTAAAAAATTCTTTTCCTAATTTTTGAGCACTGATTCAAGAGTAAAATGAATATTATCTTTCTTATAAGATGTAAAATTAGTAATAATTATCAGAAAATTTTCTACTATAGTGTTAATCAATTAATATTTATACCATCATACTAAAATTAACATTCTACCTAATCAAAATAGGTGTCTTGGTTAGATTTAAAAAATCAAGGGACCCAATTGGAAAACCTGTAATAATAATAAGAATCATTCCTCTTACAAATTTATTATTATAAAAAATAAATATTATTTTATGATAATATTTTATAATTCCTAATGTAAAATAAAACACATTATCAAAAATTGGGAAAATATTTGATACAAAATTATTATCTAAAAATGCATAGATGGTAATTTCATAAGAGTATGTGCTGAATTGTACTTAATATAATAAAATTTCATGGAATAATAATGTTTTTTATTGATTATATATATAATCTAATAGTCATTATATAAATTAATAGATTATAAAATTATACATAGAATATATTATATTTTAAAAAATCAGTAACATCTGATGATGTTAAAAATAATAATGATAGTATTGTATAAAAAATATGTATATTATTTAATAACATTCAGAAATATCCTATGAAACAATTTTATAAATCCAAATTTTTTTCCATTGATTGATTAGGAATTCCATAAACCGGATTTTTGATATCCTTCATTTTAAACCTATCATATGGAATTTTTTTCTCATCCCCAGAACCCATCAATATAAACCCATTAGAAATTTTTTTTCTACCTATCCTCTAAATACTTCGATCATCAAATATAAGGTCCCAGCCATAAACATTACATATTCATGAACTAAGTTAATAATTCAAATTGAGAATCATTTCAGGTTTCAAGTTTTATAGAATATGGCCACAAATATTACATTACATATAAAATATTAATAACTAGACATGTATACTATGTATCCATTATTTGATAATGAAATCATGAAAAAGTATGTCATGTCTTGTTCCATTTTTTAGAGAATGTGACTTTTCCTCAGTACCATTCAAGACCCTATTAATCATTATATCCTGTGAAAAACATTTCAAAAACATGGAATGAGTATAAAAAGATCAGTAAGGGATGCACAAAAAAGGGAAAATGTTAGTTTTTCAAAACAACAGGTAAAATGTGAATATTTTTTTCACAATTAATACTTTTCACCTTTGTGAAATAGAAACTACTATTTACTAATTAAATGATCATTGCATACCCTTTTCGTAACCAAAATATAAACATAAAACCTATAGAAATAACATATAACATATAAATGTAACATGGGACATAAACAAACATAAAATAAATAACCATACATGCGACTTCCACCCATATCACTAAATGGAATAGCCATACAGCTGACATCCTCCCCTAATTCATTCGAGTTTATAATGTAACCACTCATCCCGGTTTATCACTGAACCACTCTTCATTTGGTTTCTCATTTAACCACCCATCAAATTTCAAAGTGCCATTATAAAATCTTATCACATAATTTTTAGAAAATATAACAATTTTACTAATAACATTTCATTTTCAATCACAAGAAATCATTTCATGATATTGAAATAATGAATCTATTTAAAAAACCATTTTAATTACCAAAACATCCAAAAACCGAATAAAAACAATCTCTATTCATTTTAAAAAAACATTTAGGCATATAGGGAAAGCCAAATAACAATTATGGCGGTGGAGAGGTCATTGTATATGCAAACATTAAAAAACATTCCATTTTTTTCATTTAGTAAAACACTTCATAGAAAAATATTACATTTTAATTAAAGTAATTGTCAAGGGGTTTTATAATACACCAGGTAGAAGAAAGAGGTGTATATTACCAAATCAAGCATAAATTAAGGAAGATTGAGAGAAAGTCCCTTACCTTTTGTCCGACATGACTTCTTTGCTCTTTAATTTCCTAAATAATAAAATAATATTAATTTCTACTTTCTTAAGAACCTTTTTCATATTTATTATTCCTTTCATATCTCTTATTACCATGTTATAAAAATTACATAATCATTTATGTTAATAAGGGTCATTTTTTCAATACTTGGTACTTCAGTCAAAAATGAACTTCTTATTATTACTTGTTGTATATGAGGTCAAAATTCTACTATATCTGCAATGATATCTATGATTTAGATATAATATATATCATATATAACCAATATATATAAGTACTTGTAATAGTATATAACTTTTTGAGGTAAGAAATTAAATGGATCGTTCATTGAGACGGTAAGCCATGCGTATGCCAGAACACTACTCTCCTTTCTATTTCATATTTAATATAATTAAAACATAATGATAAATAATTATATTATACATCTAGTATAATATCATATATAATTTCATTAACTCAATTATATATTTGTTTCATATATTTCCTAAATGACTCATATCACTTTGTGGGGGCGGTATTCCACACTTAATCAAATGAAATAATTGTGTTTATCCATTATAGAAACCATAGTGGTATTCAATAAATGAAATGTAAAGAATCATATAAACAATATATATATATATATATAATTTATATCATATATAAATTATGTTCAATAATAGTGTCAAACATGAGAGGTGGTTTGATATAATCGAACAATCATCGGTTCTTGATGTAGTAGTTCGTCGTCCACAGGAACAGTATATTCTTTACCAATTAGATGGAGGTGTGTGTTATTGTATTTATAATCCTTATCAAAACAAGAAAATAGTATATTGAGGATATTTTTGTTTTTATGTAAATGAGTAAAAATAATATAAAATGGATTGGATAAGTAAAATAAAAGAAGATTACCTTAGGGAATATGTTACCTTTAAATCGGGTAACTCCATTTGGTTTGATCCAAAAATATTCTGTAAAGTTCCTTATTACAAATTTATGGATTCTAGGAGAAAGAGAAGAATATTTGGTGCTTTTTTTGGTGGAGGTTAGATGAGCCATGTGGGATTGAGTGGTGTGTGTAATGGGTTTATGGTGTTGTCCAATTATAAGGTAGGGCGGGAGAGGGGCTCTTTAGGAATGTTTGTAAATGTTTTTTTATTATAAAATGAATTTTTATTTAAATAATGTCAAAAAAAATAATTTTTTTGATAAGATGACAGTAATTCGAAATAAAATCATCCAATAAAAATAGTAAATGTTTTTTTATTTTTAAATTCTTATCTTGTTTATTTAAACTGTTGTTCACTTATTTAACTTTTACCATGTCTTCTTTTATATTCATAAAATATGGTAAATATATTTACTATAAAATGACATTGAAATAAAAGTGGTTAATTAATGGAATTATCAGCCTTATCTAAGTAATTTTCTTGAATAATTTATTTTTTTGTATTATTATATCTTTTAATAAAATATTAATTTATTTAAAAATGCATTTATGTCATTGTTTATACTATTCATATCATGAATTTTTTAAAAATATAAAAAAACACGATTCTTTAGAAAAAACATCATTAATTCAAAGATAAATGGAACTCTTAATCAATAAAATACATGGATGTCATAAAAAGTTTCAAAATAAATTTTAATTTTTACATTTATATAATCATTTAACTAAATTTTTCATTAATGTGGTAATCATTACATATTTATTGTGTCATAAGTAAATGTTTTTATATGACATTTAGAAATTTTAAATAAAAGACCATGATGTAGGAAATAATTTTAGATATATAACGAATATGTATAGTCATATATATCAATTATATAACCCCACATTACAATTGCTTTAGGCAAACAATACAAGTTTATGATATTTTTATTTTAAATTTAAATATAAAAGTTATTAATGTAATTATCCTACCCATGTTGCATTCAAAGGCCAAAGGTTTTACCCCAAGATTTTATTGGTCTTATGTGACTTATATAATAATGTTAGGACAAGTTTTATGGTAATTTATTATTATTATTATATTATATTAACCTATAATCACCCTTTTTAGCATTAACTGCGGTAAATAAAAATCAAAATATACGAATCACCAAAAATTATTTTAATCCTATTGAACCAAATTTTACTTACTAATGATTAACATGTATTTCGGATTATTGAAATTCAATTCCCAGAAGTGGTAAAATTTCATTTACATTAGAAATTCATTTTTTAACTACTATGCAGTGTTTTTCACTATTCATAAAAATTTGTACATTTTCAGAAAAAAACCAAAAATCCAGCATAATATAAATTTGATATTTAAAATTCAAAAATTATTTATATTTTAAAAAATTCAAAACATACAAGTTTGAATTAATTAGTTTAAAATTAATCTCCATTTTCAAAATAAAAAAACGCGTTTTTAAGAAATAATAACCATCAAAATATTCAAATTTTTTATATCCAATTTCAATGTGAAAATATATCTAATGACCAACATAGTATTGAATGTTAAAAATATAATATAAATACAGAGTAAAACCAATTAAAAATATTATCTAAACATACAAATGGATTAGATTAAATGGTAGTTTTGAATTAAAATGCATTATTTTTCAATGTTCATTAAAAATGATCTTTATCATAAAAATACCAAAATTTTATCCAAACAAAAATTTGATGTCATAATATTAAGGAAAAAAATTATTTTCTCAAATGGAAAATATAAATGTGAAAATAACTATATTTAAAAATGGTCCTCCATCAAAAGGAACTAAAAGAACCTTTTAAAAATTTTAGAGTATTTATTCTTAAAATTGGATTTATTCTCATTTCAAGCCTCTAACTTTTGTTTGATAATTGTAAAAACATTTAACAAACACATCCTTCTCATATTTTTGTTCGTTTTGGACATTACTTCCAATAAAAAGGCTAGGCATTGACTAAAAATTAAATTAATATTATATTATTATTTTTTGGTATGATATAGCCTGTAACATGCCAAAATTTCATAGTACGTTATTTTCTTTAAATAAATTAAATATCTAATGCTACACGCAACACTGAGTTCGAGCACAACACAACTTACCAAACTGGCCATTCAAAAAGATGTTATGAAATGTATTAACAAAATTTGAAATTTTATATACTCCATATAATTTTTGAATCCATATTATGTGTTTCTTAGACATAATATAGAAACATATTCATTTTTTTAAAATAAAAGAATAATTTTTAAAAAAATGTAATTTTTCCACTTTTTAATGCCAAACCCTTTTTAAAAACGATATTTGAAAATTTTATATATTCAATTTAACGACATTAAATTCTTCATTAATATCAAGACATCGAAATATAATTTGGATAAATTTTTGGTACATTTCAGATAACTTTCATATTTTGATGAATACTGAAAATAGTAATTTTTAATTGAAAACAACTTTTTTAATCAAAATAATTTATTGTATTAAATTATGAATTTGAATGGTTTAGAAGTATAATTTAATTATATATTTATCATTTAACACAATTTAGTCCATTATATGTAATTACATATTTAAATTTGACATAAACACATGTAAATCCTTTGAGATTTTTTACCTTTTAAAAAACCCCACTTTTCGGTTTTAACAACGTGAATTAATTTTAAATAAATTAATGAAACTTCTTTTTTATGGATTTGGTAAAATAGATTTCAATTTCGAATTTGGAATATCAAAATTATATTTGGGTAAAATTATGGTATTTTTCTAAAAACATTCAATTTTAGATGAATAGGGAAAAACAATATGTTATAGTTTAAAACCGAATTTTTATATAAAACATTATTTATTTTATTTATAAATATTTTAACTAAAATTAGATATATAAAACCTATATATGTTTAATGTAATTCATTGGAGTCATTTTATAATACAAATATATGTGTAAAATTTTATTGATCTTTTTACCTTCTTTTACTCACCTTTTAGGAGAATTTTAAATTTTTCATAAAACATAATTTTACCTCTTCTATGAAATGAATTTCAAATAATAAGAGAGACACGGTTAATATCAGTATGTAAAATGAGTTTCAATAAGATTAAAATAATTTTTGGTGAATAGTAAATTTTGAATTTTGTCAACCACGATTAAAAGTAAATAGGGTAATTAAATGTACAAATGACATTATAATTATCCTAACACATGTGCTAATTCTATTGGATAAATTTAATTCGACCAAAAACAAACTTAGTACTAAAATATGATTCTTTAGGTCAGCATTGATTAGATTTGGACATTTATTATTATTTTATTTAAAGAAGAGCTAAAACAGTTAAATTCCAATTTTATTAACAAAACCATATTAATATAGGGTTATAAATAAGATATATTATTCTATAAATATTCATTAGAAATATAAAAATATTTGATACATAATGATAATTTATATATAATTTTTAGAGATTATATAATTAAATTTTTTTACAACACTATGATGATGTAGTAATTTCCGTCGTAATGAAATATTTAAATAGTTTGTATTATAAATTTAAAATAAAATTAATTTAATGTTTTTGATGCCATCCACTATTTTTCTAGGTTAATATGACATTTTAGGGTTTATTTAAAAAAAATTATGAATTGATATGGTTTGTATGACTTTCAAAAAACCAAATACCAAATAGTGTCCAAATTTACATAAATTAGTTTTTTAAACAAATACTATATTATTGGTCGATTTAATATTCCTAAAAATATAAAATTTGGATAAAAGTATAAAATAATATTATATATGTCATTAATTAACAACTTTGGATTCTATAGGATGTTTATTATACGTTTATATACCATATAGTGTAATAATACAAGAAGACACGGTAGAAGTTAAACTATTTAACTAATAGTTAAATCTACAAGATTAGGTTACAATGGTTACATAAACATGTCAAGAACCTATTTATTGAAATTATTTAGACCCATATTCACCTAATATTACAAATAAATCATTTTTTTCCATTAGAAAACGAATATTTTTTTATTATAAGATAATATTTCATACTTTTCCTAAAGTGGCCCTCACCTCTCCTATAAAAGGGTACTTACCCTTCTCTTAAGTTTACACCTCCAAAGCCATTTGGATCGGCCATAAATTGCCCTAATATCTTCCCATATTCCCTAATATCATCCTAGAGGACTCTCATTGATCATAAATCCAACCTAAGATGTCGTTTTGATCAACTCAAAAAGAAACACTAGAAGAAGAGGTAATAATTCCACCACCTTCTTTCACGTTATTTTCTTCATCCACTTCTTATTTAATTATTTATTAGTAATAAAATAATATCTCCAGTACCTCTTACATATTATGATTTTATTGTAAATATGGTAAAACAATATTTGTTATTCTATCCATCCAATAAATGACAAAGTCGCAAAACGTGCGTATGTAGGCTTACCGTCTCCACGTCGTGGTGTAGTTTGTTATTCAAATACTTCATTACGTGGATGGGTATAGTAATTAGTAAAATAATTTAAGTAATATATATAACATTTTAATGATTCTTTATATATGATATACCATCCAATTATATATTATTTCACTATCAAAATAATGACATTGTCACATATATGTACGTATGGCTTACTGTCCCCACGACGTGATGAGATGTCATTCCCAATCATAACCATTATAGAATAATTTTCATTTGAAAATTAAAAATAATTTTTTTAAGACTTGATATCCTTCAGTATATGAATTAAATACATACTATCCATAACAAACTTGACTTACGTAACAAAATATATAATGTAAAATGAATCAATTAACACCCGAAACAATTTTACTACCAAAATATTATTAACAAAAAAATCATAAAAGACTATATATGATATCATTATTATGTATGTGGTTCTTTTATAATTTAATAAATATTATTGAAATATTATACAGGAGGTTAACATAACCTTGGCTATGGAAAAGTACAAGGTAAGGGGTCTCTATCTCACTTTTTATTCTTGTGAGATTAATGTTATATTGGTCGATATTTCCTTTTTTGTGGTGTATTTACTGCCTATGAATGAATTATTGGTGTAATATAAATTCATTTATTGTTATTTACATCTTCATTTCATTAATATTCTTTCATGGGGTGTATGTTTCATAAGTTACAAAATTGGTAAGTGAATTCCAATTTTCAATTTCTACTCATTGGTATTTTCGCATACTTCATTGATTACTTTACTCCAAGATTATGTGTGAGATAACAATTTAATTTCTTATGTATTAATTTACAGTCCCCTTTTTGTGGATATAATTTTGATACACATAATCCTTAAATTGATAAATTCTCATTTCATCGATTTAAACTTGATAAGAGTAATTTTAACTTAATTTCTATTCATTGAGTTAAAAATCAATGTCATTGGTGTCATTTGCAGAAAAATATGTGTGAATATACTCTGATTTATTTACACTAAATATCCAATCATATTTAATTTATCTATATTTTTTACACATAATTATGTCTTTTATTTATCCTTATCCCAAGGATACGTTCTTTATAAAGGATTTCATATCATCTTACATTCCATTGATACTTTATTGTTTTTATGAGCCAATTAACTTTTATTTAGTGTATATACAATATATTAGAATATTATATAATGAATCAAATTATTCCCATGATATTATATTGTTTTTATTACCTCATTTTTTTATTCAAGCGTCTCTCATTTGGTTAGTAACTCTAATTAAAATTTCATTTTAAATGATTTTAAAAAAAATATTATTCTTAATATTTTCATTTATATTCATGTTTTCAATATTGTTTTAAGGGTTCATTTATATAGACAATAATGATTTAAAATAGAAATTCCTTTTAAATGATTCAAATTATTATGGGACACTTTGATTCAAAAATCAATTTTAAAGAGATTCTTGATAAACAGTGAGACTTTTAATTTTTTTAAGAAAAATGGGGAAATTACTCCCAAATAGTTTTGAGGATTATTTTGATCTATGTAAATATCCTTCATTATTATCAATTGAGGTTAATTATAATAATTAAATATTACATATTTTATTGAATAAGTTTTGTTTTACTGTGGATGTTCTCTTTTTAGACCAATCATAGTTTTCAGTTAAAATATTGACATTTCGCATGCTAGTTTTAATATAAATGTTTATATTATGTTTCATCCTTTTTATAAGAGGAATGAATTGAACATAGTATGTTATGGGTGGAGCTTGCTATTGCTCCTTGATGCATCGATAGGTCTCATGAGACAAACTAGTGTCTTTGCACAAGGACTTGACAAAATCTTATTGTTAGACTTGGCACAAGGAATTAACTATGTTGTTATGAAGCTTGACATTATGCATTCAATCATTATGAAATGGGCTATTGATATTACGCATGATTATTCAACTAGTATAATATCCATGTGAATAAGTAAAGGGAATTATTTTATTTATACATGCTATATTATGATTAAGCTTATGTTTAAAAGTCTTGTGTTCTAGTCTTATACATTTCCTTAAATGTTTATTCTTATTTATGATAGTTTATGATATATTGTCGTCCTTATTGAGAATCTAAGCTCAACCCTTTCAAATGTTTAATTTTCCCCAGGATGTAAATAAGTATATTATGATTAACCTACAGAGATATGATAAGGCATATAAGAGTGTTCAAAGCAGACACAATGTTTTTTTATTTCATGATATAATGTAAAACTTATGTATGTATCTAGTACTTCAAAGTCTAGTAAACTTATCGGTCTTTGAGGATATGATTCCTTATATCATAACAATTTTATGTAATAATTAACCTATTCTAGGTATTTTGTTATGGGGAATTATATAGCCTTATGTGAAACATGAGATTTTTGGAGAAACCCATTGTTGCATGTCGGTACGCCACCGAACAAATCATCCCCTTTAAAAGTAAAATTAATATTTAATTTCCAAATATTAATAAATATAAATATATAATATTCTTTATTCACCTGGGATATTATACAAAATAGATGATATATTCTTTCATTCTTATCCAAATAGTCCTTCGACACACATGTGGAAATAAAATTTCACACACTATAAGCTCTATCTTTATTAAAATAAGTCCATAGACTAATCAATTAGAACGATAGTGATTATAGGGAAACATGGAAATTATACTGTGAAATCATTACATAATATTAGATATTTGAACAAACTATCAAAATGAAAAATTTACACTGATCTGAAATGCTCTCACATCAACAATCAATTTCACAACTGCTTAATGACCCGATATGATCCCTATATCAATAAACTCCACTACTGGAAAATGATGTCACATTATTAATAGATTTTATTATATCATTATCCAACATTAGAATCCAACTCTCAATAGGATTAGTAGTATGTGTATCAAATTATTATTCATCATCATTTGATGAAATCAAAAAATATTTCTATCATTATATAATTTTAATCATACACCACTACAATTTTCTCACATCTGATGAATGAAATCAAAAAACATTTCTATCATTGTGTGTGTTGAACTATAATTTTAATCATACATGTGTATATATTTTATGTTTCTTCTTTAATTTACATTATATGTTATTATTTTTACTATTCAATCGATTTTTCTCAAATAATATTAATTTTTAAATAATAAGGTATTTTAAATAATTAATTAGAAGAACTATCATATATAGTTGAATATAAGTATTTATATCTTTTTCATTGGGAATTTAAATTTTGTGTTATATTATATATTAACATACCACCCTTAAAAATGAATAGGGGTAGAACTAATAAATAAAAAGAACCTGGTGAATGATTACAGATCTTGAAATTCATTTCGTGGAGCATTATAAAAAAGGAATTCCTATGATTAATGAGCTTCATATATTTAAAGGGATTACGAGATAATTTATTAGTTTCTTTTTATGGAAATTATTTATTCAATTTTAAAATATTAAATTATATATATATACGTAAGAGGTTAGAAATATAGAAAATGTTCTGATAATTAATGAATTATTTATAAGTGTATTGTAGATTATACGTATCATGAATGGAATTAATGAATTTCTATAATTTCCATTATTATAAAGATATTATAAAGAGTATTTAAAAATAATATTTTTGATAACTTCATTTCATATATAGACATAATTATAAATGAATTAACCCATGATTAAATATACAGAAAATTATATATAAAAATATTATTATTAACCTCATATTAAAAAAGAATATTAATGTGGAATAAAAAATATCACTTAAGGATTTGAAACATATAAAGAATAATTTTAATTGTAAAGAAATCTATATGAATTTAATTGTAGAAGGAGGATGTGAATTATATTTGATAAAATCATTTCATTTATTTAGCAGAACATTGTATGGGTGAAAGGAAAATATAAGTTAAATTAACTCATAAATTGATCTATTTGTAATAATTTAATATATATCTGTTAATTGTCAAATGTGAAATAGTAAGGAATAAGAAAAATATATTGATGAGAATAATAATTATAAAACAAATTCATGAAAAATAAAAGGTTTTAAGAATATAAAATAATAACTTCATCTTCATAAATGAAGAAATAGTCATAGTGATAAATATTAATAAGAAATCTAAGAAGATTATAATAGTAAATAGAAAAAAAATACTATGTTTGTTGATGTGAAAAAAAATATTTAAATTATTTTGGATAGAGAACATACCTTAAATATTATTAAATAAGAAAAAAACAATCATTTATTATGTAAATGATTTTGGATTAAATAAATACTTTCAATTATCAATATTGAGTGGACTTTAATAAGAAAAATAATTTCTATGTGATTTTTTAAAAAAAGATTTGGATATTTCTAATGAGATTAAAAATTATTTTATTTAGACTACTAAACATGAGAAAATATAGTATGAATTGGAAACTGATATTGATCTCATATAAAATTAAAATTTAGAGGTCTAATATTGGAATCATTAGATCAAAATACTATTGTGAAATTTATGAGTGATTACCAAAAATATAAAACTAAATCATCCAAATATACTTAATTATGATTCCATGAAAACCGGAATCATTATAAGTATATTAGAATTTAATGAACTCTTTATCTGGAAAATATCTATTTAGTATTCCCAATAAATATTATAAATAATACTATTTAAATTAATGAAGTTAAAATTATTTTTGAATTTCTATAAAATAATAAATCTATTTTTAAAAATACTTTTTAATGATATCCAATATTCGTAATGAGTTTAATATTTAGTTTATTAATTGATATTTTTTAAAAATATATAATAATAAAGATGAAATTTTATAAAAATTTAAATAGAAAATGTATATGAAACATTAAAGTTGTAATTTTTATAAACGATTTGGGCACATTTTAGATAGTAATAAAAACACTCTGAAAATTTATACAGGTTAAATGAATGAAGGTTAAAAAATATTAAAAATATATAGAAAAAATTTTAAAAAATTATTAAAGATATTTATATTGAATAATTTATTGAGAATATTTATCCTTAAATAAATTAAAAACAAGTGAAGAAAAATGTCCCAAAAATCATGGAATTGTAATGTTAATTCTAAATTTTCTGCCTTGTCAGAAATTAAATTTTGTTTGTTAGAAATTTCATTTTGATATAATAAAAATAGTTCTAATATAATTAAGGGGATACTACTATTAGTTGTGATATTTAATAATAAATCATATTATATAATGAAGAAGAAGATAAGACTAAAATCTCAAATCTGTTTTGAGAATCACATTAATTATTACAAGCCGTTTCCTCAAATATTCTAAACTGTGATCAATGATTATAAAATTTATTATCTAAAGTTATAAAAGGAAATTGATTTTAGTTATACCCAAAAATGGTGATGAAATTAATGTGCAATGGGAAGTAAATTTTTTTTATAGAATAATATAATATTCTATATTTTTTATGAAGATATAAAAGGAAAAAAAATCATTTGGGGTATTATTTTGAAAAATAATATATTTACAGTTGAGACCAAAATTAATTTGGTTAGTATAAAAACGATATTCTTTTCATCAAGAAATTCATTGAATAGGATCCATGAAGCCCATGAAATTATTTTATATTTTAGTATTTTTTATTGGTATATCATTTGTTCTTATCTAATAATTTCATTTAGTATTAAATAAAGCATGACAATCATTTGATTAAAATGTAGTTGAGTTGTTATTCTAAGATTAGTTATTGACCAAAATAATAATTTATGGACATCATTGATTATTAATTAATCTCCCTTAGATCCTATAATTAATTTTTTTCTTACAATCCATTACTTGGTTATTTATTAAATTCTATTTATAGGTTGAACATAAAATTTCAGAATAGTCATTAAGTGATTCGAAATAATTTTCATGAAGGAGGAAAAAATAAAATTAATATATGGGGATAAAAAAATTATCTAAATGAAAATTAATTTATAGTGATGATAAAGAGGGGTTATATTGAAAAATATTTTATTATAAGGGTTTATAAGAACTCAAAATAAATCCAAAGGGGTTTATTTAAGAAACCCTTAATTTAAGGGGAGTTAAGAATTTAATAAATGGATTTGTTATGGTTGTAATATTTTAAATTGGAATCAGAATATTTTGAAATAAAATGAGAGTAATATAATATTTTAGTTATCTGATTTCTATAAAACAAATCACTGTTTGGGAAAATAATTTGGGAATCATAATAATAATTCATTTTTAATAAAATTTATGGTGGTTATGAATATATTATTTGGTGACAATCAACATTACAGGTATTCAAACAGTCAAATAAGAATATAAATATTGATATATTCATGTCGTGAAATAATATTTATATGTAAATAATATTAAATTTATTATATATTAATTTTTAAATAATGCTACATGAACCATAATATAAAAAACACCAAGAACATAAACAATATTATGAGAAAAATATGGTAAAAAATTAGAAATTTTATTTTTTTATGCTAAAAAATTTTAAATGGATAAATTGGATTATATAAAATAATTTAATAAGTTAGATAACAGATATTGAGGTATAGTAAGTTTTACATTCCTAACTGATATAATATATTATCTACATCAAATGGTTGCTTTAAAATTTATTGAGAAGAACACAAAAAAATTTGAATTGAAGAAGGAATATTATTTTTCCCTCATTTACATGAAAATAAATTTATTGGTAAAAATTAGAAAAGATATTAATACCTGGATAAATAATTTAATGTCTATAGAAATATATATAACATTATATAGTTATTAGAATAAAATTATAAAACATAACTTTTATTGGAATCTTTAATACATTGAAATCTTATTATTAAATCATACAATAGTAATAGTAAACATTAAATAAAGATAGTTAATATATTTAAAAGGTATTTTTATGATATGATCTAAATATATATTAATGTGAGTGTGACCTAATAGTCAACTAAACTCATAGAACATATATTTTAATTCCCATAATAAATATTTTATTAATATATTAAATTAAACCAGAGTTGTGTAATGAATTTTTCTATAACATAGAATCTGTAATGGATTATTTTTAAATAGAGTATAATGATATTTAAAGTAAGACCACAATGAAAATATTTACTGAATAAAAAATGATGTTGACTAATACTCAATTAATTTGTAAGATGAGAAACAAAAACATATTTTTATTTGTAAATAATATGAATTTTTCAAAGGATAAATGTGTTATTTATATGTTAGATGACTTATTATTAATTTTTATCATATATTTATATTGGTTTAGATTTTTTTTAATCCACTATTAATAAGAACAAAACGAATTGTCCCAAAATAGGAATTGTATAATCGAAATGAAAAAAAACATTTTCACTATGATCTGAATTTGAATATGTTATAAATAGAATAATTATTTTTAAATATATTATAGAGTGTTTTTTATTTTTATATGAATTAAATGGTTCATACGGTCCTTAGTTATCTGAGGAAGTGTTGTAGAACAGTTAAGGAATTATTCATAGAATATTTGAGTTTTCATGTAGATTTTTTAAATTAATGTTAAAATCATAGATTGTAATGTATTTATAAAAAATAAAAATATCAAATAACAAAAATTTATATTATTTTTGGATTGATTTAAATTAGGTTTTTTATTAATAATACATGAGGTGTATAGTTTATAGAAAATTGATTTATTTTAAAAATAGTAGGTTTCCATTGATAATTTATTTCTATTAAAATATTTTAGAGATGAACTCTAAAATTAATATAATTTATTTCATTTATATAAGTATTTTTTTATATTTTTGAGAAAAATTATTATTCATTGTACACAATGAATTATCAAGAATGAATTTTTTGTTTTTTATTACATTAATTGCAAATTTACTAGGAGAGTATCTTATTTTCTTCTATATAATGAAAAATATTATAGATGTGAAGAAGGGAAGTTACTTTCATTACATGCTTATTTTGGTTAACATAATATTTAAAATGGGAAGGTAATTTGACAAAATAATTCATAGAACAATTAAAAAAACCAATGAGTGTTGGAAAATTGAGTAACATAAATTTTCAGCTTAAAATATGGCTATAAAATTTAGATATTTGTAACAAAATATATTATAATATTTTAATATCTAATTCATGTTTATATTAATAAGATATATCAAATAGGTGGTAAATTAATTTGGTAATATTTTAAAAAATAATTATAATTATAAATATATAACGTCTGAATATATTATTGGAGACTTATATTACTATTTAAATCACAAATAAATTTATATGATTTGGACAAGTTATTTTGATTAAGTGGATAATTTATGTAAGATAATTATGTTAAATACTCAACTCAATATTAATGGAATTATCTCAATTACTATATATATCTAAATGAATATTTGTTTATATACATTCATTCATTATTATGAAAAATAAATAAATATTTATCTAAAGGAATTTATTTTTACATTGGAAAATCTTATCTTATATTATTTTAGAGTAAAGAGTGAATTTTTTATGTAATTGGTAATGTTGTTGTTATCAACTAATACTTATTTTTAGGGTATCCAGATGTTGGATTTATTGAGGATATCTAAAAACTATTCATATGTCATAAATTACACATAATATTATAAAATATAATATATTTTTATCATTAATAATTGGATATAAAAAACAACAAATAATCTCAATAAATACATGTTTATTTAATTGGAAATAATTGAATGTGGAATAGGTAAAAAAACATAAATTTCATATATCTAGGATTTATCTCTATAGTATATTACTATATTTATAAATTATTTTTTTTAATATGACTATAGAATGTAAAAAAATATGTTTCTATTATATAAACTAAATCATTACCACTGTGAAATATATGATCTACATCAATTTATACTTGTTGTGGATCCAATTTTCTATACAAATTGTGTAATTCATTAATTGTTTATTGTATAAAAATAATGATATTGTGAAGGATTATGAGAAGTTTTTTTTGGATTTATATAATAATTGGTGATGATAAAAAATAAATTATAATTGATGATACCTTCCCTTTTTAATCACTTTATGATATTAGTGATTATTTTTAAATGAATGACTCCACGAAAACTAGTGTCATTTATTATAAATTGAGATTAGAAAATTTTAAAATGTTGAGTTATTACTATAAATGATTTGTATTCATTATAAATATAATATTATAAGGAATACAAAATATAGATATAATGATAAAAATGATTACCAGTTAATTTAATATGGTTTTATAGTAAAATAATAAAAAGTGATCAGTATTGATTCACCCATCTTATAATTGATCCTTCTAAAAAATTCAATGAACCACACTAACTATATGAACTGGTTCTGAAAATAACATTATCTGATATTTTTAAAGAATATAGTTTACAAAGAAAGGTAAAATAACATTGACATAAATAATGAATTCATTAAAAAAGATTCATAATGGTGTGAGTACATCGTCTTAAAAAACCCATAATCTTTTATCTTTAGCATAAATCTCTCTTTCTACTTTTACTTTGGATATTTTATGTGTAGTGTTTTAGGTAGTTGAGAAATATATAATAAATAAAGAAATAATATTTTACCAGGGGATAGTTTTTATCAATATCAATTTTTCCCACTCAACAGAACATTTAAAATAAACCATGAATTCTTTATTATGATATATGAAAAAAAAATTTGATCTTAAAGTCATCCTTTCCCCAAATCATCCATAAATACAAATTATACAAAAAATTAAAATTTTGTATAAGGAAAAAACTAATATTATTGTAATATTATAAAATTTAAATAATTAATCCATTGTAAATAACAAAACCCAATTGTAAATATTTCTTAAAAAATTAACATACATTCTGATTAGATAAAATTTTATTTTGTTAAATGTTAATTTTTATAACATTTGTAAAGAAAAATTTCCATGAAAACCCATTATAAAAATTAGAAATAAAATTTTGGTTATATATTATATAATTATTATATAACTCTTATATTCATTCTTACAAATGGAATAACCATAATGTCTACTTTCACTTATAGATAACCAAATGCATTAAAGAACTCTTTTGTCCCACCTATCATATAATCTATGAAATGATCACCATAGATCTATAATATGGACCATACCTCTATAAATAATGTTTATGCACAATATAATTTATAAAACTCCTCAAACATACATTTAAAACCATTTACAGAAAACATTGTAATTCAAAAAACACTTTTTAATATAAATCACATTTCAAATAAAAAAATAATATTAATATAAAAAACATTTTCATTGAAAAAAAACATTGAAACATATAAACTAACCATAACTAAATATGGGTACTATTATGGAGGTAAAATATTATCATTCCATTTAATATAAAAGAAATACAATCTTTTGGACTTTTTTTAAAAATATTTTAATGACAAACATTAAAAATTCATTTTTAAAATAATGTAGTTTTCTTGAGTTCATTTCATCAGATGAATTATTTATCTTCATTAATGATAAAATTTTGTTAATTGTAGATTTTATTAAGAATTTTTTCCCATTTTATTATTCCTTTTATATAATTTATTACCATGATATTAAAATCTCTCTATTATTTCAGTTCAGGTAGGATGTTTTAATGATATTCGGTTCATAAGTTAAAAAAGATTATAGTGATTTGACTATGGTCAAATTGATAGTTATAGCACCATCTCCAGAATGATATTAATTAAAGAATTAAAACATTTATATAAATATATTCCAATTTTAAAACCAATCATGAATGTAATTAATGAAAAAATTGTGTATGTTACAATCATAGAGACAGAATGTTGTATGCACGCATCAGTAATGTTTCAATTTTCCAACGATCATTACGGAAAGAAGTTGATTTTTTATTTAAATAATTTTCATATTATATTGAATATAAAATTAAATATCTAAACATAATTATATATATCTTTCATGTGATGTGGTCATTAAAATTGAATCGCAACACTTCCTTGAAGTGGTAGTCCATATGTAAACCCAAAAAACATTATGATTTTTTGGTGTGAGGAATGGTAAGAATGAGATGATATATTTATATTTTATAATGATAAATGTTTACATATCATCATATAAAAACATTAATTAAATCATTATAACATATCCCTGAGTGATGGTTATAGAAAACAAATTAAAACTATTTTCATGGTAGTATTCCACCATACAAATGAATGTTGGATTCATTTACCATTTGATGGAATATGATATAGATATACATTATTAATTTAACATAATAATATTTATGTATACATAGTATAATATTTTAATATTTACTATCATGGTTGATGAATAATTTTTGATGTAGGAATAAAAAATAAAACTAATATTCTCGATTAAAAACAATGCCTGCTCTTTGAGAAATATAATTTTATTAACACCGTATGATCGCTATGGTTGGTTTCATGACTAAAATAATCACTATAAAATTATTGGAACGATTCTAAGAAAGTATTTGGGATGTGATTGGCTGAAAAAATGGATTATGATGTTTGAGGTAAATAGAATAAGAGGATTCCTTTGATATGATATGGGATGGGTGCTTTTGGAATTTCTCAAAATAGTAAATTTATATAAATTTATATTCAAATAAAATTCTTAAAAATAATTAATTTATAATTATTGATTATTTTACGTTCAAATAATCTCACTAAATAGTTTTGTAGAATATTATATCACATTTTTATACTTATAATTTGTTTATAACCCCTCATTAACCCTTTTAAATCATACCATGACAACAATCATTTTAACTCATTAAAGGTCACTATAGTTACTATAAATAGAATCTAATACCATAAATGGACCATGATTGATATAACAAACCATATCCTAATAAATATTTTAAATTTTAGTTTTTTTAATTAATATCATCATATAAATTAATATTTTTTAAAATATATCTATTATTTCATATTTTGGAAATATTCATTATATTGACTTCATTAATATCAAGATAAAAAACATAAAATGAAAAATTATTTTAAAATATTCCTGATATGTTAAGGTGATCTACAATATTATTTGATTACATTATTTACATAGAATTATATTATTTAAATATTTTTTCTTAATATTTCTTTTATATTTCCATTAATTGAATTATTACTACATCATTATTGCGTTACCACTTATGGAAATTATATTTTCACTAAAAAATGAAAATAAATTACCTCAATGATTATAAAATTTATATATGGACAAATAATATTTAGAGTTGAAAATATCATCTTTATCCCGAATAAAAAATAATGTAATTTTTTCAAAAAGGTGTGTGAAATGTTTGACTTCTCTTGAAATAAAATATTATAAAAGTCATAATATCATCCAAATAGACATAAAATGCACTATAACCAACAATTGTATTTTTATGGATAAATTTGATTTATAAAATAAAATTATAGTTGGTTTATGGGTTATTTTTGAGTATTTATAATACTATTTTTTACCTAAAATAATTGATTTACCCTTTCTGTGGTAATAAAATAACAATAGTTACTATTCATAAGGACAAAAAATAAAAATGGGCCAATTAAAAGAAATTTCTAAAATGATTTAAAATATATAATACATTTTTAATGATTCAACTCAAAAATGTTTCAAAATATAAATTTAAAATCAATGTCTCAAAAATTAATGAAAAATTATTTTCAGGAAAAATGTGTTCTATGAAAAAAAATGTACATAAAAACAATATAGTGTCAGGATGATTAAATTGTAATTAATTGAATTGTATCTAAATAATAATTAACTGTGTTTATTTGATATAACATTCAAATCAGATTAAAAATTCTTAGAATAAATAAATTGAATGTTTTATAAAAATATGTATTTTCACTATTCACTGAAAAAATAATGTTTTAAAAAAATGTCCCAATAATCTTCTTAAGATATTTTTAAAATGTTGAAATCAATAATGAAATTAATTTTTTGAAATAAATTTTATTAAATTATCCTAAACTAGTTATAATATTCAATCATAAATATGTAAAAACCCCATTTTCTAGAAAACGTACTTTTCAAGAAGAAAATGACATAACTAAAACTGGAGTTTATATTTACAATGAATTAATTAAAACATCACAAACGAGTAATACAAATAAATATTTCAAAGTTTTTATACTATTCATTCCACTCATTATAATGACATTGTTATAAATATAGAATTTAAATTATAATTACTAATTAGTCATCAATGCTGAATATTAAATATCTTATATGCTATCAAACATAGTGTTTAAACTCTAAAAATCATAAAATGTTACTATGTCCCAAAAAACATTTTTGAAATTTCACCATTGAAATTTTTAAATCCAGCATGGTAACTGGTGTTCGACTTTTTCAAATATCCTTGTTGCAATCTCATAACGTAAATGGGGTCAATAAAAAATACACTTGAAAGAAGATAAAAGAATTATGAATCTCATGTAACATAACACATAATAAGGATTATATGTAAGATAAAATACATGGGAAGTGAATGTATATGGATGAGAAAATTACCTTTAAAAGACAGATTTGTAGTGATAGGGAATGGGATCATGAAAAATTTTACCCCAAAAATATAGTAAATTTGTGAGGGGACTAAAGGTCATTTATTTATCCATAATAAAATTATATCAAGATTTTTTTTGAAATCCTTTTATTTTAGTTATGGAACTAAATTTCCGTCTTGTGTATGATCATAAGGAAATATACTTAATTAAAATATATATTTTCATTCTTCAAATAATTACAACCACAATCTCATTATTCTCTCCTAATGATAAGTATTCATGATGAATCATCTTATGAATGAATCAATATAATACACTTTTACGGATCATAAAATTAAAATATTAATATAAATCTATTCATATTATGTTTTGAATTTTTGACAGATCATAATATTTCGCAAAAGATACGATAATTCCCCAAAATATTAAACCCTCATATAAAGAACACTATCATAATCTCCAAAAGAAAATAGTAATACAAAAATCCAATCTCATATCAGTGAATAACTAAATATCCTAAAATTTCATCAAAATAATATAGAGTTTGATTGAAACCCAAATAATTAAATAGTTTGATAACATAGTATTCAAAGATAAATTTTATCATTTATCTCCAATGAACGTCAATTACTCTTGAAGTCTCATACAAAAATGTAATTTATCTAACCACATAATCTCCATGATATAATAGTTATTCTTTTAAATAACATGAATTACCATATTAAATAACAATATATTATTTAAAAATAATATTCAGCAATTATCATTCATTAGAATCACATAGTATTTAGTTTACCTTAATCCTAAAATGCTCCATAATAAAGTAGTGATATTCTTATGAAATATATTTAGTCACATAATCACTAAATCAATTTCAGAATCCATTTTAATCAATAAGATATAACATATATTCCAAAAATGAACAAATAAAATTTATTTCAGATCATTTAATTTGTTAAAGGAAGTTTTATAATACCGAGGATATCACATAGGCCATTATTAGGCGATGGCCCCTTGTCTACCTTTAGTTGTGGGTTAAAACATTAATGATTTTCAAGATGGGATGGGTTTTCACTCAACCTACATATTTTTATTTTTATAAAATTGTATTTATATAAACTTATAAAATTCCAAAAAATGTGATAAATATCCTAAAAACATAAATGCATTCATCATTATTGAAATTTTTTAACTTCAATGTTTATTTCATACCTTTTGATTTCCATCCCATTATTTCATAAATTTTTTTGATCATATAAAACCTAAAGGATACAAATTTTTTCAAACTTATAAACACCAAAAGTAGTGGAATTATTCCTCATTTTATATTTTTAACATATTAAACAAAATAGTTATGTGTATCTCAAAAATTTATCAAAACACAATAAATGTATCCAAAAAATTATCACCTTTTCACTACACCTCTTTTTCAAACATATCAATCTCAAATAATATATAATTCCAAATATTTGAAATAAAAAACAACTATTCAAAAACACACAATTGTTTCACGATACGATAATTCATATAAAATACCACTATATCATAATTTAAAAAACATGGTATATAAACACATCAGTCCTTCAACATCCTTTGTAATTTTTCAAATATTCTTAATTGTATTATTTCATAAAAATACTTACTTAAATATAAACAACATTTATTATTTGGTATCCCCAGTATTTTATTACATGATTCCCATCTTCCAAAAAGTAAATCATCATATCCATTATGGTGTTTCCCATTTCATGAGAGTTTGTAGAATTGGGATTTCAAAATTAAATTAAAATAAATTCGTGTCCAATAATCTTTTTGAAAAATAAAAATGAGTTAAATATGTAATATAGTATCTAATAAGTGATATATATAAGTGAAAAACCGTCAAAATAATTTGAAAAATTTTAAACAATAATTGTCATTATAAAATTATTTGTAGGGGATTAGAAGGTAGTGAATGATATCTTTTCTTCCATCTTGATAGTCCCTTCATAGTCTATTGAAACAAACATACTTAAAAAGTTCAGTGAATCATTTCACGATAAAATGTAAATGGTCCTTGAAAATTAAATTACCATAGAAATAATATAATACAATAAACACCAAAACCATTTTACCTTTGTTTAGTAGCATTCTAAATCCAATCTCCAAAAACATAATTAATTTTCCATAAATCTATCAAATAGAAATAATTAGGGTGTCTTATTCATTACAAATATAATCTAAAATCCAACCAATAAGAAAACTATATGTCTTATACATTACACATAAAAAAATTATAACTTTAAAAACCAATGAATGCCGCCAAAACTTTTATGAAAACCTCCCATGAAAAAATAATAATTTCCAAATTTTTTTAAACATTATCTAGTACAATTTGTAACATTATTTCCTTATTACTTGTGGGATAAAATAATATCCCAAACTATTTGAAAGATGTCACATGCATGTTTAAAGGTACTCATTTTCAATTTTTGTGACAACTTGTTGTTTGGGTTATCTCTCGTAGTGTTTTTGGTGGAAATTTTAAGAATTAAGGGAATACAAGATCAGTGCGTGGTTTTCCCAAAACGTTTTCCCTATCATAAAAAACCATGTGAACCCTATCATAGAAGATTCTCATTTTTGGCACAAGGTTTATCCATCCACATTCTCATAATAAGATACCTTTCCCCATTCTTCCCCATAGAATAAGTATATAGTTAAGGTGAATGGTTTGGAAGACCACGCGCCTCTACCAAGGAAATCGTACGTGGTTTTTTCATTGATCAAGAAATTAGTTTTAAAATTTCACTAAAACTCACCCAAATCATCCCCCAAGAAAACTAATAAAATTTATTCAAGATTTTTTAGGCTCTCAGTTGGATTCCATGCCCAAGCTACCTCCATTATTGGGGAATTAAATGCTGGATAGAAGATGTACACCGCTCTCGGTAAGAGGATCTCATCCCATAAAGTGTCCCATCCAATAAATTTTATTCTACCACATGTTGAAAGGATGTATTACCCTATTTTAATAAAATATATAACTATGTGTAATCGATATTTTTTAGTTTGATCATGGGTTATGTATTTTTATCATGATCCTGATATTCGACATGATTATTGTTGTTTCATAGAAATTGGGGATTTCTATTAGTGATTGTTCTTTATCAAACATGAGGTTGGTTGTCAATAATTCAAATCCCAGAGTCTAGATTTAGAAATCATGTGCGTAATTTTATAAATTCTATTAATAGTTTATAAATTGAGTCTCCAAATTTATATTATCAAATTTGGTAAAACAATTAATTAAGGAATATTGAATTGGGGATATTATGATTTTGAATTGTTTAATAAATAATTGATGAATTAATTATGGGATATTGAGATTATGAATTGTATTAATTATTTATTAGATTATTTAAGAAGTTCTTAAAATAGTAATATTAAATTTTCAGAATAAATTATTAATTGAGAAATTATTTGTGGGATGTTTAGATTTTTGAATTGAAACAATTAATTCATGAATTAATTATTGGATATTGATATTGATGAATCATATTAATTAATTATTGATTTTTTTAATTTTTTTGATGTTATTAATTATTTTTTTCATTTAATAATGAGATAAAGGTGATTAATTTATTTTTGAATTAATTACTCAAATCTCGTTATTAAGCAATTATAAAATATTTATTAACTGATTAGGGAATTAAATAATTGTGATATTGTGATAATGTGATAATTGTGATACTGTGATAATTGATATGTTTTTTTTAAAAAAAATAATTGTAATAATCGAAGTCATGTGTGGATTCAAATGATAAATAGTGACAATGGAATTAATATGTGGATAGAGATGGAAAATGGTAACAATGAATTTTAGATGTGAAAAATATGGTGAACGGTAACAATGAAATTCACACATGATAGAAAATGGTGAATGGTAACAATGAAAACCACATGTGAAAATAAATGGTGAATGACAATAATGGAACTCACACTTGAATTTAAATGATGAATGTTAACAATTAAATTTGTACGTGACATGAAATGGTGAATAGTAATAATGGAATTAAAATTTACATGAAATTGTGAATAGTAACAATGAAATTAACACGTGACTTAAAATGATGATTTTTAAATATGGAATTCATATGTTCGATTGTCCTTGGGAACCCTAGGGATTATGTGATTAAATAAAATGTAATCGAATAAATTTAAATTTGTTAAATTATTTCTTGTATTTATTCGTTTTACAAATGAATATACTATTTGAAAAATGTTGTTCTAGACACCATTGGTAGAGGCCTACTAGGATGTGATCACACATTAATCAAGCAACCCGATCAGAACCCAACGATATTTCCTGGATGGAGGAAAGGTTAATGGTAAAGGTCCTGTGTACGCTCACTAATATAGGTTGGATCATGGATGAGGGAACAATATGTGTTTTAGGACCAGCTTTGGTATTAAAAATACCTTTATAATTGGGGTTTCATTTAGACACATGGAATGTAATTTGACATGGCATACCTACTATTTAGTATTGGATATGTTTTTCCAATTTTTTCTTCATGTTATTTGGGATTATTCTGGTAATGTTAATTTCAGTTGGAAATTTTTAATTTATTAATATTTTTTCTACTTAGATAAAGAGGGTATATTATCCCCTTGATCAATATTATACCCCAACAATTAGTTTGCAGTATCTGTAATATGGGGAGGCACACATGAGGTCATGTAGCACATCAGATCGGGGATCCTATGAGTGGAACCTAGGTTGGGAAGTTACCAAGTGGTATCAAAGGGGATTTATTTTCATATTAGATTTAATGTACTATTTTAGAATATAATAGAAGAGAATAGTATAATTATGGCCTTAGATAAGAGCTCATCCATGGGATTATATAATCCATGTATTCGGATAATATAAATGTACATATGGTGGGATTGTTTTTAATAATGATTTTTGTTATAGTTGATGTTGTTTCACCATGAGTATTGCACTTATTGTTTGAGGTGATTTTATCCGAGTTTATCTATGATTTGGCTCATTGATTAGAAAGGTATATTATTTCCGTATGCACGCATCATGTAAGGAAATCAAGATTATTTTTTGACAAGCATTATTTTAGGCACACAAGAGAAACATGATAGGGTAAATTTTTGGAATTGAACTATTTTTCCATGCTTCTACAATTGAGATTTAAAATGCTTCCATTTGAAAAATTAAAATGAAATAATGATGCATAATTTTAATAAATGGGTGTATAATGTGAAACCAAAATAGTTCGAACTATTTTTTCCTTTTTTAACAAATACATTGTTGTATGATGGATTAGGGTAGTGATTGCGCCTTGGTTTTCATAATGTGGTGAGGTTTGGAGAAATGACCATTAATGGATTAGTATTAATTCTCATAATTTTTTTAAAGAAGTGTTATGTGTCCATAGATGTGTTTCTATCATTTTAGATATATGACTCCATAAATATTATTTCAGGAGAAAGACACGAGGACATGGCTGGTGATTCTGCTCTAGTAGTGGAACCTAAGGAACAGATTTTTATGAATGGGAACGAAAGAGATATGTTCCATGAAAAATATTATTGCAATATAATATTCATAGAGAGAGAACCAGATTTAGTTATAAATAACATGCCTAATGTAACAAGGGAGTTATAGTTTCATTACCCTCTGATGTTTATCAGAGAGGGTGGACGTGAGGTGCAATAGTTGTAGATTGAGTATATCTATACAATACATTACCATTTTGAAACTCCTACTAAGTTGAGGGACAAGTTGGATTCTTACATGTTATGAGGATCATCAATGCACCGATTCGATGTTCATGATCGTACTGGAAATGATGATGGTATATTCTGGAAGAATATATTTGATATATTCTTAGAGAACATTTATCTTGATATACTGATACAATAGAGGGAACCTAAGTTGATAAGGTTGACTTGGGGGAATGTGTTGATGATATATTATGATCTTGATTTTATATACCTATATCACTTTTCTCCAGCATTTTTGGGTGATGCGAAATCTATGAAAATTCATTTCAATGAAAAAATTAAATGTGATATTAATTATCCGGTTGAAATATATATTTTATAGGAGTTTCTTGATATGGTGGATTAAGTTCTCATATCATAACAGATACTATAGAATTATTTTAGTGCATGATATGAGGTTTTTGGTGAAAGATCAGGATGTACATCCTTTGATAGTCGGAAGAATCACTACAAGGGTGTTACATAGGGTGAATAAAAGAATGTGTGTCTAGGTGGAAGGATCAGTTACTCTAGTTATTACCCAAATTATTTTCAATAAGTTTAGTTGGTCAAGAAACTATGAGATAAAATTTACCCAACCACTAGAAGAGTGTTTATCTTGATTCAATATGGGGCATCTACAAGGGTTTTGCAGGAATTAATGGAAAACTTTTGGTTATTATGGAGCTAGGCAGAACTAGAGTGTGTGAAAAAAAATATCAACATTATATCAATATGACCACTGGACTTCTATTGGCCAGGAAGGGAGAGTCCATGAATGAAGTGAATTGGGGAATGATCACCCTTATCAATATGATGGTGCTACTCAGGGACATTAGACTGTATAATAAGGAAGCATGGAATGAGGGTTAAATGTTGTTTATACTATAGTTGTGGATAATGATGATGATCATACATAGTAAAAGGAACTATTCCTGTATCTTCAATTATTTATAGTTACTTATTCGATATGGGTGCCTCTCATTTATTTATTTCTGCACAACGTGTGAATAGTTTGGGACAAACAGCGATGTTCATAATTGGGGGTTTGATGATAGACACACTACTGAGATTATTTTTGACGGACATAAGCCTTTGGAAACAGTGTTCTATCAAGGTTGGAGAGTATCACCTTCTATGTGATGTTTACATTCTTGATATTTTGTGCATCAAACTAATTTTTTGAATGGACTAGCTACTGGCATACGAAGCCCTAAAATATTTTTTCCCATAGGAGAGGGACTTTTTTCCACTAAAGGTTGAATATTTTATCCACCATAGAGAGAGGGATATCTAGGTGGGATGACCAAGGTCAATTACTTAGCAACTATGAGAGATCAAAATAGAAGATACATTTTTTTTCTAGATTATGTACCAATAAAGCATGGGGTATTTCTAACAGTAGTGTATAAGATGCATGACATGATTCCTAAATTCTTATCTATGCTATCACATGAGAGATATGAGGAATTTACAATTGGAAACATGTCAAGGGGAGAGAAAGTTTCTATTCCACCATAAAAATTGAATTTTTGGAGCTTCATGAGTTCAATAATTATCTGCATGATTTGAAATACAATGGGTTTATCAATATGATTATGTTTCCATAAGGTTCACCAATGTTAACCCTTATATAGGTTGATGGGACAATGTGCTTATATTTTGACTACCGAAAGATGAACCAGATGACTGTGAAGAATATTTATCCTCTTCCTTGTATCGATGATATTTTTTTTCTACCTGAGGGGATCTTGTGTTCTATAAAAACTGACTTAATATTATGGTATCATTAGTTTAGATTCGAATCTTATGATATACCAAAAATGGCATTCATAAGTTGATATTTCTTATATGAATATTTCATAATACCGGCTGGGTTGATGAACACACTAGAAGTGTTTATAGCCTTCATGAAAAGAATATTCCATCAATATCTAGATTTGTTTGTGGTAGTGTTTGTGGTGGACATCTTAGTGTACTCCAATACTCATTACCATCAATCACAATATATTGACATCATCATAATTACATCTAGAGATAATCACTAATACACCAATCAATATATATATATATATATGTAAATTTTTGATTGGTTTGGTACACATATTGGGTCAAATAATATTGGTGGATGGTGTGTTTCTATTTTTGAAGAAGGTTTATCCAATTGTATCATGGGAGAATCGAAAAAATATATTCAATACATGTATATTTCTCTAATAATATAAATATTAACACATGGTTGATTCAAAAAATTTGAGGATTAGGAGTTCCACTTTTGATATTGATCATGAAGTGGATAAATTTGAATGTATATAAGCATGAAATAATTTCTTATATGGGTTGAAGATGTGTTTAACGACAACACCATTCATTATATTACCTGAGGAATGTTAGCAGAGCACTGTGTATTATGAGGAATTTTTTATTGGTCTTCGAGAGGTATTATTGCAGGTAGATTAAGTATTTGTATATGTGTCTTAGTAGTTGAGGCCACATGAATAGAACTACCCTAAACATAACCTAATGTTCACTAAAGTGTCTAATGAATTCATATTTAAGTGGTATTATCTATTGGCTGAATATTTTATTTTTTATAGATCATATGATAATGAAGTTTTTATTTTCACAGTGACATTTGAATCTTTGTTTCTAGAGTTAGGTAGATTATATGGGACCATTTATTTTGAGATATCATATATGCTAGGGAAGGAGAATTGTGCAGGTGATTATTTAAGGAAGAAAACATATACATTGGTAGTTCAGGTGTCAAGTACCGAGTGATAGATGATTCCTTTATAAGATGAGAACCATATGGTTGTTTAGTAGACTCAATATAATATTCTACTCATATCATTTTCATTGGAGTCCAAATATTTGAGATTGATCATGGAAAGACATTATGAGGATCCAAAGTGTTGTTCCTTCATGAAATTCCTTAATGGTGGGAATACAACATTATACTAGATGATATATGTTGATAATAACATCTATGTCATTAATCAGGATGTTGTGACCATGAGTATTCAAGAAGAGTTTATGTAGTTATTTCAAGCCTTAATGTTGGAGTTACATCCTAGTGTGACCAAAATGTACTGAGATCTAAGATGATTTTTTTGGTGGTCAGTCATCGAAGAATATATAGTATAGTTAATGGAAATATGCAACACCTATTTTCAATTTAAGTTTTAGCATATAAGATATGGTTTTTTTCAATAGTCATTTACCATATTGTGATTGATGTGGGACAACATGATAACATATTTTGTGGTTGGTCACTATGGATTCTATTGAATAATGATGTAATTCGGGTAGTCATAGACCTTTTTAATAAGGTAGCATAATTCCTAGAATAGGAAACATTCATTGTAGATCAGATGGGTAACATGTATGTTCAAGAGGTAGTCCATCTTCATCAGTTTCAATGCAATATATTTTTATACCAGGACTCATTATTTACATCATTCTTATGATTTATCTTTAGAAGGAACATGGTATATGGGGTTTATTTATTATGGATTTCCAATCACAAACATATGGGTTATTAGAGTGTACTATTAAGGTGTTTGAGGATATGTTGTGAGTATGTGACCGAGAATTTGGTGGCACATTGGAGAACATCCTATATTTTTTGGAAATCAATTATTATAATAGTGATCAGATGATGATGTAGGTGGAACCATTTGAGACACTGTACTATAGTCCATGCAGATCACCTCTATACTGGATGGAGGTAGATGAGACAAAGATGCAATGACCGAGTCTTGGGTAGGAGACAATTGAGTTATTTATTCAGATATAGTACTGTATAAATATGGCTCATAGTAGACAAAAGTAAAATAAATATAGACTTCGAGTACAACTAGTGTTTATAGAGGGTGATCACATATTATTTTGGGTGTCACGTAGATTAGGTCACTGATGGATATAATGGTAGGGAAAGAAGGTTCCCATGATCAGTTTACCATATGATGTTGTAGACAGAATAAGATATGTGGCATACCAATTGGAACATACATATAAATATTGTTCTATGAGTGATTTATTCTACGTGTCACCTCTTCAGCGGTATCACCCCAACCCTTCTCATGGGATCAATTTATATGATGTTGATATTGAGATAGACTCATCCTTTGTGGTTCATCAAATATGTGTGTTGGATTGTAGCGAGAATGTGTTTCAAGGAATTATTGTGTTGATAGATCGTGTATTTTGGAAAAATTATAATGCACGAGATGAACCAGGGAGAGTGGAGATGATATGGAGGCTCAATGGGCCTATACATTCAACTCTGAATATTAGGGATGCATGGGAGTACAGCTCGAGGATGATCTGTTATAAGGAAGGGAGATTTTATCATATAATCCTTTTCAAGAGATCTCATGGGATTGTTTATTGGTACTATTTTTTCCAGATTTGTGTACAGTTATTTGTTAACTCATGGGGATTTTTTGGAAGAAATTTGGAGTATTTAAGAGAAATAACGGTAGTGCACCGTTTTCCCAAACCATGGACCACATCCCAAAAAACAGTGTGAACCCTGAAATAGGGTATTTTAATTGTTGGAAAAAAAATTTCCATGTTTCACCACCAGAACAGAGAATCCATCCCCCCCCCCCACCGTGAAGAGCCACATGGTGTGAAAATTTTGTGCCACTTCTCAGCAACCTATGCTAGAGTTTTTAATTAATCAAAAAATTAGTTTGAAAATTTATTGAGCACCCTAAACTCATATATGTCAACCTACATTCTAACCCTTACATTTCTTCTCAATTTTGGAGGCTCCCAGATGGATTAAAAGAACTCTTTACCTTAGTTCATATTGAATTGTAGCCCATATCAAAGATCATACCCCCTAACTGTAAGAGGATCTCATCCCATGGGGTTTCCCATATCATTCCCAGTATTATCCCCTAAATTGAAGGGATATTTACCCCATTAAATTTAGATCCAAATCATCGATTAATAGATCATGTTTATATTGATTTTGGATCTAGGATTTGAATCAGGATCTCGATCATCAACATGATTAGGGTTGTTCTGCTGAAATTGGGGATTATTTTTAGTGGGAATTCCTCATCATGGATGATGTAGGTGATAATTAATTCAAATCAAATTGTCTTAATTTCAATTACTTGTGGGTGACTATATAATATCAATTAGTTTTTTAGATATTGAGTTTTTAAAGTTAATTTATTAATTTGGTAAATTAAATATTTTTCAAATTGCGTATTGGATATATTAAGATTTTAGATTTTAGAATAATTATTTTTTGAATTAATAATGTAATTTTGAGAATGTGAATTGTAATAATTAATTTATCATATAATTATGTTATTTCAAAAATGTAAATATTGAATTCTGAGTTGTAATAAATAATTGACGAATTAATTATTAGTTATTAATTTTGTTGAATTTTAATAATAAAATGACAAATTTATTATAGGTTTTTGAGATTATCAAATCGTATTAAAAATTTGTTGAATTAAAAAAAATAGTGTTTTTGTGATTAATTAATTAAAAAATTATTTTACGAGATATTGGGGATTTTTGAATTATTTAATTAACTAATTTCATAAGGATAATATGAAGCTATTGTATTTTCGTTAATTAATTGGTGGATTAATATATTTTATTATACAGATAAAAGTGATATTTTGATGAATGGGATATTTTGGTATTAAAAATATTAAAGGGTTACAATATAATTCATATGTGGAAAGAAATAATGAATGGTATCAATGGAAATATTATTTGAATACATATGATTAATGGGACATGTTGAATACACATGTGACATAAAATGATGAATGATAGGAGTGGAATTTACACATGAATAGAAATGATGAGTGGTAACAATGGTATTGACACATGAAATGAAATGATGATTTGTAAAAATGGTATTCAAACTAGATATGAAATAGTTACTGCTAACAATTACTTTCACATGTGACTTGAAATGGTCGATGATAACAATTTAATTCACATGTGAAATTGAATTATGAATTGTAACCATGGAATGAATAAGTTCGAGTGTCCATAGGATACTGGAGGATTATCTGGCCAATAAAGATTAATCTATTAATTGAAAATCAATTATTTTATTTCTTGTATTTATTCATTTTTATAATACATACACTATTTGATTGGATGATATTTTAGATGTTGGTGGTGGTGGCCTACTTTGTTGTTCTCACACCCTACTTGGGCTTACTAAAAGGTATCTGAATATTTTTCATGGTTACATGGATTTTTATGGGAAAAGGTTCATTATTATATGAATGTAATGGGAAGGAGCATACATAAGGGACCCATACGTGGTTTTGGACCCTCTTGGGAATTTTTATCGACCTTAGCTTTGGGATTTAATTTTGAAAACGTGATCATTCTTTTGAATGGAATATCATCTTTTTAGTTTTTCTAATTTTTCCCTTATTTTGGTTATCGTGAGATTCTGTATTTTTATGGGACTTGTAATATAATTTCACTATTGATTACTTATTTCTATTATTATTCTATATTGATAAAGAGGGTATAGTATTTACATGATTTATTTTAGACCCTTGAAACCTGTTGATAGCCTCTAGAATCTGGGAAGGTGCACATGTTGTCACATAGTGCACCAGATCTAGGAACTAGTGAGTGGTACTCACATCAGGATATTATAGATAAAATTAATTCCTACAAGTGAAATTTATCAGTGGATACACCTCCGAGATGAGAATCTCATCAACATCCCTACTTTCATACCTTTCTTTATGAATCCCTTATTCATAGATCCATTCTAAACTCAATGTTCATATGTGAGTGTTCCCATGGATTGAAATCACACCTTTTTTCTAATATCAACTGTAAGAACCTAGGATTAAAATCACATATAAAAAATTATTTTTATTATAATTTTCCATCATTTAATCCAAAATTTTAATTAGGATTATAATTTTAGATATTGGGGGTCATAAATCATTTATATGAAACCATATTTTACAGGGTTTTAAATTCTGATTAGTATATATTATTCTAACTAAACAAAACATTAATTAAGAAATATGGATTGTTTCTTAAGAGATCATCTATAATTTGATCTTTACCACATCCATTACTATAATCATCAATTAATCTTGGTGAAAAAATGGTACAATGTGTTATGAGAACAAAAATTTACATAAGTCACATGACATAAATGAAAAATAATTGTCTAGAGGAACACATGAAAACACATGGAATCCCTTTTCCTAAAAGCAAACATTTCCTTCTGAAAACATAATCATGTCTCCTTTTAAATGTCCAAGATCATGCCATTTGAAATAACATTATTTCCATGAAATCTAAATAATAAGAATATAAAATTCATATAGATTCCATGGGAAATAATTACCATATCAATCTTACAATAACCATTCAAAATGCAGTAATTATTCTCTCAATTTCTACCACTAGAGAATGCAATGCATTGGAGTGTAATCTAGACGCACACATCTTATAAGCTAGAAAAGGCTCACCCCTGATCTATAATAGAGATCAACCCTGTATAAAAAATTTATAAAGATCATATCTTGAATAAAACCTTTATTCATTCCATTAAACCCATGTAAAAGAAATTCTGAAACCAGAATACCCTTTTAAAAATATAACTTTTACAATATCAAAATTGGGAAAATAAGAAAGATACCATTTTATTTTAAAATAACCATAAAAATGTATAATTTAAATATAAAATCATTTTGATTCAAAATGGTATAATATTATTCTCATATCATATATATATTAAAAAAATAAATTCATTTTCACTTATATAAAAATAGTCGAATACATGACTTTAATAGAGGGTTTTTAAAATGAAAGTCCTCTATCTTGAGTCTAAATCATCATGTAAATTCATTATCATCCAGAATAAAAAATATCAGTTCATTTATTTACATTTATAAGAACATTTTTCATGATTGTTATTCATTTTCAATTTTCTTTTTACCATGTTCTAACAATGACTAAATTGTTTTAGTTCTTGTTGGATTTTTTGACGATATAAAAATCATTTGTCCAAAAGGCTTTTGGTAATTTAACTATAGTCCATCACCATTTATATAATAATATTCATGAAATAGTTACCCTTTTTATACATAAATTATAATTTTAATAACAATAAGGACTAATTTAATGAAAAATGAAATATGTTATAGTCATGGAGAAGATAAGTCTTACGTTTAACATTTCCATTTTGTAAAGATCATTATGTAAATAAGGTATGAATTATTATTTTTAAAAACAATTATTTTACTATCATATATATAATATTAAAAATTTGAATATACTTATATATACCTAAATTGTGATTTGACAGTGAAAAATGATTCATGTCCCATCATGAAGTTGGTAGTCCATTTGTATACAAGAACGACATTATAATTTCTTGTAGTGGATGGAAAATAATGAAAGTAAATGATATATTTAATTATCGTAATAAAAAAAATTTATGAATATAATATATAAATTTAATTATATCATTATAATATATCCAATAGAGATGGTGATGGAAAATGAATTGCATCGGTCCGTGAGGTGGTAGTCTACCATACACATGAATGATAGATTCATTTCCGATTTGATGGAAACAAAGAAACATATTGGTCATTATGTTAACATAATAAACAATAGGTATATTTAGTATGATTTTTTATTATTTTATCATTCATTATGAATATTTCAAGGATATAGAAGATGATATAAACCAAAAATTATCAATTAAAAACTATGATTCTTCTATTGGAAACACTCTTTTGGTAACAAATTAAGACCACTAAGGTTGATGTTCTGTAAAAAATTAGAACTCTTGATTCTAAGGATAGATTCTAGGAAGGTATTTTTATGTTATTATTTTATACAATTGGGTTATCAAATTTTTGGCAAAGAGATTAAGGGGTGACCTTTTATAAGAGTGGGGATGAGAACTCTTTGAATTTCAAAACCATTCAAATTAATATAAATTAATATTGGATTAAAAATGGATCCAGAATAATTTATTTCAAAAATTTGAGGAATTTTGTTTGAAATTATTTCATGAAAATATTTTTTAAAATGCTTACGTCTGATGTTTACATTTATCATTTAATTTTAACCCATTTTTAATCATTTCAAATCCTACAATAAAAACATTGATTTTTATCTTTTTGACGGTCCATGTAATTTGTATAATTTGAAATAAAATAAAATAAATGGACAATTTTAGAAAATTTCAAACATTTGATTATATAATTGATGAATTTATGATTTCTTATGAATTTTATTTCTTATAATATAATAAATTTTATTATAAAATATCATTAATGTTAATTTTTAGAAATATTCATTACTTTTAATATTATAATATAATCATAAAAAATATAATATGGAAAATTTATTTTATAGAATCTATAACAGGTTAATTTCATCTATAATATTTTTGGATCCCATTATTTATCTCATATTATAATACTTTTATATTTTTTTAATTTATTTGATATTTCCACTAATAAAGAACTTACTGTGAGTGCATTGTGTAATCATTTAAGGTCATTTTATCACTAAAAACTAAAATAAATATTCACCATGAAAACTAATAATTTATATTTCAAAATAATATTTATAGTCAAACATATGTTCTGGAAAATACCAAATTAATAAAATTATATTAATTATAAACAATAATTTGACATGTTTTACATATCAGGAACTAAAATACTATAGATTTCATAATCTCAACCAATTGGAAATAAAACTCGATATAAATAAATATTGGATTATTATTGATTAAATAATATTATTAAGTAAAATTAATCCATGTTTTTTGGTCATTTTGAAACCTTATCATATTATGGTTAACCTAAATTACCTGATTTACCATTGGATATAAAATTAATAAAGTTAGTACTCATAGTGACGAAAAATTAAAGGGATTTAATTATGAAATTAATAAAAGGGATTACAAATATGGAATATATTTTTCAATATTATTCTTAATTATGTTTCATAATTCTATTTTAATATTAATCCTACAAAACACAATGAAAAAAATTTCTTGAAAATTGTTTCATAAGTCTAATTTTTTTCTTATATATAGATATGGTAAATAGATTATTAAAATATAATTACTTTGATTATAAAAATAAAAAATTATATAAGTTTAATTAATATCAGATTCAAATGATAAAGTAACATTTATAGTAATGAAAATGGTTATTTTATAAATATTGGTATTTAACAATTTTCATTAAAAGATTATTTTTTAGAACATTCACATAAAAATAATCCTATGATATTATTTACATTCTAAAATACAAAATTAAAATAATTTCGTGAAATATATTTTCAAAAACTTATAGAATTTAATTATTATTTTCAATCCTAAATGAAATGAAAACAACATTTTTCAAGAGAATGTCTTTTTGATGAATGAAATGAATTTTTTTAAAAAAAATGGAGTGGTTATTTACAAAGGATTATTTATTAAATTATAAATGATTATAATAATTAAATATTTCATTATATGGTCATTTCTATACAATTTCTTCCATTTAACTACTATTTTATAATAGTCACAATTAAATAATAATAATTTATTTTTCATTAATGGTTTTTGTTGCATATCTTGTTTTCTATTAAACATAGTGCTTCATTTTTAATATCATAAGGTGTTATAAATAATGAAATAAGACATTATTTTTTACCAAATATTGAGAGAATAATGTATGTATACTATAATAAAAATATGGATAAATTATTTAGAATGTATTATTTTATATTATAAAAGTGAGATGTAGATTTCATAGGTAAGAAAAATTAAAATGAAGGAATTTAAGATAAACTAATTTGTAATTCATCAAAAATACATGGTAAATGTATCCCAAAATAATATTTGATCCATGGGAATATTAATATTATCCTTATTTTATTCTAAATTGATTTATTATTTCATATTTTATTCATTATTACTAAAAAATGTATTTCGGCTAACTTCAAGATAAAACATGTTTTAAAGAATTAACTTATAATTTCTTATAATGGAATATTTATTACCAATTAATAATAAATTTGTTTCAACAATGATATACAACTAAAAATAAATACAATATTATTCTAACAGAGATTAAATCAAATGCAACCATGGGACATGAAATGAAAAAGTATTTCCTTTGTTCTAAAACCATTTCAATGAATTAATTTATAATATTTTTAGAAACCTATGAAAACATATCTTAATTTATTGTTTTCTTTGGATTAAATGGATATCTAATATTGAATGATAACCTAATAAATCATTAATAAATGATATTTTTGATCAAATCCCAATGCTGAGAGATTGAGAGGATGGGACCGTCATTATATAATCTAATATATCATAAATTATCATAGTGATAACAAAACATTAATAATTTTTGTATTATTCATTTTTTATCCTACATGATATGTTGATCCTATATGGTATGGTTGGGATATACGTACCTTATACATCAATAATATTTAAACATCTAAACTAGACATGAAAATAAAAAAACCTCAATCACATGTTAACCTTAGCTAGAGAACACAAAAACCTCATGAGATCTTGTTAATAAATATAATATAGTACATATCTAGGTACAATGGATGATATAGTGGGAATTTATTTTTCCTATTTAATATGTAATTATTAAATTATTACTCCCTATTGGGAAACCTTTTTAAACCAGTATAAGACTATGAACTTTACTATAGTTTTTATGGCCTCATTTGTAGGTACTTATTTCATTATGTTGAGTAATTTTAAATTTTTTTTACTTTGTGGAGTGTTTGGGTAAAAATTTGAGAAAAAATGGATGAAATGGGGCCGTGTGCAGTTGGTGCACTATATACACTAATTGTTCTCCCCAGCCAAGAAAAATATGAAACCCTGAATAAAGGTGAATTGCATGGTTGGATAACAATTCGTCAAATGGTTAGACCTATTATGAGTAAATGTGCAACACTAATTAATAGGTGTATAGTTTAGGCCCATAGTTAGATGAAGTTAGGATCCTGTACTAAGAAAACCATTCATGGGAATATAATTAACATGAAAAAATATTTTCAAAATTAACTGAACCTCAATCTCAACACAATATCAACCCCCATTTGATCCTAATACCTATTTCTGAATTTTGGAGCCTACATGAACGATTGAAACCCCTCTCAACCTATGTTCATGGTGGTTTGATGCCCAAATCAAAGATCTACACCCCTCCCAGTAAGTGGATTTCAGCCCAGTTATTTCTCTATTCCACCATATTTCATCTCTCAATTTTAAATGAAGTTATTCACTATTTTTGGTTTGATCTATAACTTGTTTTTAGGATCTATATCATGGATTTTAGATCTAGATCTATAATTAAGATATCAGGATTTGTTCAATCGCAATTTAAGTTATAGATCCAGATCTTGTTCTAGGTCATTGTTCCAGTATGGTTTTCTAGGTTTTTGTTTGGTTATTTTTCTCCAACGAATCAATGTAGGAGTTCTATTATTCAAATCCCATAGACATGTTATCAATTAAGTATATGTTGCTGTTCAATTTGTTGTTTTTTTTAGAAAATAAAATTAATTAATTGATTTATTTAATTTAGTCAACCAATTAATTTAGTATTTAGGGAATTATTGAATTGGGGAAAATAAATTTTTGGGTTAATAATAAGATTTTTGAATTGTGAGTCTAGAATAAATAATTAGTGAATTAATTCTTTGATGTTGATATTGAAAATAAATTAATTATGGTATATTGGGATTATTGATTGGATTAACTATTTGTATATTTAATTAATAAATGTGACATGATTAATTAATTATAGAAATTATTTTTTGGGATAGATGCTATTAATTAACATTAGAATTAATTAATGGAAGAGTTTTGATTATTTAATTTTTATAATTATTCAATGAAATTGGTATAATAAACTAATTGTGGTACATTAAGTAATAGGTTTGATGTGATTAATTATTTCAGAAATTAATCTAAGGGATTTATTTGATGAAAGAACTGTTGAATTAGAAATTATACTGATAAGATTAATTAACTGTTGAATTAATAAATATAACTAATTCTCGTATGGCCTTATTTTGTATGTATCAGGGTTATGATTATGTTACCATGATGTATGACAAGGTTTAACCAGGTTGTGAGAGAGAAATCTTTCTGTGAAGACCATGAGAGCTTCCAAAAATATTTCCATTAGATGGTGAGAGGATTCATGGGGGAAAGTGAGAAACTTGATTTTGATTTCCAATGGACCATGGGAGAATTTTGAGTTGGTCTATGGAAAATTCCATGATGGATTTCTACATTACCTAGAAATTAAATATGCTTCTTTTAGTTTCACTCATAATATATCCATGATGTTAGAGACCAATGTAAACAAAACACATCTTTGACTAATTAACATGTTTTTACTAATTTTTCTAGATATAAAATCTTATAATTAATGGGTAGGAAGGAATTCTTGTATATGACATATCTTTGGATAGTTTAGACTCTGAAACGAGTTAAGATAATTATTGTGGTTCAAGTATCGTTGAGAACCTGAGGGATTGTGATTTTATATAATTATTAATTGATAATGTGATCAATATTTACATATATATTGAATTTATTTTACTATAAAACCCCATACACTTTATATGGATGTGTTATTTTTTTGTCACCATTGGTGGTGGCCCACTGAGTTGTACTCATACCCTACTCGGGCTCCCAAAATGTTTTGTGAATTAGTTTCTCGTCAGTAATAAAGGATAAGGGAAAATCCCATGTATTAGATGAATTAGAAGGGTTGGATCATGGTTGAGGGATGTAGACATGGTTTTGGACCTTCTTGGGTGTTTTAGGGTAATTAATTTAGAGTTTCAATTGGAAATTGGAATAATCATTAGAATGTAACATTAACATTTCAATTTGATATTGTATCTCCAGTTCTCATCATCTTGTGATCTTGTTACAATTCTAATTCAGGTAATATGTAATTTAGTTAATCTCTCTTTTTTCAATGAGTATATTATTAAAATAAAAGATTTTATAGTCTTCCATGATCTATATTATCCCCTCACTTCTATTATTCATCCCTTAGCATACAGGGTGCTACAACTAAGGTCATGTGGAGATATAGCTCAGGGCACCAGGGCATGGCACCTAGGATGGGATGTTATATAGTAGAATCAAATGAGGTTTTCATTTCTTATAATTTTCTATTACTATTTGTGGAAGGTATACATAAGATTATTAAGATTTAGGAATTTTTTATGAGCACATATATCAGAGTTTCAAATTCATATAAGGTGGAAACCCCAAGTACCATTTCTGGTATTATTGTTATTGTTGTTTTCTATTATAGTTGAATGTTATTTCACCATTACTTGTGAAATAGTTTCCCCCTGTGAATCAGGCTTTCATTTTGGAGGGTAAACCAATGTAGGATTCTAGTAGAATAATTTTGGTTTGTTATGGATTATCTAGGTGTATGAATTATGATAAAAGGATGTGTAATTATTTGGAATTTATCTCGATAAGTGGGAATAAAAGTTGAAATTCAGGGTGATTAGTTACATATGATCTTACATGAGTGATTTTCACCCAGTGTGGAAGGTCATGGATCATTAAGAAGCAATGTCTTAGACCACTAGTGGAGTTTCAAGGATGCGGTAATATGGGATATCTATATAGTTTCAGTTATAACCCTCACCAAATTGAATGTTTTATAGTATATTGACATACACATGGTGTAGAAAGGGGATTTGTATCCCCATATCAGTATGGTAGTTAATGTTCTACTGGACATGATGATAGATTTAGTGGTCATGGATCTTATAGGTAATAACAATCTTATCAATAAAGTGGATATCTCGAATGATTTAGTCAAAATTAAAATTAATAGTGGTAGGATTGTTACAATTCATTTAGCATACACTTCGGGATTGTGAGTGTGGATTATCGACGGTGAGGGATACTACTTGTTTATATTTTATGTTAGCTTGTTCCTTATTGGACATAGGTGACTCTCAATTTGTTATATTTTAAAAAAAAATTCAATCGATTGATCCTAGATATAGAGTTCATATGCATGGTTTTGACAATTGTTACACCATTGGGTGTACGTTCAAGAGACTTTTGTTTGTGAAAGGGGGGTTCTCTTGATATCTGGGAGTACCGTTTTCTCTATAATCTTAATATTCATTATATTTCAGGATTCATACTAATTATGTGTATGGATAGGTCAGTTTTGCACCCATACCACATTGATTGATACTATAGGATAGTGAATTTTACATCTCCAATGGGTGATCATTTTATTTATAATGTACAGTGGGATATCAACAAGGGAGGATTAGGGATGATTTTTTATAAAATGGGAGAGATCATTTCCTAGGTATCTTTTTTATTACTTTATGATTTAGATATGAATAGTTATTTTTTTCACATGTATTGGATAGGTTTTAGGATGTGTTTCCCCAAGAATTCAAAAGGCTTCCACATGAGAGAGATATGTGGAATTAACTATCGATATCATTCTTGGGGAGTATCTAGTTTTAATTATACTATATAGAATGGTTAAAAACATAATGACTTAAAAAAATTCTAGAATAGTTTTATTATAGTAGATTTATCCAACCATTTATGCCACCTTGGGGTTCATTATTTTTGTTTTCAAATAAAGAAATATTGGACTCTATGCTTGTGTGATGAATGCAGAAAGATGATCTAGAAGATTATGATGAACCTGTATCCTCATCCATGTATCGATGATATTTTTGACTATATGAGAGGAAATTATGTTTTCTTAATGATTTAATTGAGATCATGGTGTCATCAGTTGATTTTTTTGACATCTAATAAACCAATGACTTATTTTTGGAGTTAGAAAGACCTTTATCAGTTCTTCATAATGCTGTTTGGGTTGACGAATGCACTGAATGTGTTTACGGAATTGATAATTAAGAATCCACCACATGTACCCAGATTAGATTGTGGTAGTGTTTTTGAATGGAATCCTGGTGTACTACAAGACTCATGATGATCATTCCCAACACCCTGACTACATATTGAGTACTTTGATATTGAATCAGCTATACAAAATTCTATCCTTGTGTATCTTTGGATTGATATTTTAAACTTATTAGGTTACATAATTATAGAGGAAGGACTACCAGTGGACCCAAAGAATGTACTGGAAGATATATCTTGGGATTATCCCAATAATTTCTATTATATTCAAATCATTTTGGGTTAGCTTGATACAATCGATGAATCATCAATTAATTTTTTGGATTGGAACCAACACCTATAGGATTGAATAAAATGGGGATACTGAATAAAATGTTGAAATCATGTGATAATTCCTTTTAAGATCTTAATAGGTGCTTGATATCAACATTGATATTTATCTCACCGGAGCTAGGTAAGGATTATATATCATATTTTGATACTTCTCGTATCCGACTCATAACATGGTTGATGTAGGGAGATCAAGTTGTGTAATGTGTGTCTCGGCATTTTAGGCCTAATGAATGAATCTACCCAACCCATGATCCCAAGATTAAAGAATTGGTGCATTCATTGAAGTGTTGTGGGAATTATATTATGATAGACCTACATTTATTACAAACATAAACATGATTTATTACATAAACTATTCACTTGATAAAACAAGGATGATCGAGAGGTCTATTGTATTAGGGGATTAGGATCATTACAAAACAACTTAAAACATGAAATACAACAACTTTATAGAAAACTTCCTTTACATGACCACTACATTCTCTCGTACTTAGCATTGCATGGGATAACCTAAGGACATAAATAAGAAAAGGGGTGAGCTATAAAGCCCGGTAAGGGAATAAACATGGTATAATGAGGAGTAAAATACATGTTAGACAATAGGAATATCAATAGAGAAGAAGAGATACATGAACATAAAGGCATGATAAAGCATGATAATCATAACATGGAAATGTGGCAACAACACTTAACATGGAATTAGCATGAGCCAAGGCTCATTGCACATGGAGCATGAGTAAATTCTAATTGCACATGATGCACGGGTAAACCCTCATTACACATGAATTAGCCTAAGTCAATACTCATTGCACATGATGTATCATGATACTATACTTTACCCAATGCATTGGATTTCTATAAGGGTGCACCGTTCTTAAACATTTCATTTAATGCATAAGTGTGCTACATGGATCATAAAACATTGATTCATAAAACATAACCATTTATTACACTATAAAGGAATGTGGAATTCATACATGATACTTTATAATAAATAAGTAAATGTGAATCATGGTGAATTCCCTTGATGGAGAAATGGGCATGGTATTCACTACATAATGGCATTGTCTTAGAAAATCGATGCGATTTCGGCAGAATAACGGTGTGACATAAGAATTCATAAAAATGGTTGATTAGAGAGAATGGGGTTACTCATCCTATTTACATGTAATGGAAAGTAAGTAGGTTATATAGATACATGTCCCAACAATTTTAATGGAATTTATATTCCTCATACAAAAGTATTGCATTAATGTAAATGAGGGGAGAGAAGTTCCTTTCAGAATTTCAGCATAGTAACGAGTGTACATGGAAGGCATTTAATGAGAGATAAAGGGGTCTCCCATCATTAAAACATAAATAGGGAAGTATGAGGTAGGTGTGAAACCATACCCCAATATTCATAATTGAAAATAAAAGGGCAAAACAACTTTACGAAAATTGGACAAAATGAGAAATGATGAAAAAACCCTTACTTGGAAGTGTGCTTCCAAAGGCTTGAGAGAGGCTTGAGAGAGGCTTATAGGTAGCTTGGTGAACCTTGTGAGGATTCTAGAGAGATTAGGGTAGAGGTCTGACGAACTCTAAAGGATTTGAGTGAGGAGGAAGTGGGATCATTGGTGGGTTTATATAGGAAAGGTGAGTGAATTCATTTTTATTTAGGTTTGGGACCCCTTACATTAAACTAATCCAAAACACAAATCAGATCATGGTCTTTCCCATGATTTTTGGAAAAGGGAATAGGAAAATAATATTTTTTATGGCCAATATCCTAAATTCTTAAAATAATGGGGCTGCTTATATGGAGGTGATTCACAGTCCCATGGAAATTAATTTAAAAATACATGATGTTTAATAAGTCTTGAGGGGTCCATTAATGCTTTGAAAACTAAGTCAAACAAACCCAAAATCACATAATTGTAATTGAAATACATATATTTTCCGAAAATATGACTTATAGTATTTTATTACATCACAATTGGGTCATTATGATGTCATAAAACAGAATATATCTTTAAATGGTATTTAATTTTCACCCAAAAATTTGACTGTCTCAGAAAATTATGAAAAAATCACCGTTGGATAATTTTGACCTCCTGATTCCAGAAATATCTTTTATTTTATCTAAATAATTTTTTAAATATTTTAATTTTCACATTAAAATAAAAAACCGACATTTATCAAAAATTCACGGGTTTTGACAGAAATTGCCTTCAAACCTTAATAAAAATTATAATTACATTCATAAAATTATATGATCTATAATTTATATTAAAATTAATTCAATAATAATAATAATATTTTAATAATATATTTTTTAATTTGAAAATCCCTTTATTTAATAAAATATATTTCTTAAATAAATTATAAATAAAAACACTATTGGTTCATTAAAAACTATTTACAGTGTATCAATAATGAAAAAAAGCTATATTCATTATTATATACAAAAAAAAATATACATGATCATATTACTAGCGATTTGTTACATAACCCCTTAAATCAGCCACATAAGACCTAAGGGTAAGGTGTGCGATGGTGATAGACTCTTGGGGGGCTCAGATAACATCGCTCGAGTGGTAATCTCTATCCACTTCCACTTTTTCCATAGACGGCCCTGTTCGAGCTTGACATGATGAAGCTTAGGTTGGTCTTGGTCAAGATCGAAGCCCAAGGATGCCACCTCTTTTTCGAGCTCCAATTAATGGGCTTCGTGTGGAGAAATTCTACTGGATGAGGCCATCGATTCTTTTGTCTGAGTAAATTGGAATTGTTAAATCCCTATATTTATACTAATCATGTGATCACTGTTCAACAACTATAAAAGCAACGGTCACAATTCTTATCATATGACCAAAGAATTTGACATTTTATATAAACATTTTACATAAAGAGACATTTAATTAGATCAAGAGGGATTTTCATTAATTAAACTTTGGTTGATTACAATATTCCCCCATTAAGAAATTCCACCCTCGAAATTTCCTTTTTCCCACAGTAAAACAGGTGTGGGTAACTCAGCTTCATCATTTCCTCTAATTCCCATGTTTCTTCTTCAAAATTGTGGTTTCTCTACAAAACCATGACAAGGGGAATTGTCTTATTTCGTAGAACCTTTTCTCTGAGATCTAAGATCATCACTGGTTGCTCCTCATAAGAAATATAATCCTCCAACTGTACCACCTCAGAAGGGATTACATGTGGAGTGTCCAATATGTACTTATTTAAGAGGGATACATGAAAGACATCATGTACTTTGGCCATGATAGGAGGAAGTGCTAGTCGATAGGCCATAGCCTTAACATGATCAAGAATCTCGAAGGGGCCTATGTACCTTGGACTTAACTTCCCTTTCCTTACAAACCTCATGACCTTCTTCCATGGAGATATGAAAAGAAAAACCATGTATCCAACTTTAAACTCAAGGTCTCATCGAAGATTATCTACATAACTCTTCTTTCGACTCCAGGCTACCTTGAAATGCTATTGAATGGTTTTCACCTTCTCCAGCATTTCTTCGACCATTTCTGGCCCATACAGCTTACGTTCACTGACCTCATCCCAACATGCCAGTGTTATGCACCATTTCCCATACAAGGCTTCATAAGGTTCCATTTGGATGCCCGAGTGGAAACTATTATTATAAGAGAACTCAACCAGAGGAAGATGTTGATTCCATCCTCTTTTAAAGTCCATTGAACATTCTCTCAACATATCCTCAAGTGTTTGGATATTCTGCTCAGATTGGCCATCAGTTTGTGGATGATAGGTCGTACTGAAGTTTGGTTCAGTATTCAGAGCATGTTGAAGACTCTTCCAAAACATAGAGGTGAATCTTGGATCTCGGTCAGACACAACCGATAGTGGCACTCCATACAGCCTTACCACTTTCCTGATATATATTTGTTCCATTTTATCCAATTATAAATCCTCCCAAATAGAAATGAAGTGTGCAGTCTTTGTAAGACGATCCACAACAACCCAGATTGCATTGTTGCCTTTGCATGTCCTTAAAAGTCTGGTGAAAAAGTTCATGGTGATGTTATCCCATTTTTGTTCTGGTATGGGAAATGTTTGAAGCATCCCCTTAGACTTCTGCCTCTCTTCCTTCAATTGCGGGCACACCAGGCACTTTGATTATATTCAGCGATCTCCTTTTTCATATTATCCCACCAAAAGTTTTCATGGATATCTCGATACATCATTGTGATCCCTAGGTGAATAGATAAATTTGAACTATGTGCATCATCAAAAAGTTCCTTCTTCTTCTCTGGACTTTATGGAACACATAGTATTTTCCAAAATCTTACAATTCCTTCTTCATTAACATTAAACTCCAAGGATTTACCCATTTTGATAGCTTCCAATTTTTTAGAAATTCCCACATCATCATTTTGACCATCCTTTAACCATTCCAAAAGAGACGGTTGAGAAATCATTTGTGAAAGGATTGATGATGTTCCCTTCTTTATTATTCCCATTTCCATCTTCATCATGTCTAAGAAAATTGGATCCCTCTCAATTCTCATCATTGATATAATCGTTGGGTCCTTTCTACTTAGGGCATCTGCCACCTTGTTTGCATTCCTAGGGTGGTAATGTATTTATCAGTCGTAATCCTTGATGATCTCTATCCATCTTCTAAGATTCATATTAAGCTCTTTTTGTGTGAATATATATTTAAGACTCTTGTGGTAAGTGTATATCTCACATTTCTCCCCATAGAGAGAATTCCGCCAGATTTTCAAGGTAGTGATCACTTCCGCCAACTCCAGATCATGTGTGGGATAGTTTTGCTCATGGATTTTAAATTAACATGAGGCAGAGGATATCTCTTTGTCATTATGCATTAGCACACAGCCTATTCCCTTCTTCGAAGCATCATTGAATACCAAAAAAATTTCCCCACTTGTGGGTTAAGTGAGCACGTGCTCAGTGATAAGCCTCTTTTTCAACTACTTGAACCATTCCTTGCATTCATCACTCCAAGAAAACATTACTCTATTTCTAATTAGCTTGGTATGAGGGTTGGACAATTGTGATAAATTTCTCACAAATTGTCGATAATATCTAGCTAACCCCAGAATCTATGGATATTCGTTACCGATGTTGGCATAGGCCATCCCTCAATTGAATCTGTTCTGGTGGAATCCACATATATCCCATTGCATGTGATGATGTGGCCCAAGAATGGGACCTCCTTCAACCAGAAATCACACTTGTTATACTTTTCATAGAGATTTTCCTTGCGCAAAGTCTCTAGTACAGATCTTAAATGCTCCTCATGATCCTCCATGGTTTTGGATTATATTAGAATATCATCTATAAATACGACCACAAATTTGTCAAGGTAATCTCTAAATACTCTATTCATAAAGTACATGAAGATTATAGGAGCATTAGTGAGTCTGAAAGGCATTACTATGAATTCATAGTGCCTGTATCTTGTACGAAAAGCAGTCTTGAGAACATCATCCTTCTTCACCCTTACTTGATAATATCCCGACCACAAATATACCTTGGAGATGTATTGTTCTCCATGCATCTAATCAAAAAAGTCATCGATCCTTGGTAGAGGATACTTTTTCTTTATCGGTATTTTTTTAAGTTCACGATAACCGATGAAAAGCCTCATTGACCCATCATTCTTCTTGAAGGAGAGTACTGGTGCACCCCATGGTGAAGCACTTGGGTGTATAAACCCTTTATCCATATTCTCATTTAGTTGTTTCTTTATCTCTTCATGATCCACGATAGCCATGATATATGGAGCCTTGGATATTGGTAGTGCCCCTGGTATAAGTTCAATTGAGAATTCAACATCTCTTTTAGGAGGGAGACCAGGCAGTTCCTTGGGAAACACTGCAACGAATTCCCTCACAATAGGAATTTCTTCATGGATGGTTTCTTCCATGGACTCAATCATCTAAGCCAGATACGCATGCTCATAGGATAGTAATATCCATTCTTGAGATGACGCAGCTAAAGGAGATTCATCTTCCTCCATACACTTGTAAAGATTCGGGGGTCGATTCTCCATATGGAGTGTGATTTCCCTCTCCCAACAATTTATGTTTCCTCTATATAAGGAAATCCAATCCATGCCATGAAATGCATCAAATTACAGTCGATGTAGTATGACGTGGTTCACTGGGAAATTAAATCCATAGATTATAACAGGGGAGGACTTATATTCATTGGATGCAATGATTTCCCCATTTTCCGTACTCACTAACATATTCACTTCCATGATTTGTGGTGGTGTTGGGATTGTTCTACTTGACATCCGAGATATAAAATAATGCGTAGAACCTGAATAAAAAATTATGTTCGCTATTATTGAATGAATAACTAGCGTACTTGTCACCACCTTGTTGTCGGGGTACACATTGTAATAAGTGATGGAAAAATCTCTTCCTTACTTCCTTGGAGGTTGTTGGTTGCCTCCAAAAATCCATGGTTTAGGGCACTGATTTGAAAAATGCCCCGATTCATTGCATTTGTAGAAATGAACAATGCATTGAGGTTTGAACGGAGAGTTCCTCTCCTCTATAGTAGTCGTGAGTCTTTCTTGCCGACAGTTAATAGCTAGGTGCCCTTCTGTTCCAAACCTAAAGCATTTCCTCGTCCACTTGAGGCAATTTCCAGGGTGCTTCTTTCCACACTTTTGGCAAGTGGGGTGCTGGATCTTCTTAGCACTGTTGGATTTATCCATCGGACCACCAGCATTGAAGTCCCCCTTATGCTTCTCTTCCCCATGATACCCCTATGATTCCCCAATCTCTATTTCGACCTTGATGGCACAACAGAAAATTTATTCATAGCTGTCGAAGTCACAGATCACTAATGCTTTCCATTGGCTAGGCTTCAACCCACCAAATAAGCGGTCAACCTTACATTGGATGGTAACAACAATGCCGGAAGCATATCGTGCAAGCCTTGTGATGTTTTCCTCATACGCTCCAACAGATTCTTTATCATTTTTCTTGAGGTAAAGGAAGTCCCATTCCAACTTATTCCGGAGGGTGCGTGGAAAATATTTATCAAAAAACATCTTCCCGAAATCCTTCCATTCCAACTCCTTGATCTCGTCCTCATGCTATGTATTTTTGATCAACGTCCACGATTGATCAGCTTCACCCTCCATATGATAAGCTTCCTAGAGAACCTTCTCTTGTTCAGAACATTGAAGGATGGTGAAGATCTTTTCAATGGAGTTTATCCATTGTTTAGCGATCGTGGGATCAGATGATCCACTAAAAGTAGGAGGCCTTTGTCACATGATGCTCTCGATAGAGACTTGTTCTTTCATAGGGGGTTGAGCGTTCCTCTTGATGTGTGTTTATATTCAAATCATGAGTTAGATGAGAGAGAAGCGTGACAAATTTTGCGATTCCCGCTCCCATTGGATTGGGCATCTCATTAGTACAGTCATCACATTGATCATCACATCAGTTGTTAGCCTGAGTCCTCCTATTACCGGAAATTGGCTGGAATAAAAGGAAAGTTAGGGGGTAACACATAAAGGGTAATACAAATAAAAATGTTGATGACTTATAGATATATTTTTATTTCCTTAACTCATGAGTCTATAGGTTTCAATCTAGTCTTTTCATGATCTACTTTCTAACATATATTCTTAGGGGCATTTTTTATTCCCTTAATAAGGGATCATACTAAGCTTTTGAATTTATCAAAACATATCCCCAGGGAGTGTCCTAACCAATAATGTAGCACGACCCGTTGTCATGCACCAGTTCCCGTTTGAGTCTAGCTCAAAGCGGTGTTTTCAGGTTTTACCCCTAGGATACTTCTCTGCCAGAGCCACCTCTACCTGCTCGTATACAGACAGGGATTTATTTTCTTCATAAACCACTTACTAAGTACAAAAAAATCATAGGGATGTTTTTATTATACTTAGTCTTGTCTCTAAGTATTTACTGGGGTTTTCTAATCCTAATCCCCAAAAAATAACAAAACCTATCCTCTAATACCAACTATAACAGCCCTTCTTTTATGACAAACATAATCATGATTTATTACATAAACTATTCATGTGATACAACAAGTATGATCAGGAGTTCAAGTGTCTTTGGGGCTTAGGATCATTACATCACTACTTTAATCATGAAATATAACATCTTTATTGAAAACTTCCTTTACATGGCCACTACATTACCTCGTACTTAGCATTGCATGTGATAACCTGAGGACATGCATAAGAAATGCGGTGAGCTATAAAGCCCTGTAAGGGAATAAACGTGGAATGAAAGGGGAGTACAATACATGTTAGATAATAGGAATATCAATATATAAAAATAGAAACATGAACATAAAGTCATGATAAATCATGATAATCATAACATGGAAATGTGGAAACAACACTTAACATGGAATTAGCATGAGCCAAGGCTCATTGCACATGGAGCATGAGTAAATACGCATTGCACATGAAGCAAGAATAATCCATTATTTCACTTGAATTATCATGAGTCAAAACTCATTTCACATGACGTATCATGATACCATACTTTACCCAATTCATTGGAGAGCTATAAGGGCACAACCTTCTTAAACATTTCATTTCATGCATAAGTGTGCCACATTGATCATAAAACAAGGATGCATAAAAATAATCATTAATTCCACGATAAAGGAATATGGAATTCGTACATGAAACATAATAATCAATAATTAAATGTGCATAAAGGTGAATACCCTTGATGGAGAAATGGGTATGGTATTCACTACACAATGGCATTGGCTCAGAAAATCAGTGCGATTTCGGCAGCATAACAGCGTGAAATAATAATTCATAAAAATGGTTGATGAGAGAGAAATGTGTACATCATCATATTTACATGTAATGGACAGTAAGTAGGTCATATAGATACATGTCCCAACAATTGTAATGTAATTTAGATTCATGATACAAAAGTATTTCATAAATGTAAATGAGGTGAGATAAGTTCCTTTCAGAATTTCGACATAGTAACTGGTGTACATGGGAGGCAATTAATGAGAGAGAAAGGTGTATCGCATAATTCAAAAATAAATAGGGTAGTATTAGTGAGGTTCGAAACCATATGCCAACATTCATAATTGAAATTAAAAGCGCAAAAAAACTTAAAGAAAAATAGACAAAAATGAGAAAGGAAGAAAAAACCCTTACTTGGAATTGTGCTTCCAAAGGCTTGAGAGAGGCTTGAGAGAGGCTTCTTGGGAGCTTGGGGCACCTTGGGAGAATTATAGAGAGAGTAGGTAAGAGGTTGGATGGACTCCAAAGGCTTTGATTGAGAAGGAGGTTGGAGCTTGGGTGGGTTTATATAAGAAAGGTGAGTAAATTCTTTATTATTTACGTTTGTGACCACTTACATTAAACTAATCAAAACCACAAATCAGATAATGGTTTTTTCCCATGATTTTTGGAAGATGGAAGAGGAAAAAAATATTTTATATGGACAAAGTCTAAACTTCTTAAAATATTGGTGATGCTTATGTGGAGGTGAGTCACACTCCCATGGAAAATAATTTAAAAAGATAAGATGTTTAATAAGTCTGAGGGGTCCATTAATGCTTTGAAATGTAAGTCAAAAAACCCTAAACCGCATTATTTAGATGTTAAAACATATATTTTCCGTAAAAAACTTGTATTATCTTATTACATCACTATTGGGTCATTATGATGCCATAAAACACATTATATATTTAAATGGTATTTAATTTTTACCAAAAAATTTTACTCTCAGAAAATTATGAAAAATTCACCGTTGGATAATTTTGATTTTCTGATTCTAGAAATATCTTTTATTTTATCTAAACAATTTTCTAAATATGATATTTTTTACGTTTAAAATAAAATATGACATTTATCGAAAATTCACATGTTTTGACAGAAATGGCTTTCAAACCTTAATAAAAATTATAATTGCATTCATAAAATTATATGATCATTTATATATAATAAGATTAATTTAATAATAATAATAATAATTTATTAATATATTATTTAATTCAAAAATCCCTTTATTTAATAAAATAGATTTCTTAATTAAATAATAACTAAAAACACTATTTGTACATTAAAAACTATATACAATGTATCAATAATGACAAGAAGGTATATTCATTATTATATACGAAAAATAATAATATACATGAACATATTACTATCGATTTGTTACATAACCCCTTAAAACAGCCCCATAAGACCAAAGGGTAAGATCTGTGATGGTGACAGTCTCTGGGGGTGGCTTAGATAACATCATTCGAGTGGTAATCTCTATCAACTTCCACTTTTCCCTTAGACAGTCCCGTTCGAGCTTGTCATGATGAAGCTCAGCTTCGTCTTGGTCAAGAGAGAAGCCCAAGGATGCCACTTCTTTTCTGAGCTCCAACAAATGGGCTTCGTATGGAGAAATTCTACTGGATGAGGCCATCGCTTCTTTTGTCTGAGTAAATTGTATTTGTTAAAGCCCCATATTTATACTAATCATGTGATCACTATTCAACGGATATAAAATCAACGATCACAATTCTTAACATAAAACCAAATAAGTTGACATTTTATATAAACAATTTACATAAAGAGACATTTATTTAGATCAAGATGGATTTCCATTAAAAAAACTTTGGGTCATTGCATATATTTTGTGAGAAATGTCTACCATGTATAAAAATCACAAGATATTGAAGTATATCTTTTCAATATTATACATGATTCTCTAATAGTAGATATGGGTTTGGTAAATTCAGTCATTATATTTGGAACTAGTTTATATGTACATGAAAGAAAATAGTGTGGATGTTGATTTAATTTGGAAGTCATATACTGAGGCAATTCAAGAGTCAAGTGTTGAGTGGAAAATGATGACTTGTAACACCCCAACCCTAATTACCTAGAGTCAGTGCATTATTACATAACATTGGCATGATCTCAAGGAAATAATGTCTAAAATGACTGAGCAGTTTAGTATTATTTGAAATAAAATTCATAAATAAGGTCAACATTACAACTTGAAATGAAACAAAACACAAATGTATTTCATTAGAAACATCCAATCCTCCTAGATTATGCTTGTAGGTCACTCATAACTAACTTCTTAATATCCTAGGAAAATGAAACATAAGAAAGGGGTGAGCTCAAATTCTCTGTAAGGGTAATTAATATAGCGGAATATTTTATAAATATTAAGCATGGTAAATAATTGAAACCACATGCCTTTATAAATAATAAACATGAATACTTTTATGGATAGAATATGATGTGAGTAAATAATTCCATAATAAAACATAATCTTGTTTATTCTACTAGTCGAATGACCACATGAACCATCAATATTATTTCCATAATGAGGAAATGTATAATGTCAGAAATTCTGGAACATTTTGTCAAGGCCTCGGCCAATACATCTAAAAAGTATTAAGGCCTCAGCCAAAACCATAAATCAAATTGAGAAAGGGCCTCGACCAATTCCACATCTAGTTGTCTCATGAGACATACAGATGCATTGAGGAGCTATAGCGGGCTCCACCCATCACTTACTATGTACAATACATTCCTCATATCAAAAGATTGAAACATTACATAAACAATAATATTAAAACTAGCATATGAAATATCAATACATTATCCATAAACCATGAATGGTATAAAAATAACACATCCAAAGTAAAACATATCACAAATCCTTCGATACAATATGGAATATTTGTATCATACTAAATCAACTTCAAATAGGTTTAAATCCATAAAAGGATGTTGAAATAGATGAAAATGATTCGTAAAACTATTTGAGAGAAATACCATTTTTTCATGAAACCATCTGTAAGTATCACAATTTATAAAGAAAGTCATTTAAAATAGATTTTTTAATCAATGTGTCCCATACCACTTCGAAACTTTTTAAAAGATTTATCATTTCAAAATATTCATGTCCATATAAATAAATCTTCAAAATCGTTTTGGTAATATGGACATTAATTAAAAGGGTTTAGAAAGATGAATCTTTAAAACATTTAAATTTCAGATCTTAATAAAGAGTACCTTTCACAAATCCTTAATGCATTCAATTTGAAATCATTTTTATGAAAAATTTACATGGATGATAAAAATGTCCCAGTAATTACTTACACAAAAACAATCTCAGAATGTAATGAGATTGAGGAATTAACTCTTACCTTGTACTTTTCCATGGTCGATGGTAGGTTAACCTCCTTTATAATAGTTAAATAATTTTTATTATATTATACAAGAATCATATACAAATATATGATATAATATATGATCTTTTAATTTTTCATTGTTAATAATATTTTAGTATTATCATCATTTCGGGTGTTCACTTACCCATTTTATTTTATATGTTTTGTTACATAAGTCGTGTTTTTAATCCATAGGTTGTGTCTTATTAATATACAGAATGATATCATGTTATTAAACATTATTTTTAATCATAAAATGTAAATTATTCTTGAATGGATATGATGGGGAATGAATCTCATCGCATTCGTGGAGACAGTAGTCCGTACGTATGCACGAGGGACAATATCATTATTTTGATATTAAAATAATATATATTTGGATTTTATAACATATATATAGAATCATTATCATGTTTTAATTATTATTTAAATCAATTACACATCATTATCATACCCATCCAAATAATAATGTTTTGAATAACAATTACACGATGACATGGAGACGGTAAGTCGTAAGTAAGCTCGTATGGTGACATGTCATTAAAAAGATGGATATAATACTGAATATGGTTGTAACATATTTATAATAACATCATAGTATATATAAGATACTAGATTTATTATTTTAAAATGGAAATAACAATGAAAGAAGAAGATGAATAAGAAAGGAAATTGAAAGAGGGTGGTGAAATCATAACCTCTTCTTTGGGTTTTTCTTTTTGACATGATCAAAAGGGATCCTTAAGTTGAATTTATGATAAAACAAATGCCTCTAGAATAAATTAATGGAATTTCAAATAATATTTGGGCAGAGTTTGGCTGAGACAAAATTTTTTAATGGGGTGAATTAGAGAGAAGGGGGAGTGCCTTTTTATAATAGGGGTTAGGGGAACCTTGGGAATAACTTAAAATATTATTTTATAATAAATTTATATTCGGTTTCTAATGGATCCAAACTGATTTATTTTGAGTATAAGGTGGGGATGGGTCTCAAATAACTCAACCAATATGTTTTAGACAGGTTTGAGTCAATTTCATAACCTTATCTTTTTGTTTTAACTCTTAGTTAATTAGTTTGACATTTACCATGTCTCTTGTTATTTTTATATTATATAGTTAATAAACATACTATATAATTCCAAGAGACCCTAAAGTGGTCCATTAATGACACAAATATTATTATATAAGTCCTTTGTCTGAGCCTTAGAATTTTAGGAAAATAATATCAATTTATAATATAATATTTGTTATAAAAACACATTTATGCCAATTTTGACACTATTTAATAATTGATTTTTGTTACCATCTTCGAAAATTTATTAATTAAAAAAAATTCATTTAAGAAAACATAAAATGTAATAATAACCTATAAAATTTTATTATGGCATCAAAAGATTCAAATTATATTTATTTTATCATTTAGAATACAAATTATTTGATTCTTTCATTAATAAAGAAACTACTCCATCATTATTGTGTCATAAATAAAATTAATTATTAAATGTATAAAAATTATAATTAAAATACCATTATGTAAGAAATATTTTTATATTTCTAATTAATATTTATAGATGAATATATAATATATACTACCCTATGTAAAAATTGTTTTTCTAAAGGATATATGCTTAAGTAATTTTGTATTTACTTTAATTTAATTAATATAAAGTGTCATTATCACATAAAATTGGATCCATGGGGTCCCAAAATCGAATCAAAGATGCCCACGGTCAGACACGTATCAACCAATAGGGTTAGGACTTGTTTTGAGGTAATTTATTATTATTATTATATTATTATTTTTTACCCTTATTTACCGGATTTACCCTTTAACTAGGGTAAATACAATATTTACCGATATAATTATTTAAAATGACAAAAAATAAAAGTTAACTATTTACACAATTTGGACCCCGTGATTCTAAATATGGAATCCATTTTTCTTAATTAAAAACACAGAAGAGTCCAAAATTAATTTAAAATTAATTTCCACTGTCAAACCAAAAAGCGTGTTTCTAAAAAATAATAACTATCAAAAGATTTACACTGGTTTATGTTTGGTTTAATTGTGAAATTACATCCAATGACCAACATTGTATTAAGTGGTAATCATATATCTTAAATATACTTTAAAATTACTAAAATTCATAATTTATCACTATTAATTATTTTGAATAAAAAATTTGTTTTTAATTAAAATTTTGTAATTTTCAATATTCATCAAAATATAAAAGTTATTAGAAAAGTACCAATAATTCAACCTAAGCTTATTTAGATATGTTGAATCTAAAAATAAAGTTCATTTTCAATGAAAAAATTTATAAAATCTCAAAAATATGGAATTACTATTCATAACTGCTCTTTTGATTGGTTGTGATGTCTATTAGATCTCAAAGTTTCCTACAACACACGCTACAGTATTATTCAAAGAGAAGTGTACCGTGGAAGCTTGGGATGTTACATTCTCCCCTACTTCAATAAATTTCATCCCCACAATTTGAAATTGTTCTTTGAAAATAAAAGGTAGCAAATAGAAAATACTTTTGTGGGAAAACCCACATCATAAATTGGGTTAATAAAATTTAGTCTTAATAAAAGGAAAAGAGAAATTAAAGGGTAACCACCGAATTATTATCTCTATCAGGAGAACATTGGTAAACATTAGAGACATATAATTGGTGGGAAAATGTAAATTTTTATAGGTAGTGATTGAGGTCATCAATGTAACACTCGAGACTTTTTTAAGAAATATTTTGTTTTTATTTTATATAAATCATCAAAGGAATCTTTCACTACACACAACACTAGCTTGTCTTGATTTACAAGCAATCGCGACCTTCCTTGATATCTTGCATCGTACACAATACTGAGTTTCACTAAACAAAGATATTCTATTAAAATATTATTAAAACTAGCTGTTATGAATAGCAATAATAACATTTTGAAATTTTGTAAATTTTATTTTTCAAAATGGACTTCGTTTTTGTATTCAGAATATCTAAATTAGCCTAGGGTGAAATTTGGGTATTTTTCTATTAACTTTCAATTTTTGATTAATAGTGAAAACACTGGTTACTATTTAAAAACCGACTTTTTATTTAAATAATTATTTATTTTTTTTAAATTTATTTAAGGTCAAAATTGATACATAATACCAATATGAGTTCAATGTAATTCATTGGAGTAATTTTATAAAAATTTAGATATATAAAAATTTTATTGAACTTTTCACAGTCTTTTACCCACCTCCTAGGAGAATTTGAAAATTTACATAAAACATAATTTTACCGCTTCTGTGAGTGGAATTTCAAAAATCCGAGAGACATGGTTGACGTGAGTAAGAAAAATTTGGGTCAATGAGATGAAAATAATTTTTGGCGAATAATAAATTTTTACTTTTATTTACCACGGTTAAAATTAAATATGGTAATTAAGGGTAAAAATGATATTATTATTACCCTAACACATGTCCTAATTCTATTGTATAAGTGTAATTCGACCAAAAACAACCTTAGGAATAAAATATTACCATTTAGGCCCACCTCGATTTGATAAGGACATTTATTATTAATTTATTTATAGGAGGGTTAACATGGTTAAAATCAAAGATTAATAAGTAAATAAATTTTAATACAGGGTTATACATAAGATAAATTCGACTATAAATATTCATTAGAAATATAAAAAGATTTCCTACATAATGGTATTTTATTTGTAATTTTTAGACATTGAATAATTTAAGCTATTTATGACACAATGATGATGCAGCAATTATCTTATTAATGAAATATTGACATAATTGATGTTATAAATGACCAAATAAATGTAATTTGAGACTTTTTATGTTAATATGAAATGTTAGTATTGATTTAATTCACTTTTTTTGAATTAACCATTCTGTTATGATTTTCACAAAAATCAATTACCAAATAGTATCAAAATTGACATAAAATAGTATTTAAAACAAATATTATATTATTAATTGTCATTTTATTCCAAAAAATCTATGGATTGGACAAATGACTTAGATAAGATTATATATATTAATAATAAACAACTTGGGGTTAGTTTGTCTTATTATAGTATGTTTATTAACCTTATATTGTAAGAACACAAAAAGACACGGTAAAAGTAAAATTATTTAACATAAAGTTAAATCTAAATGATAAGGTTAAAATAGGAACCTAAACATGTCTAAATTCTATTTTATGAGAGGATTTCGACCCATACCCACCTTATCGTAGAAATTAATCAATTTGGAGCTATTTAAAACCGAATATCACTTTATAATAAAATAATATTTTTAGTTTTTCCAAAGGTGCCCCTCTCCTCCATTATAAAAGGGCACCTCCTCCCTCTCTTCCTCACACCACATTGAGACTTCAAGCTCGGCCAACCCCTGCCAATTTCTCTTCTCCACTTCTCTAGAAACATCCTAGAGGTCCTGGTCTTCTTCAAAGACCAATTTCAGTGCCCTGAAAGGAGGTCTCAAAGAAGCGCTTCAAAGAAGAGGTAATGTCCGTTACAGATTCTTTCAACTTTATTTCTTCTTCCACTTATTCTTATTTAGTTTTTTCATAATGAATTAATAATATTAGTATCACTCATATACTGATATGTTATAATATGTATGAAACAACCTTATTTCACCATCTATCCATCCTATGGAAAATGAAATCATCGCGCGTGCGTACGTACGGAATACCATCTCCACGCCGTGGTGTAATCTATTTTCCATCACCGCCTTAGTTGGATGGGTATAATGGTGCAAATAAATAACTATATATGATTATTGTAAAGTTATATTGATTCTGAAATAGTATACATACACTCTAATACAATTCCACGATCATGGGAACGATATCATCGCTCGTGCGTACGTACGGAATACCGTCTCCATGATGTGACGCGATTCGTTATACATGATCTTCATTGCATAATAATTATATAAATGAATTGAATGAATAAATATGATATATAGTACACTAATACCATTCTATAAATGAGGTATCAATTACCTAAAGAGAAGAATATGAATTTATTCGACAAAACACACATAAGAACAAAAAGTAATAACACCTGAATAAAAAGTAGTAATGAAATATTACTAATAAGAAGCTAAGAATATGACCATATATGATATCATAACAATAATTATTATTCCTTAATAAGTCAATAACATTATTTAAATCATTATACAGGAGGTTCGGACACTTACGAAACAAATCGGACCTATGGTAAGGGAAAATATCGCAATCTCATTTTTATCCGAGATTAGTTATAATTTAGAATTTACTGGGGAATATTTATCATCCACATAAATGTTTCCTCAATATGTAATATTTATATTATTGTACAATAGTTTATATCCAATTTTACCCTTCGGTGAGTTTTTAGTAAAGTATATGAAAGGAATCTTTTGTCATTTTTCATAAGAGGTACTTTTTGACTTTTCAGACAAAATTATGAGAAGAATGTTTTTTAACTTATATGCCATGAATGGATTTTTAAAACATTATTTCCTAGAAGCTTCCTTTACAAGTTTTCATCAACTTCCTTTAGTTTGAAATTGTATGACAGGTTAAGAAAGGGAAAAAAAATTTGAAGTAGAAAGGATATTTTCCTCAATAATGGAGTTCAATTTTTTTTATCAAAATTATTTTCCATCTAAGATAATATAGGGTTCTGTTTCTATCCCTATTATTACATAGATTTGATTATTTTGTGATGGAATTATTTTTATGAATTCCTTTATCTTATATTAATTGATTTATGATGTCATGATGTTTAAGAATCCCATTTTTATTACATGGGTTATGCAATGATGTATGATTTGTTATTTTGTGGAACACAAAAGAATAGTATCCTTATGAGATGGGTGGAACCTATATCTCCCTCCAATGAATTTGGTAAAGATTTTATATCTCATGAGATAGACATGGCTGGAACGACAAGTTAAAACGGTTCAGTGAAACTGGACTGAAACGAGGAGTGAAATCGGTTCAGAAATGGACTTTGTCCACTAAGATAGTCATGGAAATGAGTCTAGACTGATAATAAATAATTCACTATGATTATGTGTGTATGACACAAACTTTCATGTATTAAGTTATGAATATTGGGGCTACATTTAACTACCATGATTTATCCCATGTTATGAATTATGAACTCTTTTGGAGGGTAAGATTTTCAAAATGTTATGTTCTTATGAATTTGATGTAATTGATATTTCTTTTGTTTACCCTTACTGATAATTTGAGCTCACCCTTTTGTATTTCTTCTTTCCCCAGGTCAGGAAGAAGGGTATGAAGTAAGATATTCGAAAAAGGGGCTATAGATATGATGAAATAAATAGGAGACAGTGTAGATTCTTTATGAACCAGTTGTTTATGTTTCCAAGTTTCTAAAGAAACTAAACCTACACGGTCTTTTCATGGTTTTGTTATATGTTGTAATAAGTATGCTTAAATTTTGAATTATTAACCATGAATGTAAAGTATGAGTCACTATAGTTGGTATCAGAGTAAAGGTATAGTCAACCTTTGGAAACTAGGATGTGAAAGCCTTAATAATAATCCTAAGGATAAGTCTAAGCATAGAACACAATCTTAGTGTTTTAGAAATGGCCATGAATAACCTAGGATAAGACCTTAAGTGTAAAATTTTATTCTTGATTATGTGGTTTTCCTATTATAATTAGTGTTTCTCACACTATTCTTTCTTGGTTTTAGTCAATGGCTGGAACCCGAATGAACCGTGTTAATGGGGAATGTGACGGGAAATGCAATGATTGTCCACCTTAGAAACCAAACATTATGGGAGCTGGAATGAAAAATCTTGTAGCCATGCTCACACAACTTTCTCAAGCTATGAATCATGCTAGACTTTCAAACTAGCAAAGGAAGGAGCAACATTCTGTTGAATCCTTCATGAGGCATCGTCCACCTTTATTCAGCGGGTCTACTGATCCATTAGTTGCTGAACAATGGATTAGTACTACAGAAAAGATATTTTCAGTTCTTCAATGTCTTGAACATGATAAAGTCATCTTAGTAGTGTATCGTTTGGAAGGTGATGTTGATCAATGGTGTAATCTTATCATGAATATGAGGCAAAGAGATGAAATTGAGTCCATGGAATGGGACGAGTTCAAGAGATTATTTTTCAACAAGTACTTCCCTCGTATTCTCCGAACAAAGATGGAGAAGGAGTTTCATGAACTAAAGAAAAAGGATGATGAATCTGTTGGTACCTATGAATCAAATTTTACAAGACTTACAAGGTACGCTTCTGGGATTATTATCCAACCTGAGAGTAAGATCAATCGATTCTTTAGTAGCTTAAAACCAAGTATTCGAAGGGTGTTAGCCCTAAGGGACTTCAATTTCTATGAGGAAATCGTTCGATGTGCTCTCAAAGTTGAGATGTAGATTGGAGTAACCCATCAGTGATATGGGTTTGATAAGAAGAGGAAAATTTAATTCAAAGGAAAATCTAAAGAGCACGCTGAAAAGAAGATGATCTTTCCCTTATGCTCAAGGTGTTGGAAGAAACATGGAGGGAGTTTTCTTAAAGGGACAAGTAAATGTTTCAAATGTGGAAAGGAAGGTCATCGAGCATTTGAATTCCGCAATGATGGGAAAATAATATATAGTGATGCGAACAATGAAAAGGCTACACAGAGTGCACCTACTACACTTCAATGTTTCAAGTGCAAAAAGATGGGGCATTATTCCAATCAATTCCCAAATCCAAGGGTTGATGATGATGATCGACGTCAACAAACTCTTAAGGCCAAAGACAAAGGAACGTCACATGCAATTACAATCAGTGATGTGGAGTACGACAACGAAGTGGTGAGAGGTACACTTACCGTCCACTATAATGTAGAAAATGTTTTATTTGATTCTGGATCCACCCACTCTTTTATTTTTGAATAATTTTATAAGGTATCACCATATTACCTCAATAATTAGATGTTGAGTTAGCTGTGACAACCCTTAATGGGACAACAATTGCATCAAAAGTTTATAATTCTTCTCCAATTGAAGTTTGTGGGAAAGTGATTCCAGAAAATCTTTTGATCCTTCCTATAGTTGAATTTGATGTGATTCTTGGCATGGATTGGATTTATTTATATGGAGCTCATATCAATTTCCAAAGAAGGGAAGTCACATTTCATATTCCAGATCAATCTATGATCGTCTATCGATGCAAGGATGAACATAACCTTCCAGTGGAAATTTCTTCCATCTTATGGATCTTGATTCCACTAAATGAAGGTTATTTATCTCAAATCATTGGTGAGAAACTCACGATTAATAATATGCCCATTGTACGGTAGTTTGACAATGTATTTCCGGAGGAATTTCCAAGTCTTCCACCAAATCGTGAAGATGAGTTTTCAATAGAACTTGTACTGGGTGCTTTTCCAATTTCAAAGACACCTCATAGAATAGCCCCAATTGAGTTGCAGGAATTGAAGAAGTAACTCCATGAGAATCATGATAAGGGGTTCATACTCCCTAGTGCGTCACCTTGGGGAGCACTTATTCTCTTTGTTAAGAAGAAAGATGGATCAATGAGACTCTACATTGATTATTGAGAACTTATCAAGATCACTATCAAGAACAAATATCCTCTCTCGTGCATTGATGAAATATTTGACCAACTACGCAGAGCTCAATACATTTCCAAGATTGATCTTCATTCAGGGTATCATCAATTAATGGTCAAAAGGGAGGATATACCAAAGACGGCTTTCCGTACAAGGTATGGACAGTATGAATTTATAGTGATTCCATTTGGTCTTACTAATGCCCCTTCTATCTTCATGGATCTGATGAATAGAGTCTTTAGAGACTATCTTGATCAGTTTTTGGTAGTCCTTATAGATGATATTCTTGTCTATTCAAAGAGCAAGGAAGAACATGAATATCACTTTAAAATTGTATTAAAGACCCTAAGAAAGGAGAAGATTTATGCCAAATTTACCAAGTGTGAATTTTGGCTTCATAAAGTTTCATTTTTGGGTCACATAATCACAAAAGAGGGGATCTCTTTGGATCCAGCAAAAATAGAGGTTATTGAAAGATGGTCGAGACCAACAACAGTTACTGTGATCCGAAGTTTTCTTGTTTTGGTTGGATATTACTGACGTTTTGTGAAATATTTTTCATGATTATCTAATCCACTCACCATGTTGACTCGAAAAGGAGTTATGTTCGTGTGGACGGAGGAATGTGAAGAGAATTTCAAGAAGTTGAAAAGAAGGTTATCCAGTGCACCTATACTCACACTTCCTTGTAGTGGGGAAAGGATTGTGATCTACAGTGATGCATCCAAGAAGGGATTGGGGTGTGTTCTTATGCAAAATGATATTGTGATAGCTTATGCCTCGTGACAATTGAAAATACATGAGAAAAATTACCCAACTCATGATTCGGAGTTACCTGCGGTAATATTTGCATTACAGATTTGGAGGAAATATCTTTATGGAGAAAGGTGTGATATTTATACTGATCATAAAAGATTAAAGTATATTTTCACAAAAGGGAGCTGAATATGTACCAAAGAAGATGGTTGGAGCTGATTAAGGATTACGACTGCTCAATTCATTACCACCATGGGAAAGAAAACAAGGTGGAAAATGCATTAAGTCGACAAGACCAAGCCAGTTTATCCATGATGAGGATCACCAAAGATCCAATATTAATGGATTTACAAAGGATGGATCCTAGAATTATAATGAAAGGGGAAAATTGTATCTTTCTCAAATGAATGTTCAACCATCTATACATGTGAAGATTAAAGAGGCATAGAAAGAAGATGTAGATTTACAAAAGAAGGTGAGAAATGTTCCTGAATTCAACCTTGATTGTGATGGGATAATAAAGTTCAGGAATCAGGTTTGTGTTCCTACCATCCTCAAATTAAATAAGGAGTTGCTGGATGAGGCTCATAGTTCTTCATTCTCTATTCATCATGGAATAACGAAGATGTATAGGGACCTGAAATAGTACTTCTGGTGGGAGGGCATGAGAAGAGATGGTGCTGAATATGTCTCTAGATTCTTGGTTTGTCAGCAAGTTAAAGCTGAGAGACGGTTGTCTAAGGGGATGTTACAAACATTACCCATACCCGAATAAAAATGGTAAAACATCACTATAGACTTTTTCAGAGGACATCCTAAAACATCCAAAGGCAATAATGCTATCTGGGTCATAGTTGATCATCTTACAAAGTCTGCACACTTCATTGTTATTAGAGAGGATTTCTCTCTGGATCATCTTGCCAGGATATATGTAAAGAAAGTTGTAAGATTTCATGGAGTACCACTTTCTATTATATCTGATCGGGATCTGAGGTTTACCTCAATGTTCTGGCGAAGTCTTCAGCATAATCTAGATACAGAGTTGAGTTTCAGCACTACTTATCATCCTCAGATAGATGGTCAGTCTGAGAGGACAATTCAAACTCTATAAGATATTTTGAGAGCTTTCTCTATTGATCTCAGAGGTGGTTGGGATCAACACCTATTATTGGTGAAATTTTCTTATAATAATAGCTTTCACTCTAGTATTTAGATGTCTCCTTGTGAAGCTCTCTATGGAAGGAAATACAGGACTCCAACTTGCTGGGACGAAGTTGGGGAAAGAAAGATATTAGGACCTAATCTTGTTGATGAGATGGCAAAAAAGGTCAGATCTATTCAACAACACATAAGAGCAGCTCAGAGTCGACAAAAGAGTTATGCCGACAACCGAAGAAAAGACTTAGAGTTTGAAGTGGGTGATAAAGTGTTCCTATGAATATCTCCTTGGAAGAGAGTAATTAGGTTTTGAAAGAAGGGAAAGCTGAGCCCTAGGTTTATCGGTCATTTCAAAATACTGGATCGTGTAGGGAAGGTAGCTTACCGATTAAAGCTTGCACCGAATCTCTCTCAAGTTCACGATGTGTTCCATATATCTCTCCTGAGAAAGTACATACATGATCCTTCACATGTACTCAGCTCATAAGTTGTACCGCTGGAACAAGATCATTCTTATGAAGGACAGCCGATAGAGATTCTCAATCGTAGTGAAAAAGTCATATGGAACAAGACCACTCGCTTGGTGAAAGTTTTATGGAGGAACCACCAATTAGAAGAAGCTACATGGGAGCTTGAGGATATGATGATGGAGAGGTATCCTCATCTGTTTGTTACAAGTGATGAATTTCAAGGGAAAAATTCTTTTTAAGGGGGGTAGAATGTAACACCTGAGATATTAATAAGAAATATTTTGTTTTTATTTTATATAAATCATCAAAGTAATCTTTCACTACACAAAACACTAGCTTGGCTTGCTTTACACGCAATCACGACCTTCCTTGATAGCATGCATCGTACACAATACTGAGTTTCACTAAAAAATTATATTCTATTAAAATATTATTAAAACTAGCAGTTATGAATAGTAATAACAACTTTTTGAAATTTTGTAAATTTTATTTTTAAAAATGGACTTCACTTTTGGATTCGGAATATCGAAATTATCCTAGGGTTAAATTTTGGTATTTTTCTGGAAACATTCAATTTATGATGAATATTGAAAACATTGGGTTACTTTTTAAAAACCGACTTTTTATTTAAACAATTGTTTATTATATTTAAATTTATTTAAGGTAAAAATTGATACATAATACCTATGTAAGTTCAATGTAATTCATTGGAGTAATTTTATAATAATTTTACATATATAATAATTTTATTGAATTTTTCACTGTCTTTTACCCACCTCTTAGGAGAATTTGAAAATTTACATAAAACATAATTTCACCACTTCTGTGAGTGTAATTTCATAAATCTGAGAGACACGGTTGATTTCAGTATGTAAAATGTGGTTCAATGAGATGAAAATAATTTTTGGTGAATTATAACTTTTTACTTTTATTTACCACAGTTAATAGTAAATAGGGTATTTATGGGTAAAAATGATATTATTATTACCCTAACACATGTCCTAATTCTATCTGATATGTGTTATTAGACCAAAAATAACCTTAGGAATAAAATATGACCATTTAGGCCCACTAGGATTAGATTAGGACATTTATTATTAATTTATTTAAAGAAGGGATAAAATAGTTAAAATCAAAGTTTAATAAGTAAATAAATTTTAATATAGGGTTATTCAGAAGATAAATTGGACTATAAATATTCATTAGAAATCTAGAAAGATTCCCCACATAATGGTATTTTATTTGTAATTTTTATACATCAAATAATTTAATTTATATATGACACAATGACGATGCAGTAATTATCTTATTAATGAAATATTAACAAAATTGATGTTATAAATACCCAAATAAATGCAATTTGAGACTTTTTATGTTAATTTGACATGTTAGTATTTATTTAATTCACTTTATTCGAACTAATCTTTCTGTTATGATTTTCACAAAAATCAATTACCAAATAGTATCAAAATTGACATAAAATAGTTTTTAAAACAAATATTGAATTATTAATTGTTATTTTATACTTAAAAATCTAAGGTTCAGCCAAATGACTTAGATAAGGTTATATATATTAATAATAAACAACTTGGGGTTCGTTTGTCTTGTTATAGTACGTTTATTAACCTTATAGTGTAAGAACACAAAAAGACACGGTAAAAGTAAAATTATTTAACTTAAAGTAAAATGTAAATGATAACATTAAAATAGGAACCTAAACTTGTCTAAATTCTATTGGATGAGAGTATTTCGACCCTTCCCCACCTTAGATTCGAAATAAATCAATTTGGATTTATTTAAAAGAGAATATAACATTATAATAAAATAATATTTTTTGTTTTTCCAAAGGTGCCCCTCTTCTCCCTTATAAAAGGGAACATTCTTCCTCTCTTCCTCACACAACTTTGAGCCTTAAATCTCGGACAACCCCTGACAATATCTCCTCTCCACTTCCCAAGAAACATCCTAGAGGTACTGGTCTTCTTCAATGACCAATTTTAGTGCCCTAAAATGAGGTCTCAAAGAAGCGCTTCAAAGAAAAGGTAATGTCTGTTACCGATTCTTTCAAGTTTATTTCTTCTTCCACTTCTTCTTCTTTTTTTTTCATTAGGAATTAATAACATCAGTATCACTGATATACTTATATGTTATTATATGTATGAAACAACCCTATTTCACCATCTATCCATCCTACAGAAAATAAAATCACCGCGTGTACGTACGTACGGAATACCGTCTCCACGCCGTGGTGTAATCTATTTTCCATCACAACCTTACTTGGATGGGTATAATGGTGAAAATAAATAACTATATATGATTATTGTAAAGTGTTATTAATTCTGAAATAGTATACATATACTCGAATACAATTCCACGGTCATAGGAACAATATCATCGCTCTTTGGTACGTACGGAATACCGACTCCACGATGTGGTGCGATTCATTATACATGATCTTCATTGCATAATGATTAGATAAATGAATTGAATGAATCAATATGATATATAGTACACTAATACCATTTTGTAAATGAGGTATTTATATCCTAAAGAGAAGAATAAGAATTTATTCGACAAAACACACTTAAGAACAAAAAGTAATAAAAACCCGAATAACAAGTAGTAATGAAATATTACTAATAAGAAGCTAAGAATATGACCATATATGATATCATCACAATAATTATGATTCTGGAATAAGTCAATAACATTATTTAAATCATTATACAAGTGGTTCGAACACTTATGAAGAAAATCGGACCTAAGGCAAGGGAAAATCTTGCAATCTCATTTTTATGCAAGATTGTTTATACTTTAAAATTTACTGGGGAATATTTATCATTCACATCGATGTTTCCTAAATATGTAATATTTATATCCCTCTACAATATTTTATATCCAATTTTACACTTTGGTGAGTTTTTAGTATGAGATATGAATGGAATCGTTTGCCGTTTTTCGTACGAGATAATTTTTGATTTTTCCGACAAAAGTATGAGAAGAATGTTTTTTTAACTTATACGACATGAATGGATTTTTAAAACATTATTTCCAATAATCTTCCTTTACAAGTTTTCATCAACATCTTTTAGTTTAAAATTGTATGACATGTTAAGAATGGAAAATTGTTTTTGAAATAGAAAGGATATTTTCCTCAAGAATGGAGTTCAAGTTTTTTTTTATATCAAAATTATTTTCCATCTAAGATAATATAGGGTTCTGTTTCTATCCCTATTATTACATAGATTTGATTCTGTTGTGATGAAATTATTTTTATGAATTCCTTTATCTTATATGAATTGATTTATGATTTCACGATGTTTAAGAATCCCATTTTTATTACATGGGTTATGCAATTATGTATGATTTATGATTTTGTGGCACACATAAGAATGGTATCATTATGAGATGGGTGGGACCTATATCTCCATCCAATTAATTGGGTAAAGATTTTATATCTCATGAGATAGACATGGTTGGAAAGACAGGTTAAATCGGATCATGGAAACAAAACTAAAATGAGGAGTGAACTCTGTTCAGAAATGGACATTGTCCACTAAGATAGTCTTGGAAATGAGTCTTGACTGATAAGAAATGATTCTCTATGATTATGTGTGTATTCCACAAAGTTTCATGTTTTATGTTATGGTTATTGGGACTACATTTCACTACCATGATTTATCCCATGTTATGAAATTATGATCTCTTTTGCAGGGTAAGATTTTCAAAATGTTATGTTCTTATGAATTTGATGTAATTGATATTTCCTTTGTTTACCCTTACTGAGAATTTGAGCTCAACCTTTTGTATGTCTTCTTTCCCCGGGTCATGAAGAAGGGTATTAAGTAAGATATCCCAAAATGGGGCTATAGATATGATGAAATAAATGGGAGATAGTGTAGATGCTTTATGAACCAGTTGTTTATGTATACCAGTTTCTAAAGACACTATACCTACACGGTCCTTTCATGGTTTTGTAATATGTTGTAATAAGTATGCTTAAATTTTGAATTATTAACCATGTATGTAATGTATGGGTCGCTATAATCAATCAAAAACAAGTGTAAAATTGAGGGCCTTAAATTCATCAATCTAGGATGATTTAAAATACCATCGGTTAAAAAAACATAAGTTAATAGGATAACACATTTTTGGTTTTAAAACCACATTAATAAAGTATAATACTTAATTTCTTCATGGAATAAGAGAAGAAGAAAAATATAGACTTGACAAGTACAGTTCCATTCTTTAACTAATTTCTACCACAAACTCATCTTTCACTATAAAAGATATTAGAACTTAAAATAATATTCTATTTATCCAATTCATATGGGGATCAAAAAAATGAATTTATAATTCATCTACCATACATTTTTTTAAACTAAATGATTTAATCTAGGAAATATCATAAGCCAGTGGTATGTGATACATCCTTGTCGCCCTTTAGTTGCGGGTTCAAGTCTCGCGGCCTTACCAGATGTGACGTGTTGCCGCCCGACCTCCGGGTTTTCCTTTTATGGCAATCCAAAAATAATCTCAAACTTGAATTATCCAAAATACTTTTGTCCAGTCCCATAATCCAAAATTTATAAGGATGGTAAACACAATGAAGATCCTTTTTTCCACTTAATAACATATGAACACGTTAATCATGTATTCTTTTAAATCAATGAAACATCCTGAATTACCATAAAACCTTATTAATTACATTCATGATCCCTTAATCATTATAGAATAATGGATATACTCCTTATATCAAAAAATGTTGTAAACACCATCAATTACGGAACATACAAATCATTAATTAGTTTCAAGGTTGTCAAGAATATCCAATATAATTTATCCAAATCAATTATGTATTATTCCAAAATCACTACCTCGGTATCAGAACCATATAATGGATTATCATTCTCTCAACCATATAATTTCCAAAAATTTAACCTGCAATTGAGTCACTTTTCTAGGTTCCAGACAATCTCAAGTCCTTAATGAAATAGTACTACAGTACAATCCTTATATACTCTATAATTATTATAAATAGTACAATGTCGATACAACACTCAAATGACATAATTCATTAATAACAACATAAGAACTCCAATCATTCCTTCTCATCTGTGGTAGTATCATAAATTTATTATTATCCAATAACATCATTTGGGGCATAATTTGATTATTTGAACATTGGTTTATGTAGTGTCCCAAATCCTTGCAGATGAAGCATTTTACATTTAAAACACTTTTCATACCCTTGCAGTCACGTACGTGGTGTCCTTTTTCTCCATACTTATAACAAAATAACATTCCCTTTAGGAAAGTTCTAGGATGTTTCTTCACTTATTTATCACATATTAAAAAATTCTTCTTTTCCCTGTTCCCTTTTCCATATTTCTCTCTTTCATCCTTTTCTTCTCTTGCTTCCCTTCAAAGTCATAGGACTCGGAAAATTAATTACTTGTCTTTTTAACACATGATACTATTTCTTCATATGTTGAAAATACATGGGAGACAATTTCCCTTCTAAATGTTGGCTTAATACCCTGAATGATATTATCCTTCTTACTATTTGGATCATACATTTTACTAGAGTTCACATTCCTTCCACTGGGCGCCATTTTTTTACAATGGAATACACTAGGTCAGTTTATGAATTGCAATAAATAATTCCAAACTTGTAAAATACCTAATGTAGACTAAATAGTTTATGGATATAATCCAAATTCATAAAAAAAAATTCATTGAGGAAATATATACTCATAAACCATTCATAATTGTTTTTAAAGAAAATTAGAATTATCCTATGCATATCCCCAGGAGTGTCATAACCATGTGTGCAACAAGGTCCGTTGTTGTGCACTAGTTGTCGTCCAAGTATAGCTCAAGGCGGTGTTTTCGGGTTTTACCCCTAGGTACATCTGTTCCAGAGCCGCCTCAACTAACTTGTATCCAGAAATGGATGTATTACTGGGAAAACACACAAAATCTATACAATATCAAAATTCTAGGAAGTTCTTCTATACTAATCCTCAATGTCTATCTCAAGGCTATGTGCTCTAATCAGAGTTTATCTAAATCAAGTTTCCAAGGTTTGTATTAAACCTAATCTGATACCAAATGTAACACCCCGATCCCAGTTACCCAAAGTCGGTGCATTATTATATAACAATGGCATGATCACAAGTAAATCATGTCTCGAAAGACCGATCAGTTTAGTATTATTGTAAACCAGATTCATACATAAGTTCAACTTTACAACTTGAAAAGAAACACAACACAAATGTATTTAATTAGAAACAACCAATACTCCTATATAATGCCTACATGTCACTCGTAAATAACTTCTTAATATCCTGAGAAAATGAAACATAGAAAGATGTGAGCTCAACCACTCAGTAAGGGTAAGTAATACAACAGAAAATGACATAAATATTATGCATGGTAAATAATTAAAACCACATGCATTTACCAATAATAAACATGAATTATTTTATGGAAATAATTTTAGCTTAGTAAATTATTCCATAATAAAACATAATCATGGGTATTCTACTAGTCAAATGATCACATGAACCATCAATATTATTTCCATAATGAGGGAATGTATAATGCCCGAAATTATAACACATTTTGTCAAGGCCTCGGCTAAGACGTCTAAAAATGATTAAGGCCTCTGCCAAAATCATAAATAAAATTAGGAAAGGGCCTGATCAAATTCCATGTCTAGTTGTCTCATGAGAACTATCGATGCATCGAGGAGTTATAGCGGGGTCCACTCGTCACTTACTATGTCCAATACATTCCTCATTTGAAAAGTTTGAAACATTACATAAACAATCATATTAAAACTAGCATACAAAATGTCAACACATTATCCATAAACCATGAATGGAATAGAAATAACACATCCACAGTCAAACATATCATAAAAACCTCGATAAAATATGGAATATTTCTATAGTAATAAATCAACTTCAAACATGTTTAAAATCCATCAAAGGATGTTGACATAGATGAAAATGATTCGTAAAAATCATTGAGAGAAATACCCCTTTTTCATGAAATCATCTGTATGTATCAGAATTTATAAAAGAATTCATTTAAAAGTTACTTTTGAATCAAAGTGTCCCATACCAGTATGAAACTTTTTAAATGATTTATCATTTCAAAATATTCATGTCCATATAAATAAATCCTTAAAATCGTTTTGAAAATATGTACATTAATTATAAGTGTTTAGAAAGATAAATCTATAAAACATTTAAAATTATGATCATGATAAATATTACCTTTCATGAATCCTTAAAATATTTATTTTGAAATAATTTTTATGAAAAATGGACATGGATGATAAAAATGTCCTAGTAATTACTTAAACATAAACAATCTTAGATAGTATGAGATTGAGGAATTAACCCTAAACATGAACTAATCCTTGGTGAAGGGTAGGTTAAGCACTTTTATTATAGTTTAATAATTGTTATTAAATTATACAAGAATATTATACAAAAATATGATATCATATATTATCTTTTAAAATAGATTTGTTAATAATATTTTAGTATTATCGTAGTTTTGGGTATTCACTTACTCATTTTATTTTATATGTTTTCTTACGTAAGCCATGTTTTTTATCCATAGGTTGTATCCTATTCATATCCAGAATGATATCAAGTCCTTAAAAATTATTTTTAATCATCAAATAAAAATTATTCATGAATGGATATGATGGGAAATGAATCTCATCGCGTTCGTGGACTGTAGTCCGTCCGTACGCACGAGCGACAATATCAATATTTTGATATTAAAATAATATATAATTGGATGGTATATCATATATACAGAATCATTATAATGTTTTATTTATTATTTAGATCAATTAAACATCATTATAATTCCCATCCAAATGATAATGTTTCGAATAACAATTAGACCACGACGTGGAGACAATAAGCCGTACGTACACACGTATGGTGACATGTCATTCAATGGATGGATAGAATATTCTATATGGTCATAAAATATTTATAATAACATAATAGTATATAAAATATAATAGAGTTATTATTTTATAATGTAAATAACAAAGAATATTTAAGTGGAATAAATAAGGAACTTGAAAGAGAGTGGTGAAATCATTACCTCTTCATCGGGTTCTTCCTTTTGATTTGATCAAAAGGGATCCTTAGGATGGCTTTCTGTTCAAACTATGGCCTCTATGTTGAAATAAGTAAATTTTACAGAATATTTGGGAAGAGTTTTTCCAAACCAAAGGGCTATTATGGTGTAAATTAGTGAGAAGGGGGAGTTCCCTTTTATTATAGGGGTGAGGGGCACCTTAAGAAAAACATAAAATATTATTTTATAATAAATTCATATTCGGTTTCTAATGGCCCCAGAATAATTTATTTCGATGATAAGGTGGGTAAGGGGAGAAAAAAACTCAACCAATAGGTTTTATATAGGTTTGGGTCACTTTATTAACTTTATCTTTTAGTTTTAACTCTTATTTAATTAATTTGACATTTACCGCGTCTCTTTGTATTTTTATATTATATAGATAATAAACATACTATATACTACCAAGCGACCCTCAAGTGATCCATTAATGATACAACTATCATTATATAATTCCTTTGGCTAAATAATAGGTTTTTAAATATATAATATCAATTAATAATATAATATTTGTTTTAAAAACTCATTTATGTCAATTTTGACACTATTTAATAATTGATTTTTGTTAAAGTGTTAACAACTTTATTAATTCTAAAAAATCATTTAAGAAATAATAAAATGTGATAGTAACATATAAAAAATTTTTATGGCATCAAAACGTTCAAATTATATTTATTTTATCATTTATAATACCAATTATTTGATTCATTCATTAATAAGGAGACTACTGCATCATTATTGGGTCATAAATAAATATAATTATTAAATTTATAAAAATTATAAATAAAATACTATAATGTAGGAAATAGTTTTATTATTATAATTAATATTTTTAGTCTAAAATATAACATATATAACTCCATGTAGAAATTGTTTTTTTAAAAGATATATGCTTATGTCCTTTTTGTATTTACTTTAACTAAATTAATATAATGTGTCATTATCACTTACAAATGGATCCATGGGGTCCCAAAATCGACCAAAAGATGCCCATGGTCGGATATGTATCAACCAATAGGTTTAGGAGACGTTTTATGGTAATTTATTATTATTATTATATTATTTTTACCCTTATTTACCGGATTTACTTTTAACCATGAAAAATAAAATATTTACTGAAGTAATTATTCAAAATGTCTAAAAATAAAAGTTACCTATTTACACAATTTGGAAATTATAATTCTAAATATGGCATCAATTTTTCTAAATTCAAAACACATAAGTGGAAAAAATTAATTTAAAATAAATTCCCACTGACAAAACAAAAATCGTGTATTTAAGAAATAATAACTATCAAAACATTGACACGTGTTTATGTCCGGGTTAAATGTGAAATTACGTCCAATGATCAACATTGTATTAATTAGTAAAAATATATTATAAATATTCTTTAAAATCACTCAAATTAATAATTTATCACTATTAATAATTTCGATTAAAAAAGTTGTGTTTAATTAAAATTTAGTTATTTTCACTATTCATCAAATTATGAAAGTTATCAGAATAGTACCAAAAATTCACCCTATGCTAATTTTGATATTCCAAATCCAAAAATGAAGACCATTCTGAATGATAAAATGAATAATATTTCAAAAAGATAGATTTACTATTCATAACAGCTCGTTTGATTGGTTGTGATGTGTATTTGAACTCGACGTTCCATACAACACAAGGTACTGTATTATTCAAACAGAAGGGTATCGTGGAAGCTTGGGGTGTTACATTACTCCACCAGAGGAAATACATGCACTGGTTTATGAGAGTATGGAGAAGATGACTCTGTGATCAATTTTATTGGATTCTATGATTTGGACCCTGATTAAAGAAAGGATGTATTATGATCTGAAGTGCTTGACCATGAAAAACAATACTTGAAGGTAGGGGGTCACTTTTATTGTGGATAATATATAAATATAAGATCATTTATTTCAGGAATCTGGTTGTTGTTCTAACGAGTATGTGAGAAGACTTTTTGAGGGAATTTTGGGTCATGATGTGGGTGGTACATCCATGCGTGACAAGAATATATCATCACATATGATGATAGTTATGGCGCAGGGAATGAAAATAGAGATAGAAGGGTCTATAAGAAGATTCTAAAATTGTCAGTAGGTAATGGATGAGAATCAATGAAATGGTGGTTTACTAATGTCATTTCCCATTTTGAAATTGATGTGGGATAAAGTGCCTATAGAGCTTTTGGTTGGTTTACTGAGCACACCTCGTTTGAATGACTCTAAAATGGTTGTTTTGGATATACATAAAAAAATTGTATTTTTTTCAATATATTACAGACATTATCAGTGGATAATATGATAGAATTGTATGCATAGGATATCATCCATCTATATAGAGTTCTAGGGTCTATAGTTCCAATCCATGACTCACACTTTACTTCATGCTTCTAAATGGGAATACAAAAGGCTTTTGGTATGCATGATTAATTGAGTGTGGCTTTCTAGGCATATAGAGATAAGAAGTTGAATTATAATATACTCGTGCTTGAGAATATGTTGTGGGCATGTGTTCCATACATTGGAGGATCTTAGGATAAGCACACACCATTGATGGATTTTTCCTATAAGAAAAGTTATCATCCAATGATACAAATTGAACCATATGAGACCCATTATGACGAACCATCTATATCACCACTATACTGGATAGAATAATGAGATTAAGTATCACTAAGACCAAGTCTCATGCAAGAGACATCTAAAAAGGTTCCGCTGCTATTTAAAGGTATGGATAAAACTCAGAGTAGAAAAAATTATTATTTAAATAGATATAGATGAACCCTAATGTTTAACTCGGGTTATATTTTATTCCATCAAGTGTCTACAAGGTTGGGTCAGCATAGGGTATGAAGGAAGGTCAAGTTGGTACCCTAGTTCATTGGACCATTTGAGTTTTTGGTGAGAATTTGGTAGGTGACAAAGTGAATGGATCTTCCATAGAGATATAGTTCTATGAAATATGTTTTCCATGTATAAAAAATATAGAGGTATCACTCTTAACATTCACATGTATTCAACATTGGTGATATAGAGCTAGAGAGAGATGTGCCCTTTAAGAATCATTTGATACGTGTGTTGGATCACTGTGATAGTTTGATGGGGGGAATGATCATGCTGATAGTTCATGTAATGTGGAATCATGGGCATGTGTTGATGGAAAAATAAAAAAGGGGGTAGATAGGAATTTTCATGGGGCCAATCATTATAACTAATAATATTATAGTATATTAGTAGTTAATCTCAAGGAAGAGTTATTGTAAGGTGGGGAGATTGTTGGATACCATCCTCTTTGGAGTAATCATAGTATCATATTCAGGTACTCTTTCATTCCTTTTATGTTGTAATTTTATTATTGTTTTACCTTTTAGCATGTTTGGGATGAAATTTGATAAAAAAGGAAGAAACAGGGATGTGTAGGGTTAGATCATGGTTAGAACACATTTTTTTCTTACTGAGTTCCCCATCTGAGCAATCAATAAAACCTTATACAGAGGAGAATTGATTGGTTGGGAAATTTATTGTAAAACATTTCACCATATTATAAGTAACCATAATACCCTATAAAATTGGTTCATGGTTTAGGCCCATTGTTAGGGGAAACAATGTGCCTTTCTATGATAACTATAAATGGGAATTAAATTAATGGAATTAACTGTTTTAAAAATTCATGGACCCACTTTTTAATACTAAATCGACCCCTATTCAATAATAAAACATCTTTCAAAATTATGGATCCATCTCAATATATTCCAAGCCCTTCCAAAAAATATTTTCAATGGTTCCAATCCTAGATTGAATGTCCTCATCCCTCTTAGAAAGGGGATATCATTCTAATTATTTTCTCATTTATACTAATTTCTTCTCTATTTCATTAAAAGATATTATTATATAATTTCAATATATCTATAACATGTTTGGTATATATTAATCTAGGATTATATATCTATATAAATATTTATCATAACATGAATTTATCATTATTCATTTAGGTTATCGATCTGGATCTCATTTTACACTATTACTCGACTAGATTTTGGGAATTTCCATGGGGTAATTGTTCATTTATGAATCATGGTAGGTGTTATATTAATCAAATCTCAAAGTCTTGATATTAATTACCATTATGTAATTGAATAATTTATATTGATGCTTTAGAAATTTTAATTACTAAATTTGTTTATTTAATTTCGTCAATTAATTCATTGACGAGTTAATGATACTAAGTTAATGGGATAATTATCCAAATTTTTAATTTTTAATTTCGAGTAAGTTATTGGTGAATCAATTATTTTAAGTTTTTATTTCTAGTTGAGTATTAATTATTGAATTATTTTATAAATATTAGTATTGTATATTATATTAATTGATTATATAATTAAATAAATAAGTGACATGATTAAATAATTGTTGAAATTAATTAATGGGGAAGATGAGATTAATGAATTGTTGAATTAATTAAAGGATGATATATGAATGGAAATTTTTTGACATTATTAATTGATGTGATATGATCAATTAATTTTTGTAAATTAGTTAAAGGTATTGATGTGCTTAATTAATTAAAAAATTAATTAAGGGGAATAATTTTAAAAACAAAAAATTGAATTAATAATTATAATGAAAATATTAAATAATTTTTGAATTAATTTATAATATTAATTGTGAAACAAAATTATGTTGTATGACACATGGTTGTGATTATGCTATCGTGGAGTATAGCATGGGTTAACTAGGTTGTAAGAGATGGATTTACTACGGAAGACTATGATAACTTCCATTGTTACTTCTAAAGGATAGTTAGAGCCTTTAGTAAAGACTATGAGAGATTCCATTTTGATTTCCAGGGGACTATAACATACTATAAAGTTTGTTTAAGAAAAATAACCTGAGAACATTCTCTTTTTCCTATAATATTAATATGTTTTTTTTAGTTTCTCGTGCTAGTCATTAAGTTTGAGGCATATGTGCACATTACTCATGCCAGACTAATTTTCATATTTTATGAAATTTATTAGACATAAATTTTGATAGTGAATGGTAACAATGAAATTCAGATATACAATACCCTTTTGGGATTGTTTAGAATATATCACAATCCAAATGAGGTATTGAGGATCTGGTATCCTTAGTAGCCTAGGGTTTACATGGTTAAAATAAATTTATAATGTGATGACTATTTATATATAAATTGTAATTATTTACTTATATATCTTTATAGACGTTCTATTGATTGGGTATTGTTTTAGAAGCCATTGGTGGTGGCCTTCTAAGTTATACACACACCCTACCCTGGCTGTCTGATATGTACGCAAATAGATATCTTATTTAAGGATAGGATATAAGAAAATGAACTATGTTATATGGATGATATGGAATGGAACATGTTTTAGGGAACTATACATGGTTCAAAACCCAATTGGTATTTTTCAGTGTCTTTAATTTTTAGTAAATTTATAAATTGGCACATACATTAGCATGGAATAATTATAGTTTAGATTGATATTGTATCTCTTGTTTTGGTCACACTATTATCTTGGAATAGTATTGATTCTAGTTACATTTTATGAAGTTATTTTTTCTTATTTTACACTAGTGTATCACTCTGATAAAAGATGGAATAGTCTACCCATGATAAATATTAGACTCTCACTACAAGTGATCATCCTCTCTAATAAAGGGAGGCATGCCTAAGGTTATGTGCAAACCCTTCCTGGAGCACCAGTGTGTGGCACCCAGACTGATAAATTACAACCAATCACATAATGATCAATCTAAAAGAAAAACATGTCCACCATAGATGTTATAAATACAATAAGGTTAAAAAAATTATTTTATAAAAATATAAATATAAAACAATATATTACATGACCATAGAACAACATAAATATGTACATAATATATTATTTGGAATGGCTATTGATTATATATCATAATAAAACACTCCTAAAAAGATATATCATTACTTTATCCTAAGACTACAAACTAAATCAAAATAATTTACAACCATTTTTAAACCTCATTCAGAAATAATATTTACATATGATGTCCTTATAGACATATCAAATGTAATGATCTTATTCATAACATGGCTAAATAAATTCTTAAGAAAGGTTGAACTAGATTCTCCACAAGGGGAATCATAAGAGATAAAAATGAAAGATCATAATTTAGAATAATGTAAACATGTGGGTATGGGAACATAATGAGGTATATCATCCTAACATAAGTATATCATATCTAATAAAACATATTACATAAGTCAATATTCATAGACTAAGGATTTGAGGAAAATAAAATACCTGATTTGTATGGATATGGTTACATGAATCAATAATCTGGAAAATAAAGAACATAATGATAGGTAAAAAATATTTTTCTATAATGATTCAATTTTATATTCATATTATTTAAATAGATTCATACTAATAATAATTATTAGAACCTCAAAAAAATATTTATATTATTACAAGGAAGTTTCATATGATTTTTCATTTTGAAAAGGAATTTGTTTTTAATCAAACGTAACTATTCTCCATGTAACATATGGTTCTGTTTAAAAATAAAATTTTGAAATTTTGAAATATAATTTTAATAAGATGAAAAATATATTCTAATTAATTATGTAAAATGTTTCTTGGGTCCATTTCATTATTTTTCATTAATGGTAGATTTTGGGATAGTAGGGGAAAATATTGTTTTCTCAAATACCATATCATTTATTTTGACTAAATAATAACAGGATAAAATTAAATTTAAAATTATAAGTCATATATGATATATTTATTATTATTAAACTATTAAAATTAATGAGATTAAATGTTATACATTATTTTTTTGAGATTTTATTTTTTGATTAAAAATGATTTTCCCTGAAATATTTTCATTTTATTATGCTTACTTATAAATAAATTAATTTTCTGAAAATTAAGTACGTAATTATTAGAAAATATATTTACTATATTCATTTTGATGATTAAATTGGTTAATATATTCAATTATAAATTTTAATAAAAAAAAGATACCTGGGAAAAAGATAGTCACCATGATAACGGTAAAAAGGGTTATTTGGTGGATTAAAAAATGGTACAAGAACATAAATAAAACAAAAAAAATTTTGAATGTGATTCATTGATTGTATAATTAATTATAAATATCATATATCAAAAACTAGTCTGTTTTGGGTGACAATACTTGGGTCAAACATTTATTGTATATTAATAAATCATGTATATAGTAGTGTCCCACTCATGTCTCATATAAATTGAGCCCCTAAGGACATAACTTATCCAAAAACATATTCACTATAGGTCAAAAAATAATGAAATAAATTCATCAGAAACTCTATTTAGAATGTTCTAGTGTTTTTCACTTCTTAAAATCTTGTCTATGATATCCTAAATAGAGTATTAATGGAGGGAATCCAACAAATATATAACACTATTAAATGTTTTATTAATTATTCATTCTAATTTTACCTCCTCAAAATATAATTTAAGCATAATATTTTAAATAAATAATTTTAATTAGTTTGCTGGAATTTATTTATGTTACTGTTACAACCATTATCTAACCACCTTCATCGTTATTAAAAATGTAAATGTCTCACTTGTTATTTGTAGACTATCGACATCACATAAAATATATATCATTTTCATCACTACATTATATGGATGTTTATAAAAATGAAGTTAATGATGTAGAATTATATTTATATTATTGGTAGGATTCATTAAATATAAATGGGTCATTATATAATATATTTTATAATAAATTTTCAATATAATATTTAACATCCAAAAATAGGAATACTAAGAAACATTATTAGTAATAACTTCTTATAACTCTATTTTATTTATTATCAACATTTACATATTCCTGAATCTGATTTATCACTTTGATAAATATTTTTTTGGAATTATTAGACTTATGAATTTGTGTTATTAATTCTATAATATATCATATCCTTATTAAAATTATCATTATAATGTATTCTTGATTGAGTTAATCATACCACTTATATGAACGGTGATAGAATATTTTTCTGTTGAGTGAATAAAAAAGATTAAATATGCTAATAATATATTTTAATGATGATTTATATATATTTTAATAGTTTTATAAGGCCATGTTTTTAACATAAATGTTGAATTAGACATTTAAAATAATGGTTACATAAATCTAACAAAAATATCTTATCAATGAATGGTTAATGGAAAAGTGACTATATCATAAACTATAAAATTAATTTTATTAATTAATTATATTCACCATATATCATCACTCGTGTAAAAATTGTTGACAAATAATATACCAAATGTTTACTAATACTGAGTTTCCAATGAATCTCTTGTGATTATGAACAAAAAATCCCAAAATAACGATGTGAACAATACAAATTCTGTAAATAATTAATGAATGATAATAAATGGAGTAAAATGAATAATAATATTAGAATAATTAGGAAATTTTATTTAATTAATCAATATCATTTATATAATTTTGTTATTTAAGAGAGTAAAAGTTCAACAATTAAATTTGTGACTTGAGGTTATTAATACTTATTTTAAACATTATTTTTAATGATTCACTTAATTACCATCAAATATTTATCTCTTATATCCATACTTCTTGGACTATTTTTTTCCAAACAAAAAAATATTATTTATGGAATTTTATAAAAATCATTAACTTACATTATAAATGTATCAAAATAAATCCTTTTACAAATTTACATATGAGATTGTTTTGACATTATTTATACAACTTTGAATCAATTTTCATTAACATTTACTACTGGACTAGATTTCTCCGAAAATAATATAGGGTCCCAACCGCTGAAAACCCAAAGGTAGTGTTTACTACTATTACATTAGCATGATTATAGGGGATCATGTCCAAAAGGACTAAATCTCTTAGATGTTTCGGTAAACTCAACACATATATAATTCTCATATTTACAATAAATACATTAATTCCACCATATATTTTTTTGCGGATAAATTTATTCTATATAGTTTATCCTTGAATATCATTATTTATACACTTCATTCATTCTTGGAGAATGCAATAAAAATAAGGGTGTTATTTAATCCTCAGTAAGGGTAAATTTTAGTTGAAGAAATATTTGATCAATAAGATTAATAATTATGGTATGGTAAAAAATCAAAAAAAAACATGTAATTAGAATCTAAGAAGGAAATTCATTATAAATATGGCAATTTAATAACTAGATACACATTCTATTCAAATAACTAGACAAGGAAAATTCAATAAGGAAATTATATAAACTAAAACACATTCCATTCAATCAATAAAATAAGAATGAAATGAATGCATAGATATATAAATACAAAATTTCATATATAATTATAAATTAATCAAAACAAGGAAAATTCTTAATTGATTAATTTTTTTCCCAAGCATATAATATTTTTACCATAATGATGTTTGAAAACATGTTGTGAAAAACCCCATTAGTTTACGCTTGCGGAATAATTTCATCCCCTTACCCTAATAATGAATCATGGGGATTCCATTAACCAGTCCACAATCCATAGAGCTTATATTAATTGGTTTTAAACCCTTAGGGAATGAATCAACCAATCCTCATCCTGTATTGGGCATATCAAAATCCTTTAAATAAAAAAAAAGTGCCATATCTAATATTCTTATGGAGTAAATGATAAATATTTATCAATATTTTCAGAATCAATCAAACAATTTTTGAAATAAACACCATATAAAAATTAGTATATTGTTTTTACAATATCCAGATAAATGAGAAATCATATGGATTTATTGGGTAAATTCAATGTTCAATGATAATATGAAATTGAATATTAATGATGGGCTAACAATGGAATCAAAAAAGTTAATTTCAATACTATCCATGGCCAAAACAATCATAAACCATCCATAGGATGAATAAAGATGGTATCAGTAGAACATATCCCAAGTGAATGAATAAATATGTTTTCTTATTGATTACTATAAATTCTATAATAACATATTTTTGGATCATTACTGAGGAAAATATAATTATCATTTAGAAAAAGAATTCAAAATAGTTTACATTTAATGTCACATTTAAAAACATTTTCATTTATAATAATCTATCTAATCTTGGAAAATATTCTTTGAAGAAATGATGTTTTGGTAAATCCAAAACAATTACAATGTTAAAATAACCTTCCTTTTTCATGGTAAAATGGTTAGAAAAGTGACTTGTTCAGAAAATTATAAGAATATTTCTTTGACCACAATTTTATAAGACAAACAATGATAAAAATGTCTTCAAAAAATCATTTTGGAAACGATAACAATATTTTTTTCAAAATCTTATTATGAAATAGGGTATGAAAACTGGGTTCTCTAACTAAATAGATAAATCAATGTTTGTTTTCTTAAAATCATTTTCTATAAAATTTTATGTTCCATAGATAAAAATATTATCACTATAACATGAGAAATACCAGGAATAACCAGAGGAGAAAAAAATTTATGGTTTTATAATACAATTATAAAATAATTTCCTCTGAAGGAAGTTAATGTGTAAAGAGTTATGAATAAAAAGATATTTAAATGGAAACCCTTGAAAACATTATTATTTATAAGTGAGAAAGAGTCAATGTGTAGATTATTTTTATCTACTGTAAATCCACAAAACAAATTTAAAATAAATCAATAAATTTTCAAATTAATTATACACAAAATCATGATGTATTAAAGGTAAAAATGATGAAATATTACCCATATTAAAACAAATTGTTTTATGAAATTATCTTACACTTGGTAACTTCTAAATCGAATCCATTTAGATGAAATTATACAAACTAAAACTCAAAATATCATAAAGAACGAATTGATCAGGAAATTATATGCATATATGTTTGTATGTAAAGAATATATATGAGATTTTGTGCACAAAAATATGGTAATTTTTTCAAGAATATGTTTACAATCTGAAAATGGTGCGATATTGCAATGATAATCATTAAAAATTTCTTCCAGAATAATTATATTTAGACATTATAAAGTGTGCCATTGAACTTTACACCATTTGAATCAAAATAATCATGAATTAATAACATTATATGAAACATATAATATCACAATAATAATTATATTAATGATTTGATATTATATATTCCAATATATACCCCATTTAAAAAATAATTGGTGTAAAATAACAAATAAGTCTCAATGGAAATTATATTTAGATTAAATCCCTTACATTGTAATTCCTTTTTAGGTAAAAATTTATTCAATTATTTTATAATGGTTTCAAAGAATTCACAAAATAAAAAATTCATATTTATTAAATTATATATTATATATTATAATATATTATTACCAATTTGTCACAGTAGGTCATATGTACACAACATTCATTTATATTTTTATTAAAAGAATTAAAATTAAATTATACACATATATATTATATTTATATTGTCATATCAGTCTCATATATGTTACATAGTTTTATTTAACCGATACATTATACATTCCATGTATAGTGTGAAAAAATCACATCGCTTTGAGGGGGAGGTAGTCCACCCTTCCACAAATGATGTTGTCATATTCCCAAAAAATGGTGTGAAGAATGTTTTTCTTATAAAAAATTATAGAAGAATAAATTCATAATATATGTATATATATATTATTATATATAAACAATGTTTTATCTTAATTCCCAACCATGATATAGGGTAATGGAAAAAAGGAACAACCACATCTTGTGAGGAAGTAGTTCACCGTACACATATACGGTATGTTTGTTACCCATTAGTTAGATAATTTTGTAATTTTAGGTAAAAACCGTTATATAAAAACATATATGTATATTTATGATACTTTTTATTATATAATCATGGAATAATAATAATATAATTAGAGTATAATGAAATAAAACTAATGAGCTTGATGAAAGATGTTACCTCTTAATCATATAACTCCTTTTGGTTTGAACCAAAGGGCATCCATTGTTGGATTTCATTCCTTATAGAGGCTTCATTGATGTGGCTAGGTATTTGTAGGCTATATTTGGAATGATAATAGTATATAAAAAGTGGTTGGTATTTTTGAGGTAGTGGAGGATAAAAGGTCTTTTTATAGTTTAGGAGGAGTGAAAATCTGATAAATTATTGGAAAAAGAATTCCAAGAATCGTTTCTCTTTTAATTTGGATGAAATAAAGATCCATGATATGGAAAAGTTAAAATAGGATATATATATATATATATATGTGTGTGTGTGTGTGTGTGTGTGTGTTTATAAAAATTATTTTTGGCAATTTTAAATGTTATTTGGGATATTAATATTAATTGTTATTCCAATGTTATGCTAATTTTTATCTTAATCGTTTGGAATAATTATAATTAATTTCACTAATATTAATGAAAATAACATAGTTGACCATAATATAAATTATAAATTATGAAAATTCCAAAAATTAAATCCATTTTTTAAATTTCAAAATATTGAATTGTTTTATATTATTTAAAATTTAATCATGTAGACCTGATGATAATGGGTGGTTTTAAAGTAAAATGTTTCAAATGATTACTATGAATTTATATAAAATTTCAATGTAAAATTTATTCTAATACATAAATTATATTAAGTAATTAAAATTTTATATAATTATACTATAAACATAATTTTTAATATAAATTATCTTTATAATAAAATTATATGAAACATCACCTTTTAATTAAAAATTTATATTTCCATAATTCATTTAAAAATTAAACATCACCAAAAAATTAAAATTAATCACCCTAACATAACTTTTACATTTACCTTTAAAAATATAATTGTATATTCACATTTGAGGTATATTAATTTTACAAAATTTGATTTAAAATAGGTTCTCCACAAAAAGGTGGTAAACGTGCCTTGATAAAAATATAAGTTGTTGTGTAAATTTTGTTTATTCTAATATTATGCCTAATGAATGTATTTGATAAATGTGAAAAAAAATTTATTGAATATATAATATATATTTTTCCATAATTTTCTAATTTAATGTAATTTAATTAATTACTATAATATTTATTTGTGAGACAAAAAATAAATTTCTATAAAAAGCACCATTATTTTCAATTTGTTCTGATATTCATTTCTTATTAATTTCACAACAATATAATTTTTTCCTATTTCTGTAATATATATTATTTTATAAGATTTTTAATACTATTCAAAACTTCTTATTTAACATCTAGGTTATAACTTATTATGTTAAAAACTAATATTTGAAAAATATATTGTTGATGGGTAAAATTTGGTCGTGCATGTTGAATAATATATCAAAGGAAGGTTTTGTTGAATGTAATAGAAGATAACATCGTATTGAATTCATAATAATATAAATCGTATATATAATTTTTATAAAATTATAAATATATTTTAATGTATCAAGATATTATATCCCCATATTCATTTGGTGTTTTGTGTCATACAATCAATCAAATAAAATTTTCTTTTTTTAGAATTTTTGGGTGTTACATTCTCCCCACATTAATTTAAATGTGTCCTCAAAATTACAACATGATCTCAGTAGTAGATTGCCTGATCTTTTGTTTGATTGAAATCCAACATCATGATAAGGGGTCATAAAAAATTATCTTAAAGATAGATAATGAAAAGTTAAAATGTTCACATAGAAAAATATATGACTGGGTCTCTAGGTAATAGATCATAAGTGACAAGTATATATATGTACATGGAGGAAAAGCCTGAATATTTATAGGTAGTTATTAAGGTAATAAATCAGAAACAATTTTATTATAAATTTAATGTTGAGGGCCTCAAATCCAAAAATATTAAATGATTTAGACAACCATAAGAAAAAAATAAAGGTATTCTTACAAAATCATATTTAAAATAGTATTCAGAATATTGATGAATTATTTTATTACCTATGTATTTATCAAAATATAATTACTTGATAAATTTTTATAAAAAAAATTTCATCCATTGGATGTGCTTCTATCAATTTAATATTCATTCATTAATTTATGAAATGTATATCCTAAAATTATCATTAACTCATGAAGCACAAAAATATATTTTTAATATATATTAAGAACCATAAATGTGTGGAATGTATAATTATTGGTCTCTAAATATTCTCCAATGATAATATAATTAATAAAATATCTTCTATTCCTATAAATTAAAAAAATTGTTCACTATTAATATTTATTTGTAAATTTTATTAACTAAAAACAATGACATTTTATCATGTACATTTCATAGGTCAGTGGTTGGCGTTAAACCCTTGGCATCCTATGGTCATGGGTTAAAGAATTTCATCCATACCGAACTTGATGGGTTGTCACCCATCAAACATGTTTTTCTATTCTAAAACTATATAATTTCACAAATAAATATTATAATCATTATTGATATATCGATAATCAATAAATAGCATTTTTTTAATCCGTAAAATATATACTCAATACATAAATACATCATTGATTTTATTTCAAAATAGATCATTGCTTTTTCTATGATTTATACTAGGTTATTCATTGTAATTTTATATTCCAATCCTTGAAAATTGATTTTAATGAAAATTTTATTTTCCCTATGTCAATCTCCCATGACTATTAAACTCGGTGTACAGTAAGTCTCGTTGTCCTGTACTAGGTTACATTGAGTCAAGAACAACACACATTGTCAAAGTTGTTACTCATAAATACATCTATTCCAGAACCACGTCTACTTGTTTTTTCAGTGAGGTATTTTTTCTAAGAGAACTATATTATCTACGTATAATTGAAATATTAGTATGTTCTTCTGTAATTATCCTCAAATTATACTATTAAATATTTTCTCTAATCATTGTTTTCTTAAATCAACTTCCCAAGGATTCTAATAAACCACAATTGATAACAACATTAGTGACCTTACCGAAAAAATCTCAGATATTGTGTCTTCTACCATTACATTGGCATGATTACTAGGAATTAAATTTCAAAGTGAACTAGAGTTTAGTAGTCTTGGTAATCTAAACATATACAGATGCTTTTTTTAACAAATAAATACACTACATAACGTATAATTTTTTCAGTCAAGGAAAACTTTATTTCACATAGAGAATCATATCATTAATATTAGTCTTCTTATATTAGGATATTAGGGAAACAAAATAAGGCTGATATAAAATTATTAGTCAGGTTAATTTATAGTGGAATCAATCATGACTCGATGATAATAATAATTCAGGTATGGTAAATAACACAAAACACATACATGTAATCATAAAAATGGGATAGAAGTGCATTTATTGTACAACAAGATAATAATTTGAGACAAATTCCATTAATATATCAAAAATTAAGTTTATTTTGACATATTGGGCCAATAAAAGTGAAAAAATGTTATTTTACATATGTTATACATTAAAAGCTGGTAAAAGTTCCTTAAAAAAATATTGGTTCTTATTTGTTAAAATGGATTTTTTACCAATTTATGTCAATATAATATATTTTATAAATGTAAAAATATATTTTATTTAATATATAATATATATATTATCTTCATGAATAATGTTTTTTTAATTTTAATTATTATGAAAAACAACATTGAGGTCATAATAATAGTTTTCTATAAAAACATCATGTTTGTTTTCAATGGGTTCTTATATTAATTTCTAATAGATTCATATCTAATGAATTAGTCTAATATTATAGTTAACTATAGAATTTAATAATTTAGTTAATTTGATTCAAAACCTCTAATTTAACTGTTATGTTATATATAATTATATTAAATGATAATATTTTAATGATATATTATTATTCTATAAAATTCGGTCATTTGTGTTGAGTAAGCTACCAAAGAAAGACCTTATTGGTTAAAATACAGAATAACTAATTATTTCATGAATTGAATGATATATCATAGATTTAATTTTTCAAAAATATATAATACATTTCAATTTCTTGTGATATTATTTCCCCTTTTGGGATCAGTGTTGCATGTCATAAACGCTATTGAATATAATGTTCTTAATTTATAAAATTTCAAAATTAAAAAAATTATATAATTATTTATTAAATATTATTGAAATATTTCTAGTGTTTTAAAAATAATATTACATTACTATTATTCTCTTCATTATTTTTATTTTTAAATATTATCAAAATAATATGATATTTCTTCCCTTTTTTATATGATAAATAAAAGTGGTTTTATTATCTCCTTCAATGTCAATTTTTATGATTTTGATGATAAAAATTTTATATTCCTTATTATATACACAAATTATTGTTCTTCTAAATTATATATGATAATTTTTTAGCATGAGATTTAACACTCAAATGAATTGCGTAATTATTTCTTCCTGAAGGACAAATAGTTGGAAGTAAAAGAATAGGTTAATTCTATAGAAATGGTAACATGAATTGGATATTTGAAACATTTGATGAATAAAATTTTCTAATAAAAAATTATGTTTTTTATAGGATATATATATGTTTTAATACCTTTCTATAATAGTGGTTGTTGTCTCATGTGATTATGAGTTCAAACATTATTCTGTGAAAATTCAGTCATTTAATGTTGTTTTGATGTTTTTAAGTAGATTAAAATAAATCATTTCATTTAAAATACATTAATAATATTTATGTGTTCATATTACATTTTTATATAATTATATAAGATTTAATTATGTAAAGGAAATCATGAACATCCAATCATCTAGTTATAAAGATTCATTTGGGAGTAGTTGGGTTTTATTCAATGTAGAAATGTTACCCCTTGATCTAGCATCAATCCCAAGTTCAAAACTATGTTGGGGTTGATTTTTTAGTTTTTTAGTATTACTATATAATTGTATATGGGTATTCATTATATTGGAAACTACAATAGGGTTACTATGACTACAGAACTACTCACCTTATTTTTTATTTCAGGTCATGTATCTATTCCTTCTGTGAATTATGACTTTAGGATATCGATGGGTTACCTTTTGGTTTCTTACTATATAAATTCCTAAATAGTGGATAGAATGATAGTTCAAATGAGGAAATTGGGGATCAAGATATATATTTTTTAAATTTCATGGAAATCCTAGTATGAACATATTCATTACCAAGTATTATGTGGTAGTGATGATATGCCACAAACTATATATAGGGACAATAGAATATAGAAGATGGATGTAGGAAGGTGATAGGGTCTATTGTAGTGAGAATATTAGAGAATATGTCTTAAATACATGTAGACAGACATTTTTACACTGAGGATCCAGGCTATATAATCTATGGAATTATTCATTTGGCCCATTAGGCCTTGTTAAGGTTCTATAGAGTACATGTACATGATTGGGGAGTGAATGTTGTATTTATTGTTAGCATTCAATAAATTCATTATATGTGTAATACATATATATATATATATATATATGAGGATTCATGATGTTTATATTCTAAAAAAATTTGTATGTATGAAGTGTTGATTCATGGAAAATTCATATACATTAATAGAAAATTATTAGATGTCACGCATAAAGAATAATTATTTATATAGAATTTGATTACATCGTTGGAAAATTTTGTTGGGTGTTTATATTTTGTATATTTTTGTGATGATATTTGGTGTCATGGAAATATTTCATGGAGGACACATTATTTTAAGAACTATAGAAGATGAGAAGAAAGCTGAATTCGGTATCTGAGGAGTTGTGATTGTAGGTTGGAATTTTATGATGAGTTTATGGATTTGAGGGAATTCAAATTGTACCTAGAAATTACTATGTTTATTTTTTATTAAATCCCTATATTAAAAATTAATAGAAACCCCCTTAGATGCCCAAAATAGATTCAATAATAAAATTAGTGGGACTCTATGTTCAACTATTATAATGGGATGACATCATGAGAAAACAAGAAATTGGATCGGTTAATGCATAGTCCACAAGAGATAATGATCATTTTTAAGGACCACAGAGAGTCTAACCACATGACTGCATGAGATGTTCAAGGTTTCCCATGAAATAATGTAGGTAGCACCACCATGTGGGGTGGCACGGTGGTATGGCTTCTGGATTTCTGACCAACCAAATGAGCAGAATGAAGTATATACAACTTCCCTTCCATGGTGAGTTAATTATGTTGGATAACATTGTATGGGTACTTTTCTTGCATCTATAAAAATAATAAGAAACATTGAGGCATCTTATGAGTTCACTCTAATAAAACATGATCCATCAAATCTCAAGGGATAACTCTTCTTTCCCCATTAATATATTCATTTGCGGATGACCACCTCACATAAGAGGGCTCTATATATCTATCTTCTATATGATCAAAATAAAATAGGGAACTATTAACTAAATTTATATGATCAAAAGAATCAATGTCTTCAACTATCTAAAAATCAATGAAATGATTCGAGATGATGAGTGATTTGGGAAGATTAACACCTTATGGATGAAGAGTTTTTTACCATATAGGATGCAACTATTTAGTGAATTATAAATAAAATGAGAATATGTAGACAATATACATTATAAATTAACAGTATAATGGTGATGGTACTTAATATACAATGGTTCGTGATCAATTGATTTTTTTATAGTGGTTCATGATGAAGATAATTAGATGAAAATTTCATTCTCTGTTTATGTTCTTAATGAAACACCACTATGGATAGTGGTTTATGGTGAATTCTATTATTGGTCCCCAAATCACTTCACGGAGGATGACTTATAGATAATGCTTCATGAATCAAATGGTTCACATATGAAATGGTTTATGATGTCATATGAAGTAAATAGTAGTGTTTCATGGATAATGTTATACGTAGAAAAATTATTTTCCAGATGAAGTGTATCCCAGCATCATTACAAACTATGATGAACTGATTTAAACATTGATGCATGATCATAATGTAATCATTCAATAATAACTTAAAATAACAATTTATTTCTAGTAAATATCAAGTTTTATCTCAGTTGAATTAGTGGACAATTCATGTAATTTATTTTCTGAATCACAATGTAGTGAGATGTGAGGCTAATGATTATAATAGAATAAATTTCTGAAAATTTAGTTTTCCCTCACATTGTTGAGATTAGGTTTTCCATAAAATAAAATATTGTGAAATTAATTTTAAATAGAATAGATAAGATTAGTTATCAGTTAAAAAAATTATATTTTATCGGGATAATAGTATGGTGAATAATACTAAAAAATCATTCTTTTTGAGAAGTTCTTGTTTTTGTGAATGGTCCTATGTAAAATTTCATAAGAATTTATGATTGATTAGATACTAATTGAGAATTGAATATGATGGATAATGTTGATATTATAATATATAATTCATGCATATAAATAATTTTGAAAAATAATTCTTCCCCACATTCACATAAATAGTGAGGTTAGTTTTTCATCTTTCTTAGAATTAATTAGCCTGATTAATTGTTTCATTGAGGAAAATAATCAAATATAGGTGAGTGGAAAGTTTTGAGAAATGAAAACAATATATCAAATGGTTCTTGGAGAGTATATGGGAAATAATGATATGAAAATTTTATAGAAGAATATCAACAGATTACCCTGTAGTGTATCAAACCATGAAGAAAGGAGTAATTATTTAGTTGGATCTAGAGCAAGAAGACTCACATGTGATTCTAGAAAAAAAGGCTTTAGTGTGGATTATCAAACTCACTAATATGGATTTTATTGATGCTATGGGATGCAGTGTAAATTTACATTTGTCTTTATTATGTGGTGATATAGTGTTGCTCTGTATATACAAATAAATTTAATATCAAAATAATAGTGGTGAATCCCTTTGGGAAGAATAATGAACATGGAATGGAGTCCGTAACTGTTCCAAACCATATAAAACCATAAATTATTTTATATTTACATCATTATTCTATGTAATGAATAGAGACACAATTTGAGTGGATAGATACTTTTACCAACCATAAAATATTGATTGAATGATTCCACTAATTTGCTTCAACTATAATGGGATAGGACATTTTTCATATGATTGACAATATTTGAAATCCAATTTACTTGATTTTAATGAAGATGAATGTTACTTCAAGAAAATATCTACGTGACACATAAATGTTGAATATGAATGGAAATAGAAGAATTAATCAAGGAAAAGCAATCTAATGAGTAGGAAAATTGGTGAATCGTCATCAGGTAGGGGTGTAGAAGTTAAACAACCTTCTATAAATTATGTGTGATATATATTGTGAACCAAATAAGCTAACGAAATATTTGATGGTTTAAGAAGATAATGATTGAAATGACATATAATGATACATGAATTATAATCTATAAGTGATCTTGATAATAACATGAATATCTATAAAGAGACAAGAATACTAGTAAAGTAAAATAAATACCGTTTTAGGAAACAAGGCAAAAAAATTAATGAATTAAAGTAATTTTTTAATAAGGTAGATAGGAATGAAATGAAACTAAATGATTATGAATAAAATTCATCTATAATTGATAATTTAATGAAGATGATATTAATTTAATTCCAGAAAAAAACAGAATGAAGATATCTAAACTAATAATATGGTGAATAGTCATTAGGATTAAATTTCATTGAAAGAGGTAGAATTATCAGAGATTCTATAATGTATTATATTTTCATTATATTATTTTTTGATATTATATGTGTTATTTTAAAGACCAATAACTAAGAAAGAATGTAATTTTGAGGCCTACTATTCCAAGAATAATTGTTTAGAATATATTAAATATATAAAATAGAATGTTTTCATTGTTTTCTGGAAATGTGGTATAACTTTTAAATAGGTTCTTGAATCATAAATATGAGGGCACCATTGAGTTAATAATGCGATGTTTACCCAAGGTATGGATTAACATTAGTCACTATGGATCATTTGTAGAAAACTCATTTTAGACATGGAAATGGATAAAATAATTTAATAAATTATATTAAATCATTTTTATTGACACATCGATTGTTATTTAATTAAAAAGTCTGTTTTGGAAATTTATTGTAGTTTGATAAATAACCCTGGAGCCATTGGATATTCATTGAGAGAATATTAATTGTAGGAATTCCCCTAGGAGGACGATAATGAGATCATGGATTAACGATTGGAACAACTCATATTCAAAGGATATCAACAATGACCATTACTAATCTTGGCTCTTCTTCATTGAAAAAGCCTAATTTAGTTAGGGCGCTTATTTTGATTATGATATCTTCCATGTACATGATTTGTATAAATAATAATGACCAATAAATGAACTTATTGATATGTGGATCAACTGTATTATTGGATGGGTAATAAGAGAATTATTATTGTGATTGATTTATTTTAATTTTTTATTTATAATTTTGAAGGATGAACATTAAAATTACCATTAATTTATGTTTGTTCCCAAATTCTATTCTAGTAATTTTCTCCTTCCATTAATCGTTCATCACGGGAGTTATTCGTTTGGAAAATGACTCAGCAAATCCAAATTAATTGTTTGTCGCACGCCTTTTTCTTGGTATAATGAACTAATATCATAGATAGGAGATCAACACAGTAAGGCGGAGGTACGATGATTGAGACTGAGCAATTCATAGGATATAGTTCTAGAAAATATCATGCTACATGTCATGTATTTCAGATCTACACAACATGTGGGGCCTCAGACCAGTGTCTATGGCCACAAAATATAGTTAAATATAACAGGTCGTGTGACCTCTATCACACAACATGTGGTCCCTCCCCAAATACTTGTCATGTACTTTGGAGTGTACATTGACACGTGGTCTGGTACATGGTTTTCCAACATGATTATAATCCCCTAAATTGACACAGCTTGAGATATCGTACATTTACCTGAGTGGGACTTGGGGTCAAGGGACACAAAATGTGACACATACAACACATTTTGTACTTTTTTATACATGGCATGGATCCCTTATCATCTATATCATTTATGTGTTTCTATAGGGTTCATTCCCCTTACCATTTCTCTAATAGTTGGTAGGGAATCATTTGATACTCCTAAGATAATGATCCCTTCTATATGAATTCATGGATAGAGTCATTTAAATTCATCTATGAGGCCCAGAGTGTGATCATCTATTCATATATGTTCCGTGGGTGGATTTTTTGTTATCTCCAAGACCAACACTACATGGGCATCAATCAAATACATTGCGAGTGAAAAAATATTTAGTTTGCTGATATCACCTTATGGACCTATAAATGATCTTCATAATTGTATAAATTATATTCAGACTATCATCATGTTGTACTCATGATGAGACCCAATGATTTGTTCCTCTTAGACAAACGTCATTAGTACTATCATACTCAAAAGTGTGTTCTCTAGGATGAGTGCTTAGTGGATTCATTGGTCTAGATTCCAATGGTGGTATATTATGGATGTAACTTACCACTTTAATATTTTCATTTTAGAAAATATCTAGATATTTTTTTTAGTTTTTTGAATACATATACTTGTTTCCAAATGGTTTTATTTTTTGTCGTATGCATTTTGGTTTTTGAGGTGTTCTTCTATGTTTCGTTATACTCATCCCTGAATAGTATTTTCCCGCAAGTGACGTATATTGTGTAGATCATAAAAATATTAACAAAGTCCTTGTTGGACTTGTACCATATTCTGTTTGTTGGTAAAATATCCATAGGCAACATCTATTTTTTGGGTTGTTTGTGTTGGTTTAAAAATTAATCCATGATAGCGTTTTCTAATTTTTGGATTCTTCTTCAGTGGGGTTTTCCTCGCTCGATCCTGACCCTTGGAAATATATGGTGAATAGTTTTCTTGAAGATGAATATTAAATCATATATTAATTTAAGCTTCCTCCTCCCTCCATTCCTATTTATTGTTCAAAGGTTATCGTTTGGTCGCTTTTTGAGAATATGATTTTAGGGTTTTGGAGAATAATATTTGTCCAACTCTAGTTTTGGTTTGCTAGAGTTGGAGGCCCTCTCTTTCATCGATCTGCCATACTATATATGTAATTCATTTCTCTAAACTAAATGATTTAATTTTGGTGAGTATTATGTGGTTATCCTCTTTGAATATCAAGTGTATCTTTATCAATCATTGAGTCAAAGGAGATCGAGAAAATATGGTTTCGATATGGAGATAAATAAATTGTCTTCATTTTTCTTAGATGGTTGTGAATCTTCAATTATGCCGATCTGGGTAGGGTTTATCAGCCTTCCGCTTCATCTTTTTTTTGCTCAGAATCCCATCTGGCAGTTGAAATAATTATAGGCTCCCCAATAAAAAAACACTCGTTGACTATTAATATCTCCTTCCCATTAGTAACACATATTTTTATTGTCCTAGACCTTGGAGGGGAGTTTCCTCAATTCGTGAGGATCAGGAATGGATGGGGAGGTTTTTTCCAGGATGTACACTATGAATATTATCCTATTTTCTGGTTCAAATGAATGAGATTTTGTCACCTAGATTTAGCATTACGTCTCAAGGTTGGTTTGGGTAAGGGAAGGGGGTCAAGAGAGATGGAGATCTAGTTTTTTGATCAAAGGATAGATAGAGAATGACATATCTGAAGTGTGTGGGGTAACAATAATCTAGATGGAATATGATACATTACAGTATGAAGTTCTTTTTGGGCATAAAATCTCCAGAATATGCTAAGTCATGGCATGGGCTCTGATGTTGCTGAAGGGTATGGTTATGAGGATGCTAATGGATCTAATGATAAAAACCAATCTTCTTCAGGTGTAGACATCACTAACATTGAGAATATCATGTCTAAAATAGACACTGGACTGGGCATCACTATTACAGACAATGTAAAGAATTGGTGTAGGAAGAAAATGGCTTGAGACAATCATTACTTTTCAATGGAGGAAGGTGAATAGAGATAGATAGAAACTACAATATAGTTTTATGAGTCTGATGAAAACCCAATTATTTTTAATCTAGATAATGTTAAAAAACTACTACTGGCACTGATAGTGAGGGATTTGAAGATGTGAATGGGAAGAAATCCCATCAATGAATGGATTACTCCAATATCCGTAGAACACTCAAAACAAGGTCTACTGTAACACCCCAACCCCAGTTACCCTGAGCCGGTGCATTATTTTAATACATTTTAATTATTATAAGGAATCATGTCCCAATGGACCGATCAGTTTTGTAGTCTTGGAAAATATATTATATATATTATCTTTACATTACAATTTTAAGCATAAACCATTACATAGATAGTTCTATTAGAATTACAGTTTTCCCTTTAGCTTAACCCTTCATATAAATCATAATACACATCCTTGAATCCTAGGAAAAGAAAACATAAGAAAGGGGTGAGCTCAGATTCCCAGTAAGGGTAAATAATTTAGAGGAAGCTATAAACATTTATGTCATGATGTGTAATAAAAACATCAGCCATTTAAACATAAAGTTGAACATAATATGGTAAAAATATATGAAAAATTACCATATAAACATGCACATGGATATTCTACTAGTAGAATAATCACATGTAATAACTAATTTCATAGTGAGGGAATGCATAATACCGGAAATCATTACTAAGTCCACTGCTTCCTCTTATGAAAAAGATGAAACATAACCTAAACATTCATATTAAAACTAGAAAGAAAAATGTCATTACATTAACCATAAACTATAAATGGTAAAAAAAATAGAACATCCACAGTCAAACATATCATAACTCATTCAATACAACATGGAAGATTGTATTATAATAAATCAACATCAATCGAAAATAATATCAAGTAAAGGATGCTGACATAGTTGAAAATGATGAGTAAAACATTTTGAAAGAAATATCATTTTTGTAAAATCATTTAAAAGACACAAATTTATTATGAAATTAATTTAAAATATATTTTTGAATCAAAGTGTCCCATACCATATTGAAACATTTGAAAATAATTATCATTTCAAAACATTCTTGTCCATATAAATAAATCCTTAAATACATTTTGAAAACATGGACATTAATGAAAAATATTTAGAAGGATAAATCTATAAAAAATTAAAAATTATGATCTTGATAAAGATTACCTTTCACAAATCCATAAAATAATCATTTTTTAAATCAATTTTATGAAAAATGGAGATGGATGATAAAAATGTACCAGTAAAAACTTACTCATAAGCAATCTCGGATAATAATGAGATCAAGGAATTAACCCTTAACAATTTGGTAACTTACAAAACATACACCCCATGAAATAACTATCATACAATGAATATTTATATACACATATATTAATGTGTATTACACATGTAATACAATTATTTTCAGTACATACACCACATAAAAGGTAATAGTGGCAATATGGCATGAATCTCACAGGAATAAGGAGTGAGATGAAAACCCCTTACCTTGCACTTTCCTTTAGTCGGGGGTACGTTTAACCTCTTTTATGAAGACTATTGTATGTTATTAAATTATACCATAACCATATTAATATTTATAATTTCATAAATTATTCATTTATGACATTATACTACCCATTTAATAATAATTTCCATGTTATATTAATATTTTGGGTAATAGTCGCATTCTTTATCTTACGTGTTTTAACTTGTTACTCTTGATTGTATCACTTAGATAGTGATTTAAATACTTCAAGAATATAAAACATGATTTATATATCATATATATTATGAATATAAGTACATATAATAAAATTATATATGAAATGGAAAACACCATTTATGGAGACGGTAGACCGTACATACGTATAAATGTTGTTTCTGTTTTCATATTGTATTGAACAGAAGTAAGTGAATAAGATATATGTAAGTACATAAATACTTATATAAATATGTATATATAGTAGAATTATTATATCATATATTACATACTTATTCATAATATATATTGTTATAATCGTCGATGAATGGTGAACTTGGAAATGAATCTCATCGCGTCATGGAGATAGTAATCCATACGTAGGCACGAGAAAAAATATAATTATTTTGATATTAAAATAACATATAATTGGATGTTATATCATATATAAATAATCCTTATCATGTTATATTTATTATTTACATCAAATACACATCATTATTATACCCATCCATATAATAATGTATTGAATAACAATTACACCACGACGTGGAGATGGTAAGCCGTATGTACGCACGTATGGTGACATGTCATTAAAAGGGTGGATATAATAATGAATTTTGTTGTACCATAATTCTAATAACATCACAGTATATAGAAGATATTGGAGTTATTATTTTATAATGGAAACAAAAAAGAAAAAATGAATTGGAAGAAGAATGAAACTTGAAAGAGGGAGGTGAAATCATTACCTCTTCTTCAGGTTCTTCATTTTGATTTGATCAAAAGGCCTCCTTAAGATGTTCATCTGATCAATATAAGGCCTCTAGGATTAAGGAATGATTGTTTAAAGGGTATTTGTTCTGGGTTTGTCTGAGCCAAATGGCTTAGAATGTGTGAATTAGTGTGAAGGTGGAGTGACCTTTTATAAGAGTGATGAGGGGAACCATTGGAAAAACATAAAATATTATTTCATAATAAATTCATATTCAGTTTATAATGGCTCCAAATTGATTTTTTTAGAGTCTTAGGTGGTGATGGATCAAAATACATTCATCCAAAAGGGTTTAGGCAGGTTTGGGTCATTTTATTATCCTAAACTTTTAGTTTTAACTCTTAGTTAATTTGTTTGACATTTACAATGTCTCTTTGTATTTTTATATTATATTTCTAATAAACACACTATAAACATTCAATAGATCCCCAAGTGGTCCACTAATGATACACCTATCATGATATATGTCCTTTTTCCTATCCTTATATTTTTAGAAATAGTATATCAATTAATAATATAATATTTGTTTTAAAAACTCTTTTATGTCAATTTTGACACTATTGGGTATTTTGTTTTTGATAAATTCATAAAATAATTATTACATCGAAAATATTTCATATAACCAATAATAATTTGTCATATTATCCTATAAAAGTTTTATAATACATAATAAGTATCAAAGTACATTAATTTTGGTATTTATAATATCAATTATCTTAATCCTTCATTAATTCGGTAATTACTACATCATCATTTTGTAAGAAATAAATTAAAATAAATAATGTCTAAAAATTATAAATAAAATACCATTATGTAGGAAATAGTTTTATCTTTCTAAAGAATATTTATAATATAATTTATATTATGTATATTCCTATATTAAAAATGTTTTAGTTATTAAACTTTTATTTTAACTCTTTTAACTCTTGTTTGAATTAAATAATAATAAATGTCTTAATTTAATCCATGTGGACCTAAATGATAATATTTTAATCATAAGATTGTTTTTTATCTAGATAAACATACCCAATATAATTATTACATGTGTTAGGGTAATAATAATATCATATTTACCCTTAATTGTCCTATTTACTTTTAACCGTGGTAAAATAAAAGTAAAAAGTTACTATTCAGAAAAAATTATTTTTATCTTATTGAACCACATTTTACTCCTTGATATTAACCATGTCTCTAGTATTTTTCAAATTCCACTCACATAAGTGGTAAAATTATGTTTTATGTGAATATGAAGATTCTCCTAGGAGATGGGTAAATGACTGTGAAAATTTCAATAAACTTTTTATATATCTGAAATTATTATAAACTGAATACAATGAATAAAATTGAACAAATATATGTATTATGTATCTATTTTGACATAAAATAAATTTAAATAAAATAAATAATTATTTAAATAATAATTCGGTTTTACACAATAACTCAGTGTTTTCACTATTCATCAAAAATTGAATGTTTTCAGAAAAATACCAAAAGTTCACCCTAATCTAATTTATATGTTCCGAATCTAAAAATGAAGTCCACATTGAATGATAAAATATATAAAATTTCAAAAAGTGGGTATTAATATTCATAACGGATAGTTTGGTATGTTATGGTGTGCTAGAACTCAGTGTTGCATTTTGTGCAAGTTATTGAATTACTTTGAAAAAAATAATGTACTATGAATTCTTGGGGTGTTACATTCTTCAATCCTTTAACAAATTTCATCTTCGCAATTTGAAATTGTTCATTGAAAAATAAAAGTCTGAAAAATGAAAATATCATTGTGGAAAAAACCCCATCGGAAGTTAGGTTAAAAAAATTTAGTCTTAATAAGAGGAAAATGGGGAATGAAAAAGTCACCACCAAATTATGATCTCGATTAGGAGAATATTGGTGGAAATTGGAGACACATAATTGGAGGAAAACATAAATATTTATAGGGAGTGATTGAGGTCATCAATCATGAACAATTGTTGAATTGTGGGCCTCAAAGCCACCAATCTATGATGATTTAAAATACTATCGGTTCAACAAAACATAAGGTATTAGGATAAAAAAACATGGATTTATGTTTCCTTAACTAAATTTTCAGAATTTATTTCATCCTAGAATAATAGAAGAAAAAAATGTATACTTTTTGAGTATATTTCCTTCCTTTAACAAATTTCTACCAGAAACTCATCTTTCAAGACAAAAGATTTCAAAAAAAATATATATTTTTCCTAATATTATAGGGTTCCAAAAAAATGAATTTATAATTAATTTATGAAAAAATTTACAAAAAAAGATAAAATATAAAACCAGTACATCACGTAGTCCAGTCGTAGGTGATGTACCCGTGTCGCTCTTCGGTTGTAGTTTTATGTCTCGCGGCCTTCTTGGACGCGACTAGTTGTCACCCCACCTCTGGGTTTTCCTTTTATAACAATCCATAAATAACCTTAATAATAGTATCCAATTTCAAACATAATCCATTCCAAACTTTAGACTTATCAAATATACTTATATCCAAACTCTCAGTCGAAAATTTGTAAGGAAGTTAAACACAATGAATATCCTTTTTTCCAGGTAATAACATGTGAACACCTTCATCATATATTCTTTTAAAACACTGTAACATGCTGAATTACCATAAAACCTTATTGATTACATTCATACTCTATTATTCTTTATAGAATATTCGATATAATCCATCTATAAAAAAATGTTGTAAAATCCAAAAATGATGAAATATACAAATCATTAATTAGTTTCAAGGTAGTCAAAAATATTCAATATATTTATCCAAATCAATCATCTCTTATTCCAATATCTCTACCTCAATATCAGGACCATATTAAGGATTACATTACCTTCAACCAGTTATTTTTCCAAAATTTGTTGCTTACTATTAAGTCACTTTTCTTAGAAACATATAATCTCAAATCCACAATAAAATAGTACTGCAGTAAAATCCTTATTTATATCCATAATTCATATAACCAGTAACAATAGATACAACACTCAAATGAAATAACTCTATTATAACAACATACGAACACTATTCATTCATATTCATCTGAGGTAGTACCATAACATGATTATTATCCAATAACATCATTTGCGGTATACTCTTATGAAAGGGAAATTGATTCTCGTAGTGTTTAATCACCATGGAAATGAAGCGGTTTACATTTGAAAACTTTTTCTTTCCCTTGCAGTCATGTACTTAGTGTCTCTTTTCTCCACACTTATAAAAAACACCTATTTCCTTCAACCATTTACCAGGGTGACTATTTCCACATTTATCACATATGGGAAAATCCTTCTTTCCCTTATTCCATTTATCCATCTTTCTCTCTACCATCCTTTTCTTCTCTTGCTTCCCTTCAAAGCCATAGGACTCAGAAAATTCATTTCTTATCTTACTAACATATTGTATTATTTCTTCATATCTTGAGAATACATGGGAGACTATTTCCATTATAAATTTTTTCATAATACCATGAATTATATGACCCATATTACTCTTTGGATCATGCGTGTTGATGGAGTTCGCATTCCTACTAATGGGAACCATTTCTAAACAATGGCATACACTAGGTCAGTTTATGAATTGTAACTCAAAATTCCAAACATGTAAAATACCTAACCTAAATTGAACAGTTTATGGATATAATCAATAATCACAAAAAAAATTCTTTGAGGATATATATACTCATAAACACTTCATAGTGGTTTGTAATGAAAATGAGAATTATCCTAAGCATATCCCCCAGGAGTGTCATAACCAAGAGTGTAGCAAGGCCCATTTTTGTGCACCACATCTCATTCGAGTCTAGCTCAAGGAGGTTTTTTCATGTTTTACCCTTAGGTACATCTATGCCAGAGTCGCATCTACCTGCTCATATCTAGACATGGGTTTATTACTTGGAAAACTCAAAAAAATATCTGTAGTACCAAAATACTAGGTTGTTCTTCTATAATTATCCTCATTGTCTATCATAGGGTAATGTGCTCTAATAAGAGTTTATCTAAATCTAGTTTCCAAGGTTTTAGCTAAACGTTCTCTAAAACCAACTATAACGCCCCGACCCCAGTTACCCAGAGCCGGTGCATTATTTTAATACATTTCCATGATTACATGGAATCATGTCCCGAAAGACTAATTAGTTTAGCAGTCTTGGAAAATAGATTACATACATTAACATTACATTACAATTTGAAGCATAAAACACAACGTAGATAGTTCATTAATAATTCCATTTTTCCCTTTATCTGAACCCTTCATATCAATCATAATACACTTCCTGGAATCCTTGGAAAATAAAACCTAAGAAAGGGGTGAGACCAGATGCTCAGTAAGGGTAAAAAATTTAGCGGAAGCTATAAACATTTAAGGCAAGATGTGTAATAAAAACAACAGCCTTTTAAACATAAACATAAAGATAATATGGTAAAAATAAATGAAACAGTACCTTATAAACATGCACATGGATATTCTAAAAGTTGTATAATCAAATGTAATAACTAATTTCATAATGAGGGAATGCCTAATACACAACATCATTACCACATTTTCAAGGACTCATGCCAAGACTACAAATAATTTTTTTGCCAAGGCCTTGTGCCAAGACACTAGTTTTTCTCATGAGACATACTGATGCATTGAGGAGCTAAAGCGGCCTCTACCCGTCACTTACTAAGTCCACTTCATTCCTCATATGAAAATGTTGAAACATAACATAAACATTTGTATTTAAACTAGCATAAGAAATGTCATTACATTAACCATAAACCATGAATTGTATAAAATAGAATATCCATAGTGAAACATATCATAACTTATTCTATACAACATGGAATATTGTATTATAATAAATCAACCTCAATCAAATATAATAACCAGTAAAAGATGTTGACATAGTTAAAAATGATGAGTAAAACTTTTTGAGAGAAATATACTTTTTGAAAAATCATTTAAAAGTCACACATTTATAAAGTAATTAATTTAAAATAAATTTTTTAATCAAAGTGTCCCATACCACTTTGAAACTTTTTAAAATAAATATCATTTAAAAACATTAATTTACATATAAATAAATCCTTAATATCATTTTGAAAAAAAGGATGTTAATTAAATATATTTTGAAAGATAAATCTTTAAAACATTTAAAATTATGATCTTGATGAAGGGTACCTTTCACATATCCATAGAATATTCATTATTTAAATAATTTTTATGAAAAATGGACATGTATGATAAAAATTTCCCAACAAATACTTACACATAAACAATATCGAATAATAATGAGATTGAGGAATTAACCCTTACCAATTTGGTAACTTATGAATCATAAACCCCATGAAATAATTTTCATACAATGAATATTTAAATAACCATAAATATAAGTGTATTGCACAAATAATACATTTATGGGCAGTATATTCACCACACAAAAGTTAATAGTTTCAAAATTTCCAAAATCTCATGGGAATAATGAGTGAGATGAAAACCCCTTAGCTTGCAATTTCCTTTAGTTGAGGGTAAGTTTAACCTCTTGTATGAATAAAATAGTATGTTATTTTATTATACCAGAACCATATTAATATTTATGATATCATACATTATTCATTTATGACTTTATAATACCCATTTAATAATAATTTACTTGTTATTTTAATATTTCAGTTACTAATCGCTTTCTTTATCGTACGTGTTTTCACTTCTTACTCTTGATTATATCACTTAGATCATGATTTATATACATACAGAATATAAATCATGATTTATATATCAAATATATTTAGAATATAAATATGTATAATATACATATATATGAAATGGAAACACCGTTTATGGAAACGGTAGTCCGTACGTACTCATAAACGTTGTTTCCATTTTCATATAGTATTGAACGGAAGTAAGTGAATAAAATATATGTATGTACATAAATACTTATATATATAAATATATATATCTCCAGTATCATTATTGTTTCATATATTACAAACTGATTTTTAATATATATTTTTATAATCGTCGATGAATGGTGAACTTGGAAATGAATCTCATCGCGTCGTGGAGATGGTAATCCGTACGTACGCACGAGCGAAAATATCATTCTTTTGTTTTTAAAATAATATATAATTGGATGTTATATAATATATACAGAATCCTTATCATGTTATATTTATTATTTACATCAATTACAGATCATTATTATACCCATCCAAATAATTATTTTTTGAATAACAATTACACCACGATGTGGAGATGGTAAGTCGTACGTACGCACATATGGTGACATGTCATTCAAATGGTTGATTGAATAATGAATTTGGTTGTAACAAAACTATAATAATATCACAGTATATCAAATATATTGGGATTATTATTTTAGAATTGAAACAATATGGAAAAAGGATGTGGAGGAAGAACGAAACTTGAAAGAGTGTGGTGAAATCATTACCTCTTCTTCGGGTTCTACCTTTTGATTTGATCAAAAGGGATCCATAGGGTGGATTTATGATCAAAATAAGGCCTCTAGGTTTAAGGGATGAGAGTTGAGAGGGTATTTGGGTAGGGTATTGCTGATCCAAATGTCTTATAAGGTGTGAATTAGAATGAACGGGGAGTGCCCTTTTATAAGAGGGGTGAGGGGCACCTTAGTAATAACTTAAAGTATTATTTTATAATAAGTTAATATTCGGTTTATAATGGCTCCAAATTGATTTATTTTGAGAATAACGAGGGTATGGGTTGAAATACACTCAACCAATAGATTTTGGACTGGTTTGGGTCACATTATTAATCTTATATTTTAGTTTTAACTCTTAGTTAATAAGTTTCACATTCACCATTTCTCTTTGAATTTTTATATTATATGGTTAATAAACATACTATAAACTTCCAATAGATCCCCAAGTGCTCCATTATTGATACACCTATCACGATATAAGTCCTTTTTCTGAACCATAAATTTTTAGGGATAGAATATCAATTAATAAAATATTATTTTTTTAAAACTCTTTTATGTCATTTTTGACACAGTTGGGTATTTTGTTTTTGATAAATTCATAAAAGAATTATTACTTATATAAATATTCATATAACCATTTATAGTATGTCATATTAAACTATAAAATTATTGGAATTCATAAAATGTCTCAAATTAAATTTATTTGGGTATTTATAATATCAATTATCTTAATCTTCCATTAATAATGTAATTAGTACATCATCATTGTGACACAAATAAAATAATATATTTAATGTCTAAAAATTATAAATAAAATACCATTTTGTATAAAATCATTTTAACTTTATAATTATTATTTATAATATAATTTATACTTTGTATGACCCTATATTAAAAATGTTTTAGTTATTAAACATTGATTTTAACTCTTTTAACTCTTCTTTGAATTAAATAATAATAAATTTCCTAATCTAATCCAAATGGACCTAAATGATAATATTTTATTACTAATGTTGTTTTTTGTCGAGATACACTTGAACAATAGAATTAAGACTTGTGTTAGGGTAATATTACTATCATTTTACCCTTAATTACCCTATTTACTTTTAACAGTGGTAAATAAAAGTAAAAAGTTACTATTCACCAAAAACTATTTTTATCTTATTGAACAACATTTTACTCCTTGATATTTACCATGTCTCTCGGATTTTCTAAATTCCTCTCACAGAAGCTATAAAGTTATGTTTTATGTGAATTTGTAAATTCTCCTTGGAGAAGTGTAAAAGACTGTGAAAAGTTCAATAAAATTTTTATATTTCTAAAATTATTATAAAAGGACTCCAATGAATTAAATTGAACATATATAAGTATTATGTATCTATTTTGACCTAAAATAAATTTAAATAAATTAAATAATTATTTAAATAATAAATATGTTTTAAAATATAACTTATTGTTTTTCACTATTCATCAAAAATTGAAAGTTTTCATAAAAATACAAAAAATTCACCCTAAGCTAATTTCGATATTTTAAATCCAAAAATGAAGTGAATTTTGAGAGATAAAATTCATAAAATTTTAAAAAGAGGGTATAACTATTCATAACGGCAAGTTTGGTATATTATGGTGTGCTTGAACTCGATGTTGCATGTAGTGCTAGTTATTGAATTACATTGAAGAAATAATGTACTATGAAATAATGTGGTGTTAAATTCTTCCCCCCTTTAATAAATTTTGTCATTTCAATTTGAAATTGTTCTTTGAAAATAAAATTTTGAAAATATAAAATTTCATTGTGGGAAATCCCACACCGGAAATTGGGTTAATGAAATTTATTCTTAATATGATTAAAAGGGGAATGAAAAAGTCACCACCAAATTATGATCTCGATTAAGAGAACATTGGTGGAAATTAGAGACACATAATTGGAGGAAAAATGTAAATATTTATAGGGAGTGATTGGGGTCATCAATCACAAAAAATTAAAGAATTCCGGGACTTAAAGCCACCTATCTATGATGATTTAAAATACCATCGGTTCAAAAAAAACGTCAGGTATTAGGATTACACATTTTTGGTTTTTATATGACTTACATAAATATAAGAATTTATTTCTTTATAGAAAAAGAGATGAAAAATATGTATAATTGTGAAGTAGATTTCCATCCTTTAACTAATTTCTACCACGAACTCATATTTCACTCCAATAGATTTCAAATAAATTATATTTATCTTAATAATATAGGGTTCTGAAAAAATGAATTTATAATTCATTTATCGGAATATTTAAAAAAAATTATACAAACCAGTACATCACGTAGTCCAGTCGTAGGTGATGCACCCTTGTCGCTCTTCGGTTGCGGGTTTAAGTCTCGCAGCCTAGTCGGACGCGACTAGTTTTTTCCCGGCCACTGGGTTGTCCTTTTATAACAATCTAAAAAAACCATAACAATAGTATACAATTTCAAACATAATCCATTACAACCATTAGACTCATCCAAAATACTTATTACCAAAATTATTGTCCAAAATTTATAAAGACGTTAAACACAATGATGATCCTTTTTCCCAGGTAATAACATGTGAACGCCTTCATCATGTATTCTTTTACAACACTACAACATCCTGAATTACCATAAAAGATTATTGATTACATTAATTCTCCCTTATTACTTATAATATACTATATATACTCCTTCTATCCAAAAATGTAGTAAACTCCAAGAATGATGAAATATACAAATCACTAATTAGTTTCAAGGTAGTTAAGAATATCCAATATAATTTATCCAAATCAATCATCTCATACTCCAAAATCACTACCTCATTATCAGGGCCATAGTAAGGATTGCATTTCCTTTAACCATGTATTTGTCCAAAAAATTGTAGCTTACTATTACGTCACTTTTCTTAGAACCTTATAATCTCAAATCTTGAATAAAATAGTACATGAGTACAATCCTTATTTATCTCCATAATTCATATAACTAGTATACTATAGATGCAACACACAAATGAAATAACTCTATAATAACAACATAAGAACAATAGTCATTCATCTTCATCTGATGTATTATCATAACCTGATTATTATCCAATAACATCATTTGTTGTGTACTCTTATGACTGGGACATTGATTCCCGTAGTGTCGTATCACCTTGTAGATGAAGCAGTTTACATTTGAAAATATTTTCTTACTCTTGAAATCCCATACTTGGTGCCCTTTTTCTCCACACTTATAACAAACACCCATTTCCTTCAAGAATATACCAAGGTGATTTTTCCCCATTTATTACATATGGGAAAATCCTTCTTTCCCCTATTCCATTTATCTATCTTTCTCTCTACCATCCTTTTCTTCTCTTGTTTCCCTTCAAAGCCATAGGACTCAGAGAATTCATTACTTATCTTACTAAAATATGATTTTATTTCTTCATATGTTGAGAATTCATGGGAGACTATTTCCCTTATAAATGTTGTCTTAATACCATGAATCATATGACCCTTATTACTACTTGGATCATATATATGACATGAGTTCTCATTCCTTCTACTGGGTACCATTTCTAAACAATGTCATACACTAGGTCAGTTAATGAATCACATTTCATAATTCAAAAAATGTAAAACACCTAACATAAATTGAACAGTTTATGGATATAGTCCATAATCACAGAAATGTTTTCTTTCAGGAGATATATACGCATAAACCCATCATAGTGATTTGTAATGAAAATGAGAATTATCCTAATCATTTCCCTCAGGAGTGTCGTAACCAAGAGTGCATCAGGGCCCATTATCATGCACCAGTTCATGTTCGAGTCTATCTCAAAGTGGTGTTTTCGGGTTTTTCCCTTAGGTACATCTCTTCCAAAGCCACCTCTACCTACTCATATCCAGACAGGGATGTATTTCTTAGAAAACACAAAAGAATATCTATAGTACCAAAATTCTAGGATGTTCTTCTATAAAAATCCTCAAAGTCTATCATAGGGTAATTTTCTCTAATCAAAGTTTATCTAAAACTATTTTCCAAGGTTATTTATAAACTTCTTCTGATACCAATTGTAATGCCCCGAACCCAGTTACCCAGAGCCGATGGATTATTTTAATGCATTGAAACGATTTCAAGGTATCAAGTCCCTAAGGACCGATCAGTTTAGCAGCCTTGGTAAATAGATTACATACATTAACATTACATTTTAATTTGAAGCATAAAACCTAGAACAGATAGTTCTTTGATAATTCCCCTTTTCCATTTAGCTTAAACCTACATATTATTCATATTACACTTCTTGGAATCTTGGGAAAATAAAAAATAAGAAAGGGGTGAGCTCAGATGCCCAGTAAGGGTAAATAATTTAGCGGAAGCTGTAAACATTTAAGGATAGATGGGTAATAAAAACAACAACCTTTTAAACCTAAACATGAAAATAATATGGTAATAATAAATGAGAAATTACCATATAAACATGTACATGGATATTCTACTGGTCGAAGAATCACATGTAATAACTAATTTCACAATGGGGGAATGCCAAATATTGGACCTCATTAGCACATAGTCAAGGCCTCATTCCAAGACTACAAATAAATTTTTTGTCAAAGAATTTTTCCAAGACACTAGTTTGTCTCATGAGACCTATCTATGCTTCGAGGAGTAGTAGTGGGCTCCACCTATCACTTACTAAGTCCACTGCATTCCTCATATGAAAAATTTGAAACATAACAAAAACATTCGTAATAAAAATATCATATGAAATGTCATTACATTAACCATAAACCATGAATGGTATTAAAATAGAACATCCACAATAAAAAATATCATAACTAATGCAATAAAACATGGAAGATTGTATTATAATAAATCAACATCAATCAAAAATAATACCCAGTAAATGATACTGACATAGTTGAAAATGATGAGTAAAAAATTTTGAGAGAATTATACTTTTATAAAATCATTTAATAGTCACAAATTTATAATGGAAGTAATTTAAAAGATATTTTTGAATCAAAGTGTCCCATACCAATTTGAAATTTTGAAAAGAATTATCATTTCAATACATTCATGTCCATATAAATAAATCAGCAAAATCATTTTGAAAACATGGACATTAAATAAAATGAATTAGAAAGATAAATCTTTAAAACATTTAAAATTATGATCTTGATAAAGGGTACCTTTCACAGATCCATAAAATATTCATTTTGAAATCATTTTTATGAAAAATAGACATGGATAATAAAAATTTCCTAGTAAATACTTACACATAAACAATCTTGGATATTAATGAGATTGAGGAATTAACCCTTACCAATTTGGTAACTTGCGAAACATACACCCCCTGAAAGAAGCATCATACAATGAATATTTAAATACACATAAATTAAAATATATTACAAAAATAATACAATTATGTGTAGTACATACACCACACATAAGGTAATAGTGGCAATATGGTATGAATCTCACTGGAATATGGAGTGAGATGAAAACCCCTTACATTGCACTTTCCTTTAGTCAAGGGTACGTTTAACCTCATGTATGAAGACTATAGTATGTTATTAAATTATACCAGAACCATATTAATATTTATCATATCATAAATTATTCATTTATGACATTATACTACCCATTTAATAAAAATTACCATTTATATTAATATTTCGGGTAATAATCGCTTTCTTTATCATACATGTTTTAACTTGTGACTCTTGATTGTATCAATTAGATCATGATTTAAATACTTCCAGAATATAAAACATGATTTATATATCATATATATTTAAATATAAATATTTATAATATAAGTATATATGAAATGGAAAACACCGTTTATGGAGACGGTAGTCCGTACGTACGCATAAACGTTGTTTCTGTTTTCATATACTACTGAATAGAAGAAAGTGAATAAGCTATATGAAAGTACATAAATACTTATATATATAAATATATATATCTCCAGTTGCATTATCATGTCATATATCACATACTTATTAGTAATATATATTTTAATAATCGTCGATGAATGGTGAACTTGGTAATTAATCTCACCACGTCTTGGAGACGGTAATCTGTACGTACGCACCAATGAAAATATCAATTTTTTATATTAAAATAATATATAATTGGATGGTATATCATATATACATAATCCTTATCATGTTATATTTATTATTTAAATCAAATACATATCATTATTATACCCATCCAAATAATAATGTATTGAATAACAATTACACCACGACGTGGAGACGGTAAGCCATTCGTATGCACGTATGGTGACATGTCATTAAATGGGTGGATAGAATAATGAATTTGGTTGTACTATAATTATAATAACATCATAGTATATATAATATACTTGAGTTATAATTTTATAATGGAGACAACAAATAAAAAGGAAGTGGAAGAGGAAATGAACTTGAAAGAGGGTGTTGAAATCATTACATCTTCTTTGGGTTCTTTCTTTTTATTTGATCAAAAGAGCTCCTTAGGTTGGACTTCTGATCAAAATTTTCCCTCTAGGATAAAGGGAGGATAGTTGAGAGGTTATTTTGGAAGGGTTTGGCCGAGACAAATGGCATAGTAGGTGTAAATTAGAGTGAAGGTGCAGTGCCTTTTTATAAGAGTGGTGAGGGGCACCTTAAGAAAAACTTAAAATATTATTTGATAATAAATTCATAGTCAGTTTATAATGGCTCCAAATTGATTTATTTTTATTCTAAGGTGGGGATAGGTCTCAATCCACTCAACAAAAAGGTTTTAGAGAGGTTTCGGTCACTTTATTAACATTATCTTCTAGTTTTAACTCTTAGTTAATTAGTTTTACATTTACCATGTCTCTTTGTATTTTTATATTATATAGTTAATAAACATACTATAAACGTCCAATAGATCCCCAAGTGGTTCATAAATGATACAAATATCATGATATAAGTCCTTTGGAATAACGTTATATTTTTATGAATAGAATATGAATTAATAATATATATATGTTTTTAATAACTCTTTTATCTCAATTTTGACACTATTTGGTATTTTTTTTAATAAATTCATAAAAGCATTATTTCATCGATAAAAATTCATATAAACAATAATAATATGTCATATTAACATATAAAATTATTTTAATATATAAAAAGTTTCAAATTACATTTATTTAGTTATTTATAATATTCATTATCTTTAGCTATCATTAATACAGTAATTATTGTATCATCATTATCTAACAAATAATTATTTTTTTTAATTATAAAAATTATAAATAAAGTACCATTATGTATGAAATCATATTATATTACTAATTAATATATATAATTGAATTTATATTATGTATTACCCTATATTAATAATGTTTTAATTATTAATCCTTGATTTTAACTCTTTTATCTCTTCATTGAATTAAATAATAATAAATGTCCTGATCTAATCCAAGAGGACCTAAATGATAATAATTTTTTCCTAAGGTTGTTTTCGGTCAAGATAAACTTGTCCAATAGAATTAGTACATGTGTTAGGGTAATATTAATTTCATTTTTACACTTAATTACCCAGTTTAATTTTAACCATGGTAAATAAAAGTAAAAAGTTACTACTAACCAAAAATTATTTTTATCTTATTGAACGACATTTTACTCCTTGATAATAACTATATTTCTGAAATTTTATAAATACCACTCACAAAAGCGGTAAAATTATGTTTTATGTGAATTTTCAAATTCTCTTAGGAGATGGGTAAAAAATGGTGAAAAGTTCAATAAATTTTTATATATCTAAAATTATTATATAATAACTCCAATTAATTACATTGATCTTATATAGGTATTATGTATCTATTTTGACCTAATACAAATTGAAATCAAATAAATAATTTTTTAAATAATAATTTGGTTTGAAACTATAACTCAGTGTTTTTCACTATTCATCAAAAATTGAATGTTTTTAGAAAGTTACCAAAAATTCACCCTAAGATAATTTCAATGTTATGAAACAAAATATTAAGTCATTTATGAAAGATATAATTTATAAAATTTCAATAAGTAGGTATTACTATTCATAACAGCTTGTTTGGTAAGTTATGGTCCGCTTGAACTCGGTGTTTCCTATAGTGCAAGTTATTGAATTACATTGAAGAAATAATGTACTATGAAATCTTGGTGTGTTACATCTACTAAAAACACTATATCCTTTGTGGGCGGTTATCAATGAAAATAAAGAGAATGATATCATCTTTAGAGTATTATAAGGTAATGATCAAACTAACTATTCTCAATGTGAATGTATCCATATTCTAAAGAAACGGCCCGAGGAAAACACTGAACCATAAATACCCATGGGATGAGGCAGGATGATTTTGGAATCTCTCAAGGGTGATAAATTCTTTTCGGGTGATTAACTAATTGCTAATTTCCCAAATAGGTCTTCCATCTGGGAGAAATAATTTGAGTACATGACTTCATTCTCTCTTTAAGTAGGATATAATGTGAGTGTTCCATTAAACATAGAAATGGGGATTATGCTTGAAATAAAATAACGACCTAAGGTGTTTTTTGAAGTAGGCCATTTTCCAAGGTAAGTTGTCTAGTTACAGATATATTATTGACAATCTGTGTTGATAAAGAATCATGAAGAAGTAACTGACAGTCTGGAGGTGGTACAAAAAAATAGTATAACAAGTGGATCTTTTATAAGTGTTTTGTAATATTTTGTGTCCAAAATAAGAGAATGGAGATAGGTGTTTTTGGAAAATGGAGCTGCAAACAAGTGTTAAGGGGGAATGAAATGTTGCGTTGAAGGAATTATTCGGAACATCAAATATGAAAACATAAAGAGTGGAGAACAAGTTATAATGTTGGGTGAATGTTATGGAGTAGAGTACGAGGTATTGAGTGGAACACAAGTTATGGAGAATTGGAAAAAAAATTGAATGACATGCAAGCATTGGAGTGGAACACAAGTTATACTACAATGTGAAAGTTATGGAGGGACACAAAAGTTATGTAGTGGCACTGAATGTGAGCTATTTTCCTCATGCATAGGGTCACCAAAATTACTATGAATATAATACTACTATCATCATTTTTTAGAGTCTCGATACAGAGTGAAAATCTATGCTCTCATCGAGAAAGTTGACGTGTTATGCTGGTAGAGAGAGGTGTGCAAGAAGTAAGTGGCATACAAGTAGTAAAAGGCACACAAGTAGTGAGTAATGCACAAGCATAAAGTTTAATGAATGATGTGGCGCAGAAGTAGTGTCACTCAAGAATATTCACACAAGAATAATGGTTTTCACAATTTTTTTTTGGATAGATTTAAGAGTTGTGTGCAAGGATAATTTATTGTGCAATTCAACATAAGGTTGCACCAATGTGTGATGTTTAGAAATTAATATGTTTTAAATTTGTATTCAACAATGTTTTAAATTGGGACAACAATATAACATCCTTATATAGTGGTGGATTCATTCATTTTAAATAATGAATGGAAATTCCAGTTTTTAAACTATGAGGGGATATTCTAGGGATGTAGTGAGTACACATTGGTTGAAAGAGTCGCGATCTTTAAAATTTTAATTGTTTGTAAACTATGAGGTACAACTAGCCCACTCTAAAATTTGTAAACAAATGTTATTTTTTGTGGATTTGCTATATTTTCCCATTTCCCTTTTATACTCTTTGGACATATCCTGGTGAGGGTGAACAATGTAAAATTTTTGTGTCATGACCATGATTTATTTTTTGTTCATATATTGATAAAAGAAGGAGAAAAGATTTTTTTAATGAAAAAACATGATCTAGAGGGGTAGTGTCTTTAACCTATCATACCCCCATTCCTCCCCCATCAGGGTGTTTTACCTAATGGGACTGATAATTGGTATCAGAAAGAATGTTTTAATATAATTAGGTCTATCTGAGTCGAAGAAATATAGGTGTTCGATGACAATGGAATTACAATCTTCGACAATAATAATTTTTTGTTGTGGAAGAATATGATGGTGGACTACTTTCAATCAATTATAGTGGGTGTGTTTACCTCAGCGATGCATGGTATTTCAACCAACATTGATTGTGTTTATTTATCAAAATCTATACAAATATAATTATATGGTTACTATAAATGAATCAGGGCTTTTGGGGTATCCATATTCAATGAAATATCTACGAAGGTGATGTCATGTAAGATATTGTATGATATAAATGAAAAGCCACAGAATATCTATAATAATGATTCAATGGTCAATGCGGAAAAGTAGGAGGTTCTATGGAACAAGTATGAAGTTCATCGAATGAACCCAAATGATTATTTCGATGTATTCTTTGATTGTGTTTATTTTGTTTTGGAATACATGCATGGTCCTGGATAAATTTTAATGATGTAATGATCATCAAGAAAATATTGACAATAATTCCCCCTATTATCAATGTGAAATATTCTATGATTGAGTAAATAGATCCAAAGAATCTTACATTGGATTGCATTCATATCACCCTTGTCTCTTTTGAGATGAGAAATGAGGACATTATGTATGTGGAAAAGGGGACATCCAAAAAAGTGGAATTCAAGTACCTGAAGATTCTAACCATTTAAGATTCTAAAGAAGAGAAGAGAAAAATGATGTGATGTCATTCACCTTTTCAACTCTACAATGAGGAAAAAGAAATTTCAAAAGGAAACATCCACATTCTTGCTTTAGGTGTGGAAAAGTTTGACATATAGTATAAATGTTCCCCAATAAGTATCAAGAAGTTGATGGGGAGGATGTTTAAATCCTTATAAAAAATCATGAGCTTATTTTAAAGGAAATAAAAATTTTAATATAACATTTTTTATGAAAAGAATCTTCTCCCACTAGAATGTGATAGTTCAGATGAATATATGGTAGAATGGATCAAGAATTGCAAGGATCATGGAGATAATGCTATGGTGTTAGTTTTAAATAGTACCGAGAGAGGTGAATAAAATGATGTTAATGAAGAAGATGATTAAGGAAGAGTTCATTTTTAGGCAGATCAAGAGTCTTATCTAGAGGAGATGGATGTTTGGAAAGACAAAATGAATAAATACAACAATTTGATTTAATATTCCAATATCTATCTTCAATAGTAGGAAAAAGATAAGTCAAAGCATATAGAAGTAATTGAAACCCTGATGTATTCAACACTAGAGAGCTCAAGAAGAGCTGTTGAGTGTAAGATCAAAATCTAGGAAGATAAGAGTGATGTCAATAGGTTGACTAATACCTAAAGGGATAAAATCAGACACAAAAAATAACATAAAGGGGAAGGTTTTTTATTTAACAATAAGTTAGTGATCCATAAAAACACATGACTCTTAATATTACATCTGGAAAGAAGATCATTCAAAAAATTGTGATGTTAAAATTGGATCATATAGGTACATCTGAATGAATGAAATGGTAAAATATAAAAGATAATGATGATATAAGGAATGATCAACAACATAAATTAGTCATGGTTGGTGTCAGACAACATGTACACACTTCGATATTAAATATTGATTTGGATAGTAAACATAGTCATAAGATTCAAGGAACCCATGGAAAATCTAGTGGTGTATAAGTTACATGTAGTAATGTGCCTTACAATAGGTGTTATTTCTAGGGAGAGATGGGTCACTCCCAAAATGTGTGTTCTATATCCAAGAGATACCTAAGGGGACATGAACAACAGTAGAATCCAAACCGAACATGGTACTCTAGAAAATATTTTTGGGGAAATATCTTTTTTTGTGGAGTATTGGGAACATGGCTTCATATTGTACAGAAACCATTATAGAGTGATCTGCCAAAGATATAACAAAGTAGTCGTAAGAAGAAAATCGAATAATAACTAGGTGAGATGAAAATGGGAAATCAATTTATATATCTGTAAGATTTAGTTGGTTGGCCAAACACTGAGGGAGATCAATTCTATTAATCAATACATAATGTGAATTAAAAAAATAGATCAAAATGAAAAGATCACAGAAAGAAGTGGTTGAGTATGTTTCCCGAAAGTCATCAGGTCGTTCGAGTGTATGAATCCTTGATTGTTGTTTCACATACTATATGAAATGGAATATTAATATTGTTAAAACAATAAAATATGAAAAATATGGAGTCGTTAAATTTGGAAATGATGAAGTCCTAAAGATAATATGCTCGAGGAAGGCCAGGTTTGGGGGGAAAGAAATGAGAGGTGCTATTGTCATAGTAGAAGAAGGTATGAATCAAAATAGTCTTAGTGTCTATAAACTATGTGACTCAAGGAATTACATAATATTTCCACAATATATGTGTATTGTGAGAGGAAGAGATTGATCGATTGTTCTATAGGGAAAAAGAAAAAAGGGATATCTATACCTTAAAATTGGTGAAGAAGATTTGTACTTTTTATCCAGAGGGGAAGAGAACATGTTCTGTAAATAATGACTTAGTCATATATTTCAACCATTCTTGGAAGATCTGGTAAAATGTGATTGAGATATGAAACTCCATATGATTTCATGTGATCATATTCTTACGCGTGATTCTTTTTAACAAGGGAAGATCATCGGAAAGACGTATATATCTAAAGAAGAGAGACTAACTAAAGTACTTTTATTGGTGTAGGCTGATGTATGTAGACCTATCTCCTCGAGATCATCTAATGGAATGATATATTACATTCGTTTAATTAAATATTTTAGTAGTATGTAATAGGTATTTTATATTCCCCACATGTCTAACATGTTCAGTTGCATAAAAAATTATTGGAGGGAATCTTAAAGGATATTGGGATAGAAAATTCTAATGTTTCGTATTGATAATGGAATTGAATTAAAAAATAATCATTTAAAATACTATCTAAAAAAATGATGCATAATGTATATTTAGTTAGAACTACTCAACTAGATGCAGTGTTTGAGTAGAGAAATTGGAGAATGGACATCATGGCTTGAACTATTCTTATTGAAAAAGGCATACCCAATATATTTTTGAATGAATCATAATTGACATGAGTACAATGTTTTAACTCGTCCTTGTTGTGTCCAAATTAATGAATGACTCCATATAAGATTTGTTACAAAAGGAATCCAACATTGAAACACATTTGAATCTTTAGAAGTAAGTTATTTATTCTAAAGAATTATTAAAATAGAATATATGAGTCACATTTAGATAAGGGGATATTACTTGGATTCCGATGAAAAGTAAAACAATATAAATTCGTTAATAATAGACTGGAAATGTAGTTAAGTGAAATGATGTCACTGTGGTTGAAAATTTGGAGAATATTCAACAAAAAATTTAACATTTCCATGAGGAAAGTGATGGGGAGGTAAGCAACACATGGGGAGAAAAGTGGAAGATGTTATTTCAGAAGAAGATACTGATGATGAGGTGGAGGAAATCATGTTTATATATGTAACAAATCCAATGATTCGAGATAAAACTTTCAACAATATAATCAATGGTGATCATACAGTTCCTTTAGAAACAAGAATAATGAATTAATTATAGATGACATATTTACTATCTCTAGTAGAGCATAAATGTTTCTCTGAAGTAGTTGGGGATAAAAAAAGTTTCATGTAATGAATGATATATATACTAGTTTGGGAAGAATGATACATGGGATGTTGTTTTACTTCCAAAAAATTAGAATTTTATTAGGACTAAATGGGTATTCAAAACAATATTAATTAATATGGAACATGAATTAAAAAAAAATATTGATTACTGTGCAATGGTTACTCTGATATAGAGGGTATCTTTGTCAATAATGAATATTAACATGTTTCAAGGATGAAGAGAAATATATTATTCTTGGACATTGAAGCCACTTGGAAGTTAAATGTATACTAGATAGATATCAAGTCTGATTTTTAAAATGGGTTTAAAGAGGAATATGTGTATATTGACCATCTAGATGGTATTCTAAATCATGCAAATGAGAAAAAAATTGATGAAGAAGGTTTTTTATAGGTTGAAGAAAGAACCAAGAGCATGGAATTAAAACCTAGATTAGAATTATATGAAGTTGTGATATCAACATGGTGGAGTTGATTACAATCACTATATCAATTATGACAATAATAAAAGGATGATGGTACTGGTATATGTTGATGACATAATATTGTCTGGATTAGAAGAAGACTAATGCAGACATTTTTCTTATTTTATGAAAAGTGAACTAAAAATGTCAATGATTGCGGAGCTGATGATTTTTATTTGTTTACAGGTGAAATCAGGAAGGAATTGAACATTAATTGTTTCACGACCCATCCTAGTGGGGCCCGCGCTGTGACTCCCCAATCCCGCCTCTTATAGGCCAGGGGATGGTGAGTAGAACTGTGTAGGAATATTATTAATCATGGGAGGCATTTCCTATGTACCATTACACACACACACATCTCTAATCACACAAATGATGAAATGTAAAAACACTAAGGAACAAATTTCATGCATACAGTTAACCCAACCAACAGAGTACAATGGAAGGTAATGCACTGAAAGTAAACTGATCCAGAATACATACCCACCAAAACAAAATCCTGAAAACTGCAAAGTGTAACCTATAAACACAAATGGTACTGGGACTGTTACTCATAGCCGTAGGAATGCCTCAACCTGTAGGAAACTCAGAAAGCTCGGTCTTGTCCTAGTCCACCCTGGAATCTGTCGAAAGTCTGTCCATCTGCACAAGACACAACATGTGCAGGAAAAGCCCCTATAGGGGTGAGTATACCAATACTCAGTAGAGGACCCAGAAAACCAAAATGTAGTATACAAAGTAAAGGTACAGTCCATTACGCACAGTATATGTCTACAAAACATATAGCACGAACCAGATATACTCAAAACCCAGACTCTTAGTCTAGATACTAGTCACACAACTGCACACCCCTAGCTAGGGGTTTAGTCCGAAGATTCAACAAACCACTCATTCCGAAAGAACACACTCCATGAGTATTATAGCTCTGATGATGTCCATCTGATAAGTAATGTTCATTTGGAATAATCACTAGAGGTAGTTACACTCATTATAAGAGACACACTCCTGAGTGGGAAGATTCTGATAGATAGATGCACTCATTACGGGATACACACTCTTGAGTGGGAAAGATCACAATACACAGATGAGGATCATTTCCAGGGCCATGGAAGATACCACGACTCATTCGGAATTCATCATCTATGTAGAGGATCAATGCCTAGTGGAGTTGGTCACGTCGATGCAGGACTCTACCTAGGGTCATGAATGGATTGAGAATCTCGATCCAGACCTCTAGGATGGATACCTGACTCTATCATAGAATTTACTAATGAAGGGATCATAATCTGGTATTAGGAAATGATGCCTAATATTCATGGGAATGAGAAGAAGGGGTATTATCCCAAACGAAAGAGGTCAATGATATGGTGAACAAGAGGACCATGTCATTTTACAAAAATTACACGGTGTGTTAAAATGCTACACGCCGTGTTGTCAGAACTTGGGAACTACCCTTGAACAATGACCCATGTGGTAAGATGGGTTGTGTAGAAAAACTGTGTATCTGGTATGTAGTACGATGTACACGCCATGTCCTAGTGATTGGGGTTGGCTTCGTGTACCCTAGCCATATGCCCGTACATGGTCATCAACCCATGTATTCCAACCTATGTAATCGGTAAACGGGGTGGCCTACTTTACTGTCCTTTTATGGAATTGTGATGGAGTACATAGTTGTGTACTCCATCCCATGTTTTTGTACCCCCTGGATACACGCCGAGTCCCGAATAGCCGCCTCTTCCATGCTGTACACGTCGTGTTTGGAAGTCGTGTAGATCATCCCATGTAAATGTACTTCCCAAAATACACGTCGAGCTTTGGGGAAAGTTCAACACACCGTGTGACCAGGGTCACATGCCCTGTGATTCTTCTCTAACCCCTGAAACCCTAGACACCACCACCAGTTCTACACAGTGTGTTCTTCGGAAGTACATGCCATGTATTCTATAAATTTCAAGAAATGCGGACCTCCACCGTCTCTCCTCAATCAATTCTCCATTTTTCGATCCGTCCATCCGTTCACCATGAAACACCCATGTTTTCGTCTCCCCATCATCATGAAGCCGATTCCGTTGTTTTCGGACTTCCGATCAGCTCTGATAACATGCAACGATCTATCCGTGTGAAGAACGCTCGAAGAAATCCCTTCTTGATCTGGTCCGATTCATCATCTGCCATCGTCGCCACAGCTCCGAAATGTCATTGTGGTATCGATTCATCAATTTGGGATCGTTTTGTCTAAAAAAGGACGCACAAAAATCTGTCTATCGTCACCCTGTAAAGAACACGATGAATGTACATAGAAAGGAAAAAGGGAAGAAATTCAATAAAACATTTTGATGAACGAACCTCCAAAGTCGTTCATCACAGAGTTGATATGCTCCTGTTAGTAGGCTTAAATGGAACATAAATCCACTAAAATAATCAGCATGGATCAATTCCACAAATCATCCTAAATAAAACCCTCTCACGAGAACATTTGAATCCGTGGATCAACTTGTCCGTATTTTATCCACGTTCATCGTTTAAAAAAAACGGGGAAAAGAGATTTGAAATAACAACCCCTACCTCAAAAAGGGATCAATATTGGATTAAGAGGTCTTGCTACCATCATCTTAAAGATCCTCCAACCTTGTTGGGGTAGCAATTCAAAGCTTCGATCTGTTCTCGTTCATTGCCAAGAGTTTTCTCCAGCATTTCTCCCAACTTTTCCCCAACGATCGACGATCGATTATCCCAATAAAAAGGGAAACATGATTTGACACTAAAAAATATGATTTTGTATTAATGAGTACAACTTTACATTCTTGAGACATTATGACTTTCCATTTAATTAAGAAACGTCTAACCTATTGTCGTGCTATAGTGGATGTTTCCATAAAAGAACTAAAATAAACATGCGAATTTATTTTATTCTATTTTACTTAAAAGGTCTAAAAATTAAATTTTTCCCCCCACCTGCGCCGGTCGAGGTTAGGCTTGTTCATAGGTAAGTTCATCGCCCAAGATGCAATAGTGCCCTCAAGTTTTTAATTTGGGAATCTGTTTGGAAACTACCATAACTGCCCAAAAGTTTCGACTCACTTAACTCAATAAAAATATCAAAAAAACTATTTCGGGGTCACAAGTCCTCGGAATGATGTCCCGTATTCACGTTCGGTCTTGAAATAATTCCATTTAATATTAAAAAAAATAATACAGGAAAAATCAAGGACATTTCATTATCCCCACATTGGGGATTTACGTCCTCAAAAAGCCAAAAAAAAGGCTACTCAAAAAGATGTGGGTAATGGGCACGGATCTGGGCCTCCCACTCCAATGTGCTCTCATAAATATTCCCGTGTTGCCACCAGATGCACACCAAGGGAAACAATCACCCTCGAAGGATCCTGTCCAGATGATCCTAGATCTCCACCAGGTACTCAGCAAAGGTCACTCTATCCTCAATGTCCAGCTCTCCCCAGTCAATGACATGTGATGTGTCATGCACACACTACCTCAACTGCAACACGTGGAAGACATCATGCACCCGATGAAAATGTGGTGGTAGAGCTATGAGGTATGCCACCTCACTATCTCTGCATTGTATATGGAAAGGTCTCATGAACCTCAGAGAAGGCTTTCCCACTTGGCCAAATCTCTGTAACCCTAATCGAGGTGAGACCTGAAGAAAGACGTGGTCTCCCTCATCGAAATCTAGAGGTCCCCTTTATCTCCCAGTATAATATTTTTGCCGGCTCTATGCAGTCTTCATCCACTACTGGATGAATTTCACCTTCTCGGTGGTATCTCGCACCATCTTTGGACACATGAGTGTGGACTCTCCCTGGTCGGTCCAGCAAACTAGTGACCAGCATGGTCCCCCATCCAAGGCCTCAAATGGTGCCATCCCAAGGGTGGAGTTTTAGCTATTGTTTTACATAAACTCCACTAGTGGTAAGTTGTCATCCCAACTGCAACCAAACCCAAGACCCAGGCTCGCTACCTATCCTCCAGAACCTGAATTTTTTTCTCCGTCTGAACTTCTGTCTGAGGATGAAATCTTGTGATCAAGCTTATCTGAGTCCCAAAAGCCTCGTGGAATCCCTTCCACAACCAGGATGTGAAATGTGCATCTCAGTCTGAGACTATTTTCGAGGGGAATCCATGAAGCCGAACTATCTCAAGTACGTATAGGTGTCCCAAGAACTATACAGAACTATTCTCCCTGACAAATAAGAAGTGGGCCGAATTAGTGAGTCACTCTACGATCACCCAGATGGGATCATGCTGCTTGGACATATGTGTTAATATTGTTATGAAGTCCATTGATATTCCATCCCACTTCCACTCTGGAACTTCTAGGGGTGAGCTAATCCCGCTAGAACCTGGTGATCCGCCTTCACATGCTAGCATTTAAGGAATCAAGAAATGAACTCTGCTACTACCTTCTACAAGCCAGACCACCAGAACTATCATCGGAGATCCTGGTACATCTTTTCCACTCCATGATATATCTCCAAGGGGGGTGTATGAAACACCATCAGGACCACCTCTTACAACACCACTGGTACAACAGTGCGTCCTCTTAAAATAATTATGTGCTCCTCACCTTGTTAATAACCATCAGGAGCATGTCCTATCTATAAATAAGCATGTAGATCCACATAGTCGAAATCTACTAGGTGTGCCTCCCTAACCCGTTTCAAGAGTGTAGGGGTGACAACCATCTACTATAAGTAGGCTACAACTTCCATGTCCATGAAGGATGACTGCAACGTGGCTAACTGTTGTGTCACCTCACTCAACAGTTATGAGGTCGACCTTCTGATATGTGCATAGGCCACCTCTTCCCCCTTCCCAAGAGTATAGATGATCTCGAAATCATAATCCTGGATGAACTCTATCCAACACCTCTACCATAGATTCAGATCCTTCTATGAGAAGATGTACTTGAGAAGATTATGGTCAGAGTAGACGAAAAACCACGCACCCAAAATGTAGTGTTGCCACGTCTTCAATGCATAGACTACCGCTACCAACTCTAGATTATCGATCACATAGTTCTGCTAATGAGACCTAAGCTAGTGCAGACCATAAGAAATCACTACTTTTCTCTTCATTAGGACACAGCCTAGCCTGGTCCATAATGCGTCTCATAAAACAATGTACTCAACCCCCTCTTCTGGCAATCTAAAGACTGGTGCGCTCATCAAACTCTATCTCAACTGCTCGAAAGCCCGCTGGAACATCTCCATCCAAATGAAGGGTTTCTCCATCCTGGTCAAAGTTTCCATTGGAGCTAATATCAGGGAGAAATCAAGAATGAATCTCCGGTAATATCCTACCTACCCAAGGAAGCTCCACACCTTTGTCATGCTCTGTGTTGACTCCCATGGAGCCTCCACCTTGGATGTGTCTAAAGCTACTACATCTTCTAAGATGAAATGTCCCATAAAGTGGACCTCCTGAACCTAGAACTAGATCATTGAGAGATTCCCATAAAGGTGGTGCTCACGAAATATGTCTAGAACCATCCGCAGGGGTCTCACATGCTTCTCTTCTGACACCATGTACCCAAGGATGTCATCGATAAAGACCACTACGAACTGGTCCATGTACGGCTGTAAAATCCGGTTCATCAGTCCCATGAACACTGCAAGGGTGTTCTTCATGCTTAATGGCATCCCCAAGTACTCATAGAGACCGTAGTGGCATTTGAAAGTCGTCTTTCATATATCCTCATCCCCATACATGTAACTGGTGATAGCCTAATCGAAGGTCAAACATAGAGAAACACGGTGCACCTCTCAGCTGATTGAAGTGGTCATAGATTCTCAATAGTGGATAATTGTTCTTCACCATCACCTGGTTTCGGCAACGGTAATCCATTCACAGCCTTAGACTCTTGTATGCCTTCTTGGAAAACAAGACTGGGGCCACCCAGAGTGAAACACTGGGTCTCACGAAACCCTTTCTCTGCAAATCCCCCAACTGAACCCTCAGCTCGTAAAGCTCTGCGGGCGCGATCAGATATGCTGATAAAGAAATCAGTGTCATCCTAGGGGGTAAGTCATTGCAGAAATCGATTTCCTGGCAGGGAGGAAATCCTGGAACCTCTTCGGGAACGAATTCCTTATACTCTACCACTATTACTGGGAACTAGAAGCTCACAACATCCACTACTCTGAGGGAAAGGAATTCCATCTCATAAGAGATTGGATGCACCCACCTATGCATAAGATCATTCTGTGATGCTTGGGTTTCCCTTTCTCTGAAAAAGGAAAACTTTGTTCCATCACGACGGACACACTGCACTCTTCGCCTAAAATAGTCAATCTAGTCATGGACCAAGGATAACCAATCCATACCATGAATGACATCATAAGGCCTCGATGCTACCTACAAGAGGTTCCAACCTAAACTCTCACCTCTGAGGGTAAGATCACACTATCTGCAAAGGTGCATGATCATCAAGTCTCCTCTCGTAGGTGTCTCCAAGCATAAGGATCGAGTCAATGGTTCTACCAGAAATCTCGAGGATTCGTACTAGACATGTGTCTATGAAGGAATGACTGGAACTTGTGTCTATAAGTACGGAAGATAATGTATAAAAGACATAGATTGTACCTCAAATCATCCATGGAGCCCCTAGGTAATATGCTTTGACCACATGCAGTTGTCCCCACCCCAGTCCCCCAGCTCTCTAAGCCTGGTGCAGACCTCCTGGGGGTGGTGGTGGAATTATGTCAAAGCATCTGCCACCACCCACTTCTCTCCCTACTCCTCTACCATGTCTACCCCTGCCAGGTCTGTCTTCTCCACTCTTTTCCTCTGCCTCGGTGGTCCATCCAATACTTCCTTTTTTGCAACTTGATGGGTCGGATAATCTCTAGTGAGATGTCCCCTACCATCGCATGCATAACATTGCTTCTCCAAAGGATAACTGGATCCATCCTGAGAGCCCTGGACATTCGATCCTCTTTCCTAGGTCCTCCTATGTCACTTCCCCTGTCTAGATCCTTGAGACTGACATCGGCTCCTTGCTGTCGTGGTCTCCACATCTGTCTGCCTATTGCTGACCAGCGTCGGCTGTCTCTGCTTTTCCAAGAACCTCTAGAACACCAAGGTTCACTTGAACACTCCAGCATAATTCAATATGCGTAGAGGCACAATACTTTCTCAGATGTCTCATCATAGACCATGTTTGATGGTTCGAGCTCTGTTGTACTGATCCTTGACAATATCCATCGAGTACTGGAAGAAGTTGTTGAGCCTCGAAGAATAATCAACTACTTTCATGCTACCCTGATAGAGCCGAAGATGCTCCTCCATGCGTACCACTCTCAGCGTAACTGGAGAGAACACCTCCCAGAAGAGTCACTCAATCTCTGTCCATGAAAGAGTCACCTCATCATGAGTTTGTGTGGTTAGACTCCACCATCGTCTCGTTGAACCATGAAAAAGGCTCTCTCTTAGGATCACCATATGGTCTACTAGTGTCCTCACTAGACGAAAAACTCAAGTCACTGCCTCAAGACAGTCCTCCACCGCCTGAGTGTCAGGTTCACCTTGAAACCTATGGGGACTCTGTCTCTGGAACTCATGGAGTGCGGTAAGCCTATTCTCATTTTCCGGTCAGTATTATAGGTACCACTGTACACTCCACTGGTGGTGGCATTGAAGGTGAACCTCCTTGTGGAAATTCCTAGGGAAATGGTCCCTATATCGATGTCTCGTCACTGAGGGGTTCATCATCATGATCACACTACTGAATCCTAGCATGTATGCATCGCAGAGGCATCCTGTAATGAAATAAGATATACCATGGTCAATGAGTATATCTGGATAGATGAAACAAAGGATATGGAAAAAACAACTCATTCCTAAATTAATCATGTTCTATTATTTAATTTCCCTGTAACTAGTTTTTTCATGTACCATGTCGAAAACTAGGTTAGTAGTGTCCTGGTGTATGGATACGTCGGCCGCCACATTAACACTGAATTATCAGGCTGGAAAGCTGAAATCGAAACACTTAAAAGTCTTTCCCCAAACCAAAATCACAGACTCTTGGTCCTAAGGTAGAACAGAAAACTTCTGATACCAATTTGTTGTGACCCGTCCTATGGGTCCCATGATGTGACTCCCCAAGGCCTCCTACAACAGGCTAGGGGCTGGTTACTAGCAACGAGTAGGCATATTACTAATCATGGAAGGCATTGCCTATGTACCTGTACACAAGCACACATCTCCAAGCCCAAAAATGATGGAATGCAAAACACTAAGGAACAAAATTCATGCATACAGCTAACCCAACCAACATAGTATGATGGAAGGTAATGTACATAAAGTAAATTGGGCCAGAATACAATCAAACCAAAACAAAATTCTGAAAACATCAAAGTCCAACCTGTAAACACAAAAGGTACTGTAACTGCTGCTCATAGTTGTATGAACACCTAGGACTATAGGGAAATTAGAAAGCTTGGTCCTATCCTGGTCCTCTCTATACTCTGTCAAGAGGTTTCTCATTGGCACAATACATGAAACGTGTGGGAAAATCCCATGTTGGAGTGAGTATAACAATACACAGTAGAGGACCTTGAAAACCACAAAGCAGTACACAAAGTAAAGGTACATTCATCTATGCACACTATATTTATACAGAACATATAGAACCAACAATATATACTCAAAATTCAGACCAATAGTCTAGAGACAAGTAACACAACCGCATACCCTTAGTTGGGGTTCAGTTCAAATATTCCATGAAGAACTTATTCCGGGAGAACACACTCCATGAGTCTACTAGCTCTGATGATGGTCTTCTGAGAAGTATTGTTCGTCAGGAACGTCATGAGAGGTAGTTACACTCATTATGGGTGACACACTCTTGATTGGGAATATTCCGATAGATAGATGCACTCATTACGGGAGACACACTCTTTAGTAGGAAAGATCAAAATACACAGATGAGGATCACTGCCAGGGCAATGGAGGATGCCGTGACTCATCCAGAATTCACCTGCTAGGTAGAGGATCGATGCCCGGTGGAGTTGGTCACATCAATGTCGGACTCAAACTAGGGACAATATTGGATAGAGTATCTCTATATGGGCCATTCAGATGGATTCCAAAATCTATCACAGAAAGTCCTGATAAAAGGATCATACTCATGTACAAGAAAAACATGATGCCTAGCCTTCAGGGGATCGAGAAGAAGGGGAAATAACCCAAACTAATGATGCCCAAGATAAGGTGAACAAGTGGACCATTCCGTTTCCAAAAATTACATGGCGTGTAGAAACGTTACACACCATGTTATCTGACCCCGTGTACTACCCGTGTACAACGACCAGAGTCGTAAGGCTGGTCCTATAGAGTAACTGAGTACACGACATGTAGTATGGTGTAAATGTTGTGTCCTATTGATTTGGGTTGGCTCCGTGTACCCTATCCATGTTCCCGTACACAGTCATCAACCCGTGTACTCCATCCCATGTAATCGGTACTCGGGGTGGCCCGCGTTACAAGCCTCTCTTGGCCATGTGACGGAGTACCCGGTCTCGTAATCCATCCCATATCCATGTACCCACCAGATAAATGTCGAGTCATGCATAGCCGCATATTCCATTTCGTACACGCCGTGTTCTGAAGCCCTGTAGATCAGCTCGTGTCCATGTACTTCCCAAAATACACACCGAGCTTCGGGGAAAGTTCAACACGCCGCCTGACCAGGGTCGCCCGCCGTGTGGTTCCTATCTGACCCCTGAAACCCTAGATGTTGTGTAGATACCCAAAGCTTGACATACATGAATATTACATTACATTTTCAGAATACTTAATACATAAGAAAAACAAACACAGAAGGACCGTAATAGTTTAATGTCTTTGGAAACTCGGAATAAAATCTTCTAATCGTGGTGAAAGATCTTCAACATCTCCCAATAATGATCTTCCCTTTTTTTCTTACCTAAATCCTTTCTTTATATCCTGGGGAAAAGAAAAAATAAAAGGGTGAGCTCAAATGCTCAGTAAGGGTAAACAAAAGAAATATCAATCACATCATATTCATAAGAACATATATTTTGGAAATCTTAACCTGCAAAAGAGATCATGATTTCATAACATGGGATAAATCATAGTAGTGAAATGTAATCCCAATAATCATAACTTAAAACAAGAAACTTTATGTCATACACACATAATCATAGAGAATCATTTCTTATTAGTCAAGACTCATTTTCAAGACTATCTTAGTGGACAAAGTCCCTTTTTGAACTGAGTTCACTCCTCGTTTCAGTCCTGTTTCACTGAACCGGTATAACCTACCGTTCCATCCATGTCAATATCATGAGATATAAAATCTTTACCCAATGCATTGGAGGGAGATATAGGCCCCACCCATCTCATAATGATTCCATTCTTATGTGTGCCACAAAATCAAAAAATCATACATCATTGCATAACCGCTGTAATAAAAATGGGAATCTTAAACATCATGCCATCATAACATAATTCATATAAGATAAAAGGACATCATAAAAATAATTCCATCATAACATAATCAAATCAATGTAAAAATAGGGATAGAAACATAACCCTTTATTATCTTAGTTGGAAAATAATTTTGATAAAACACTTGAACTCCATTCTTGAGGAAAATATCATTTCAAAAACATTTTCCTTTCGTAACATGTCATACAATTTTAAACTAAAAGAAGTTGATTAAAAATAAACATGAAAACTTTTAACGGATGCTTCTTGGAAATTTTGTTTTAGAAATCCATTCATGCCGTATAAAAACATTCTTCGTACTTTTTTTGAAAAAGTACCTCGTACGAAAAACGACAAAAGATTCCTTTTATATCTTTTACTAAAAACTCACCGAAGGGTAAAATTGGATTTAAACTACTGTAGGTGAATGGAAATAATATTACATATTGAGGAAACATGGATGTGGATGATAAAAAACACCTCAGTAAATGCCAAAGTATAAACAATCTCGGCTAAAAATGAGATTATGATATTTCCCTTACCTTAGGTCTGATTTGCTTCGTATGTGTCCGAACCTCCTGTATAATGATTTAAATAATTCCATTGACTTATTCCAGGATCATACTAATTGTTATGATATCATATATGGTTCACTTATGGCTTTATATTACCCGTTCTTTTGTAGATTCCATGTTAAAGAGCATTTTGGGTAAAATCGTTTCATTTGTCGTCCGTGTTTTGACTTGTAATTATTCATATGATTACTTAGATCATGATTACTTAATTCCATAATATAAAATATGATTTATATATAATATATATTCACAATATATATATATATATATAATAGATCAGTAAATGGAAAGAAATACACCGTTCATGGAGACGGTAGACCGTACGTACGCATGAACGCTGTTTTATTTTCCTTATTGAGTTGAATGGAATTAAGTAGATGACAAACATATATATACACATAAATCCAGAATCATTATTATGTCATATATTTCATTATTATTTATTATATATAATTTGTAATCATTCATGAATGGTTAACGTGGAGACTGAATCTAATCGCGTCGTGGAGATGGTAGTCCATATGTACGCACGAGCGATGATGTCATTTTCATGATTGTGGAATTGTATTAGAGTGTATGTATACTATTTCAGAATCAATATCACTTTACAATAATCATATATAGTTATTATTTACACCATTATACCCATCCAAGTAAGGTGGTGGTGGAAAATAGATTACACCACGGCGTGGAGACGGTATTCCGTACGTACGCATACGCGGTGATTTCATTTTCCGTAGGATGGATAGATTGTGAAATAAGGTTGTTTCATAATTATAATAACATATCAGTATATAAGTGATACTGATGTTATTACTTCATAATGAAACAACCTAAGAAGAAGAAGTTGAAGAAGAAATAAAGATGAAAGAATCTGTAACGGGCATTACCTCTTCTTTGAAGCGCCTCTTTGAGACCTCCTTTTAGGGAACTAAAATTGGTCTTTGAGGAAGACCAGAACCTCTAGGATATTTCTAGGGAAGTGTAGAATGGAATTTTTCATGGTTTGGCCGATCTTGAAGGCTAAAAGTGGTGTGAGGAAGAGAGGGAGGGGGCGCCCTTTTATAAGGGAGGAGAGGGGCACCTTTGGAATAACAAAAAATATTATTTTATTATACAGCCAAATTCGGTTTTAAATAGCTCCAAATTGATTTATTTTGAGGCTAATGTGGGGATGGGTCGAAATCATCTAATCCAATACAATTTAGACTTGTATAGGTTCCTATTTTAACCATATCATGTAGATTTAACATTAAGTTAAATAATTTTACTTTTATCGTGTCTTCTTGTGTTGTTTTACTATAAGGTTAATAAACTTACTATATCAAGCCAAACGAACCCCAAGTTGTTTGTAATTAATATATATAACCTTATCTACATCATTTGGCCGAACCTTATATTTTTAAGAATAAAATAACAATTAATAATATAATATTTGTTTTAAAAACTATTTTATGTCAATTTTGACACTATTTAGTAATTTATTTTTGTGAAAATAATAACAGAATGATTAGTTCGAAAACAGTTCATTAAATCAATACTAACATGTCATATTAACCTAGAAAATTAGTGGAATTCATAAAAATTCTAATATTATATTTATTTGGTTATTTATAACATCAATTATGTCAATATTTCATTTATAAGATAATTATTGCATCATCGTTGTATCATAAATAAATTAAATTATTTAATGTCTAAAAATTACAAATAAAATACCATTATGTAGGAAAAATTTTTATCTTTCTAATTAATATTTATTGTCGAATTTATCTTATGTATAACCCCATATTAAAAATGATTTAGTTATTAAACTTTGATTTTAACTATTTTAACCCCTCTTTAAATAAATTAATAATAAATGTCCTAATCTAATCAAAGTGGGCCTGAATGGTCATATTTTATTCCTATGTTTTTTTGGTCGAATTACATTTTTCCAATAGAATTAGGACTTCTGTTAGTGTAATAATAATATCATTTTTACCCTTAATTACCCTATTTACTTTTAACCGTGGTTAAAAAAAGTAAAAAGTTACTATTCACCAATAATTATTTTCATCTCATTGAACCACATTTTAGTCCTTGATATTAACTGTGTCTCTCGGATTTTCGAAATTCCACTCACAGAAGCGGTAAAATTAAGTTTTATGAAAAATTCAGTTTTTTTTACTACCACTTAGTGGTTTCACTATTCATCAAAAATTGAATGTTTTCAGAAAAATACCAAAAATTAGGCCTAAGATATACTTGATATTAAGAATTAAAAAATTATGTCTATTTTACCAAATTCAGAACATATCAGTTGCATTAATTAATTTAAAAATTATTTCCCGTCGTAAAATCAAATAGCGTGTTTTTAAGAGATAATAACTATCAAAAGATTGACACTTGTTTATAACTGGTTTAAATGTGAAATTACATCCAATGACCAAAATTTTGTTAAATTGTAAAAATATATTCTAAATATACTTTAAAACCATTAAAATTAATAATTTATCACTATTAATGTTTTCTATTAAAAAAGTTCTTCTTAATTAATATTTAGTAATTTTCACTATTCATCAGAATATGAAAGTTATCCGAAAAGTTCAAAAATTGCACCCTAAACTAATTTCAATATTCCGAATCCAAAAATGAAGTCCATTTTGAAAAATAAAATTTACAAAATTTAAAAAAGTGGTTATTACTATTCATAACGTCTAGTTTTACTAATATTTTAATAATATATCGTTGTTTATTAACACCCGGTATTGCGTACAACACACGCTATCGAGGAAGGTCGCGATTGCGTGTAATGCAAACCAAGTCAGGGTTGCGTGTTGTGCAAGAATCCTTCGTTGTTTCGTATAACAGAATCCAACCATATTTCATTTATACATTGAATATATATATATATATATATATTCAATGTTGCGTATAATAACTATTATCAAAATTGTGTGTAACACGATCCAAGAATAGTGTTGCGTATACTGAAAGCTAATACGGGGTTGCGTATAGCGCAAGGTATTCTTGGTGTAGTATACAACACAAGACATTAATGAAATTAAAAGAATATTTTTCATAAAATCTCAGGGCGTTACATTCTACCCCCCTTAAAATGAATTTCGCCCTCGAAATTCGTCGGGGTTATAAATGGTTTACTATTCGAGAGTTTCTTTAATAGAAACCCACATCGTAAAAAGGAATACCAAAACCAATCTTTAAAAACAAAAGTATGAAACGTAACGGTTACCCAAATAAACTAATCACTGGGATTCCACATAGGTGAAAAATATGGATATGGAAGTGAAATCTAACCATCATGTTCTGATGGAGAGTGGTAGAGAACATGGCTATGGAAAAGCCATCAATCACAAAGCCATAAATTTGTGATGATCTAAGGTACCATCTAATTCATCAGATATAAGAGCACTAGGACAACATTTTTGGTTTTCAAGATCATTTCCCTAAAGTTGATGAAATTAGAATTAGAAGAAATACATTCGTGATTTTGGTATTGTGTCACCGTTGGTCATTCTTTGGACAATTTCCACTTCAACACTTAACGAAATGAAGTTGGATTTATCATTCATGAAGTGTTAGTAGATCATGTGATAGAATGATGGGTCATTCCATCTGTCTCAAACAAAAGGTTACAAAAGTTATCAAAAATACCTAAGACTATCTATGGTGAAGTTAATCGTATACGATTCAAAAAATGAACTTATACATCATATATCATACAGCATAATAAAATAAAATTAGTTTCTACTAACCAGGGACTTCCTGTAGGCCAGTGGTAGGCGATAAAGGCCAGTCGCACTTCGGTTGTGGGTTCGATTCCTACGACCTTGTCTGACACGATGGGTTGTCGCCCGTCCTGCAGGTTGTCCTTTTTCTAAAACTATATTACTATAACATCCCATCAATAATATCAAATAAAAAATTCTATCATTAAACAATACTAACTTATGTCCAACATAATCCATTCCAATCTTTAGGCTTATCCATAATACTGCAGTCCATTCTCATAATATAGTGAAAACGATTACCATGGATTTAATACCATCATTGATCCCCATATATCATAAGATATGTCTTGTTGGTCACATTCCAAACATTCAAAGGCCTTAATCATGTATTATCTTGAATACCCATTGAACCTTAGTGAAAACATGAATGTAGTTAAAAGTTAACACTTTACACATACCAAAATCCTCAAAATTCTATATACTCAAACCATTATATCACTTAGTCCTTATACCAATCATGAGCTCATTAATACTATCAAACATATGAGATTCTCTTTATCCCTTCATTATGTGCATATCATCTTCTTTCCCAAAATATTTCAATCACTTTTCATGGTTACCGATGCCATAAAATTATTGAAAACCACAATAGACCAAAACATAAATATTCCAATATTCCACGATACTATATACAACATTATTTTGGAATCCCATTACATAAACAATTAATCATTCCACCACATCGTTGTCATATTCAACATCACCAATGGTGATCGCATGTGACTACCCTTTGTCCTTTGCCTTAAGTGGTTGCTCATTACGATCATCACTAACCCTTGGATTAGGGCATTTATTGGCATAATGTCCCATCTCCTTGCACTTGAAACATTGAAGTGTAGTAGGTTCATTCTGTGCATCCCTTCCTTTGTTTGCATCATTAGACATATACTTCCCATCATTGCGGCATTCAAACACCCGATGACCTTCCTTTCCACATTTGAAACATTCACATTCCCCTTTAAGACAATCTCCACCATGATTCTTTCCACACTTTGAGCATAAGGAAACATTCATCTTATTTTCACCATTATTCTGAGATTTCTCCTTGAACTCCCATCTTTTGTTTCTTGTCAAAACTACTATATGGATAAGTAACACCAACTTCCATTTCTACCTTGATAGCACAACGCACAATTTCTTCATAGCTACTAAAGTCTCTTATAGCTAATGCCCTTCGAAGATTTGGTTTTAAGACACTGAAGAATCGATAAACATTACTTTCAGGTTGGATGATAAAGCCAGATGCATACCTTGCAAGCCTTGTAAAATTCGCTTCGTATACAACAATAGATTCATCATCCTTTTCCTTTAGTTCAAGAAACTCCTTCTCCATCTTTGTTTGAAGAATACGAGGGATGTACTTATTGAAAAATAAGTTCTTGAACTTGTCCCATTCCATGGACTCAATTTCATCTCTTTGCCTCGTATTCTTAATAATATTCAACTATTGATCAGCTTCACTTTCCAAACGATATACTTCTAAGATGACTTTATCATGTTCAGAACATTGATGAACTGAAAATATCATTTCAGTGGTACTGGTCCATTGTTCAAAAACAAGTGGATCAGAAGACCCACTGAAAGAAGGTGGACATTGCCTCATGAAGGAATCAATGAAATATTGTTCCCTTATCTGCTCATTTGGAAGTCCAGAATGATTCATAGCTTGTGTAAGTATAGCAATAAGATTTTTCACTCTATCTCCCATAACATTTGTTTGTTCAGGAGGACAATCATTGCATTGATCAACACGGTTCCTTCGGGTTCCAGCCATCGTCTAAAACCCAAAAAGAATAGTGTGAGAGGAAAAAATCATTCTAGGTAAAACAACATAATAAAGGGGGAGTATCCTCAATATCTAACATCTTAGGTTAAATTCTATGATCGTTACTGTAGTTCTAGGACTGTATCCTATATGTATACCTATCCTTAGGGACATCCCTAGACATACCTTAGAAATATCTCTAGATATCTCACTAAAGTTCTCGCATCCTAGTTTCCAAATGTTGACTAAACCATTCCTCTGATACCAACTGTAGAGACCCGAAGCTTGACGTACATGAATATTAAATTACTTTTGCGGAATACTTAATACATAAGAAAAACAAACACACAAGGACCGTAATAGTTTATTGTCTTTGGAAACTCGGAATAAAATATTCTAATCGTGGTGAAAGATCTTCAACATCTCCCAATATAGATCATCCCTTTTTTTTCTTACATAAAACCTTTCCATATATCCTGGGGAAAAGAAAACATAAAAGGGCGAGCTCAAATGCTCAGTAAGGGTAAACAAAAGAAATATCAATCACATCATATTAATAAGAATATATCTTTTGGAAATCTTAACCTGCAAAAGAGATCATGATTTCATAACATGGGATAAATCATAGTAGTGAAATGTAATCCCAATAATCATAACTTAAAACATGAAACTTTTTGTCATACACACATAATCATAGAGAATCATTTCTTATTAGTCAAGACTCATTGCCAAGACTATCTTAGTGGACAAAGTCCCTTTCTGAACTGAGTTCACTCCTCGTTTCAGTCCTGTTTCACTGAAACGGTATAACCTACCATTCCAGCCATGTCAATCTCATGAGATATAAAATCTTTACCCAATGCATTGGAGGGAGATATAGGTCCCACCCATCTCATAATGATACCAATCTTATGTGTGCCACAAAATCAAAAAATCATACATCATTTCATAACCGTTGTAATAAAAATGGGAATCTTAAACATCATGCCATCAGAACATAATCTATATAAGATAAAAGGACATCATAAAAATAATTCCATCATAACATAATCAAATCAATGTAAAAATAGGGATAGAAACATAACCCTTTATTATCTTAGTTGGAAAATAATTTTGATAAAACACTTGAAATCCATTCTTGAGGAAAATATCCTTTCAAAAACATTTTCCTTTCTTAACATGTAATACAATTTTAAACTAAAAGAATTTGATTAAAAATAAACTTGAAAACTTTTAAAGGAATATTCTTGGAAATTTTGTTTTAAAAATCCATTCATGCCTTATAAAAACATTCTTCGTACTTTTGTCGGAAAAGTACCTCGTACGAAAAACGACAAAAGATTCCTTTTATATCTTTTACTAAAAACTCACCGAAGGGTACAATTGGATTCAAAAAATTGTAGGTGAATGGAAATAATATTACATATTGAGGAAAAATGGATGTGGATGATAAAATACACCCCAGTAAATGCCATAGTATAAACAGTCTCAGATAAAAATGAGATTGTGATATTTCCCTTACCTTAGGTCTTATTTGCTTCATATGTGTCTGAACCTCCTGTATATTGATTTAAATAATCCCAGTTACTTATTCCAGAATCATACACATTGTTATGATATCATATATCGTTCACTTATGGCTTTATATTACCCGTTCTTTTGTAAATTCCATGTTAAAGAGCGTTTTGGGTAAAATCGTTTCATTTGTCATCCGTGTTTTGACTTGTAATTATTCATATGATTACTTAGATCATGATTACTTAATTCCAGAATATAAAACATGATTTATATATAATATATATTCACAATATATATATATATAATAGATCAGTAAATGGAAAGAAATACACCGTTCATGGAGACGGTAGATCGTACGTACGCATGAACGCTGTTTTATTTTCCTTATTGAGTTGAATGGAATTAAGTAGATAACATACATATATATAAACATAAATCTAGAATCATTATTATGTCATATATTTCATTATTAATTATTATATATACTTTATAATCATTCATGAATGGTTAACGTGGATAATGAATCTCATCACGTCATGGAGACGGTAGTCCATACGTACGCACGAGCGATGATATCATTCTCATGATCGTGGAATTGTATTAGAGTGTATGTATACTATTTCAGAATAAATATCACTTTAAAATAATCATATATAGTTATTATGTACACCATTATACCCATCCAAGTAAGGTGGTGGTGGAAAATAGATTACACCACGGCGTGGAGATGGTATTCCGTACGTACGCACGCACGGTGATTTCGTTTTCCGTAGGATGGATAGATGGTGAAATAAGGATGTTTCTTAATTATAATAACATATTATTATATAAGTGATACTGATTATATTACTTCATAATGAAACAACCTAAGAAGAAGAATTGGAAGAAGAAATAAAGATGAGAGAATCGGTAACGGGCATTACCTCTTCTTTGAAGCGCCTCTTTGAGACCTCCTTTTAGGGTACTAAAATTGGTCTTTGAGGAAGACCGAAACCTCTATGATATTTCTGGGGAAGTGGAGAAGGGAATTTGGCCGGGGTTTTCCGAGCTTGAAGGCACAATGTGGTGTGAGGAAGAGAGGGAGGGGGTGCCCTTTTATAAGGGAGGAGAGGGGCACCTTTGGAATAACTAAATATATTATTTTATTATAAAGCCATATTCGGTTTTAAATAGCTCCAAATTGATTTATTTAGAGGCTAAAGTGGGGTTCGGTTGAAAGACTCTAATACAATAGAATTTAGACAAGTTTAGGTTCCTATTTTAACCTTATCATGTATATTTATCATTAAGTTAAATAATTTTACTTTTACCGTGTCTTCTTGTGTTCTTATACTATACGGTTAATAAACATACTATATCAAGCCAAACGAACCCCAAGTTGTTTATAATTAATATATATAACCTTATATAAGTCATTTTTCCGAACCTTAGATTTTTAAGAATAAAATAACAATTAATAATATAATATTGGTTTTAAAAACTTTTTTATGTCAATTTTGACACTATTTAGTAATTGATTTTTTTGAAAATCATAACAGAATTATTAGTTAGAAAAAAATTAATTAAATCAATACTAAAATGTCATATTAACCTATAAAATTAGTGTAATTCATAAAAAGTTTCAAATTATATTTATTTTGGTATTTATAACATCAATTATGTCAATATTTCATTAATAAGATAATTACTGCATCATCGTTGTGTCATAAATAAATTAAATTATTTAATGTCTAAAAATTAAAAATAAAATACCATTATTTAGGAAATCTTTTTATCTTTCTAATTAATAATTATAGCAAAATTTTTCTTATTTATAACCCCATATTAAAAATGATTTAGTTATTAAACTTTGATTCTAACTATTTTAACCCTTCTTTAAATAAATTAATAATAAATGTCCTAATCTAATCCAAGTGGGACTAAATGGTCATATTTTATTCCTAAGTTTGTTTTTGGTCTAATTACAATTTTCCAATAGAATTAGAACATTTGTTAGGGTAATAATAATATCATTTTTACCCTTAATTACCCTATTTACTTTTAACCGTGGTAAAAAAAGTAAAAAGTTACTATTAACCAAAAATTATTTTCATCTCATTGAACCACATTTTAGTCCTTGATATTAACCGTGTCTCTCAGATTTTCAAAATTCTACTCACAGAAGTGGTAAAATTATGTTTTATGAAAAAATCATTTTTTAACTACCACTTAGTGGTTTCACTATTCATCAAAAATTGAAAGTTTTCAGAAAAATACCAAAAATTAGGCCTAAGATATATTTGGTATTAAGAATTCAGAAATGATGTCTATTTTAATAAATTTAGAACATATCAGTTTCATTAATTAATTTAAAAATTAGTTCCCGTTGTCGAAACAAATAGCGTGTTTTTAAGAGATAATAACTATCAAAATATTGACACTTGTTTATAACTGGTTTAAATGTGAAATTACATCCAATGACCAACATTGTATTAAATTGTAAAAATATATTCTAAATATACTTTAAAATCACTCAAATTAATAATTTATCACTGTTAATTATTTCTATTAAAAAATTTCTTTTTAATTAAAATTTAGTAATTTTCACTATTCATCAGAATATGAAAGTTATCCGAAAAGTACCAAAATTTCACCCTAAGCTAATTTCAATATTCCGAATCCAAAAATGAAGTCCATTTTGAAAAATAAAATTTTCAAAATTTCAAAAAGTGTTTATTACTATTCATAACGGCTAGTTTTAATAATATATCGTTGTTTAGTAACACCCGGTATTGCGTACAACACACGCTATCGAGGAAGGTCGCTATTGCGTGTAATGCAAACCAAGTTAGGGTTGCGTGTTGTGCAAGAATCATTCGTTGTTTCGTATAACAGAATCCAACCATATTTCATTTATACATTGAATATATATATATATATATATTCAATGTTGAGTAGAATAACTATTATCAAAATTGTGTGTAACACGATCCAAAAATAGTGTTGCGTATACTGCAAGCTAATACAGTGTTGAATATAGTGCAAGGTATTCTTGCTGTAGCATACAACACAAGACATTAATGAAATTAAAAGAATATTTTTCATAAAATCTCAGGGTGTTACATGTTGCCTCCAGTACTACACAGAAAATTCTTTAGATGTACAGGCCATGTATTCTGGAAATTTCTAGAAATGAGGACCCCCACCATCGTGCCTCTGGTGATGCACCTTTTGTCGATCCGGGCATCTGATCGCTATGGAACTCATAGTTTTTGTCGTCTCTGACACCATGAACAAGATTCCATTGTTTTCATACCTCTGATCGGCTCCGAAAACATGCAATGATCTATCCACATAATGAAAGCTTGAAGAACATCCCTTCCTAATCCCATCTAATTCATCGTCCACCATCATCGTCAAAACTCTACAAGGTCATTGTGGTGTTGATTCTTCAATTTGGAATCACTGTGTCGCAAAAAGGATGTGTCATGATCCATTATCCGTCGCCCGATGAAGAACATGAAGAACGTACGGAGAAATGAAAAAGGGAAGAAATCCAATAAAACAAATCGAGGAACGAACATCCACCATTGTTCGTCAAGGCGTTGATCCGCTCCTTTTAGAAGGTTTAATTAGAGAAAAAATCAACAACAACAATCAACATATATCAATTCCATGAATCATCCCAAATAATATCCTCCCTCAAGAACATAAGAGTTTGTGGATCAAATTGGTCATGGTTGATATGAATTCATCATTTAAAATCAAAAAATGGGAAAGTAGATTTGAAATTACAACCCCTACCTCAAGAAGGGATCTATTGCTAATGAAGAGGTTGTGCTACCATCGTCATCGATATCCTCCAACCTTGTTCACATAGTGATTCACAACATCGATCCATCATCGATCATCGCCGAGAGTTTTCTCCAGCATTTCTCTCTGTTTTTCCCCAATGATTGACATTAGATTATCCCAAATAAAAGGGAAATGTGATTTGATACTCAAAAATATACTACGATATTAATGAATCCAACTTGTAATTCTTGAGTCATTACGACGTTCTATTCAATTAAGGAAGTGGCAGACCATTTGCCGTATTATAGTGGATGTTCCCATAAAATAAATAAAATAAATTTGAGAATTTATTTTATTTTATTTTACTTAAAACATATGAAAATTAACTTTTTCACTCGACCTGTGCTGGTCGAGGATAGTCTCATTTATAGGTAATGTCATCACCTCGGATGCAACGATGCCCTCATATTTTTATTTTGGGCAACTGTTTGGAAACTTCTACAACAGTGCTCAAGTGTCAACTCACTTAACTTAAAAAAAGTTTAAACCACCATTCTGGGATCCCTGGGCCTCAGAGTGATGTGCCTTCTTCACAACCGGTCACTATAAAATTCCATATAATATTTAAAAAATAATACAGGTAAAACCCAAGACATTACAAATTTTTCAATATAAATATACCATATAGGTTCTAAGAAAATATTCAATGGTAAATTCTATAAAGATGAATACTTTTATTGTCACCCAAATGAAACTATCAAAATATGATGACAGTAAGCCATTAAATATCCTAAAATATAGTAAAATCATTAGGATTTTATTATAATTGTTAGAAACATGAAATCATATAGTTTTTATAATATGGTAATCAACAAGATATCTTTAAACTCCCATGCAATTACATATTCTTGCATTGAAAAGGAATCAGTGTTATATCAAGGGAATTGTGGTTTTGGTTTTGATGTATAATGACAAATCATAGACAGAGTTATTTAGATATATAGATGCAGATTGAGATGGTTCATTAAATGATAGGAAATCAACATCATGAAGTAATTTATATATTGGTGGGTTTTTTATTTCTTGGATAATAATGAAACAAGAATTTCATTGAGAACCATAGAAGATGAGTATATTATGGCCACTCAAGCATGCACACAGTTATTATGAATGAAGCAGAATCTTTATGATATTGATATGATGTGATGTCCCCGATCAAAATAAATTGTGATAATTCATGTGCTATAAATCATATAAAAAATCGATTTCATCACATAGGAAAAAATCACATCTATATTACATATCAATTTATCAATGAGAAGGTAGATTAAGGGGAGGAGAAGATTTAGTATGTTCCTATATAACATAATGTTGTAGATATTCTCAAAAAGTAATTATCCAAAAAATCATTTGATAGGTATTGAATTTCTCAGGTAGTTTATTTCAAACCTTGAACTTGAAAAGGTGTAATTTTTGGACCCATTTCTCTGATTTATGATGTGGTTTTTCTGTAATGTACAGTTATATGTTCCTTACCATATAGTGGACCACAATGGAATGATCATTCTATTCATTAATATGGGGGGATAAATTGTGGATTTGAGAAGGTATACATAGTCTTAGTCAAGACATATAGAGAAGTTGACTGATGGGGCATAGAGATAGGGAGAGTAGATAGATACAAAGGGTTTTAAATATAATGATCCTCAAAGTGATCGAGAAAGTTTTTTATATCCCAATAGATGAGGTTCATGATGAAAGAAGTTGTTTGGTTTCAATAATTGTGTCAGCATTGATGTGATTCATTTTTGAACATTTCTTTATACTATTGTTTCTCATGTCAAGAATTTATCATTTGGGCATAGAATATGTTTTGAGTAAATTTATTATCACTATATGAATCACAATATGTGAATGATGGGAAAATATGGTTAATGATATAACGATGTGTCAATTTATGAATGAGTTGTCCATAAATCCTAATAAAAGATTTTGGGGAAAAAATTCATTAGGAAACATTGATGTATTTTTATTTTGTTTGTATTTGTAGAAAAAATCAAATTCTTATTGTCAGTTTTGTATTTCAAAATATATTATTGACAACCCTTGTTGATAAATAAACATGAAAATTAAATGGAAGATCTAGAGGCGGTAAAAATATAGATACATAGTGGTGCTGTTTTTTAGTGTTTGCTGTGTTTTTGGTTCCAAAAAATGAAAAATGGGGACATGGGTTTCTAGAAAAGGGGGTCATTCTATAATGGTAAGGATGATATAAATGATGAATTAAAATAATTTAATAATATTATAACATCAAAATATTTAAATATAAATAGCGGTTCAGATGTTATGAATTGGTGAAAATGTATTGAAGTGACATCCAAGTTATGATGTGGCATGCACGTGATAAAGTTTCATGTAAGTTCTGGAGATGCACACAAGGTATAGAGTGTAATCATGGTTTTTTATCGGTGCGAATGTTAAACAAAGGCACCCAAGTTATTAACATGTGCGCATGTTATAGAGAGGCTTGCAAGTTATGGAGTGGCACAGAAGATATAAAGTGGTGCGCAAGGTGATTTTTGCACCTCCAACCTAGGGTCACCAAAACGAAAATAACTAGATATCAACCATGATCATTTCTAAATATATAAATACATAGATAAAGTACATACTCTAATTGTTCAAGTGGATGTGGCACAAAAGTAGTTTGTGGTTCAAAAGCAGTAAGCAATGCACAACTAAGAAGTGGGGCACAAGCAGCGAGTTCTGCACAAGAAGTAATTTTCATTCAAGTAGTGGCACGTAAGAAGTAACGCGTATGTTTAAATTTGAGGGAAATTTATTATTTCTGGAAAAATGAATGTAGGGAAACATAACATTCAAGCTAACATAAGGTTTTGAGGAAGTTTCTATATTCCCATTACATTAGTGGTAAAAAGGTATTCATCAGTGGATGAATGTGGTGCATCAACATAGAATCTCCATAAAGTGGATGTTGCATTAATTAAGAATAATAACGGAGCCTATATGTCTATAAACATGGAGTGGATATTCTAAAAAATAAACGAGTACACTTCAGTTGAGAGATCTATGAGCTTTAAAATAATAATAGGTTGTAATTCATGAGGGATAGTGGGCTTTCTCTAAAAATTGTAAATAGTAGTGCTCTTTTAGTGGATTTGGTACATCAGCACATTTTCCTTGTACTCTCATTGTATGTATCCAAATTGGGGTTAACAATGTAAATGTGATGTGTTCTATTAATGATTTAATTAATTTTCATGTATTATTTTAGGATAGATATAGAGAATAAGGTGTTGTTTAACTATGACACAAGATCTAAAGGGGAAGTTCTTTTTAATCTATCATACACAAATTCACCCCCACCCCTTAGGGTATTTGACGTAGTGAAACAGCGAAGTCTTAATAAGACTGGAATGATTGACTAGTGTTCATACAGATACCAATCATCAATCACATTACTTCCAAGTTTTCCTTGGCTTTCAAACTCTTCTTGGAAGGCTTTTATTTCCCCATGTTTACTTCAATTACATCATTGAATACTATAGTTGTGCAATATATATGTGTTAATGCTTTGGTTTTTCAGTTGTATTTACATTTCCACATTTTTTGTCGTTAGATATGTGTTTGCGTTTACAGGTACTTAATGAATTGATCTCATGTTAGGGATATTCCTACTTGGTGCATGTCACCGACACCAAACCTATTAGAGGAGGAATTGGGAAGTCGCGACATAGTCCCCACTAGGATGGTTCATGAAAGAGTGGTATCATAGGAGGTCATCAATACATTCGAATTGAGAGTCTTCGTAATTGATTTGGGGAAATAGTGCTATGTGTTTCGAGATCATCATTCAGGATATGGACTCCATTGTTGGTGAGTAGGATGATATATCCATACTACCGGACTCTAATAAAATGCTTTTATATTTCCTACATGAGAACACTGGTTGAAGAGAAAAAGGTACATGTATTATATGTGAATGGATTGTGGTTTTCATGTCCTTCTTGAGGCATCTATCCAAATATACTCGTTGAAAGTGGTACATTATAATAATTTATGGATTCCCCTATGATGTAAACCAACTAATATTATTCATGATTTTCAAGAGAATGAGGCCCTCACTGTTGAGGTGATGATATATGGGCCAGTTCATGTATTTTTTTCCTCCAAGTTGTGCACATATCACAACATCTATAGAGCAACATGTTGTTCTCGCAGTACTAATGTATGAGGTGCACTGGCTAATTGTGCTTCATGAGTTTTAGCAGTGAAGTACACTTTGGTTCTTAGGCGAGCCCGATCCACAGTTAGTTGAGGAAAACTTGTAGGTGGTGACCAGGGTTTTTCATCTAGTCAGGACACCAACAGAACATATTGGGGTCATAGAACCGATCCTTCTACATGGATAGATAGGTTGATGGTAGGGTGTGACAAACCAAACCTAGTATGTGGTGACTCATTCATGGAAAGGGTTAAAATTCCTTTTTAGAGAGTTGTTATCACTAGATTTGTTGAAGGATGTACATATATAGGAGCTTCTCAAGCTCCTACAATATTTCATTATAATAGCATGTAATCATCGACATTTACGATCCACTCCAGGTAATCGATTAATATGGTTAGAGATCTGTGTGTCAATGAACATACATTCAAGCATGGTTTGTGTAGAAACATCAAAAAACTATTATCACTCAATTATTTACTACATATGATGTGGTGTTGCTATTATATTTGGTGGTTTGGAGTTTTGTGGATGAGGGATACAATTTGTGGCTTTCAATAGAGGGAAAGCAGGGAAGAGACCTCATCAATTGATAGACGACATTGGTACAAGGGACATAGATGTTTTATAAATTATAGCAGGTTGTTATGAGATAGAGGATATATTTCTCATGGCTCACATTATGGTCAAATAATCCCATTGAATGGTGGATTTACTCATGTAATGGTCGGGGACATCTCTCCCAAGACTTTCCATCTCATTGTACAATGTAAAATGGAATCATAGTTAGTCCCCTGAGGTAGACACAACAATATGATCTGGAAGGTTAACTAGGTATAGGACATTGAAGATGAGATGGGAGAGTGTCATGTGATGGTCAATGTGTTGAATTTTTACTACTACAACCTTGATCCATCAATGCTTGGAACAGAGTGCTGGATGATAGGGGAGGGGACAATTGCAGGTAGCTGAATCTAATGACCTAAACAATTTGGGAATGATTCAAGGTATGATATCTGTCTTTTATAATATAGATACAGTACCAAAACATGCAAGTGATCGTCCTTCCTTTCATTCAAAATGTCTTTTTCATGGCATAGATATTTTTTTGTACCCATTGAATCAACCCTTATTCTTAGAATATCTAACTAGAAAAGGCTTATTGATCGCACACTTATGTCAATAGTGTGACCCGACACCTAGAGATTAAATATTTTGTTGGGATCTTATTGAATCATTCTTAAGACCTTATGAATTAATTATAGGTTTGGATTTTTTAACATCATCATCCAAAATTTATGGTATTTAGGTGATGTGTGAACTGTTTCTCTAATGGTGGAACCATGTTTTCCTTTATTAGTGAAAAATAAAACCCAAACAGCTTAAGGTGGACTCATACATAGGATGGTGCATCTGATTACATATCAGTTTGATAACCTTACCCTTGGTGCAGTGAATGTTATGAGCTTCCAGTTTCCTACAGTGGTGGTGTAGTATGATGTTTTCTTCACAATAAATATTACATGTTTTCATCCCTCCCAATAAATAGTCATCCATATTGATCAAAAATCTAGGATTAAAATGATATATACCGTAGAATATTCGATGGCTTCCAAAAAACATAATCAGATGAGGGTACTGTTGGAGGTCTTTCAGAAGATTGGATTTCTTAAAACTAGTATTTCGCACAAGGAATACCCGATTCTGTTTCCATGAAGGTAGAATGTATATTGAGTTTTTGTGTGGACTATCATCAATTTAACACTCTGTCCAAGAGGAACAATTATCCCTTACAAAATAAATGATGACCTCTTTAGTGAGTTAAGAGGGTAAATGTGGTTCATGAAGGATTCCCTCAGGTAATCTTATCACCAATTGTGATTACATGATGAGTATATACTGAACATGACATTCATATGTCACTATAGACACTATATGTACTCGTTGATTCACATTGGTCTGAGAATTTCCCGAGAAGTGTTCATGGGAATCATGAACTACATCCTTCAGCATTACATAGACCGGTTCGTGGGGGTATTAATTGATGATATTCTTATGTACTCAATGTACAAGGAGGGCCATGTCAAGACCTTATGGATAGTTCTAGATATACACTAAAAAAATATTGACTTTTTCCAATAGGGATATATCTGTTGGTAAAAGTGAATTTTCTATTGGTAAAACATTTTACCAACACATATGTCTCTGTCACTAAACTGTCGGTAAAAACACTGTCACTAAATGTTTTTATGACAGATAAAATAGATATATTACAATTATAATAATAACAGATAATATATATGTAGGTTAAAGTGTTTAATAAACAAATTATTATGACAAATTGTTTCGTCAGTAATAATATTATGATCATATAATATCTATTTATAAATTATATCTGAATAAAAATTAAAAATTTATTGCTATTAAAATTTCATAACATATTTAATAATTTATAACATATAATTCATCTATTTAATAATTACAAAGATCACAATTTACAAGACTGTTCTATCATGAAAAAAATTATATTAATAATGAAATCTAATATAAAAGAATCAATACAAAAACACATGACATTCCAAAAAAAACAAGACCCCCCACCCCCACAATGTACCACCCATCCCTTCCCCACCAGAGAACTTTATCCATCTATACCATGACCTTCATCATACCGAAAACTTCAAGTAGCAGCCTTCATCACACCATAAACATGAATTAGCACCCTTTAGCTCCAAGATCTCTACCACATGAGCCATCTCTAGTGAGAAACAAATCGAGTCACATACAATACCATCAATGAGGTCCACATATGAAATTCAACCACTTAGTCATTGCATGACCACAATGGCAGTGGCCACCTATTGGAGACCACATTGGCGGCATCAATAAGATCAACCGTAATTTTAGAAACATGTGGAAGAGTCATTTCCACATGAATATAAAAGTCCCAATCTGGCAATTCTGGATAGAACTGGTACATCCCCAATATCACACTAGAAACAAGAAAATGATCACAATGGTTAAACATATTTATCAACAACAGAAAAAATCAAAAAAATTTGAATATTCATGTCATACATTTTTTGAAATCGAACCAATCCAAAATGGTTTAAAATTTTAAATAAAGGCAATAAACCTGAATGCATGGCTTCTAGTGGGATAAAAGTTTGGTTATACAAGCCTCATCACATCTTATAACTATATATTTAATATAAGTTACCTTTTTTTCGATACTTGATGTTCCAACTAACAATTGTTTCAGCATCCAATCAAAAAACAAGATTTATGCACCTGCCTACATCCATTTCAAACATAGAATCCCATGTTATCTAGGGCACAATCCACAAAAATTAGTGAACATAAGGCAGCTCGGACATCAAAATCTTATGTGGCGATAAATAAATCATCTTGTTAAATTTTGGGTTATGCAACTACGGCAACAATCAACATACCAATATTTGTTTTCAAAGAATCTAGAGAATTATAATTGAATCAAATTAATTGCATTGGTTTAAGTGAATAGAATCTCATAAGGGAATAATTTAGAATAAACATGCTTATGGATACAAATTTTAATGAATTTGTTTTACAATTCTCAATGTCAAATATATCCAAAATTATATTAAAGAGTATTGAATTATTAAATGAAATAGGAAGACTAAAAATAATTCCAAATTCCAAATTTCAAACACAAGCAAGGTTTGCAATCTAGGAAGATGCCAGGACACCTGTGCAAAGTAGAACACTAAGAAATCCGGATGAAAAATAAGTGAGGGGATTGACTGTACAAATAACACATCACATTGTATTTATACCAATTAATTATATGAACAGGTCTAATAATATTCCATATTTCATATAATTGAAGTATACATTCTAAAATATTTCACATTTTAGTATTCTAGTGGTTCCATATAGTAGGGAAATTGATTAATTAGGAGAAAGAGAAGCGAGTGTGACTTTTTTCTCGGATAGATTTTTTCTTTACCTGCAAGTTGAAAAATGAATGTCAATATTGATTCATCATACAAATAAATTATGGAAAAAGGATTCGCTTGTATATTCATGTGGCTTTGACATCCAGCCTCTCCCTTGTAACCACATACCACCCTTTTGGAAGCTGGAACTGTTGCATCACAATCCTTGACAGACCGTGTATGCTAGTCCTTATATGCTGACGCTCTCCTTGCAAGACAAGTTTCAGATTTCACAGATTATAGATTTCACACACAATACATGGATTCTAGATTTAAAAAATAGTTTGAAACCCATCTGGTTTCTACTTATAAAATTTCACACACAGATAAAGAATAAAATTCACAAAATAATGAGACATCAATATATTTTTAGTAATAACACTAAAACGGATTCTATATTTAAAACAATGGCATTATAAAGAGGTGATGGGAATTAAGATGTTAGTGAGAACACTAGAACATCAATGAGGCATAAATGTATTACCTTAGACATGTGGCCCTGACTACTCTACACACTCCCTAACAAACTATGAATGAAACAACACCCTCCAATACATCATGATTCATATTATCAAGGCATCAATAGAATACTACATTTCCTTGTCAACATCTTTAATAACATTTTTCATTTCATCTTAACGAGGTAGGGGATTTTATAAGTAAACACAGAAGAAAAAATGTCATTATTCTTATATTATTATCACCAGGAACATTGATAAGTTGTTTGATAAAACCATCAATTTTTTGGTGTCAATACATTTATCCTTCTCATTTTTTGGTAAATTTGGAACTGAATTCAAAGTGATCTACCCCAATTAATTTTTCAAACAATCCTATCCAAATTAATCATTTGAGATAGAAATATGGTCCCAGTTTTCAAACAATGGAGGATAGGGTCATTCTACTACATTTCTGGATTAGCATGTCCGACATATGGTTTCTACAGTAGTGGATTTTAACATGGATAACTACACCATTGTCTCTTCAGCTGTAATAGACCACCCCTTTACGCTTAAAGCGGCACATATCCCAACACTGATCACAAGAAGCACATGTCTGCTTTAGACATGCACCTTCAAGAGTAACTTCTGATCAGACAGAAACAACAATTAGAAAGTAGTTTTTTTAAACTGCATTATATAAAAATTAAAAAGTATTCTATAAAAATATCATCAACCAGCACAACAGGATTATTTGACCTGTGGAAACAAGAACCTCCATGGGTATTCACATGATCACAATTTCTAACGTCTTAAAAAAATTCAATTCTTGGTTTAATTATTTTTTTCGATTCAACTAATAAATAATCATTATGTTTGTTACAATAGAATTTGTTCAAGGCCTTTCCTAGAGCTTCTCTCCTCCCCCAACCTCTTGATTCATGATAAAAACTCATGATTCTAATAGTACTCAAATGGCCCTAGTTGATTTTTATTTTCTGTCTTATGTTTGTTTATCGATATATGATCCCTTTTAACCAGTGGAAACAACCAACATATTATTATCTAACAAGAGACCACAAAAAACAAAAGATTTTCAATCTAGTGACCAACCAATAACCACGTCCATCCATCTACCAACCAATTCCATATAATAATAACCACTCTACACAACAAAAAAATGACTAGAAGCTGAAAACATTACAAGTGACCACAATGACATAAAATAACAAATCATGATATAAAAATAACAATAATTGTATCTAGCTTGTTAGAACAAAAAATTGATAATGATTCTAATTTCAATTAAGATTGATGCATAACTCAAAACTATATACTCTAGTAACACTAAATTAAATTCCATAATCTAGTAATGTTGCATTCAATTTATAATGAAACTACATTCAATTAGGAATGAAACCAAATTCAACAAATGAAAAATGATTTAGTGAAATGAAACACGATAAACATTAAGGGTAGAGTTATAAAAATAGTCTTGAAGGAAATTTTCAAATTATATGAATATAACTAAAAACTTATTATCTCCATGAAATTTGAATGAGGTTAAACAAAACTCAAAAGTTTATGATAATGGATTTCTAGATGATGTTACTTTTGATGTGGTTGTGGAGGCATTTTCCAAGTGTGGGATAACAAATTAGGACTCTGAAAGAGAAACTCCTCGAGTGGATCTTTGTCAATGAGGAAGTGGGAAGAAAAAGGGTGATGCACTGGTTAGATATTTGAATGGACCATTAGTTGGTTGAGATATTGAGATCTTGGATGGAAAACCACATTGACTAGGTTCAATACCCCCATGTAGGTGATCGAAGCCAAATTTGAGAAAAATATGAGTAATTCGTAGTAAACAAGAGGAAATGAGGGGAAAAGAAACCTAGGTGAAGAGAAGATGATTTGATGGGGTGGCTGTAAGGATTACCATATGTCGATTCCTACTACAGTAATCCTTATCCATATGCTTACTACTACTGAAATGGGATCTGAGGTTAATCTACGCACATAATTTCAAGTAGATGACGAAGAGGAGTGGTTGAAGCTTGGCCTAGTTGAATCCATCATGGTTTGTGAGAATCATCCCTAGGGTATTGTCCTGGGGAAGTTAAAGGATTGGTAAGGTTAATAAGTGAATGGAGACAGATGGTTCAGTGGGAGGTAGGTTGATGTGATCATGGATTATGGGAGTATTTGATAATAGATGTTACATGATCTACATGCTTATGATTTCTAGCTAGATCAGTTTAGCGCTAAAAAACAATCGGAAAACAAGGGCAAAACGTGGCTAAAATGAACATGTAATTCACTACCAAAAAATAGATAATACACTACCCTAAAATGCCTATAACTCCTTTAAAAAATGCTGCTAAAACAAATAGATAATGGAATAACCTAAAATGAATAGATTATGCATGACCCTAAAACAAACAGATTATGAATTAACCATTAATGGATTATGCATTACCCTAAAACACCTTCAATTCCACGCATTATTATTAAAGAAAAATCATTGATTCAGAAAAAAGAAACCAAACAAACAAAAGGTAGATATTGCCAGTGAGCTATTGGAACAGGAATTGATCCTCTAAAAATAGTTAGAATCTATCGGTCTTGAAACTAAATGAGAATCCCTCTGTGAGACTATCACACCCTCCAATTGGCTAGCACAACACCGTCTGTCAATTACGACATACAACGACCATTTTTTGAGTGAATAAACATGGTTGTAATGGTGAAGAAATCTTGAAACATTGCATCCATGAAGGAGTTCAGAGACCATATGAGGTGCTTCATATTTTTCCTCTGCTTATTCAACTCAAGGGGAGGATTTCTTAGATGAATATCATTCAAAAGTGGCATGATTCTGGTGAAAAGAACAACACAATCCCTCGGTCTGAATCCTCTGAGACAGTGGAGGATATGAGATACAACGAATCCCTAAAATGACATCAACAAATGTGGCTAAAACGAACCTCAATAAAGGATCACGAACCCTAACTGTCTATAATCAACAATTAAAACTCAAAAAATAGGGTTAGGGTTTGAATGCATCATGCACATCGTAAGGAAGATAATGAATATCACAGTGAAAAGAGAAGAAGAAGAGAGTATAGGAGAAGGATTGCTCACTTGGGGAGACTGTGAGGGAAATCAGAAGGAAAGATAGCCAAATTACATGCCCGGAGGAGGGAGGTGTGTGGTCGTCCGGGATCCTCCTGGTTGTGGCAGGCGACACAAACAATAAAGGAATGACGGGGGGGATTCGAGGAGGAAAAGTGAAAAAAACATTTTTTTACACCCCTCACATTCCATTTATTATTAAAAAATTAAATTAATCGGGTTTGTGGGTGATAATAAAAACTATAATTGTGATGTTGTGATTGTTGTTGGAGATTTTTAATTTAAAGAAGATTCATGTTATTGGTATAATTTAAAAAATATATATGACGATATTTAATAAATTTATATATAATTTATATATAATGAAGAAGGTTTTAATTTTATATATTCTAAATAAAAAATTTATTATACATATATAATATAATTTTATATAAGTGAATTTATTTTTTTAATTTTTACTAGTGTACATTCAATAATATTTGAGTTTTCAAAAAATATAATCATTTATTATAAGTTTTACATCAGATATATATTTTATATATCACAATGATATAATATTTCAATGAAAACACTTTTTCCATATTATTTTATTAAAATACTTTTAATTTATAACATTTACAGAAAATAATGTATACATATCAAAATTCCAGTATTGATATGATAAAGTAATAGATTTAACTGTTGGTAAAAAAAATTTGACATTAAATGATCAATATCAATAGATATAACTATTGGTAAATATATGTATTGGTACATAAAATCAATACCAAGAGAACATAATATCTGTTTGCATTGCTCATTTTTACCAACAGATATATTATCTATCAATAAATATATGTTGGTATAAGCCAATTTTTATGTAGTGATACACCGAGAACACTATCATTATGGATTGAACTCTATTTTTCATTTATGGATTCAAGTTGTCCACTTTCTAGGACATGTTTTCATTGTAGATAAAGTGGTAGTGGACCCAACCAAAGTTGAGGAAATGTTATATTTGGTGCCACAAAAGAGCATAACGGTGGTGTGGATATCCCCTGGGTTTTCTAGGCTATTATAAAAGATTAATACATGATTTATCTAAGATCTCATCACCCATGTTAGCTTTGAATCGAAATTGGATGACTTTCCTGAGTATAGAAAGGTATCAATCAGATATTTAGTAGTTGATGAAAAGTTAGATGATCACTTCCATCATAAGAATGATAGAGGGGGTGTCGAGTACATAGTGTTATGTGATACATCAAGAACAATGCATGCATGTGCTCTGTTGTAGTGTCAATCAGTGGTTCCCAATTGTTCAAGCTAGTTGAGACCACATTAGAAGAACTATGTGACCCCAGAACCTAATCTAGTAGCGGTAGGCTTCACATTAATGATGTGACAACAGAACCTGATGGGATAGAGGTTTATCTTCTTCTCTGATCACAATAGTGTCAGGTAAACATTCTCAAAGAATGATCGGAACAGGAGACATAGGTTATGTATAGAGTTCCTCTTATACTAGGAATGCGATATTTTTTTTTCTCCTGGGAAGGGTAACATTGTAGAATATTTTCATAGTAGTAAATCATGTTCACATCTTCTAGAATAGGCATCTGAGTAGTTGGCCTCATTGTAGTTGTCCGTTATGTATGGAAATAGAGAATATTTCATTTAGTCGATGGTTGTTTCCCCTCCACTCCTCAATTGAGTTTGGAAGATAGTTCATGGGGGAGAAGGTTGTAAGAACCTTTGTACTCAATTATCTATATGTCATGCTAATGATGGATTTTTTAAAGGTTGGGAGTACATAATTCTTTTGAGAGGATGATGATGGTACTGGTGATGTTATGGGGGGAGGTTCAGAGAGAGTTCTATACGTCTCCATTGTTGGTATATCCAGGCATGTAGATGACGTAGTAGGACATCTGATAATAGTTTTGGTGGCCAGGGAAGAAAATAGGAGTTGAAGAGTATGTCTCATGATGCCTAAATGTTTAGTAACTAATGGATAAGAACCATGTTATTGGAAGATCATCTCAAACCTGTGCGGATCCATAATTGATGTGGGATGGGATATATATGGAATTAAGGACGGTTTAACCACATATGTTTAGGGTAAATGATTCCATATTGTTGATCATAGACTGACTCACCATGGATTCCCACTTCATAGTGATATCAGAGAAGAGTTTAGTAGAGATCATGGGACCCCTATGTATTAATGAGATAGTCTGACTTCATGGAGTTCCATTGATTATCATTTCAGCACATGATTCTAGATTCACATCTTATTTTTGTAAGTAATTAAAGGAGGCATTTGGGACTAATTTACATTTAATAAAATCCTTCCACACACAAAATAATGGTTAGATGAAGTAGACCATTTAGGTTCTAAAGTACATGTTGTGAGCTTTCATGTTGAACATTGGATGTAGTTGGGAGGATCAACTGCCACTAATGTAGATTTCATTAAAAACATCCACTATTCTACCATCGATATGGAACTATTCATGGAATTGTATGGGTAACCTTGCATGTCACGACTATGTTGGACTTCCCCAAAATAGTTGGCACTCATGGGCTCAGAGTTGTTGCAAGCTACATCAGAGACACCGAGTATCATTCAAGAATGGATGAGGACTTCATAGAGCCATTATAAGTGTAATGTTGAAAAGAGATGGAGGCCTTTGGAGTTCAATGAATGATACCATGTGTTCCTGTGGATTTTACATCGACATGGATTACTGCAATTTGGCTATAGAAACAAGATATATCAAAGATTAATTGACACTATATAAATAATATATATAGTTTTCAAGGTCGTGTAGCAATTATATCAGCCTAAATAGTTAGATCGGGTGCAGGACTGTTTTCACAGGTTATAGCTAAGGTGGGTCATGCCTGACCCATCATACATTGATGACTAGGAAGAGCTGGACATTGAAGAAGGAATGACCTTTTATCATTACCCAGTGGAGATCACATATCTTGAGGATAGGATTATTCATGGGAGATATATTAATTTAGTGTTTGTCCAGTGGTACAACAAGGATATCTTGGACATCACATGGGAGTAGTAATTTTAAAATCATGCTCAGTACCCACATTTTTTGAGTAGTCGTTGTTTTGTATTTCAAGGAAATGTAAAGTCCTAAGGTGGGAATAATGTATTGTATTTTATATTTTTTTTTTTTATTTTTTTATATTATATGGTTTTCTTTAAATATGTGGCACTGAGATGACATTTGATTCCAAGTCCCAATGTCCCAAAAATAAAATGTTGAAATATATTAAATATATTAAATAGAATGTTTGCATAGTTTTCCTAAAAATTCAAATAACTTTAAAATAGGTACACGGTTTCGGAACTCAAGGAAACCATTGAGATTTGGATACAATGTTTACCCTAGGAGAAACATAATAGTACTCATCATGGTTCATTTCTAGAAATGTCATTTTGAGTTTAGAAACTTATAAAATAATTGACTAAATTATTTTATGTGCATTTTGATTATGCAATAATTGTTATGTCTTTATATATTTTTCTATGGAAAAATTCTAGTGTTATTTTCATAACTCTATCACCATTAGAGAACCACTGAGTGAACGTTTGAGTTTTTATCTTACGAGAATGTTGAAGATATTGTGGAATGATGATTGACACATCTCAAATTCGAAGGATACCACCAATAAAATATAAAGCATCATTGTTATTCATCAAAAATAAAACCGAATCGAGTTAGAGAATGTGTTTTGATTCCCTATTCAGGATTTTATGACGAATATGGACCAATCAATGAATAGATTTATCTTTGGATCAATCATATTTCATGGCATGTGTGATTGTAGGGTTTTATTTGGATAATTATCTTTGGGATTGATTTATTATGACTTTCATTTCTAATGAATACATATTGTTATTGACACGAACATTGATCGTGTTTCGTTACCTTGATTATTTTCTTGTTGTTTTATCCCACTATTAAGAGTTCATCACGACCATTCATCATTGGTATCGTAACATGATAAATCATGATCTACCGATCATTGAAGATCCAATTATTTGAAAAATGATATGATATCATAGATTCACGATAGGCTTGACATGAAGGAGGGGAAATGATAGAGACTGAGTGATTCATACAATGGAATATTCTTCTATATTTGTTCTTCCACATTCTTCAGCACACAATAATGAAAAATGTTTAGATATTATTTTTGAGATGATTAGGTGTTAAAATGCATTGATTGTCAATATATTTACTCAAAAAAAGAATATCATTGATTTTTCCTGCAAGACATGGCCAGAAAAAAGACTAGAGTGACATAGGTGATGGCCAGAATGTGGATCTAGATTTCACGAAAGTCTCATGCTATATTGTTTGTATGTTCGATCTACACACCATGTGCCCCCCCGAGTGGTGTCTAGATTTTCCAAAGATAGATAAATATATCACATCATGTGAACCCTATCACGTAGTGTGTGGTACCTCCCTAGATACTTGGCATATACTTTAGAATGTAGATAGACATGCGGTGAATTATATGGGTTGCTGACAGGTCATGTACACCCGTACATAGACTCATCTTATAACATGGGTCATTTACTAAGGAAAGTCCAAGGGTCTAGGGCCATAGAATCTGACCTTTACTACACACTAACTATTCTTATATACACACCTTCGATAAATTATCATCTTTATCTTGGATATGATTTATTCAATTTCACCAAATCCTCTCCCAGATTGTTGGTATAGAATCATTTCCTTTCCTTATACAATGATCCCTTCAATCATACATATTAGATATAGATGTTGGAATCCCACTATGAGTCTTGAATTGAGATCCCTAATTAATATTTGTTTCCTAGGTGGAGATCATGGTATTGTAATAACCAACACTATGCGAGCGTCGATCCTCTACACTACAGGTTAATCCTGATTGAGTTTATTGGTATCAAACTAGTGCCTTGGATGTGATACTCATTTGTGTAACATATTATCTTTAAACTATCATATTTTTCTTCTTATGATGAGACCAGACAAGCAATACCTCTCTAATGGACTTCATTATTTCTATCAGACATAGGATTGAGTTCTCCCATATTAGTGTTTCGTGGAACCATTAGGCTAGAATCCTTCGGTTGGTATTATACGGTTGCAACATACCATTATATTTTGATTATCTATTGATTAAATCTGGATATTCTTGTTATATGTATTGCATAGATATGCTTGTGTACAGTTGTCTATATTTTCAGTGTAGTATTCTTGGTGGTTTTTTGGGTGTCCTACTCAGTATTATCATACTCACACTTTCATGGGCTTTTCCAATATGTGTTCTATCTAGTAAAAATGATAGACCTTTTTACATAGAAATTGGTGGGCATGGATGATATATTTCTTACTGAGACTAGATAGACCGAGTTGTGTTCCTCTATATTTTATACAAAATACCATTTACATTCATGTCATACTATTGTTTCAGACTCATTCTGGAGGGCCTATATTTGGAGCTATTTAAGTTCATTACCTCCTATCATACTATGGTTGTGGGATATTGATGTATTCATGGATTGGTTGTTCAAATAGTTATTAAATTTCAGAATTTTGTGGTCTTATAGATGTGTGTGTGTGTGTGTACAGGTAGGTAGGCAATGCCTCCCATGTTAGTGATATCTCTAGTCAATGCTAGTCACTGGACCATATCCTATTATAGGTGGGATTGTGGAGTTGTGACAAGATCCCCACTGATATGGGTCCTGATAAACACAAAACATATGTATTTTGGGTAAAAGTATGTCTTATAAAATTAAATAAGACATCAACAATTCCGTTGAGCATATGGGTGAATCATCTATAGATAATTCAAAGAAGGGTCCACAATAATGGTTTTCTACATTTCCTATTTAGGATCAATATATATATATATATATATTAATTCAAACATGTATACTTTAGAGAAAATAATGAATATAGAAGACTAATATGGATTATGATTAAACATCTTCCACAAAAATAATTCTATAACAATTTATTTAGAAGGTTTACTCTTAATCCAAAACATAAACAATCTATGAAGATTCAACAACCACAATTTTCAGAGAAGAAATATTATCAGTTTAGATTATCAAGGATCAGATTATACTGCTAGTGATGTGGGGTGTTTATTTTAAAATATTTTTCATACAGGTACAACATGTCACTAATAGGTGTGAGACATGAATCAAGGTGGGGGGGATTGGTGATAAAAATAGATAAAATTATTAGAAATAGATCTTGTGACCATGAAATCAATGAAAATGTAAACAAATATATTATTTAATTCTTGAAGGATTTTTATGAATGATATAGTTAATAAGGTCACACAATTGAATAACGAGGAATTTTCAAAATAGTTTAATTTTCACACAATGTATATATGATAAAAATACAATTATTGAATGAAGAATTTGTTACCGGTTTCATATGTGATAATATTATACAACCTGAGAGCATAGTGAAAGAATATTTGGTTATATAGCCAATCCAACACTCCATGGATAAACAAATTGAAGATGAATAGAAGCATTGTATTGAATATGTAATGAAAGTTGTGTTTTTTGAAAAATATAATGATTATAATGTATTTGTCCCAGATTTTCCAGGAATTATTTTTAAATATTATATGGAATTATTTTGAGACCAGGCACTGAGACATCATGTGGTTATGAGGCCTGATGTTCTAGGAATAAAATTATTGAAATATATTAAATAGAACCCACAAGAAATTTTCATAAAAAAGTGTAATAACTTCTTAATGGGTAGCCAAATAAAAATTTTAAGGTCTCTATTACGTTCAGACCAATAATATTACCTTAGGTGAGGTCTAACATTATCTGGCTAGGGTTGGGTGTAAAAGATTGTTTTTAGATGTTTAAATGAATAAAATATATTAAAGATCTATTTTATTTTTAAATTACTCAGTGAAAAAATGATGTATTTTTTCAAATATGTAGACTCTCAACAGACCCAATGATAGAATTCATAACCCTATAGAAATCCCTAGGAGCTCTGGAGAGGAACATAAATAAATCTATTGATGATTGATGATGAGATGGTGGACTGAGATTGTTTTTTAGGGATATAAATATGTTAATGAATTCATAATAGATAATGATCCATTCTCCCATTTAGGGAATTGTGATTTTAATTCTGTATTTCTCATTGATAGAATCAACAACAATCACAGACCATCCCATGAATAGGTTTCCCGAAAGTTTGATCTTACATGCAAGATGGGTTGATTGTGAGACTGATTTAGTGATGATTATGATTATTTTGTTGATTCTCTTTTTTATCATTCTTATGGGAATGGATGAAGTCCGCAATGAACAATGTATGAGGCACATGACTATGTTTTGTTCGATGAACTTTTTAATCACCCTATTCCTACACGTTATTTTATTTTCGAAGAATATGAATAGATGATCATTGCACCTTTGATTAATGGTGCAACAATATGAGATCATAGATATAGTATGGGGATGACCTATAAGAGGTGAGATAGTGATGTTTATGGAATGGTCGAAGTATTTCGGGAGATATCATTCTTCAAGAATTATTTATGTTGGTGTAATGAATTAGATTTTAGAGCTGACTGAAGTCCTGAAACTCACCAATTTAGTGCAACGACAATGAAGAGACTTTATTTGTTTTGTTTTTGGATAAATGGAAAAAATAAATGATAACTAGATGATTGCACGAGGTGCATGGATGAAGAACGGTGATTCATGAAAATCCAAATAGACATGGAATGTATTCTATCACACACACTCTATGGTCCCCGCATGCAGTGGATAGGGTTTTGAAAGCTGTAATGTGTCACCTGATGTGGGAAATCAATCACACATAATGTGATACCTTTCCCAGAACATGGTGTGTATCTTGGGGGACACAGTGACACAAAGTGGAGTATACAGTATATACTATACCACATAGAGAAACACATATTAGTTATAGGGGCCACCTCTTGTACTAGTACATGGGCATGCATACATGGGTTGAAGCTGTGTACGGGCACTTGGCCAATATATAAGAAGCAGAACTCGGATAGTAGAAAATGGAATGTTTCCATTTCTACATATTGTGCGTACCTTATTACATGACTTATCATACTAACATGGGTTGTTGAACCCAAGTATTACCAGTGTCTTGGGACACATCGTATAAACCCACTACACATTGTGTAACCCTTTATACGATGCTTAGATCACTTTTCCACCATACCATAGACACGATTCATTAGGATTCATTCCTTTTATCATTTCCCTAAAGGTTGGTGGGTATTGTTTCCTACTCCTATGAGTATGATTCCTTCAGTAGGACATCTCAGATAGTGTTTTTGGAATCCCTCGACAAGAAAAGATCGGATCCTCAATTCCACCATTGTAACCTAGGTAGAGTTCTATGTATAGTAGTGACCTACTTCAATGGGAATCAATCTTCAACATAGTCAGTTAATCTAGGTGGAGTTTTTGGTATCACCTGATTTCCCTGCTTATGATCCATATATAATGTATTGTATCTCTCTTCATATTATTCTGTGTATCTCTCTTTCATGGTAGTTCCTGATTAATATTACATCTCATATGGATGTCATCAGTGCTATTAGACTCAAGATTGTGCGATCCCAGATGAGTAGTTTGTGGAATCATTGAGTTGGATCCCTTATAGCGGATTGTAGTAGTTGTAACGTGCCTTTTGTATACATGTATCATTTGATTATATTTGGATGTCATTGTAATATATTGTACACATTTAATTGTGTAATGATTACATTATATTTCCTTTTTAATTTCTTTTTGGTTTCAAGGTGTCCTATTATGTATTGATATTATCACCCATGCACAGGCATTCCATATACCTATCATGTCTTGTGAAGAGGAGCGACCTATTGATGGAGTCCAGGGAGGACATGGACCACACAGAGCATTGTGAGTTTAAACATGATGAGGTATTCTTAAGGCATTAGACAACATCCCCAGTAACCTTTGGTTACATGTTGGGATTTGTGGTTTACATATTTCTTTTTTGTGGGCTTGTATTCTAGCTTATTTTTTTACTACAATTTACATTCATGTTTTACTCTTGTTCGGATATAGTGGTATTCATGCATTTGTGTTCATAGTGGGTTTTTATATTTTAGAATTTGGGTGTTGGGAGATGTGTGCATGTGTACATGTACTAAATATTTTCCTCCCATGTTAGAAATATTCCAACTCAGTCATGTTCATGGACCACGGCCTATTATAAGTTGGCATGGTGAGTCTCATAATGGGCCCCGATAGGATGTGAAGTGGAAGAATGGTACTATTGATGCTCGATTCAACCATAGGATCAGGAGAATCCATGTTATGTCTGGGGAAACAATGTTATGTTTTTCTAGTTTTTCAATCATAAAAGGAACTCTATTTTTGGCATGGTGGCTAACATATCCAAACACTATGACTCAGATAATTGTCTTTTCAACTCGGTACAAGGGAACCCTAGTTACAGCAAAGGCAATGGTACATGAAACATATAGGAATTTTGTTTGGTTTCCATTTCTTCCTTGATTTAGATATCCAAATATAATCATTGACTATGGTACATATTATTTTCCAACATTTTTCCTTTGTGACAAAAAACTATATGATTTTTATGCTCGGTCGTGAGGATGACCCCCTCAGTGATGTGGCCTCAGTACATGTACCAGTTTCCCAAAGGTTTCATCTATGAGGTTCACCCACTATAAAACCACCTGTGGAGCTAACCATTATAACAGTAGTACCAGTAGATGAGGAGAATAGTGTGAGCATACTCCAAATGTTTCAAATATTGACACCCCTCTTGTTATGAGTTGAGTTCTAACCTCAAGCAGTTGAGGAATCGCTTGAAGAGGTGTCCTGAGTTTTCTATCTAGTCGGGACACTAGCTGATCAAATGGTTATCCGACCAGAAAGCCTCCAATATGGAACAATATGGTGATGGTGGAGTTTCACAATCAAGACTCATGATGTGGTGAAACTCTCATGGGCAGAGTGTGAGTGCCAATTCAGAGAGAAGTTTTCTCTAGACACACTAAGAGTATTGTATATATAAGAGATTCTTCATATCTAGAAGGGTAGTATGATGATAACTAATTATTATGTGAGGTTCAAAAAACTCTCTAGGAGCTCATTAGATATGGGTAGGTATCAATACAACAGTGCTGAGTCTTTTGAGAAATGGACAATGTAAAGACATTTCAGATATTATTATCCCTTTCACCATTCCAACATATTATGGGGTACTCGAGTGTGCTTTGGTTGTCAAGAGGTTATATGCTGAGTAGAGACATCTAGAAATAGTCAGCAGTGGACATGCATCTATAGAGACCTCATTAGATGGGGTTCAATGTTAGTCTCATCGATCCAGATGTGGTAGAAATTTCAGTGGGAAGTCCCATGAAAGATGACCTGAAGTTCAAAATACAGAAGGAGGACCTAGTCAGAAAAGGGAGAAATGATGTTACTACTGTGATGACATGGGAAATCTCTCTATAGATTGTATAGAACATTATGGTTTTGATAGAGGGATAGTGGAATACCAACAATGTAGAGGCACAAGGTGGGGAAGGCACATCCATAGGGCAGTGGTAATTTATGAGAAGATGGGAGAGAAGTAGAAGGTGGTCGATGATTGGACTTGTTACAACCACCTTCCCTATGAGGTCTGAGCTAACCTTGAGGAGCAAGAGTATAGGGGCGGGGTAAGATGCATGTGGTCGTGGATTATATCCTATTATATCTATGGATGATTCATGGTATGATCTATGTATTTTTTTACTATATTTTCTATATTGTTGTATATAGGTACTATTTATTCCATCCTCTCCACATATCATGTATGATAAATGGAGATTTTGTTAGAACCTTTGAATCATACATTATGTTTGTAGATACCTACTAGAAGAGTTTTGATGATCCCAAAACATTATTGATAATGTTAACTTTCCATTGGATGTGATATTATTGGTTGGAACCTCTTGGTAGTAGTGTTGATCCATTAAGATGCTATTATTGGCATAGATTGTTTATCTTCCATCCATGCACTGATTCACTATTTTAGGATAAGGGTTTTGTGTGTCCTTATCTATGGAATGATGGTTTCCTTTCTTAGAGATAAGGAACCCTAGGGAGCAATGGATGGAATCATGCATTGCAGGGTGCTGCCAGTCAATCATCACTTACCTAGCCTGACCACTAATGTAGTAGATGTTATGATTTTCTAGTTCCAAGAATTATTGGCAGAGTAAAAGGAAATAGTCCATGTATATGTCCCAGAATTACCTCTTTGTTAGTATATAGACATATACATTAGTCTACACCCAGATATGGCATTGTTTTCATCACCATCGTGTCAGATAGATCCCATAGGGCATCACGAATTAAGGGTTTATTTGAATGATATGCTTAGGATGGGTTTCGTGAGACCCTGTGTTTCACCCTGGAGACCCCGATATTGATTTCCAAAAAGGAAAAATGGAGATTATGTTTTTTGAGGACAATTAGAACTTGAACGAGATGATGGTGAAGAAAATGCATCCATTTTCATGGATCGATGACCTCGTGTATTAGTTGATAGGGGAATTATGGTTTTTGAAGGATTTACATAGATTTGGCTATCACCATCTTCGAGTAAGAGATTTGGATATACAAAATATGGCTTTCAGAATATGTTATGGTCATTATGAGTACATGGTGTAGCCCTTTGGGAAGAAGAATTCCCTATAATTGTTCATGGGGCTCATCAACTAGATCATCCTATCATACATAGATCGATTTTTTGTGGCCTTTTTGGAGGATATACTTATGCACTCATCCTCTTATGAAGTTCATGAGATACACCTATGGATTGTTCCAGAAATAATATGATTGTACCAGCTTTATGGGAGTCTCTCTATGTTATTGTAATGGATTTTGGTTTTCCAAATTCTGGGACATTTTATTTCATTTGATGTAGTGGTAGTGGACCAGACCAAGGTGGAGGTATTTCTATCATGGGAGTCACCTAAGAGCGTGAATAAAGTTCAAAAAATCCTTGGGTAGGAAAGATATTACCAAAGACTCATCGTCAATTTCTCTAGGATATTAGCAATGATGACAATATTGAAATAAATGGGGAATCTTTTGGTGTGGCTAGATAAATTTCAGTTGGATTTTCAGAAGTTGAGGAAGTGTTTGAAGAGTGCCCCGATAATTAGATTATGTGAGGAGGATGTCAAGTACTTAATGTTCAGTGATGCATGAGGGATCAGACTTGGTAGTTTGATGATATTGTAACACCCCGACCCTAGTTACCCAGAGTCGGTGCATTATTACATAACATTGTCATGATCACAATAAATATCATGTCTCAAAAGACCGATTAGTTTAGTACCCAAGGAATAACTAGATACTTTCATAAATTTTACAATACATCATAATATGAAAACTACAACAATATAGTCTCCATAGTCCATACTCTTATCCCATAATACTATCCCTGCAGGTAATTTATAAAATACTTTTTCACATCCTGGGAAAAATAAAACATAGAAAGGGGTGAGCTCAAATGCCTAGTAAGGATAACAATATAGCAGAAACTTTCATAAATAGGCATAAAAATTTAAGGCAATGTATACCTAAAACAAAAGCCTTTTAAAACTAGAATTCCAGCATAATATGGCAGAAATAAAGTGAAATAATGCCATATACTTATTCACATGGATATTATACTAGTAGAATAATTACATTCAACATCAATAACCACTTTCATAATGATTGAATGCATAATGCCAGACTATCATAACCACATAGCAAAGGCCTCGTGGCAAGACTACAAATAAGATTTTTAAAGGCCTTGTGCCAAGACACTAGTTTGTCTGATGAGACCTAACGATGCATCGAGGAGCTATAGCTGTCTCCATCCATCACTTATTAAGTCCAATGAATTCCTCATATGAACAGATTTAAACATAACATAGACATTTATATTAAGACTAGCATACGAAATGTCAATAATTTTTCCATAAACCATAAATGGTATAAAAATAACACATCAAAAGTCAAACATATAACAAAACCTTCAATACAATATGGATGTTTTGTATCATAATAAATACACTTCAAATAAGCTTAAAATTCATCAAAGGATGTTGGCATAGATGAAATCAAAACTATTTGAGACAAATATATCTTTTTTGAAATCATTTAAAAGTCACATAATTATAAAAAAACATTTTATTTGAAAATATTCGTATAATCTTGTAAGGGAAGCTTCTAAGATTTTATAATGGTGGAAAATAGCCGCACCCGCCGTATAAGTTAAAAAAAGACATTCTTACCTTAATTCTATCGAAAAGGATAAAAAGGACCTTGTTTGGAAAACGACCGAAATATTCTTTTATTGACCTTAATAAAAAGTCAGACAAGGGTATAAATTAATTTAACCCATATTCTATAAAATATCAAGAATGATTTGAAATACTTTTTTAAGAAACATGGATGTTGATGATAAAGGGGTCCAAGTAGATAATTACGTATAAACAACCTCAGATAATGAAGAGATTGTGAAATAACCCTTACACTGTAATTTTTCTTAGTCGATGGTATGTTATCCTCTTGTATAATAGTTTAAATTTTTTTATTAAATTATACAAGAACCATATACATAATTATGATATCATATATGATCTTCTAACATTGATTTGTTAATAATATCTTAGTATTATCATTGTTTCGGGTGTTAACTTACTCGTTTTCTTTTATATGTTTGGTTATATAAGTAGTGTTTATAATTGATATGTTTTATATTATTCATATCCAGAATTATATCAAGTCCTTAAAAATTATTTTTAATCATTAAATGAGAATTAGTCTTGAATGGATATGATGGGGATTGAATCTCATCCGGTTCGTGGAGACGGTAGTCCGTACGTGACAATGAGCGACAATATCATTCTTTTGATATTAAAATAATATATAATTGGATGTTATATCATATATACAGAATCATTATCATGTTATATTTATTATTTAAATTAATTACACATCATTATTATACCCATCAAAATAATAATATATTGAATAACAATTACACCAGGACGTGGAGACGGTAAGCCGTACGTACGCACGTATGGTGACATGTCATTCAAAGGATAGAGAGAATATTAAATATGGTTCTATAATATTTATAATAACATCATAGTATATATAAGATATTGGAGTTATTATTTTAGAATGGGAATAACAAATAATGAAGAAGTTGAAGAAGAAAGGAACTTGAAAAAAGGTGGTGAAAACATTACATCTTTTTCGGGTTCTTCCTTTTGATTTGATCAAAAGGGATCACTAGGATGGATTTATGATCAAACTAAGGCCTATAGGTTGTAGTGAGGGAAGTTGAGAGAGTCGATTGGCAGGGGATGGCTAAACCAAAAGGCTTTGAAAGTGTGAATTAGTGAGAAGGGGGAGTGCCCTTTTATAAGAGGGGTAAGGGGAACCTTTGGAAAAGTTAGAAATATTATTTTATAATAAATTAATATTCAGTTTCTAATAGCTAAAAAGTAGATTATTTAAAGTTTAAAGTGGGGATGGGTCGCAAACCCCTCAACCAAAAGGCTTTAGACAGGTTTGGGTCACTATATTAACCTTATCTTTTAGTTTTAACTCTTAGTTTTTTAGTTTGACACTTACCATGTCACTTTGTATTTTTATATTATATAGTTAATAAACATACTATATACCTCCAAGAGACCCCCAAGTGGTCCATTAATGATAAACCTGTCATGATATAAGTATCTTTTCTGAACCTCATATTTTTAGGAGTTAAATATAAATTAATAATATAATATTTGTTTTAAAAACTCTTTTATGTCAAATTTGACACTATTCAATAATTGATTTTTGTTAAAGTATTAAAAACTTTATTAATTTGATCCAAATTCATTTATGCAATCCTATAATGTCATATTAAGAAATAAAAGTTATTGATGTCATCATATCTTTCAAATTATATTAATTTTAACATTTATAATACCAATTATTTGATTCTTTCATTAATAAGGAAAATACTACATCATTATTGTGTCATAAATAATATTAATTATTAAATTTATAAAAATTATAAATAAAATATCATTATGTATTAAATCAATTTATCTTTCTAATGAATATTTATAGTCCAAAATCCAACATATATAACCCTATGTTAAAATTGTTTTGCTAAAAAATATATGCTTATGTAATTTTTGTATTTATTTTTACTTAATTAAAATTAAGTGACATTATCACTTAAAAGTGGATCCATGGGGTCCCAAAATCGACCAAAAGATGCCCATAGTCAGACATGTATCAACCAATAAGGCTAGTACAAGTTTTAGGTTAATTTATTATTATCATTATATTATTTTGTTACCCCTATTTACAAGATTTACTCTTTAACAATGGTAAATAAATATTTTACAGAAGTATTTATTCAAAATGTCTACAAATAAAAGTTACCTATTTACACAATTTGGAAATCCTAATTCCAAATATGGAATGATTTTTTCCAAATTCAAAACACAGAAGTGGCCGATATTAATTTAAATTAATTCCCGTTGTTAAAACAAAAAGCGTGTTTTTAAGAGATAATAAATATCAAAAGATTGACACTTATTCTTGTCTAGTTTAATTTTCAAATTATGTACAATGACCCAAATTGTATTAAATGGTAAAAATATATTCCAAATATTCTTTAAAACAACTAAAATTCATAATTTATCAATGTTAATTATTAAGATTAAAAAAGTTATTTTTAATTAAATTGTAGTAATTTTCACTATTCATCAATATATTAATGTTATCCGAAATGTTCCAAAATTTTACCCTAGGATAATTTTGATGTTCCGAATTGAAAAATGAAGTCAATTTTGAGAGATAAAATTTATAAAATTTCAAAAAGTGTGTATTACTATTCATAACGGCTAGTTTGATTGGTAGTGGTGTGTGTGTTAGAACTCGATGTTGCGTACAACACACGCTACTGTATTATACAAAGGGAAGCGTACTATGGAAGCTTGGGGTGTTACACTCTCCCTTATTATAAATAATTTCTTTCTCAAAATTTCTATAATACTACTGCATGAAAATACTCAGGTGGTTCTTCATCATAAGTTCCTCGGGTTCCCACGTTGCCTCTTCCATCTTATGGGTTCTCCACAAAACTTTTACCTAATGAGTCGTCCGATTTCTCAGTACTTGTTCTCTCATATCAACAATCCTGAAGGTATCTTCACAGTAAGATATATCGTGTTCCAGTTCTAATTCCTTATAAGTGAGAACATGCGTTGGGTCAGGCATGTATTTTTTCAATAGTGATACGTGGAACACATCGTGAACTTTGGAGAGATTTGGCGGAAATGCCAAACGGTAAGCTACAACCCCAATTCATTCTAGAATTTCAAAAGGACTGATGTACCTAGGACTCAATTTATCGTTCTTTCCAAAACGTATAACTCCCTTCCATGGAGATACCTTCATGAAAATATGATCTCCCACCTAAAATTCCAAATCATTTCATCGGTTTTCAGCATAGCTCTTCTGCCAACTTTGAGTAGCTTTGATGTGGTTTTGGATTACCTTCACCTTTTCCTTCATTTCCTCCACCAGTTCTGGGCCTACAAGTTTTCTTTCACCAACGACATCCCAAAAGGTTGGTGTATGACATCTCTTTCCATATAACACTTTATATGGTGCCATCCGAATACTTGAATGGAAGCTTTTATTATCGGAAAATTCCACCAGAGGTAAATATTGATCCCACATACCTATAAAGTCATGTGAGTATGATCTCAACATGTCTTCAATGGTTTGAATAGTTTGTTCTGATTGTCCATCTGTTTGAGGTTGGTAAGCAGTGCTCAAATTAAGTTCAGTATCCAGGGATTTTTGAAGAATCTTCCATAATCGTGAAGTAAAACGGGGATCACGATCAGAAACAATCGATAGGGGTACTCCATGAAGTCTAACTGCTTCATTAATTTATAGCCTTGCTAGACTTTCAAGTGGTAAATATTCCCTTATAGCATGAAAATGTGTTGAATTGGTAAGATGATCAACAATAACCCATATTTCATCATTCCTTCTAAGAGTATTTGGTACTCCCATGAAAATGTCCATCGTAATATTGTCCCATTTCCACTCTGGTGTGGGAAGAGGTTGCATGACTCCTCCGGGTTGTTGCCTTCCACCTTTCACTTGTTGACTAACCATACATCTTGAAACAAAATCTGCAATCTCCCACTTCATGTTGTCCCACCGAAAAATTTCTTTCAAGTATCTATACATTTTGGTGCTCCCAGGGTGAATAGATAAATTGGAACTGTGAGCATCGTCTAACAATTCCTTTTTTAGATCAGGTATATTGGGAACACAAAGTCTCTTCCCAAATTTCAAAATTCCATCTTCATACCCAATTTCATTCAATCTCCCATCATTCACAGCTTTAATCTTCTTTTGAAACTCTTCATCACCAGTCTGGGATCCCTTTATCCTTTATAGTAAAGATGGTTTGGAAACCATTTTCAAAAAGTATTGATGTTTCACCTTCCATGGTAATTCCCATATCCATCTTCACTAGATCCATGAAAATAGGATCCCTTTGAATTATCATCATGTTCAAAACTCCATGATCTTTTCTGATCAAAGCATCTACCACCTTATTTTCCTTCCTCGAGTGGTTGTGTATCGTGCAGTCATAATCCTTGAGTAGTTCAATCCATATCCTTTTCCTCATGTTGAGTTCTTTTTGGGAGAAAATATACTTCAAACACTTGTGATCAGTATGATTCTCACATTTTTTAACATAGAGATAGTGCCTCTATATCTTCAAAGAAATGGTCATAGCTGCTAACTCAAGATCAGGAGTAGGATAGTTTTTGTCATGAATTTTCAACTGTCGTGATTCATAAGCAATAACCCTATCATTCTGCATAAGGACACAACCAAGTCATTTCTCCGATGCATCACTATATATAACGAACCCATCATTTCCCGATGGTAGAGTCAATATAGGAGCATTGACTAATCTTCTCTATATTTATTTAAATCATTCTTCACACTCTTTTGCCCAAACAAACTTAACCCTCTTACATGTGATCTTGTTAATTGGTTATCCAATTAGGAAAAATTCTGGACGAAACGTCGATAATAACCTGTTAAACCAATAAAACTGCGTACCTCAGTTATACTCATCGGTGTTGGCCACTCTTGGATTGACTTTGTCATAGAAGGATCAACATAGATTCCATAATTAGAGACAATATTTCCAAGAAAAGAAATCTCTTGAAGCCATAATTCACACTTGCTAAACTTCCCATATAATTCAAGTCTTCTCAGAGTCTTCAAGATAATACGCAAGTGATTTACATGATCTTCATAGCTTTTGGAGTATACCAAGATATCATCAATAAATACCACCACAAAATCATCGAGATATTCCTTGAAAACTCTATTCATTAGATACATGAATATAGAGGGTGCATTAGTCAGCCCAAAAGGCATTACTGTAAACTCGTAATGCTCGTACCTTATTCGAAATGCTATCTTTGGGATGTCTTCCTTCTTCACACACAACTACTGATATCTAGATCAAAATTTAATCTTCTAAAAGTATTGATCTCCATGAATTTGGTCAAATAAATCATCAATGCGGGGTAGGGGATACTTGTTCTTTATTGTTATAGCATTGATCTACCAATAGTCGATACATAACCTCATAGATCCATCTTTCTTTTTAACTAAAAGAACAGGGGCTCCCCACGGAGAAACACTAGGGTGAATAAATCCTTTATTATTCAATTCCTCAATTTGTTTAATTAGTTCAACTAATTCCACAGTGGATATTCTATAAGGGGTCTTCGATATAGGCCTTGATCCAGGAATTAAATCAATTGAAAACCCAACTTCTCGTTCTGGAGGATGTCTAGGTAAATCTTCCGGCAACACATCTACATATTCATTAACAATAGGTATATACTCTATTTGAACATTCCTTTCCTTACCCATAGTCATTTCATTCTCTTCCTCCCCAATAATTGAATTTACTTGAGCTACTGGTAGTGGATCTAGATAAGAAGTAGGTGGTGACGATTCTGCTCTAAAGATAAGATGTTCCTTATCATCATAATCAAAAATAGTAACCTCCTTCTTCCTATAATAAATCTTCACATCATGGTCCGAAAGAAAATCCATACTGAGAATTATATCAAACTCAATCATAAGTATGATGATGAGATCAGCGGATAAAGAACATTTATGTGCTCTAATGGGGACCGATTCACAAAACTTTGTTGCAATGATACTTCCCTTAGGAGTTTTAACTGACAACTCGCTTGTTAATTCAAATTGGAAATATATAATTTGCTTAGAAAACTGGGAAGATATGAAACAATGCAATGATCCAGAATCAAATAATGCATTTGATAAACTTGAGGAAACTATTAAATTACCTGCCACCACGTATTTCAGAGCTTCTACCTTAGAAGTAGTGATAGCATAAGCTTGGCCTTGTTCCCTTGGGATTTTCTGAGGTAAGTTCCCCTGATGCTTAGGACATTCATTTACATAATGTCCCATCTCCCTACAATTGTATCATTGGACATCGGTAGCTTCCATCTTCCCCTAGAAATCATGAGCTTGGTGGCCTTTTTCACCACACTTGTAACAGAATCCCATTACTTTTAAGCAAATAACGGGGTGTTTCTTCCCACATTTACCACAGGATGGATATTCAACATTTACCTTATTCCCCTTATATCCATTCATAGATTGATTAGTAGATCTCTTCTTCTCTTGCTTTTCTTTAACGTTATAAGACATAGAGAATTCTTTTTCTGTCTTGATAACAGATGATACAATGTCTTCGTATGACGAGAAGGATTGTGAGACTAATGCTCGATGGAGAAATGGTTTTAACCCATCAAAGAAATGATCAATATTACTTCTTGGGTTATGTATATAATCTCTATAATACCTTTCTAACCTTGTAAATTTAGCCTCATTCATTGTGACATTCTCATCCTCATTTTGTCTCAGACTCAGAAATTGTCTTTCCATATCTTCTAAGTGGTCAGGATGAAATTATTTTTCTAAAAACAGATCTTTGAACTCCCTCCATTCCATATTTGATACATCATCATCTTCCTTAGTGTTTTGAATCAATGACCACCATTGATCCGCATCTCTAGTGAGGTGGTAAACTTCCATGATAACTTTTTTCCTTTTCACTACTCCCCAAAGCCTGAAATATTTTCTCTAGGGAACTTATCCATTGATCAGCTACTAATGGATTTTTACTCAGATTGAATGTTGGTGGCTGCTTTCTAATGAAGTGATTGAAAATTTATCTTCCACATTGTGTATTAGGGTGCTCCATATGGGTAAGGTTATTATTCATAACCTGAGTGAGATGTCCCAGTATGGTGATTAGTTGATCAGCACAGGTTGCATCACCAGCTCCACTATATTTATCTTGAGCAGGATGGAAATCCCTACATGGAGTGTGTGAATTGATATGGTTTCCATTTCTTCCACTAGGCGCCATTTCTAAACAATGGCATAAACTAGATCAGTTTATGAATAAAATACATAATTCCATATTTATAAAACACTTAACATAAATTGAACAATTTATGGATATAATCTATATTAAAAAAAATGTTTTCTTGGAGGACGTATATACTCATAAACCCTTCATAATGATTTGTAAAGAAAGTGAGAGTTATCCTATGCATATCCCCTGAGAGTTTCGTAACCAAGAGTGAATCAAGGCTCGTTGTTGTGCACCAGTTCTCGTCTGAGTCTAGCTCAAAGCGGTGTTTTTGGGGTTTACCCCTAGGTACATCTGTGCAAGTGCCGCCACTACCTGCTTGTATCCATACAGGGATGTATTGCTCAGAAAACTCACAGAATCTCTACAATACCAAAATTCTAGGAAGTTCTTCTATATTAATCCTCAAATTCCATCTTAGGTCTATGTTCTCTAATCAGAGTTTATCTAAATCTAGCATCCATAGTTTGTACTAAACTTCCTATGATATAAACTGTAATTCCCTGACCCCAGTTACCCAAAGTCGGTGCATTATTACATAACATTGACATGATCATAAGAAATATCAAGTCTCATAAGACAAATTAGTTTAGTAGCCATGGAATAATTAGATACTTTCATAAAGTTTACATTACATCATAAAATGAAAAATACAACAATATAGTCTCCATAGCCCACACTCTTATCCCCTCAAACTATCAATGCAGGTCATTCATAAAATACTTCTTCACATCCTGGGAAAAATAAAACATAGAAAGTGGTCAGCTCAAATGCCCATTAAGGATAACAATATAGTGGAAAATTTCATAAATAATCATAAACATTTAAGGCAATGTATAACTAAAACAAAAGCCTTTTAAAACTTGAACTTCATCATAATATGGAAGAAATAAAATGAAATAATCCCATATACTTATTCACGTGGATATTCTACCAGTCGAATAATCTAATGCAATATCTATAACCACTTTCATAATGATGGAATGCATAATGCCAGACTATCATAACCACATAGCCAAGGCCTCGTGCTAAGAATACAAATAAGATTTTGTCAAGGCCTTGTCCCAAGACACTAGTTTGTCTCATGAGACCTACCGATGCATCGATGAGCTATAGCGAGCTCCACCCGTCACTTATTAAGTCCAATTCATTCCTCATATGAACAGGTCTAAACATAACATAAACATTTGTACTAAAACTAGCATACGAAATGTCAATATTTTTTCCATAAACCATACATGGTATAAAAATAACACATACACAGTCAGACATATCACAAAACCTTCAATACAATATGGATGTTTTGTATCATAATAAATAAACTTCAAATAAGCTTAAAATCCATCAAAGGATGTTGACATAGATGAAATCAAAACTATTTGGGAGAAATATCTCTTTTTTTGAAATCATTTAAAAGTAACATAATTATAAAATAAAACTTTTACTTTGAAAAATATTCTTAGAAGCTTGTAAGGGAAAATTCAAAGATTTTCTAATGGAGGAAAATAGATGCACCCACCATATAAGTTAAAAAAATACATTCTTACCTTAATTATGTTGAAAATGTTAAAAAGGACATTGATTGGAAAACGACGGAAAGATTCCTTTATAAACCACTTATAAAAAGTCAAACAAGGGTATAAATGGATTTTACACATATTCTTTAAAATAGATAGAATGTTTTGAAATACATTTTTAAGAAACAAGGATGTGGATGATAAAGGGGTCCTAGTAGATAATTATGTATAAGCAACCTCGGATAATGAAGAGATTGTGAAACAACCCTTACCTTGTACTTTTCCTTAGGCGTTGGTATGTTAAACTCAAGTATAATAGTTAAAATATTGTTATTAAATTATAATGGAACCATATACATAATTATGATATCATATATGATATTTTAACATTGATTTGTTAATAATATCTCTATATTATCATTGTTTCGGGTGTTAACTTTATCATTTTATTTTATTGGTTTTGATACAAAAGTCATGTTTGTCATTGATAGGTTGTATATAATTCATATACAGAATGATATCAAGTACTTAAACATTATTTTTAATCATTAAATGAGAATTAGTTTTGAATGGATATGATGGGGAATGGATCTCATCACGTTCGTGGAGACGATAGTCCATACGTACGCACGAGCGACAATATCATTATTTTGATATTAAAATAATTTATAATTGGATTTTATATCATATATAAAAAATCATTATCATGTTATATTTATTATTTACATTAATTACACATCATTATTATACCCATTCAAATAATAATATATTGAATAACAATTACACCACGACGTGGAGATGGTAAGTCGTACGTACACACGTATGGTGAAATATAATTCAAAGGATAGATAGAATACTGAATATGGTTGTACCATATTTATAATAACATCATAGTATATATAAGATACTGGATTTATTATTTTAGAATGGGAATAACAAAGAAAGAAGATGTTGATGAAGAAAGGAACTTGAAAAAGGGTGGTGAGAACATTACCTCTTCTTCGGGTTCTTCCTATTGATTTGGTCAAAAGAGATCCATAGGATGGATTTATGATCAAACTAAGGCCTCAAGGTTTTAGTGGGGGAAGTTGATATAGTATTTGGGATGAGTTTGGCTGAACCAAAAGGCTTTGAATGTGTGAATTAGTGAGAAGTGGGAGTGCCCTTTTATAAGAGGGGTAAGGGGCACCTTTTGAAAAGATAGAAATATTATTTTATAATAAATTCATATTCAGATTATATGGCTCCAAATTGGACAATTTAAATTTTAAGGAGGTTATGGATCGAAAACCACTCAAAAAATAGGTTTTAGACAGGTTTGTGTCACTATATTAACCTTATCTTTCAGTTTTAACTCTTAGTTAATTAGTTTGACACTTACCATGTCACTTTGTATTTTTATATTATATAGTTAATAAAAATACCATATACCTCAAAGAGACCACCAAGTGGTCCGTTAATGATACAACTCTAATGATATAAGTCTCTTTTCTGAGAATTAGATTTTTAGGAATTAAATATAAATTAATAATATAATATTTGTTTTAACAACTCTTTTATGTCAATTTTGACACTATTCAATAATTGATTTTTGTTAAAGTCTTATCAACTTTATTAATTCGAAAAAAATTCATTTAAGAAATAATATAATGTCATTTTAAGCAATAAAATAAATGTATGTCATAAAAACTTCCAAATTATATTAATTTTAACATTTATAATACCAATTATTTGATTCATTCATTAATAAGGAAAATACTGTATCATTATTGTGTCAAAAATTATATTAAATATTAAATTTCTAAAAATAATAAATAAAATTCCATTATATAGGAAATAGTTTTATCTTTCTAATGAATATTTATAAACCAAAATCCAACATATATAACCCTATGTAAAAATTGTTTTTCTAAAAGATATATGCTTATGTCTTTTTTGTATTTATTTTAACTTAATTAATATTAACTGTCATTATCACTTAAAAGTGGCTCCATCGGGTCCCAATATCGACCCAAATATTCCCATGGTCGGACATGTATCAACCAATAATGTTATGAAACGTTTTAGGGTAATTTATTAAAATTATAATATTATTTGTTTACCCTTATTTACCGGATTTACCCTTTAATCATGGTAAATAAAATGTTTTCCGAAATATTATTCCAAATGTATAAAAATAAAAGTTACCTATTTAAAAAATTTCTACATCCTGATTCCAAATATGGAATATATTTTTCCCAAATTCAAAACACATAAGTGGAAGAAATTAAATTAAAAATTATTCCCATTGTTAAAATAAAAAGCGTGTTTTTAAGAGAAAATAACTATCAAAAGATTGACTCTTGTTCATGTCTAGTTTAATTGTGAAATTATGTCCAATGACCAACATTTTATTAAAAGGGAAAAATATATCCTAAATATACTATAAAACCACTCAAATTCATAATTTATCACTATTAATTAATTTGATTAAAAAAGTTGTTTTTAATTAAAATTTATTAATTTTCACTATTCATCAAAATATAAATGTTATCTAAAAAGTTCCAAAATTTTACCCTAGGATAATTTCGATAGTCTGAATCCAAAAATGAAGTCAATTATGAGATATAAATTTTATTAAATTTCAAAAACTGCGTATTACTATTCATAACGGCTAGTTTCATTGTGTTGTGGTGTGTGTGTTAGAACTCGAAGTTGCGTATGACACACGCTACTGTATTATTCAAAAGGAAGCATACCGTGGAAGCTTGGGGTGTTAAAAATATAGAGGTAGGTAGTTATTTCTTATCAATCACAGTTTTTTATAACACATTTCTAGAAATATGTGACACATGATAGTGAGTTGGTATCAATACTATTCCCATTGAAGATTTGGCAACACTACATGATGGGAGAGAAATTTATCATCTACTCTAATCCCAATATTATAACGTATTTTTTCACTTAGAATGATCATAACAAGAGACATATGTGGTGTCTAGTTCTCCTTTAGGGTTATTAATTTGATATTTTCTATACTCTTGGGAAGGGTAATGTGGTGGCAGATGCTCTCTGAATCAGATCAAGTTCACAGTTTCTATAAGAGGCATCAGAGAAATTGTCCTTGTTGTAGTTCTCTGTTGTTTATAGAGATGGCATGGCTTACCTCAAGTTTATGGTGGTTTCCCCTACAATCTTACAATGAATTAAGGAGTAATATATTGAGAATACTAACTGTGATCCTCCCAATTCTCAGATATCCACCAAAGATGCTACAAATTGATATTTGAATGGTGAGGAGAATATTGTTTTTTTCATGAGAGGCACAATTTTATTAGTGGATTTGTGTGAGGAGGTTATGAGGGAGTGTAATATTTCTCCATTGGAGGTATATCCAGGATTGGAAATGATTTATTAGGACCAGCAACATCAGTTCTAATGGCAAATGATGAAGAAGGGGGTTATAGATTTTGTCTCTCAATGTCTAACAAGTCAGCATGTGAAGGTTGAGCAATACAATTCAATAGTTTTGGCTCATCTAATTGAGGATTCATTGTGGATGTGGGATGGTATATCCAAGAAATCATGGTTGGGATTACCATTTATATCGATTTTAAATGTATCAATTTTGGTCATCATTGAATAACTCTTCAAGATGGATTAATTTTTACCCATTTATTTATAGGGTTCAGTTGAGAGCAAGGGACGAATCTACAAGGATGAGATAGTTCGTCTTCAAAGAGTTAAACTAACAATTGTTTTAGATCATGATTATTGACTCACATCCCTATTATGGAAGGGATTTCTGGAGGCTTTTGGGTACCATTTATTATGGAGCATAGTGTTCCTCCCTCAGATGAATTTCCACACTGAGAGTATCAATCATGTTTTAGGGGATTGGGTGTTATTTTCCTTGTTGAAAATATATTGTAGCTGGGAGGATCACCTTCCAGTGGTGGTGTTTACATACAATAAAAACAATTACAACTAAAAAATTTGTATGGCACCATTTGAGGCTCTGTATGAGCAACCAGATAGGTCACCTATTTGTAGGACAGGTCCCAGAGAGTCATCAGTAATGGGATTAGTGTAGGTGTATCCTACTTTTGAGAAGGTACATATCATACAAGACCAGATGGAGACTCCATAGTTCCAGAAAAGGTTGTATACTAATAGGAGATGGAGGCTACTGGAGTTTGAGGATGGAGACTATGTGTAAAATTGAGTCTCACCTCTGTGTGGGTTGTAGAGATTTGGTTGGCTGGTAATTTATCTCTGATGTTCATCAAAATATTCTATTACTATGTAGAGATAGTAATGTGTCATACCTATGAGCTATACCCCCTATAACCAACACATGTCCTCAACTGGGGTGAGTTGGACATCGAGGATAGAGAGACTCTAGTAGAGTACCCAGTGGAGATCGAAGATCTCAAAGAGAGGATCCTTTGTGGGAACGTTATTCCCTATGTGCCTGTCTGGTGGAAGAACACACATCTTCAGGAGAGAAAATGGGAGAGGGAGACACAAATTCGTTCATAGTACCCAAATGGTTTTGAGAATCATTTAGTTTTTGCTTCTTGGGGACGTAAATACCTATAGTGGAGAGAATTAAATGTCCCATATTATTAGAGTATTATTTTAAAATTTTATATGGATATAATATGACACGATATTTTGATACAACATGGAATTTCAAGGTCCGGTGTTCCATGAATAAAATATTGAAATATATTCAATATATTAAATAGCCAATAAAAGAATACTTTATAAAAAAATTTAATCAAATCTAAATAGGTATTTGGATTATAAATTTAAGGGCACTGTTTCATTTAGAGCACTAAATTTACCTTAGACGTAGCCTAACATCGGCCAATGCGGGTTGATTATCGTTGTTATTTTTGGGACATTTTTTAGAACAATATAAATTAAAAATTTATTTTATTTTAACATCACATAGCGATGAAATGATGTATTTTATATTTTTAATTAATAAGATTCTAAAGGGACCCAGCGTTATAATTCATTACCCTAGAGAATACCATAGGATTTTTTGAGAGGAACCTTGGAGAAATTTCTCGATGGATGATAATATGATAGTGGATTAAGATTATTCTTAACATATCACCATCAGTAATGAATCCTCAACAGTGAATCGTCATTACTCCAAGGTAGGTAATTGTTATTTCAATTCCTTATTTCCCATTCATAGAATCAATGATGAACATGAGTCATCCCACGAACAATTTGAACCACTGATCTATCGTTCTTGCGGTGTAGGATGACTCCATGAGTGATTTGGGGATCAATATGATTATTATTTTGAATAGATTTTTTATCCTTATTATTCCAATGGATTGAGGGATCAAATTAGAAATTGTCAAGTTTCTTACTATGGAAATTTTCATCCCTTATTTTTCTAAAAGTTCTTCTTTCTTCGTGGGATATGGCCAAATGATTTTTGGGACTTCAATTCATGGAGAAATGATTTGATATTGTCGAACCAGAAATGAGAAAACCTAGAGTCGGTGCGAAGATGATGGAGATGAATGGATCAATGTATTTTGGGAGATATCATCCTTCGATCGTTCTTTTTGCATGTGTTCATAATTTGATTTTGGAGAAGATTAAATGCCCAAAACACACTGAATTGATGCTCTGACAATGTAATGACATTGGATATTTAGTTTTAGAATGAATTGGATAACAAATAAATCACCAAAAGGATCGAATGAGGTGTGAATATGAAGAACATTGATTCAAGAAAATCATAAAGAACACTGCATGTATTCAATGATGCATGTTTTGCAGGACCGCTTAGCTGAAACTAGGGTTTTGGGAAGCCGTAAAGTGTCACACAGGGTGTGCCATGTGTAACATTGTGTGTGTGTGTCCTTCCATAGGATCTGACGTGTATCTCCTGGGATACAGGAACTCATCGTTGAGTACATGGCACGTATTCCCCCAGACGACAAGACCAACACTGATTACATGGGCACCACCTATACTGGTACACGGGTAGGTGGAAAAAGGCTAAAACCATCTACAGACACATATTCATGGTACATAGATTAGACTATAAATAGTATTACATGATGTGTGACCCCATCTACATGTCATGTGTACATTTTTACATGACATATTTTCCTAAAATGGTTTGTTGAACATAGGGTCTACCTGGGGTCATGGAACAAGTTGTGTGACCCTACAACATGTCGTGTATCCCTTCTTAAATGGATCAGATCACTTTTCCATGGTAAATTGGAATTTTTTATGTGATCAGGGCCTTTATAATCTCACTAATGGTTGGTAGGTATTATTTCTTAGTCGCAATACTATGATCCCATCAGTAGGAAAATCCTGATAGAGTTGTTGGAATACCCCGAGAGGCAATGGAAGGATCCTCAATTCCTTATTCGTGCCCTATGTAGAGTTATAGTTCTAGATGTGTCCAACATTACCATGTGTTGATCCTATATTTATAGGGTTAATCTAATGGATTTCTTAGTATCGCCCCATGGCCCTGGTTGTGATCCCCATCGGATGTATTGTATCTCTCTATAGATCATTCAGCGCATCTCTCTATCATGACCATTTTCTATGAATAGTAATTCTAGATCGAACTTCATCATTTCTATCATAATCAGGAGTTAATTCTACTATATGAGTTCTTTGTGGAATCTATTTGTGGGATCTATAGTTTTGGTATGTGGTAGGTTTGACATAACTCTAGAATCCATGTCTCGATTGAGTATATCTTGGCATACATGTTACATTCTATTGATATATTCTTATTTAAAGAATACTATATAATTCCTCTATTTATTTTTTATAGTTTTGGGGTATCCTAATGAGTATTTTTATACAAAACATTGCACCAGATTTCCCACATCAGTTGTTTCTTTTGTAGATGATCAACCTTTTGATGGAGTCTAGGGTGAACTGAGACTAAAAAGTCCTCTGTGATTTCAGACAGGACAAGGTAATCCCACAATTTGATAAAACATTCCAAATACACTATTTTTAAATGTTCGAAATTGTTTTTTATATAATTTTTTTGTTGGGATATTATTCTATTTTATTTACATCAGTGTACATTACTTTCCTATCATACAATGGTTGGGTTACAGTGGTAGGAATTCATTTTTTTCTTATTTTGTTTTTTAAATTTCGTCATCTTTTTCCTTGTATATGTCTGTGTATATACAGGTAAAAAATCTATACATCCCATTTTAATGATATACCTTCTCGGTTCTAGTCGCAAACCCCGAGCATATTGGTGGAAACCCTAGAGAGTCATGGTAGAGGACCTGCTGGGATGAGTTGTGATAGAAAATAATTCATTTACATATTGTTACATGAAAATCATTATGTGTGAATGGTTTGAAAATAAGGGAATCATGAAAAACATTATATGGTAATTTCACCTACCAAAAAAGAAATCATGGAGAATACATTAAAAATAATAACTAATTCATCTACTATTGAGAATAAAACTTCTTCAACATCCGAACTCTCATCTCGTTAGAAAATATAAATCTCACATTATAATGAATCAAAAATGAAATACTCAAGATGGAGAGAAATCCATTAATCTAAATGGTATTCTGATGAAATCTGGATTTCCATCAATTTTTTTTATACATTTATGAGTTTTTTAAATAAAATTGAAAGTAATTGAAGGATATATTTAATGCTATGACTTTTAGAAAACACAATGAGATTGTATATAATAGATTCAACTAAATTTCATGAAGTGGATGATAAGTATGTATCCATTGATAGGGATCATTGATCACTTGAAGCTATTAAATAATCCCAGTATAGTAAATATGCAACTTCTAAATAGATTTATTAAATAAGGTGTCATGGTATCTCAATCACACTTTTCACACTTTCTCATAATTTCAGTATTCAGATCAGTTAAGGGGGAGGGAACGATTGATGTCAAGATAAGTTAAATGGGAAGATATATCATTTCCACTTGAATTTTATAATGTGTTTGTTTATGTATGTACATGATATATTATTTCTATGATGAATTTGATCATTTAAAATCCCATTGATGATAATTGGTAATTTTTAGTTTGATTTTACATGAATGGTACTTTGTGGATTGTATATACTTCATTGGTTGTATCTCTCTTATTTTTAATACTAGATTATCCCATATAGATGGAGTGTAAATCAAATAATGGATATTTTAAAAGGGAACCATGGGATATAATACTTCACATAGAAGTGATCATAAAATAATCATATAAGGAAGATGATTTTTATTTTATGAATATCCCACATTCCCTTTTTTACTTATTGTAAATATGTTATATAAAAATATGGACTTTATAAAGTGATGAAGGATAAAAAATAATGGGTGGATTTATGCGTAAAAGTTCAGGATTGACGAATTCATGGTATCTTCATTATAATTATATAATAATGTTATTATATGTGGAAGACATAAATAAGTAGTTAAGGATTCTTGATGATGTGATTCATGGAGAATTGTTTTAGAAGAAGTGGTGATTCCTAGATAATTGTTATTATTCAACTAATATCCTTGGATTCCAATCATGTAAAATTATTCTTTGTATAAGATTGGTTGTCATGCTTGGATAAATATTCGTTGTATTTATATTGTAAAAATTGTTGTGGAGATGTTCAGTGTTAAAGAAATGGTCCAATGAAGAAAAATTGTTTTCCAAAAGTGTATAAGATGTGATGAAAGTTGAATTGTGTGTTTGAGAAGTAGATAGGGTATCACGGAATTTGATTATGAGTTATTGGATTTAAATAAAATTAATATTGTATATAGTATTTATTATTTTTATGTTTTATTGGGCTAGCCCATGATAAGCCTAAAACGGCCTCAAACATGGAATGTGTGGGACCCAGAGGTAATCCATTCCAATGGGAGGATATATTCAGATATAATGTTGGTTCCTAAGGACATGAATAGTCCCCAAGGGAGAAGGCCTATTAATAGGTCTTGTGGAGAGTTCATCTGTAGGATTGCATGGGCTTGACCTGGTTTCCCAATGAAGAGAATAGGTGGTTCCACCATGTGAGGAAGCACCGTAGGTGGATGTTAGGATTTATGACTGGCCTATGGTGTGGCTTGAATGATATACCACATCCCTTCTATGATTTTTTTTCTATGTGGGATAACAGAATGTGGGTATTATTTATCCATCCTTTAAAAATTCAAACAAAACATGAGATTTCCAATCAATTCTCCCTATTCAAATTTTATCCTTCCAGTGTTGTGGGATATCGTTTCTTCATTTTTGAGCTATTTCTTTGTATAATACCTCATCACATAAGATGTTTCCCTTTATATTTCTTTCACAATCTTAGCTCCCAGGCAGGAGCTTCGAACACACTACATATGGTCGAATAAATCAGAAAATTAAATTTTCATCAATGAAATTAAATGATTCAAGATAATGATTTATTTTTAGATAAGTACACCACATGGATAAACATGTTGTTTCTATGTGTGATTTTAAATACTGGTAGTAATTAATATCATGAGAACTAGAAAATGCCATCCTTTTTTGATGGAGTGCATCATGGTGATGGTGCTTCACCCACAGTGGTTAATGATAATGTATTCTTCGTATAAATGTTCCTGATGAAGAGGCTTTGTTGATATGTTCAGTTCAAAGTTGATGTTATTAATGAAAATCCTTCAAAAATAGTTGTTCGTGTCCAATTTTCCAATGCGTTAACATTCACATAATGGATGATGCCCTGTGGAAAGTACTTCATGGATAAAATGAATCGTGGACAAAATGGTTTCAGAACTACCATATCGTATGTGGTATTGCTTCATAGATGAATTATTATTCAGATGAATTGGTTTGTGGATGAGGTGAACCAATACATTTTTTTCACATTGATGAACCACTATAAAAAATAATGTATCATCGCAGTGTTATCATGTGATAGCCATAAAAAAGAAATAGTTTTTAATTTAATATAAATTAAAGGCCACCTGAATGTTTAATTATTTACAAATACCAATAAAATATATTTATAAACAAAAAAAATGTTCATTGGGGATGATGTTCATTATATATTAATTTATTGAGAAAATAATTTTTCACTCAATGTGTTGAGATCTAGTTAATGAAAAAAAATGAAATATTGTGAAATTAATATAAGAAAGAATATATAATTTCATCAATCAATTCACATGTAATATTTTACCATGATAATATAATAGGAATATATACATATATTTTTTCATATTTATTCAATGAATTAACAAATTAATAGGCATTCTATATGAGAAACCCATATTTTTATGACTCAAGATGGGTAAAATATCAGAAGAGTTTATGTCTGAGATGAATGTAATTTAGAATTATAGATGATGGAATCAGTTGATATAACGAAAGTGTCTTATTAAAAATTAATTTCTATGAAAATTATGTGTGCACCACATTAAAATAAATTTTCAGGTTGGGACATCATCATCAGGAGAAAAAATAATCCCAATCATTTTTTACATTACAGAAAATGATCAAATTAAGGTCATCATATATATGTGATCAAGACCAGATATATTAGATATGTTTCATAATGAGTACATAGGAAATCAGGATCTAGATATATCATTTAGTAGGATCAATAGATCAACATATTGTGGATTAAACCATGAGGAAAGGATGTTGTTTTTTGTTGGACTCGGAGTAAGAAGTCTCTTGGGTGATTTAAGAGCAGATGTCTTCAGGGTGGATTTTGAAGCATACCATTGTGGATTATGGTAACAGTATGTGATGTAGTGTACAGAACAAAATGTATGTATTTTAGTGCGATATAGTGTCATTATGTACCAAAAAGTTTATTTTTTTTACAATTATTGTAGTGAACCCTTATTTGAGAGAACAACTAACCTGACAAGGAGTAAATATTTGTGACAAACATTGTAAATCCTTATGTTTTGTGACACTATATTAAAATCATTTTAATGGTATGAATGAGAGGAAGAAGAAGATTGGTTCAATGATTTAACCATTTAAAAATTTTTGATTGAAAAAAAAAATATTTGTAAAAAAATAAAAAATGGATTATTAATTCACGCTTCCCTATCTCAGTGATATCCCACTGAACTATTCAATTCAGCTTCCACATCAACCCTATTGATAATGGGGATTATGATAAAATAAAAGCATCATTATTTTAATAATGGATCATCATATTGAATAAATATATTTAATTAAATTAAATATGAGTGTAAAATAAATAATATTTTTGGGGATGAATGTGAATTGTATGTATGCTTCAATATTATAATGTAATGGTTTTCCCAATTCTCATAATATAGAAAAATAAATCTTTTTTCAATTTCATGGAATTCAATTTTTTTTTTAAATAATGTAATTTAATTTGGTTTTTATAGTTGGGTTTTATTGGTATCAAAGAGTATCTTAGATGAATTTATTAGTTAGAATGTTAGAAAAGAAATACTTCATATTAATTTCAATTAATGTTCATATTAAGAAGAATTTTTTTTTACTTTATGGGTTTTCACAATGTTTAATCAAATATATGAAACTTTTATAATGGGTTTTTGTAGATGTAATAGGTTGAATTATATAAGAAGATAATAGGTTGAAAAAATTATTCAAAATCATCAACATAAAATTGTTATAGTAGGTTATGATAAATTTTCAGTTTTGTTTTCTTAGTTAACATATGATATCAATAATTGCACCAATGAAATTGTGTCACCAATTTCTATATAAATGAATATGTAAATATTGATAATGTTAAGAAATATTTTCAATCTAGTGTTTAGAGTAACCTCCAACAATGGTGTATCTAAATGTTGGGTAAGTTATTTTGAGATGATATTTGAGCTTTTGTGTTTCTTAGGGAATTATATTGTAAAACATTTAGACTATCATTTTGAAACTAAATCTAATCAGTGGTTTAATTTTACTGAAATTTCTAATGATAACAATGGAATTTCAGTCATGGAGTAGATGGAGCATAGATATATTTTCAGGATAAACTTTCTTCTACTATTCATCCACGAAGAATGAAATAAAAAATATTGGTGTTGGAGAAAAGGGAATATGACTCAATTTCTATATATGTTATAAATTTTATTATATGTGCATTATATGAAAGAGATATTATTCTAGTCTGCGAGTGTACAATTTTAAGATTTTACATTAGTTCTAAAATATTATTATGATGAGAGATTGATCGTGTCAATTTTAAACTTCTATGGAATTTCTTTGATGTGATGGAAAATTAATGATGTAATTATTTAACCATTATAAATCCTATGAGATCAATAATAAGAAGTATCCAAATTATAAATAATAATATAAAAACAAAATTTAGAAGTTTTTAGGTAACCTAACCACATGTCCCAAATGTGTATAAATATTAAAGTTAATTATATTAGGGTTATTAAATTTGTATCTATGTTTTATGTTTTCAAGATTCTATCATAATTGATAAAAAAAGTGTAATGATCTAAACCATAATGTTAAATTTTGTGGTCAGTAGCCAGTAAATGTTTTTTAATTAAAATAAATTGGGAAACTATACTAACTTGTTTTTTTAACATAGTGACACAATGTGGGAATCATCTTAGAAAAAAATAATGTGAAAAGTGATTTTTTACTATTATTACTATTATTACACTCCGAAATAATGTGATGAAAATTATATTAAATTTTTACTCAAATTATTCCAATTTATTTTTTTATTTGGGATATACACATTATTTAATTTTTTTGAAAATTAACATGTAATATGTAAATATGACCATAATAAATTAAGATAAAACTATTACTAAACACTCCCGAAGGATTTATTATATCAAAGACAATTTATAAGAACAATAATTTTACTATGTATGAAATATATTCATATAGATCATGGTATACCACCCTTATTTAAGTTTGTTGTTATTAGATGTATTATTTGGATTTTGACTTATCTTGAAAATAATGTTAAATGAGATAAAGTAGTGATACTCAATTTTTACATTAAGATTCAATTTTTAAATAGTAATGATTTCATTCCTATGATAATATATCAATAATATGATAAATAAAATAGATTTTTGTGTGAATGTTATCTAACACATATCGTAGAAAAGAAGGAAACCATTCTAATTACTAATCATCCCATGGAAAAGAATTTATAGATATATATATATATATATTATTGATCATCTAGGGGTTATTCCTACTGGGGAGGTCAAATTCAATACTGACTACGTTCATTATGATTATATAATTCCAAAACCTATTTTTTAATGTCTCTAGTTATTTCGATTTGAAAAAAATATAAAATGAATTATTTGATAAATATTTTATTACCCCTATCACTTCACAATGAGGTTTTTCTGAATTTAAGATAAATTATGGTTCTAGGGGTTTTTCCATTTATTATAGATAACATAATAGCTTTACCATTAAGAAAGAGTATTTTTTACCTCGTATTGATTAGTTGTTTATTTAGATTTAGGGATGACATTATTTTTTGATGAATAACTTCAGTTTTGTATATCAAAATATAATGATAGAATTAGATTAAATTCCTTGGATATTACTTGAAAATAGGTTTAGAAATGATGAGTTTTTTATTATGTATATTGGGACAAAAATTGAAATTATTGTATTTAAGGATATAATTAATTGGGTTTTCAATGAGTACATGGATAAATTTATATTGTCAATTATTCAATATAATATGGTATATTCTAAAAATTATTTTGATCAAGATAAATATCTATTTATTTTCAAATATTACTCTAATGAAATTATTTTTTTTAAAAAAATATTAAATATAAATTTCGATTTCATTAGATTTATTTTCTTTTGTATATTATTTCTACAGAGGGAATAATTTTTGATCCCACAAAATCTAATGTTATTTATGAGTGGAAAATACATTACTATTTCAATGAGAATCTTTTATTTCCTTGAAATATTGTTGTTAACAATGAATAGTTGATAACATTACACTATTAGAAAATTAACAAACCAAGTTAACCTGAAATAGAGTAATAATCATAGAGAAAACACGTTGTTATGACTTCATTCATGATTTAATAAGATGATCATTAAATTATATTATTTTTTCTAATCACTGATAAACATATAATTGTTTATTTAAACTGAACATAATTGAAATTGTATATGTTGTTATTTTATGAAACAATTATTAGGGTATAGAATATTAAATTTGACAGTTTAATCCAAATGAGAAAAATTATATAAAACATCACCTTAAATGTGTGGCTGTAATTTTTAGTTCTAAAATTATGATGGATAATTTATATGGGTATAAATGTGGTATATATGTGTGTGTGTGTCTGTGTGCCTGTCTATACGTGAGTGCGTGAGTTTTTCTGTTTGATTGTTTTGATTGTAAATGATTATAGCATATATTCTCTCAATATGTATTGAGAATGAAGAGAGGATCATGGTTTATGATGGGAAGGAATTATGATTATATGATTCATTATCATCAAGGATAATAAAACATGATAGAAGATTGTTTGATTTTAAAGGATAATAAATCATTAACCAACATATATTTGGAACATGATCCTTTATATATTGATTTAATGAAACATAAATATGATAATGTGTCCCATAAAATCACCTTTCATTTAATAATGTTTCATGACTGTCATCCCTTTTATAAATAATTCTGTTTGATCTAAAGGAAAAATGATATTTGAAAATAATGAAAAAAATTATGAATGAATGAAATTTTCTTGAGTTTAATATTCAAAATAATGGTTTTATAATAATTTGAATTTGTTCATGTGTACGACATGAATCTCAACTAAAGATGAATTACATATCTGGGATCATATCTTACATATTATTCAATGAAAGAAAAAATATAGTGTACATCAATCATATATTACTTCACTGCTGGGAAAAAATAATGCAATCAACTGCGGATTATAGATTTAAAATATTTATATTTTAGTATACTAAAGATTAATTAAAATTTTCAAATGGAGAATGAAATATTATTTTACAATTATTCATGTATTTTCCTTTCCATTATATTTTTTCCTTTTTAATTTTGTGCGACTTCGGACTCTGGATGTTGAAATTAATTTTCTAGAGAAAATGACCAAAATTTCTTGGTTGTATTATTTTAAAATAAATGGAGTTGGGGTATAAACATGTAATGGATTAAAGAGTTTCTCCATGAGTTTAGAGAATGCCTAATATGGTTTTGAGCTTTTTTGAAAATTGATGTCTTCACAATCATCTATGAAATTACATGTTCTGTAATCAGATTTCAGGCCTTGTATTGTTTACTGAGATGATGATTTGATCTTGGTATACAACATGAATGGAATAATTTATTTGTAAGTGTTACATGTCTTGTAGTGGCCGATGATCGTTTTTTTAATGTTATGGGTTTTTTGGTTTATATGGACCTCATAGATTACACACCATGAAAATGGATTACACTTCATCTAATAATAATGGTATTGGAATTAATGCCACTAGATGAATGATTCTTATTAAACTCTTCTACATCCCTCTTCCCCCATGACCTAGAATGAAACTCTCGTGATTTTGGGAACGTCCACCACTATCAAATTTATTCAATCGGTGTTTGACCATCGATATTGTGTGTGTTGTCTCTCTGGGTGAGTAATTATTTCTTCATACTCATTTCCTTTTATTATAGCAATGAAATAATGTTATTTATTGGATCTTTTAACTGGAGAAGTTGATTATTCTTAATTCATTCATGACATTTCACATGATCTTGTCCTGAGGGAATCCCATTTTTTGTTGTGGTGTCTCATGTGTTCTTTATATGAGGTATATTTAGTCTATACTCTTCAAAAAACATTTTTCCAAAATTGCATCAATTGTGATATTTTTAGACTATTTTTAGGGCCTATGTTGTCATTACTATGTTCTTATTTCTAGTGGAACAAATTGTAGGCATGTGAGACCCATGTTTTGAGGTATGCAACTCCTCCTCTAGGCTATGTTGGTGGACCTCAATTTTCCATTTTTTATAAAAAAAATTATAAATGAAATTTAATTATAAATAAAATTATGTTGGTGAAATTAATTACTTAATTAATCCATTTAAGTTTTTAAGGCCAGTTTTTTGTGTATGCAACTCCTAAAAGATTGTTTTCCACTAGTTTTTTGTAATGGTAAATGTTTTGAAATTCATTATTAAAAGGTTTTATTAAATGGTTTTCAAAAAATGGTTTTCATGATTTTTTTTTGTAAAATAGAGAACATAGTAATCCTTACATACTTAGTAATAAGATTTAATAACAGGAATTATCCCTTGTAAGGAGTTTCTTGGATTGGGTGTCCCTCTTCTCCTTTGTCTTATTGTTTTAGGGCCATGTCAGACCAGTCTGGGGGTTCACATGTTGCGGTATTCCCCCATATCTTGACTGGATTCTTATGTTTAGATTCATAATGAACACATGACTCACTACGTTTATGAATGAATTTTATCGTTATGCTGGCCTAGTGTTATACATGGTGTGATGTTACATGTTCTTTGATTTAGATGATTTGGGATATTTTGGATTTTACTATTTTAGACTTATTTCCATGGAGTTGATATTATATGGAAAACATGCTTTGGTTTTATGTCATATATCTAATATAATATATTTATATGATATTATTTGGAACACTTTTAACTGAAATATTTTTAAATGTGTAAAAGTGTAAAATTAATGTTTTTTTCCAAACTTTTGATATAAAATAATAAAATGGTATATTATGTCATGTTTTCTTTAAATTTCAGAATTATTGGAATACTAATGAGATACATAATATGGAAAACATTGGTGGGATCTTACTAGTCATGTTTTCTCACAACATGTGCACCCCATCAATGCTATGTAGACCTTGTAATTTATATCATTTCAAGGAAAGGTATAGAGTCACAGTGAGGCAGATAGGTTCTTTATGAGATATGATTTTGTAGTTGGATGGTGAGATGGTTAGATTTTTTCCACACTATCACATTGAGGGTATTTGAGTAGTTGATTATGATTTTCATCCATTAAAGATGCACTTCTCTCTTGGATGTTATTTTGATACTATTTTAGTTGTATATCATCTAGTCACCTCTTTTTTTTATCACACATAAATATATATATTCATTCTTCCACTATTTCATTTCTAAATTATTATATGTAATGTTTTCTACATCATGTTGGGATAAAAATTTCATATTGTTGTTGTTGATTTTGTGGTGCGATTCTCCAACCATGAGGAATCCAGAAAAACCATTGCATATGTGTAAATTCATGTACAATACCTCTTTTAGAGGTTATTCATCTCGGGTTCATCATATTATTGTAACAAAGGAGGGGTTTCATCAAGATTCCACATTTAAGAATGCTTGGTAGAAAAATATCAGATTTTAGAGACTTGTGGGGTAGATTTTTGTGATTCCCTTACTATATAATTCCACATTAGACTCTTGTTACCATTATATATTGGGATATGTGCCTCTTGTATTGATGTATTGACCATAATCAAATTTTGTAATATGGATTTTTGGTTTGAGTCAAGATTAATATATTTTCTAATCATTTCTTTGGTTTCGGTGTGAAGTTATATTTCATCGAGATGTATCTCATGATTTCTAATAGAGTGTTCATCTAATGTTCCTTAAGGGAATACTCTTATGGGTAAGAACATTATCAATGATAAAATGTTGTTAGTTAATGTTGTGGATCATATTATTACTCGATTTCTGAATGTTTAAATTTAGTAACATGTAGAGGTTTTTGGGAATATATATTGATCATAGAAGTTCTTGAATGAAAAAACATCTCTTAAAGGGTACTAATGAACCAAAAGATGTAGAGTAAAGGCTTGAAAATATTTCTTATATATATAATGTATTGTATACACCTAAGAGTATAAATGAAATGTGTGTGTCCTTTGGACACGAGGGTCCAATAAATCAATGGTGGTATTCCATGGTACAAGTAGATACACTCGTGGGATTAGATTCCAAAGTTTCAACACTATTTTTATCCATTAGTTTTGTACAGACTCATTAATGATGGTTACTTTATTGTAGTCACTCTCTTTATAGAAAGGATAGTGTATGATTCTAGCATACACCAATTAGTATGTTTAACTTGTTTGTTTTTCACTAGAGGCTGTAAATTATGGCTAGTGAAAATCTAAGAAGTGCCTCTAGGATTTGTGACTTGATATTAGATCATATGTATTTATGCTAATTAATTTATCCAATATATAGAGAGTGGACATGACTATGATGGAATAATTGAATATTTCAGGAATATTGGAATGTTATTCCCCTTATCGCACACCTAGAGTAATCATCAATGGAGCGCCTAGAAAAAAGAGGAAGTGTAAAATCATCATAGGAGTGGTGGAGGTGGATCTCAACATCAGAACTCCACTACACATTAATTTACATCTATTAGTGTTCCCATGTGATTCTATTAGTTTGTTATGGTTTCCTGAACCTCACATTCATCACTGTTAATAATAAATATGTGGAATAATTTTGGACATTATAGTCATATTTGATGTTTTTGTGAGTCTATGTCTACACCTCTATATGGTCAATAATCCTCAATTACAATGGCTACTATGGCGTAGTTTTGTTCTTTAAATATCTTATTGATATCACTATAGGCCTCTGGAGTGATCAACCTTTATACAGAATATGATTTTCTATTAAATTTAGACAAGGATATTGAATCAATTAAGGTACCATATTTATTTTATCTTATATAGAAACTAGATTATTTTAAAGGGGTATATCTCAATCATTTATATCTGTCCATTTTTTATATGATTTAACGTCCAAAATTTCTCATGTAATTCACTATTAATTAACTGAATAAGATTACAGATATGAATGAAAAGTGGTTTCATTCTTCTTCATGTGCACTATCGATAGATGATATGGAGTTAGTTTTGGAATTTTCTTTGTTCTCGATTTCGATATATTTGACATCTTTATTGAGATGGATTGGATTAGTTCTCATCATGATGTATTTTATTGTTATCATTATAGAGTTTCATTTTATATGGCCTAGAAGAGATCATGGGTGATTAAAAGGGCGTTCTATTTGTGGTCTTGTTGGTAAATTCCTTTACGTCTAGATGTTAGAATATTATTTTATGTTTTAGTGGTTGATCCCAATGACATGTCTTCTATTTTTTATCTTCTATCTATGCTTTGGTATTTGCCTAAAAAAATTTAAATGATTTCTCCAGAATTCCTCTGTATATGGATGCAGAGTTGATTATTGATCTATTTTCACATACATAACTAATTACTATACCTTCATATAATATGATCCCATAGGAGGTGAAGGAGCTCATGATTTTTTTGCATGACCAGATAGCAAAGGGTTTTTTTAACGCAAGTGTCTCTCTTTGGGAAGCCCTTATCCACATTTCTAATATGGATGATGATTCAGTATGATTGTTTTTGGATTATCTGATGTTGAACTTGTTAACTATTAACAATATTTTTTCTTTTACTCACATGAATGATTTTTTTAATCAGTTAAATATGGGGAAGTATTTTTTGAAAATTTTTCTTCTATTGGGATATCTCCATATCAGAGTTTTGTAGTCTTATAAAACAATTTAGGCTTTCAAGAGTAGTTATGAATATTATGAATACCATATGATGTTTTTTGGTCTGAATAACAATCCTATGATTTTTATAGATTTAATGAAATCGATATCTCTTCATTTTATAGAAAATTTCATTGAGGTTTTCATGGAAGATAATTTTTTTATTCAGGATCAGAGTGTAAGAATTATAAAAATTTTATTATAGTAATGGAAGTCATATGGAGTAACTGTTTGTTTGTAAATATTTCAAAATGAAATTTTTGGTTGTAATATGTGATGTTGTTCGGGAACATAATTTCTGATCATGGATAATGAGTTAATCTAGATAAGTTAAATGTTTTCTTTCCATGGGATGATCAAAGAAATGTTTTTAGATTCATAACATCATTGGTATTCGAGGATATTATGAGTTACTCATCATGTATTTCTCAACGTTCATGTAACATTTTACTACTCAAACATATATGTGTATGAAATTCAAATTGTATGCATGGTTTCATTCTACTTTTGATGAACTGAAATTAATTCATAAATTTTATTCAATTTTGATCTTACATGAGCTTGGTAAGGGATTTATGGTTTTTAGTGTTGTTTCTAGATCTATTTTCAGTTGTTCAATCAGAATACATGATCAGGTGGTATCTCAATAATATCTTCATCTATGACTACATGAGAAGAATTATCCCACTCTGAATTTAGATCGTTCCACACTAATTCATGTGCATATGTGTTGGAGGATCTATCAGTCCAGATAATGGTTCAATGAATTTTCTAACTGTAAGAGTTTGAGATATACCTTTTCCAAAAAATTACCCCTTATGATAAATTATTATTGGAATAAATTTAGATTGTTGGTTTTGAAATCACCTGCACTATAAATAATGGGAATTTCATTTCAGATGCTCCAAGCATGAAAGTGACATCGTAGGCTATTTCGGGAATAAATTATTAGTGGCGACTTAAGAAAATTTTTTCTCTACATTATTCAAATTATTATGAGGGTGTCCTAATTATGATTCTAGATAGTGTTCACTTATCATCATATCTCTATGATTCTATTCTATAGGTTCTATAGTATGATGATGATTTTATAGTAATTAAAGAAAACATCTACGGTTGAGAGACTATTTTTGGTTGGTCTATCTCTTCAATTTGTATACTCTATTTTGGGGATTTAATATCAATAAAAACATAAATAACGATCTTGGTTTTATTTTATTGAAATATACCCTCAATGTACATTCATATAGACACTATGATGATATATTATGACGAAATACAATGATTTCAGTGGCTGGGTATGAAGCATGCCATTGCTGATTATGTGTCTCGTTGTTACACCTACCAATAGACAAAGGCACAACAACTGAAACTATTTGGTTTGAGCCAACCTCATTAGGTATCAGTTTGTAAATGTCATGAATTATATAATGGATTTTTTTATATTTCTATGTAATCCATGAGTGAGTTATTTTTTATGAATGATGATTGATCTTTTGAAAAAGATGGATCATTTCATTCTAAATAGGGACACAAAAAAATTCATGATCATGGTATTCTCTATGTGTTGGGGTTCTTGAGGATACATGGGGTTCCTATGGATATTGATTCATATAGAGATCCTAGATTTATTTCATGGTTCTATATAATTCTCATAGATGTGATTGGAACTAAATTCAGGTTTAGTACAACTTACAATCCACAGAAAGATGGAAAAAAGAGAATTCTATTCAGATCATGGAGGGTATTCTCTATGAATATGTATTGGATTTATTTGTATCATTGGATATCCATAAGAAACTAGTTACATATTATTATAACAATATTTATCATATTCCAATTATAACATATTCTTCTGAGGCTTAGTATGGTCATATATGCATGTCACCTCATTATTGTGAAGAGGTTGGTGACACTTCTTTTGTGGGATCGGGTTTCACTCAGGAGATGTCAGTAAGTATTTATCATATATTTTTGGATTAGATAAAATATTAAATTCTATAGATATTTAATATTGAATAAAATGAGAATCTTTAAATTTTTATAGGTTATCAGGTTTAATTGAATGTTTCCCCTCAGTTAGGTCATATTTGGCTCAAAAAAATGGAATGTTGGATTCAAGATATAAGGGATAGTTTGAGTTCAATTAGTGGATTGGTTTGGATTCTCATCAGTTGGATTTTTGAGTTCAATTTATAGAATTTTATGATGTTTTCCACATATCAAAGATCATGTAATACCATTTGAATCCCCCTCTCAATTTCAGTTTAGAAGAGTGTGTGTTAGTGTAAATTGTTTATTTTGAATATAATGAAATAAATATCATTGACTATCAATTGAAAGTGTTATTTGTTATATTTATTCCATTGGTCAGAGTGTTAGGGTGACACGTATCAAATTCTTATGAGACTTGGGGAAAAAATCATTGACGATGGAGTAGTGTCCTTAACTCTTTACCAGACTTAATTCTTCCATATGAATTCCTAGGACTTGAAAATCTTATATTCCGTAGTTTGTAACATCACATCATCATATTTTAGGTATTTAAAATACCATTATTGATTTTTTTATTTTAATTTTGTGTGTCTTAAGACTCCCAAAGAGAGGGATAGTGATATACCCAAGACAGATGCCACTGAATGATGCCCCAAGACAAGTTTGTGACATGGCCTCAAGCAAATCTCCCCAAACCCCAGAAGTTGAAGACTGGCCCTAAGGTCATAGTGTGCATTTTTGGGGATACTTTCACAACATTACGAATGTAAAATAGTGGTGAATTAAATAAGTAAAAAATATAAAATGATATAATAACTATCAGATGATAATAATAACTAATTTTAGTACACTATATCATATAAAAAAATAAAATGTACGTCCTGTGTCAATAATGCATGAAAAAATGGATAGAAACTGGAGGGAAATGTACCATGCTACCAATAATAAAATAATTATTAAAGGGATATTATGTATCCCATCATCCTGGTTTCATTCCAAGTAATCTATTTCCAGATACATCATAATTCATGTAATATTTCATGTATCCATAATCAGATACTTACCCTTATCTATACCTGTAAGCATATTGTCTTCTAGGGTCCCATCATCATCCAAGATAGACTGTGAGATAAATCGAAACGGATCACCACCAACAATATCTGTAAATATATAGTGTGGGTATAAAATATGCGAGTGTGTAGGTATGAAAATTTAAATCAGTATTAAAAACTAAAAATGAGTTAACTCTGGTTACTAAAAATAATCCAAGATGACCATTAATACTTTGTGTCATGCCAGAATAACTCAGATTAAGTATCAAGGGATTCAATGCCTGATATCATATTTATATGGGATTCCATTCCCAATATCATTGTATAATTGGGGATTATGATCCCAGTATCATGTATATAAGGGAGGCCATTCCACGTATCTCAATATTATATGGTATACGATGCCCAATATCATGTTCATAAGTTACTCCATACCCTGTATCATATTAAGGGAATCCATTCCTTTAATGTAAAACAATAGAATCACTAGGGATGTCTTGCAATCACTCTAGGAACCGTGGACCCATATTATCATAAGGGACACCTATCACATTTATATAATGTTCTCCATGCCCATATTGATATAAAAAGTTCACGGGCCAACATTCCCAATTAGATATAACTAGGGTCTCCATGAACATTTAGTATAATAATGAAGGGAAATTATGCAAGTTCTTTTTATTACATGAAAAAAGTCATCATGCCCATTCAAAATAATTCAAAAACGTCATTATTCCCACTCATTATGTTGATTAAGGGTCTCTATGCCCTAATTTTCTATCATTAATAAATAAAAATTGCATTTAATATAAGAAATGGTATAATCCATTTCTCATTATCATTTAATATCTACATGGGTGGACCCATAGTTCTATTTTAAAATGAGTTACATGGTAATAACACACAACACTATCCAATTAAATTGTTTCTAAGTTGTTTATTCATGCTATAACAATACATGCATTCATTTCATTTATAATATCACAATATAGAATAATTACAATACAATTCAATAGTGTCTTTGTACATATGATCATGAAATAAATTACCGAATGTTAGAAAAATCACCCAAAAGGATGGATACATATAAGGTAGTCAATCTCAAATGGTCTAAAAATATCATTAAGATCCAAGCATTGAAACCATTTTATGAATACTCAATTTTTTAAAAATTGCAAGATGAGACTGGTATGTGGTAAAACATCACATATTATAAATTATCATACATTTTGTGAAAAAATATAGAACAAATGGCTCTTCCTCTTATCAAAATCATCATCTAGTACTTCCCTTTAGTTTTTCATGGATTATATGAAATATGAAGAATGTATGAAAACCCTAAAAAATGGGCCTTTGAATCTATACTTCAATATCATTTTAGAGGGGAAAATAAATGAATAAATGAAAAAATGAATCGCTGTCATACTAGTGGCTATTTAATCAGACTGAGAAAAGCTATATCAGCCACTATATATGGAGGTTATCAATAGTCCTAGTTTATGCCTTCAAAGGATCTCAATATTAAGATGTAGAGAATCCTTTACTGAAAATTTGGTGAAATATGGATAAGGGCACGGTTTAACATGATTTATGAGAGAAATCATAAATTCACCAAAAAGAGGCTCATGGTTTGGCCATTTGGTTGTCAAAACGATGCACCAACCATCTAAAGGACACTTTTTTTAGATAGTACCCACATTGTTAGGCCACATTCCTAAGAAACCATGCTCTAATAAGTTTACATTACTATGAAAAAAATGTATACATTTCCACATGAGAGTGTATCCCCTATGACATGGTTAAAAAATAATATGTTCTCCACTTGCCCCTCTATTTATCCCCATTTGATTACATTAGATCATGGTTACTGGGTCACATGGTTTTTTTAACCCTGTGACATAGAGTATTTCTCGACCATCAAGGGTTCTGGGCTCTAAAATATCCTTGAAAACACCTTATACCCTTCCAACCTCAAAGGGAATCCATATTATGTCTATAAAAAATAACTATACCAAATTAAAAAAATTATTAATAATTGATTCAAAAACCAAGTTATTACAGTCTTCCAGATTTCATGGAACTCATCCTATAGTTTAAATTTCAATGGTGGAAAACACAATCTATGAATAACTCTTGACATTGGTCACATATGACATCTTCCTTCTCCTATGTATCATCCTATATAGAAAAATACTTCCATAGAACACATACTAAAGGGACATACCAATAAAAAATTTCCCTCGTGCTCTGGTAAATAATGCATATAGGATACCACTCAATGGATGAATCATCATCTAACTAAACATCCTCATGGTCAAAAGTATGAAACTTCTTGGAATGATAATAGTGATACTATAAAATGGGTAAGATTTTACACATATCATAGTACAATTGAGATAATTACAACTAATTAGCTACCATATTTAATCTCTCTAGAATATAAAAATATCAAATAATAATTGGAAACTACTTCACTTTCTACTATATCTGTCTAGGCCCATGTTTGTGTGACATACATACGAAAAAATAATATCCAGCATCCATCTCTATAGGTTATCAATGTCGATCAACATATTACATCTATCAAGAATAAGTTGTATATATATTCCTTCCTATCATCTCAACGGAATTTAAAGTCTCGTGAATGATATGAGGATCATGTGGCTCTATCAATCTTTCCCCTAAATCTCACTTCAATGAACGGAATGGCCTACCAAAAAATCTCTCAAAGTGATCCATCAAAATCATTACCTGATAACTATTGATGTATGTGAACTCAATGAGATGGTTATTCATCTCCTAAAAATTACATAAATGAATGAAACATTCTCATAGAATATTCTATAAAACATGTATACTCTGTTCTGACTGAACCTTAGTTTAAGGATGAATGGTGGTGCTCATAAGCACTTATACACCCTAACCCTTCTGTAGCCATTGACATAACCTCAATGTGAGGTGAGCATCTCTATCTGAAACAATAGTACAAGGGACCTTATAATTAATAGAATATCAAATACATAAACTATTTTTAGTTCATCAAATAAGAATGTTTCTTGGATAGGATGGAAGTGGGATACATTCCACAGTCGACCCATGACTACCCAAACTGAATAACTACTTAGAGGTGACCTCAGTAATCCAAAAACAAAATCCATAGCAACATCCACCCATTTCAATTATGGAATTGGTAACAACTATAAAAAATATGCATGTCAACGCTGATCCACATTAACCTCATATTAGATTGAATACATTGTTAAAAAACCTACTATATGATGATTTGTCACTTTCTTCCAATATTGTCAGCGCAAATCACAATACATCGTGGAGATACCAGAGTAAACATCCAACTATAAATCATTTTATTCATGCATTATATCTTATTCCATATGTGTGGGGAACAACATATTCCCATGCATATTTAGGATATCATCATCATCAATAGAACAATATGGAGGTGGGTCCTCACTAGTAATACTCTCTTGTTTGACTAAGAAACTAGGATCTTGAAACAGCCTCTAATTCCCATTCTCCAAAAGTGTATAGGTCACTGATTACAATTCAAGTACATACTGTACATGATAGGTAAGAGTCTCTATGAGAATCTCATAAAATTTAGGAATGAGCATCAATTCACTATAGGGATCCTAAACTACCAATGTTAGTGTCCTCTTGCTCAGAGAATCGACAACATCATTTCCATTACCAGGTGTGCTGGAAAGATTTAATCCAACTGACTATAGATATTATACCCACGTTCATTTAATAATATTTGATTCTAAATTTTTAATTATATAAATGAGGAAATTTTTGTCCGTAAACACCACAAAACATTCAACTATAAGGTAATGCCTCCAATAAAGCAAGGCGCGTACAAAATCAGTTATCTCAAGATCATGTGTGGAGTAATTTCTATCAATTGGATTGAAATTATGAGATCAATATACAATTACTCTATCATCCTGAATCAGCACCTCACCCATGAAAATTCCTGATGCATCATAGGAAATTTTATAGCATCTTCAAGGATTTGGAAGAATAAAAATTGTTGTCATGTTATGCCTTAATTTTAGCTCTTGAAAGGCTTTACATCTTACTTCCAACCACAAGAATAGAAACCATCTTTGTATGATCATTAAGATGTACATGAATAAGTGAGAATTCATGAATTAAAATCCTATAGTAACCTTCTATCCCTAATAATATTTATATATCAATGATTTTTTAGGCTTGATCTCATGTAACCACATCTCCTACCTACTCTATGTCAACTAAAACCCCATTATCTCACATAATATATCCCAAAAAGTTGTCATTGTCAATCCAAAATTGATATTTACATTATTTAGCATATATTTGGTTCTGTCTCTATGTATTCAAAATGGTCTAATGGTGAGTGAAAAAGTCACTTAGAATATGAGAGTAAACCATAATGTAATATATGAATACCACAAAAAACGTATCAAGATAGGGATAGAAACCCATATTCATCCAATCCCAGATGATGATAGGAATGTTCGTAAGATTGAATGGAATCACGAGATTCTCATATAAAATATATGATCAAATTAAAGTTTTACATGGAATACCTAAAGATCCAAATCAAACTTGATGATTTAACAATATTAGGTCGATCATAGATAACCCCCTCGCTCCTCTAGGATTTTGAATACCCTCATATATATGAGGTAAGGGATAGTGGTTATTCATTTCATGCTAAATTAATTTCTTTTAATCCATGAAGATATTAGAAGTTCCATCTACCTTCTAAAAGAATAGAAAAAGGAGAACCCTGTGGAGAAGAACATTGTGGTATATAATATTTTCCCTCTAAAAGATTTAGATACCTCTTCAAATCCGGAAACTCAGATGTACACATCTTGTATCAAGGAATGGATAAGAGTGCATCTCCCTAAACCACATCGATAGTAAACTCGACCTCAATCTGAAAAGTGAGTTATAATAGTTATTTCAGTGATGAAATCCCAAATTCAATCAACTATAGGAGGGAACTCAATCGAATGGAGTCTCAGATTGTTCACAGAAAGGCAATAAATCATGGGGGTCACTCCACCAAACCCATTATTATCTGGTCCATCTCAACTCGACTGGACATCCAACTCTCCCTTGAAGATATATATATTATTTTCTGGTGATGTAAAGGAATACATATGGTGATAGATATACACATTTGTGTCATAGGGGATCAACAAGCTTATCTTGATAATGGCATCCAAATCTAACATCTTTAGCATGAAAAGGACCCACAAGAAGTGATGACTTCATGAAATAAGAGGGAAGTCCTTTCCCTAGAATACACTCTCTGATCATATACCCAGAATTTTATCAAGTTTCATAATGTCAAATGATCATTGAATAAGATGTCTAAGACTCTCCACATGACGAACATAAATGAAGGAATGTGATGCATCTTTATCGAATAAGGAATAAAAAATTGTAGAAGCTACTAAAAAATACCTAAAAAATAAAAGGAATGGATTTATTATCCTCTAGTATAGGTTTCACTGATTATCTATGGAATGATCTCTGGCCATGATCTAGGAGTTAAATATCTAGAGCAGTCAAGCTCTATTATATTATGAAATTTGAAGTTTGGTTACCATGGTCACAACCTCCACCTCCTCTTGTATGACCATTTTTAAAAAAGATACATTCCTTGTGAGGTTCTTCTAAACCTTCTCATAATGGTGGAGCTAACACATATCCTCTCACACTCAAATTATACAAAACGTTCCTAGATTAAACATATCAGTTCCCCAATAAGTTGCAGACTCAGTACATGATAGTGTCACTGGGAAACTATTGCTTCTTATGTCGAGGATTTCCACAGCTGTGATTTACCACATTACTATATGTGGGTGTCACCTATCTTCCATTTCTCACATGAACAAACTAAAACCATCACTTGTGACCACTTGTAAATCCATTTTATTTTTTGTGTTTTGGACCACCCAATCTCAAAACTTTTACACCCCTTAGGTTCTTAGATATAAGGGACTACTTTCCTATTTCAGATATCATAGTAAACCAAGAAGAATTAGTTTATAAAATAGGATGCATCCGAACATCCTCAATATATCTCTCTTTTTCTTTCTCATTAGTAGTATATGTAGTTGGAAAGCACTGAAACTATGTAAAAAATTTGAATAATGCATAATAGTCATCTAACCCAACTTTAGATTCCTGAAATCTTTTAAAAGATTTGCCATTATGGTCTCAGGGATAAAATAATTTAAGAATCATCAATGTATGTCCCTCCACATAGCTTCCGAATATTTACCACCCTGATTCAAGATATTTGACATGTGTTTTGGGGATCCATGAAAAATATAAGTTGTGAGTTTCAATCTCTTCACCTGAGGTGTCTTCGGATTCTTGAATATAGAAATAACAATCATGAGCCTTAACTCTATATAAAGTGATTTTTTATCCCCTAAAAATGAGGGTGTATTTTATTTATTGAATTGCTGAGTAAACTCTCCCATGGAACGGGTGCATCAAAGTGCCCCTATACGGTCTTCATAAGCCACAAGAAATCTCCACAAAACTAGGCATCATCACCAATTATGGGAACATGATGAGGTTCCATGTGAGTTGTTGTTGGCAGTATTAATGTAATCTCACAGACAACCACCTATAAACAATAATCATCACCACACTCATGGAGAATTATATGAGGAGGTCATGGCAGCATTACTCTACAAATTCCAACAGCATGAATCAGATATGATTCAATAGGGATACCATCATAGATTCATGATTCTGATCGGTACATTCCTTCCTATGTAATAGTTACACCCCTCCACCAACTCATAGAGTTAGGATTGGGTTATAATAACTATTATATAGAATAACAGGTATGATACCTAATTTGCACTACTATGCTCAAATATGGGTTAAGAAATTTATGTTTAAATTTAATTTTCCTTTAAATTTAATATTCATATTACATTTGGAAAATTATTGAACCTAAAATGAGTGTTAACTAACAATTTAAATTGACCATTTCATAAAAATGTGTTAAAATACCTTGGAACCTATAATGCATGTCCTATTATCGTGACAGCATACCACGTGAACAAAATATAATGATCGTGGTACCAACTGTGGGTTTCAAATGACTATGTCCATCTTCTTTGGAAACTACTATGATTAATCAATGTGAATAAAACTATATTTTTTATATAACTCATGGTATAAAAAACTCTAAATTATGATATTATTGTTTTTTGTAAAGATGCTAAAATCATCTAAATTTAATTAGAAAAATTCAAACACTATGTTTATCTCCATAAATATAAAAACTATACTAAATTTTATGATTGACTTTTTATAATTATGATGTATTATAGAGTAATATATCTAATATATCATTATGATAACATGATCTGCATATTTCATATTATGATCAATCGTGACTATATGAAAAAATATTGATGTTATTTAAATTTATTTCCAATGGTGAAAAAAATAATTATATCATTTTGATGGTTTGTTTAATGTCTAAATCCTTATATGTTATGTGGCTGAATAATTTCTAGAATTTCATATTTAAAATTAGGATTGTTAATTTCCTCACATAGATTCGCATTCATAGATTTTTCAATATGAATCCACTAAAAAATATCATATATGAATCACTTATGTGGATTCACCTATGTGGGTATATTATTTTATATTAGATATTAAAAGTCCAATAATATGATATGTTTTTCATAACATTTCGCTTTTCAATTTGAGTTATGTTAACTATAGATATAATCTATGTTTTTGTTGTTCAATAATTATATTTTTACTATCTAGAAAACATGAAAAACTGTTTTAGTTTGTTTTCGGAAAAATTAAATATAATTCATATGGGACCAATTGTGTTTTAATATTCACATATAATTTTTGGAAGTTGATAAATTTAATTTCAAACTCATTGAAATATAAATCATTTATTTTGAATATTATTATATTTTCCCTCATGATTATTAATTCTTTTAATTAAATACTATTTTAATTTTCTTAAACTTGATATCGATAGATATTTCCTATAGATTTTAATTATCTCTCTTTATCTGAAAAATAATCACGTGTGATGTTAAAATTCTAATTTTAAATATGAAGAATTAGTATTTCATGAATTTTTTGAGTATTTTGAAGAATTTATTATAAAACTTTATTGAAATATTTACTATTGTATTAAATATTTTTAAAACTAAAGATTAAATATATATATATTTATATAATTTTTTTTATTATCACAACATAATTAACATTTCATTCCATATGATGATTTTTTCATTGGAATGTATGAGTGAGATTCATGTCATTATTAGTGGAGAAAATACTGTCTATAATTTGGGAAAATGAAAATACCAAATCATGTTAAAATAGTGGGGATACATGACTATAATATTTTTGACATGATATATAGTTTAAAAATGACTATTACATATTAATTATTCATTTTAATGTTGTAATTACACTTCTGGATGCATGAGCTACAATGTTTCCACATCCAAAAGGGTCTAAGAACTGCATGATTCATTATCCAACTTCTCCATCAAAAATTATTCAATAGGTTAAACTGTTTTATTATTTCATTATATTCTAACTATGTGGGTTGTATTTTCTACACATAGTACGTACTGAATAGGGTTATTCTACCCTAGAAAAAGGTATTTTTGGGTTTGGTCTAACCCATTGTGACTATGTTTATTCAATCCCCTAAGAATATTGGGTTTCTTTTAACTTATAAAGTAGTATGGTAATAGACAGCTCTTGTAAGATTCCATGCTTAGTTTTTTCCCATAAAGAATAGGTTACACTTAATCGATAATATTTATTATGTTAGGATTGATCCTATGAAATAATAGGTTATGTCTCCACCCATAATAGTATTGTTTGATTTTTCCCTTATATAAGACTTTGTTAATTCTAAAAAAAATTAAATAGGATAGGTGTGAGACAATAAATTTTTTTGATGGTTCTTCTCCAATAAAATTATGGGATTTTAGTATAAACCTATAAAATAATATCCAACTAGGTTGAACCAGTAATAGGGAAAAATCTATATGTAATGAGTTTTCACTCTCCTTAAAAAGTGACATACCATAATGGGAATCAGCTCTATCAATTCATTAGATAGGTGATGAGTGGAGAAGGATTATTTAGATCAGGACCATTTTAAAACTTTATTTTACTAATTATTAACATTCATTCATTTTAATTTCAACCAATTTTATTATAACTATTTTGATGAATTATTAAATTTGTAAAATAATAAATTATATATCATAATTTTTATACACAAATTAATTTTTTCATGAAATACAATCCCCCCTGCTTTTCCCCACCCATCATATCTCTAGGACCAAACACATGATATCATAGGAGTCTCTTATAATAATAATATTAGTGGTCTGTTTTTTTATATCAATAAATATGTATTATAGGTGGAACAATTTTTAGGATTATTTAGAATGTATCTTTGTTTAATAACATAGATATTTGTATGATATAATGGTTCTCTTAAGGATATATTCTACTTCAGTTGATTATTTATATTAGTTATGTTAAATTTTTAAACTTGTCATTTTCAAGACTAAGTGAAATATATTTTTTAGTGATGATTGGCATGGGGGATAAATGTTGTTACAATATAAAATATAAGATAAATTTTAATAGTAGTAAGTATACATTGTAGAAGATTATAACAGAGTCTTATCTTAAAAGTATTGATATTATACATTATGATATTAAGATTAAATCATATGATTTTCCTAAATCTTTTCTAGTTTATTTTGATAGAGAAGATGGTGATAAATAAGAACTTAATTGTATGGTAATGATTATTCATTATTATTATTTTAAATGTAATACTTTTTAAAGATAAAATGACATGCATAACTTATAATGAGATTTGTAAATTTCTTGAAATGAAAACTTTTGAATGGCGATATTCAAGGATATCTATTAAATTTAACAATAAAAAGTCTAGAAAAATAAGGATGGAGTGTCCCTATAATAAAACATAGGCCCACTATTTTTTAAAAGATTGTATCACTCAAGGTAAGTCACATTTGTTATTAGGTTATTCTAATTTCATATTTTATGGTTTCTAGGAGAGAGAAAATATTATACAAAATTTTCTAATGTTAAATGATTTGAAGAAGGACACGAATAATTTAAATAAATTTATGACTACAGAAGGGATTTCAAATGTTCGTGCAACATGGATGAAATCCCAAAAGTAACAGGTAATTTTGGATTTGTTGAAAATTATTCTATGGTAACATTTTCACCTACACAATCTGTTTCTAGTGATATTGTTGCCTATTCCAGAAAACTTGTATAAATATGTGTGAAATGTATAAATAAACATAGTGATTTTAGTTTGTATTCAAATTATAGTGAAATAAAATTTTTTCCATCCAGAACCGTGCATATGTTTGGAGTCCCATGAGGCCTTCGGTGCACCTCACCATACACAAAATATTACCAACTAGAATTTAAGTTGTAAAGCGGTGATAGTTTGAAGTCTATACACATTGGTGGAGACAATTTTGATGGACTATATGTATATAATATAGCTTAAGAATGATCATAAAATAACTTACCTATAATCCTCTATAGTGAAAGAATAATCAAATTGTAGTAAATATAATCAATAAGATCAAACATTCCCTTTTTAGAATAAATTACTATTTGTTGAAACTAAAAAATATGACACCTTTTTTATAAGCATTAATATGAGCCAGAATGTAGAATATAAGAAATAAACAAAAAGTGTCGCCAATGGGAAACCTATGTATATATATATAAGGAGGATGAAACAATTAATTCTCAATGAATAAATTCTAGATAATTCTTAACCACATTTTCCTTACCATTCAACCAATATAAATGGTCTAACATAATCATTACAATCCATCTCATGATCTCTACACTTATGTGATTGAAAGATCATATTGTCTAAACATATCCCAAAGATCCCATGTAGGGTTCTATAATAATCTCAATATGAAACCACAAATGTGTTCCTTAGATACATCTATATTAAATATAGTGTATACCAAATAATTAAGAAGTATTTCAAATAAAATAACCTCATATTATTGTGCTTGACAACCACAAGGAAGAAATCAGCTTCATAATCTTTCACCGATATACTATAGTTAAGTAGAACCTTATTATAAATCTTGATGAATCACCATATGAGTAAAGATCAATGGAGACCTCAAGATCTACGTAAAAATGAATCACCTGAACTACATGCCACCCAACAAATACCACATAAAGATCAAATAACTGACCCCGTATGGAATTTCCAAACTTGTACCTAGTCCCTCAGACTTTATCTAAAATTAATACCCATTTGTTCAAATCTCAATGACCGGGGCACAATGTTGTCTCTTCTCTATATATTAATCATTTTTAGCACAAAATTCAATTTCTTAAGGAACAGTGATACCCTTCCTATGAAATAATCATGACCCAACAGCCTCAATATATGGTGAGATTCCTCCCTAAGTGGATGGTCTCACCACCATACATTGACATCTCCTCACCATCCATGTGGATTTAAATGACATGAACCTAAAAACCCACTAGTGGTCAAATCCATCATAAGCTAGAACTAATGTAGGCCCCCAACCATACATGTGGTTAACAACACCTCATCATCAGAATCCAATCATGATTCACAAAAATAAAATAGCACATCAGCCAAACACTGTGAGATGAAAAAACCAATATATACCAAGGACACATAATCTAGTATCATCTTTCCCCCCCTGAAATTATGAATCTCAACCTAATGATCAATAACATCCCAGAGTCCCGGGACATGACCTAAATCATGATAACCTCATCGCTTCAAACTGAAGACCACGTCACCCAACCTATAAACAAATCCAGCCCTAGAAATCGATCCTTACAAAACCTGATTGACTTTTCACTTGAAACAATAGTTTTTTCACTATCTAAATCTTGAGGAAAGGCCATCATATTCACATGGTACATTTCATTACTAAATAATAAATTTATTCCTTTTAGAAAAACACTCCTTCAAATCCTTTAAAGGTATAAAGCCTCTCACCATGTTTATACAATATTTATTCTACCAGTAGCTTGATGATAGGAATATAAAATATCAAATTAACTCATTAAAAATAAATGTGTCATCTAAATAGGGTATCAATAAGACTAACCAATGAAATATTTAACAAATCAGCCAAAACACATGATTGAAATCAAATAAAATTCTAAGAACCACTTACCTCATGTTGGTATGTTCTCACTCACCTGATATCATCCTTTATCTCGAATGGATTTGGAACAAATTGACATTTTAGATGAAAACCCTAAAAATAGTGTAAAATGGATATCACATGTTAATTATGCAATATAAATATTGAAAAGAAAAAATAAAGAAGTGGATCAAATCTATTATTGATGCAATTTTAATGAGATCGATGGTGATCACATCAGAGCTCAAACTGAGAGTGGGGAATGTATCCTGGTGAGAGGAAGAAAGGGAGAGCACTCCTACTATGTGCGAGAAATGGAGGGGAAAGGGAGGAGGGAAAAATAGTGGGAAAGGATATTTTAGTAAATTCAATATTTTATTTTGTTTCATGGTTTTTCCATATTATTTTTCCAACCATTATCCATCCATGCATAACCCACTACCTAGAAATCACAACATACAAGGTTGGACCATACTGTGGGAAATACACTATAAAAAATACATAATTTCTGAATGTTCATGTGTCCCACCAACATGGTTTGATAAACCAGGTCTACATCACCTAGAGGTCTGTATAGTTTCTCATGTGTGGCAACACAGTTTGTTCAAACCATGTACCCCTATATGTGACATCATCAAAGTTAGGTTTATTGGCCTCCAACCTCCCAACACACACTATATACCTTATATAATATAATTACAATTAAACCCAATCTAAAAAATTTATTTGGTCAACGTAAATCATGGAATTAACTTCCTCATATTATTAAAATAGATTGTCTGCGCATTGAACAAAAAAATCTAATAGGTTGAGGATTTCAACCTCCTCAAAAATCCAAGGAAATTTCAATCTCCCCACCTTACCATTGATTTTCCCAAGCTATAAAGTGGTGAAAAAATATGGTTATAAACATACCCATATAATTTTAAAACCCCCATTCAACCTAAATAATCATTTCATTAGTCAACTCCCTCTTGCAACTACCCTATATAAGAGATACCTACCCTGATCTTTTCCCAACCCAAACCTAAAATTTCTAATGGTCGACCGATCATATCTAGGATAAAAATTCTTCCCACGATGAATCATCCCTTAAAAACATCCTTAGGATATCAGTTCAATAATTTTTCTTATCTGACATCAATCATTTCTTATATCCCATTTGATGCTTACCTCATGCCCTTGTTGGACATGGAACTTATGAGGTCCCACATCTAATCATATTCTGAAAATCCTATATCTCAAAAGAATACCATAATAAACCACATCATATAAAATTATGCATTCTAAAAAAGGGTCTCCATGACTATAGACCTTATATAAGCCACACATCCATCGATTCCCAGATTGTAACGTAGCTCAAAGAAAACTAGCAGTGCATCGATGCCCATACAAAACCTGGGGCCAATACATGTCATATATATATATATATATAACACATTATATCTAATGCCAACATACTATCCATTGAATAGTTAGTCCAAAATTATATCCCATGTACCATATGAACACAAAATTAAACATGTCACAAAATAGGGGCATGCCACAATGAAAAGAACCTGAGTCATTCCAACATCAAACCTCTAATTTTATTTAAATACGCAAATCAACTAGAAATTAATGAAATGTGCATGGTTTATAACAATGGTTATATGTCATAAAACCTTGGATATATGTTATAACCATTTTTTGGGGAACCATGTCCTTTATCGTCATGGTAATAAGAAAACATCAATATCCTTGGTCAGACACTGTGATAGTACATATATAGATATAGTTTCCTCCATGGTAGTACACTTATAGCCATGGTTGAAAATAATGGCTATATGTAATCCCCTTTAAATTTATATCCAAGGTTTGAAATCGTGGAAATAGTTTAATATCCGTTTCTTCAAACCGTGGTAGATGACCTAAATATAATTTTTTCAACCATGGTTATATTTAATTCAATGGAATTTTATTTTTTTTGTTTAAAACTCTAGAAATAAGCTAATATCCACAGTTCAATCCATCATAAAAGGGCTAATGACATGGATTTCACCCAATCTGATATATAATATTTTCCAAAAAAATATCGACTTTAATTCTGCGGCTGTAAATCATGGATACATATAAGTTTGAAGAAAAAACAGTTCCACTCCACACTTCACCCTTTCGCACCATTCACCACCACTCATTACACCCTACACCATCCACTGCAGGTGCTTCAGATTTCACGTCTCAGGATTCAGAATGACATGTCATGTTGGAAACTACCAATGTTGTAGAATATATTAAATCATGTGATGTGTGTGCTAATGATCATTCTAATCATTTAATGTATAAAAAAACTAACATATTCAGTAAAATAGAAAAATTGTATTCTACATAACAGAATTAACAAAACATATATGTATATATACCTTAAAGAATCATACATATTATACATTATTCTGACATTGTATCATGATTGTATAAGAGTATATTTGGTAAATCTAGGAACCATTTCTACTAGATAATCAAAAATAATTCATGGATCAAGAATCATTCCATATTGGATTCTAATTTTTCTATGCTCATGAAAAGGAAATATTATAGCTCATCCATTCTACAATAGGAGAATAGGAGTATTATAGTAAAATAAATATTTAATCCCTTGAAACGTGTCTAATCATTACACTACCAAGTGGGATCTTATATACATTTCATGCAATTTTGATACTAATAATAGGTGTACCCTATTTATCTTTTCATACAATGATATACCACATTATACTTATAAAATTGAAAGACTATATATCACAACATAATATTCGATCAAGAAAAATTACTAGTTATCCAATTTTTTACGACCATAAAACAAAGTATCTATCATTATAAATATAACTAGATAATAATAACAATCATTTAAAAATTATATCATGATAAACCTAATGATTGATGTGGAAAAATAATCTCTTACAATCATAACATTACATTGATATCCTATCAATTATATGTTATTCCATGTCATATATTATAATAAACCTAACATGGGATACCCTAGAATAACACCTCATGGTATCCAAAAATCTATAAAACATAAAGAAAAATATTAAATAATTTAGGAGATAAGGTTTTTTCATGGTATTTGATAAGCATATCATATTAAATTCAAGATATGAAATATGTACCAGTTTTGGGTTCAGTACGTTCTTATCCAAATAATGATTTAGACATTCATGATTATTAACCAAGAAATACTATTAGATTAAAAAGTGATGGGCCATGTGTGTTATTATTCATCTTCATTATATATATAAGAAGAATCCAAATTTAACATATTAAATAAGGTGTATGTATTGAGTTTAAAATGATTATTTTAAAGTTATTTACATATTTAAATTATTATTTTTTTATAATTTTCATGTATCCACTCATCCACTTTATCTTATCCACCTTCCTGTGTTAATTTTTTTTCTACACTAGATCATAAATAGCAATCATACACTAAAAATATTAATAAAACATAAAAGACAATAATAATAAGGCATGATCCTGAATACATAGCCACGTAACATCCCATAAAAAGGCATTATCAATATATGTTATAAACATAGAACTAATAAAATAGGTGTAGTTTGAATAAATGGTTACATATGAATTTACGTTGATGTTCATACATTAAAAGAGAATAATTTCAGAAAACTTCATTGATTTAATTATGTTCGTAGTGTTATAAAAAGATAATTTTAGAATATGTCTGAAAAACATACAAACTAAATATCCTTGAAAAATTCCCCTATCACAACAGGTTTTACATAAAACCCTACCATCCCTTTAGAACTCAAAATAAATCTTCAAAATTATACAATAAATCAATTAAATTACTACCATTCCATGAATCAAACAATAATATATAACATGAATTCAAACAATTAAATCCTTAAAATGAAAACAATGAAAAAATAGAATTCAAAAACATAAATCCCCAGAAATAATACAATGTATAAAAAAACTTACTACACATAAATACCAAACCTTCCAGTATAAAAAATGAATATGTTATTAACACAAAAAAAACTAACCTAAAAGAAACAAAAACAACATGAATTCAAATTATATAAAAAATATTTGATACAACATTTTCTCTGAACCGCTATAAGAAAACGCATAGAATAATTACCATATGTTTGGTTGGGTTTTGTGTTTCTGTTGAGAGTCTCTGGAATTATGTATGTGGTGTTTCATGGTTGTGATTTATTGATTGATTTTATGCATTTTAAATAATATAATCTATGGGTAATGTTATTCAAAGATGGTTTCTTTCACCAGTTAATTCCTTATTGTTCTAGGTATTATCCCCCTGTGTCATGGGGTTGTATCCATAGAGAATCTATTTTGTGTATAATTTATTGATTTAGTTCAACCATGTATTCAATTTGTGTTTCCATTAGTGGAGGAAACATTTTTTTTATAATAATGACTTCCTGTTGATGTTAAAAATATGATGGTTTCAATTGTAACACCCCAATATTTCATAGTGTGTCATTTATTCAATATAATTCAATACATTTCACTACACGCAAGACCGAGTTCAAGCACACCATGACTTACCAAACAAGCCGTTCAAAAGAGGTTATGAATAGTATTAACTAAATTTTAATCTTTATATAATCCTTATAATTTTAGAATCCATATTATGAGTTTCTTACACATAATGTAAGAACAAATTCATTTTCAGTATTGCACTTTTACCAACTTTTAATAGTGAACCCTTTTTAAATCCAATATTTTAAACTTTTATATATTCAATTTGACTAAAAAATTTACTATTTAGAATGGGGACATCAAAAATTTACAATGAAATATCCCAAGATTCCACAGTACTCTTTTCTTTGAATAATATAGTAGCGTGTGTTGTACACAACTTCGAGTTCTAACACACACCACAACCAATCAAACTAGCCGTTATGAATAGTAATACCTACTTTTTGAAATTATATATATATATATATTATATCTCAAAATGGAATTCATTTTTGGATATGGAATATCTAAATTATCCTAAGTTGAATTTTTGGTATTTTTCTGACAACTTCTAATTTTTATGAATAGTGAAAAATATTTAAAAAAAACATTTTTAATCAAAATAATTTATAGTGATAAATTATAATATTGAGTGGTTTTAAATAATAATTATAATATATTTTTAACATTTTATCCAATAGTGTTCATTATAATTCATTTCACTTTGAAATTGGAAATAAACAATTGTAAATCTTTTGATATATATTGTTTCATAAAAACACGCTATTTGTTGTGACAGTGGGAATTAATTATAAAATTAATTAATTCAACTTATATGTTTGGAATTCTTAAAAATAGACATCATTTTTGAATTCGGAATATCAATTTTAGCTTAGGGTGAAATTTTGGCATTGTTCTGAAAAACTTCATTTTTTGATGAATAGTGAAATTACTAAGTGGTAGTTAAAAAAACTGATTTTTTCATAAAACATAATTTTACCACTTCTGTGAATGGAATTTTGAAAATCTGAGAGACACGGTTAATATCAAGAAGTAAAATTTGATTCATCGAGATGAAAATAATTTTTCGTGAATAGTAATTGTTTACTTTTATTTAGCACAGTTAAAAGTAAATAGGGTAATTAAGGGTAAAAATGATATTAATATTATCCTAAAATATGTCCTAATTCTATTGGACAAGTGTATCTCGACCAAAAACAACCTTAGGAATAAAATATTATCATTTAGGTCCACTTGGATTAGATTAGGACATTAATTATTATTTAATTCAAAGAAGAGTTAAAAGAGTTAAAATCAAAGTTTACTTACTAAAACATTTTTAATATAGGGTTATACATAAGATAAATTCGATTGTAAATATTCATTAGAAATCTAATACGATTTCATACATAATTATATTTTATTTATAATTTTTAGACATTAAATAATTTAACTTATGTTTGACACAATGATGATGTAGTAATTACCATAATAGTGAACAATTAAAATAATTGATATTTTAAATACCCAAATAAATATAATTTGAGACTTTTAATGAATTACACTAATTTTCTAGGATAATATGACATAATAGGATTGATTTAATTTACTTTTTCTGAGTAATCATTATTTTATGAGTTTCACAAAAATCAAATATTGAATAGTGTCAAAATTGACATAAAAGAGTTCTTAGAACAAATATTATATTATTAATTGATATTAAATTCCTAAAAATCTAAGGATCGTCCAAGAGACTTATATAATTATATTTGTATCATTAATGGACCACTTGGGGGACTCTCGTATGTATATAGTATAATTATTAACCATATAATATAAAAATACAAAGAGACATTGTAAAAGTGAAACTAATTAACTTAGAGTGAATACTTAAATACAAGGGAAAAATACTAACCCAAACCTATATAAATTCTATTAGTTGATTTGTTTTCGACCCATCCCCTCCTTTAACCTTTAAATAATAAACATTGGATCCATTATAAACCGAATAATAATTTATTATAAATAAATATTTCTAGCTTTTCCAAAAGTGACCCTCACCCCTCTTATAAAAGGGCACTCCTCCATCTCATTTCTTCACACCTTAAAAATATTTTGGTTCGGCCAAACCCTGCCCAAATACTCTGTCAACTTCCTTCACTAAAACTTAGACTCCTTAGTTTGATTAGAAATCCAACCTATGGAGCCCTTTTTATCAAATAAAAAGGAAGAACCCGAAGAAGAGGTAATGTTTTCACCACCCATTTTCAAGTTCATTTCTTCTTCCACTTCTTCTTTCATTGTTATTACCATTCTAAAATAATAACTCCAGTATATTATATATACTGTGATGTTATTATAATTTTGGTACAACCATATTCAGTATTCTATCCACCCATTGAATAGTATGTCACCATATGTGCGTACGTACGGCTTACCGTCTCCACGTCGTGGTGTAATTGTTATTAAATATATTATTATTTGGATGGGTATAATAATGATTTATAATTCATGTAAACAATAAATATAACATGATAATGATTCTGTATATATAATATACGATCCAATTATATGTTATTTTAACATCAAAAGAATGATATTGTCACTCGTGCGTATATACGGACTACCGTCTCTACGAACGCGATAATATTTAAGGACTTGATATCATTATGGATATGAAGAAGATCCAACCTATACAGGAAAAACATGTCTTACGTAACAAAACATATAAAAGAAAACGAGTAAGTTAACATCTGAAACAACGATAATTCTAAGATATTATTAACAAAGCAATGTTAAAAGATCATATATGATATCATATGAATGTATATGATTCTTGAATAATTTAATAACAATAATTACACCATTATATAGGGGGTTAACCTACCATTAACCAAGGAAAAGTACAAGGTAAGGGATATTTCACAATCTCTTCATTATCCGAGTTTGTTTATACGTAATAATCTACTAGGTTCTCTTTATCATCCACATCCATGTTTCTTAAAAATGTATTTCAAAACATTTTTAATATTTACAAGAATATGGGTTAAAGTCACTTATACCCTTTTTGACTTATTATAAGTGGTTTATAATGGAATCTTTCACTCATTTTCCAAACAAGGTGCTTTTTAACCTTTTCGATAGAATTAAGGTAAGAATGTTTTTTTTAACTTATACGGTGGGTGCAGATATTTTTCTTCCGTTATAAAATCGTCGAAGCTTCCCTTACAAGCTTATAAGTATATTTTCAAATAAAATGTTTTATTATATGAATATATGACTCTTAAATGATTTCAAAATAAAAAGATATATTTCTCTAAAAAGAGTTTTGATTTCATCTATGTCAACATCCTTTGATGGATTTTACGCTTATTTGAAGTTGATTTATTATGATACAAAAATTCTATATTGTATTGAAGGTTTTGTGATATGTTTGACTGTGGATGTGTTATTTTTATACAATTCATGGTTTATGGATGAAGTATTTAAATTTTGTATGATAGTTTTAATACGAATGTTTATGTTATGTTTAAACCTTTCCATATGGGAATGCATTGGACTTAATATGTGACGGGTGGAGCCCGATATAGCTCCTCAATGCATCAGTAGGTCTCATGAGACAAACTAGTGTCTTGGCACAAGGCCTTGAAAAAATATTATTTGTATTCTTGGCATGAGGCCTTGGAAATGTGGTTATGATAGTATGGAATTATGCATTCCATTATTATGAAAGTGGTTATTGATATTGCATGTGATTATTCGATTAGTTGAATATCAATGTGATTAAGTAAATGGAATTATTTCATTTTATTTTTTCCATACTATGATTATGTTCAAGTTTAAAAGGCTTTTGTTTTAGTTATACATAGCCTTAAATGTTTATTATTATTTATGAAAGTTTCCGCTATATTGGTATCCTTACTGGGCATTTGAGATCACCCCTTTTCTATGTTTTATTTTTCCCAGGATATGAAGAATTAAATTATGAATGACCTGCAGGGATAGTATGAGGGGATAAGAGTGTGGTCTATGGAGACTATTTTGTTGTAGTTTTCATTTTTATGATGTAAAACTTTATGAATATATCTAGTGTTTCCAAGGCTACTAAACCAATCGGTCTTTCGAGATTTTATCTTTCTTGTGATCATGAAAATGTTATGTAATAATGCACCGACTCTAGGTAACTGGGTTCGGGGAATTACAGTTGGTATCCAAGATGTTTAGTACAAACCTTGGAAGATAGATTTAGATAAACTCTGATTAGAGCACGTAGTCCTAAGATGAACTTTGAGGATTAGTATAGAATAACTTCCTATAATTTTGGTATTGTAGAGATTTTGTGAGTTTTCCGAGCAATACATCCCTGTTTGGATACGAGCAGGTAGAGGCGGCTCTGGCACAGATGTTCCTAGGCGTAAAACCCGAAAACACCGCTTTGAGGTAGACTCGAACGGGAACTGGTGCACGACAACGGGCCTTGCTGCACTCTTGGTTACGACACTCCCGGGGGATATGCTTAGGATAACTCTCATTTTCTTTACAAATCATTATGAAGGGTTTATGAGTATATACTTCCTCAAAGAAAACATTTTTATGATTATGGATTATATCCATAAATAGTTCAATTTATGTTAAGTATTTTACAAGTATGGAATTATGTATTTTGATTCATAAACTGCTCTAGTTTATGCCATTGTTTATAAATGGCACCCAGTATAAGGAATGAGAACTCCATCAATGCACATGATACAAAGATAAAGAAGGATCATATATTTCATGGTCTTAAGCTAGAATTTATAAGAGAAATAGTATCGCATGTACTATCATCATATGAAGAAATAATATCACGTGTTGATAAGATAAGTAAAGAGTTTACTGAGTCCTATGGCTTTGAAGGGAAGCAAGAGAAGAAAAGGATGGAAGAGATAAAGATGGATAAAGGGAAGAGGGAAAAGAAGAATTTTCCCATATGTGATAACTGTGGAAAGAAACAACCTGGAACTTGCCTACAAGGAATGAGAGTTTGTTATAAGTGTGGAAGAAAAGGGCACAAAGTATGTGACTGCAAGGATAAGAAAATTGATTCAAATGTACAATGCTTCATTTTCAAGGAGTTTGGACACTACGCGAACCTATGTCTCAGTCATCAGGCTATGCCGCAAATGAAGCTATTGGATAATAATCAAGTTATGATACTACCACAGATGAAGAGGAATGATTAAAGTTCTTATGGTGATTATGTCATTTGAGTGTTGTATCAGCAATGTACTTGTTATGGAGTATATAAGGATTGTACTGCAGTACTATTTCATTATGGACATGAGATTGTGTGGAACAAAGAAAAGTGACTCAATAGCAGGTTAAATTTTTTGAAAATATATTGTTGAGAGAAAGATAAACCATAATACGGTTCTGATACTGAGGTAGTGATTTTAGAATAATACATGATTGTTTTGGATAAATTATATTGGATATTCTTGACTACCTTGAAACTGTTTAGTGATTTGTATATATCATCATTGTTGGGGTTTACAACATTTTTGTATTGAAGGAGTATATCTATTATTCTATATGGAATAAGGGATCGTGAATGTAATCAGTAAGGTATTATGGTAATTCAGGATGTTGCGGTGTTTTAAAAGAATACATGATGAAGGTGATCACATGTTATTACGCGAAAAAAAAAGGATCTTCATTATGTTTACCTTCCTTATAAATTTTGGACTGATGTATTTTGGATAGTTCTAGTTTGGATTATTTTGGATTTCCATAAAAGGACAACCCGGAGGTCGGGCGGCAATCCGTCGCATCTGGCAAGGCCACAAGACTTGAACCCACAACCAAAGGGCGAAAAGGGTGTATCACCTACCACTGACCCATGTCATGTCCTGGATTGAATAATGTCGTTTTTTAATGGTTCTTCTAGTTGAATTATAAATTTATTTTTTAACCCTATACGAATAGGATAAATAGAATATTATTTTTAAGTTCTATTATCTTTTTGAGTAAAAGATGAGTTTGTGGTAGAACATAGTTAAAGGTTGAGACTCTACTTATCAAATATATATTTTTCTTCTTCTCTTATTCAATGATTAAATTAATTCTTATAATTTAGTGAAGGGATCTTAAAAAAATGTGTTATCTTAATACCATATGTTTTGCTCAACCGATGGTATTTTAAATCATCATAGATTGATGAATTTAAGGCCCTCAATATTACGCTAGTTTTTGATTGATGACCTCAATCACTACCTATAAATATTTACGTTTTTCCTCCAATTATATGTCTCTAATTACCAACAATGTTCTTCGAATAGAGATCATAATTTGGTGGTGACCCTTTCATTTCTCTTTTCCTCATATTAAGACTAAACTTTATCAACCCAATTTCCGATGTGGGTTTTCCCAAAAAGATATTTTCTATATTCAACCTTTTATTTTTGAAGAACAATTTCAAATTGCGAGGATGCAATTTATTGAAGGAGGGGAGAATATAACACCCCAAGATTTCATTGTGTGTCATTTCTTCAAAACAATTCAATAACATGCACTACACGTAACACCGAGTTCAAGCACACCATGAATTACAAAACAAGCCATTCAAAAGATGTTATGAATAGTATTAACTAAATTTTAAACTATATATAATCCTTATAATTTTAGATTCCATATTATGAGTTTCTTAGAAAAATTTAATGAACAAATTCATTTTTAGTATTGCACTTTTACCAAATTTTAATAGTGAACCCTTTTTAAATATAATATTTTAAACTTTTATATATTCAATTTGACTAAAAAATTTACTTTTTAGAATGGGGACATCAAAAATTTACAATGAAATATCCCAAGCTTCCAGGGTACGCTTTCCTTTGAATAATAAAGTAGTGTGTGTTGTACGCAACTTCGAGTTCTAACACACACCACAACCAATCAAACTAGTCGTTATGAATAGTAATACCTACGTTTTGAAATTATATATATATATATATATATTATATTTCAAAATGGACATCATTTTTGGATACAGAATATCTAAATTATCCTACGTTGAATTTTTGGTATTTTTCTGACAACTTCCAATTTTTATGAAGAGTGTAAAATACTTAAAAACAAATTTTTTATTAAAAATAATTTGTAGTGATAAATTATACTATTGAGTGGTTTTAGAGCATAATTAGAATATATTTTTACCATTTTATCCAATGGTGTTCATTATAATTAATTTCACTTTGAAATTGGAAATAAACAATTGTAAATCTTTTGATATATATTGTTTCTTAAAAACACGTTATTTGTTGTGAGAGCGGGAATTAATTATAAAATCAATTAATTAAACTTATATGTTTGGAATTTTTAAAAATAGACATCATTTATGAATTCGGAATATCAATTATAGCTTAGGGTTAAATTTTGGCATTGTTCTGAAAAACATCAATTTTTGATGAATAGTGAAACTACTAAGTGGTAGTTAAAAAAACTGAATTTTTCATAAAACATAATTTTACCAATTCTGTGAATGGAATTTCAAAAATCTGAGAGACACGGTTAATATCAAGAAGTAAAATGTGGTTCAATGAGATGAAAATAATTTTTGGTGAATAGTAATTTTTACTTTTATTTACCACGGTTAAAAGTAAATAGGGGAATTAAGGGTAAAAATGATATTAATATTACCCTAACACATGTCCTAATTCTATTGAACAAGTGTATCTCGTCCAAAAACAACCTTAGCAATAAAATATTATCATTTAGGTCCACATGAATTAGATTAGGACATTTATTATTATTTAATTCAAAGAAGAGTTGAAAGAGTTAAGATCGATGTTTATTTACTAAACCATATTTAATATATGGTTATACATAAGAAAAATTTGATTTTAAATATTAATTATAAAGATAATAAGATTTCCTACATAATCATATTTTATTTATAATTTTTGGACATTACATAATGTAATTTATTAAAGACACAATGATGATGCAGTAATTACCATAATAGTGAACAATTAAAATAATTGATATTATAAATACCCAAAAAAATATAATTTGAGAATTTTAATGAATGACACTAATTTTCTATGATAATATCGCATATTAGGATTTATTTAATTGACTTATTTCTAAGTAATCATTCTGTTATGAGTTTCAAAAAAATCAACTATTGAATATTGTCAAAATTGACATAAAAGAGTTTTTAAAAAAATATTATATTATTAATTGATATTAAATTCCTAAAAATCTAAGGATCGGACAAGAGACTTATATCATTATATTTATATCATTAATGGACCACTTTGGGGTCTCTTGGATGTATATAGTATTTTTATTAACCATATAATATAAAAATACAGAGGGACATTGTAAAAGTGAAACTAATTAACTTAGAGTTAATACTTAATGATAAGGTTAAAATAGTAACCCAAACCTGTCTAAATTCTATTGGTTGATTTGTTTTCGACCCATAACCACCTTAAACTTTAAATAGTCAACTTTGAATCCATTAGACAACGAATATGAATTTATTATAAATTAATATTTATAGCTTTTCCAAATGTGCCCCTCACCCCTCTTATAAAAGGGAACTCCTCCTTCTCATTTCTTCACACCTTAAAAGCCTTTGTGTTCATCCAAACCCTGCCCAAATACTCTGTAAACATCCCTCACTACAACATAGAGGCCTTAGTTTGATCAGAAAGTGAACCTAAGGATCCCTTTTGATCAAATCAAAAGGAAGAACCCGAAGAAGAGGTAATGTTTTCACCACCCCTTTTCAAGTTCCTTTCTTCTTCCACTTCTTCTTTCTTTGTTATTACCATTATAAAATAATAACTCCAGTATCTTATATATACTGTGATCTTATTATAATTATGGTACAACCATATTCAGTATTCTATCCACCCATTGAATAACATTTCACGGTACGTGCGTACGTACGGTTTACCGTCTCCACGTCGTGGTGTAATTGTTATTCAATATATTATTATTTGGATGGATATAATAATGATGTATAATTCATGTAAACAATAAATATAACATGATAATGATTTTTTATATATAATATACTGTCCAATTATATATTATTTTAATATCAAAAGAATGATATTATCGCTCGTGCGTACGTACGGACTACCGTCTCCACGATCTCGATGAGATTCATTCTCCATCGTATCCATTGAAGTATAATTATCATTTTAAGATTTAAAAATAATATTTATGGACTTGATATCATTCTGGATATGAATAAGATACAACCTATATATGACAAACATGGATTACGTAACAAAACATATAAAAGAAAACAAGTAAGTTAACACCCGAAACAACGATAATTCTAAGATATTATTAACAAGGCAATGTTAAAAGATCATATATGATATCATATGAATGTATATGATTCTTGTATAATTTAATAAAAATTATTTCACCATTATACAGTAGGTTAACCTACCCTCAACCAAGGAAAAGTAGAAGGTAAGGGTTATTTCACAATCTCTTCATTATCCGAGGATGTTTATACGAAATAATTTACTGGGATCTCTTTATCATCCACATCCATGTTTCTTAAAAATGTATTTGAAAACATTTTTACTATTTCAAGAATATGGGTTAAAGTGATTTATACCCTTATTTTAATTTTTATAAATGGTTTATAAAGGAATCATTCCATCGTTTTCCAAATAAGGTGCTTTTTAACCTTTTCGACAGAATTAAGGTAAGAATGTTGTTTTTACTTATACGTCGTGTGCGGATATTTTCCTCCGTTATAAAATCGTCGAAGCTTCCCTTACAAGCTTATAAGAATAATTTCAATGAAAATGTTTTATTTTATGAATATATGACTCTTAAATGATTTCAAAATAAAAAGATATATTTCTCTAAAAAGAGTTTTGATTTCATCTATGTCAACATCCTTTGATTGATTTTACGCTTATTTGAAGTTGATTTATTATGATACAAAACTTATATATTGTATTGAAGATTTTGTGATATGTTTGACTATGGATGTGTTATTTTTATACCATTCATGGTTTATGGATGAAGTATTTACATTTCGTATGATAGTTTTAATACAAATTTTTATGTTATATTTAATCCTTTTCATATGGGAAAACATTGGACTTAATATGTGACGGGTGGAGCCCGCTATAGCTCATCAATGCATCGGTAGGTCTCATGAGACAAACTAGTGTCTTGTCACAATGCCTTGACAAAATCTTATTTGTAGTCTTGGCATGAGGCCTTGGATATGTGGTTATGATAGTCTGTCATTATGCATTCTATCATTATGAAAGTGGTTATTGATATTGTATGTCATTATTCGATTAGTAGAATATCCATGTGAATAAATAAATGGCATTATTTCATTTTATTTTTTCTATACTATGTTTAAGTTCAAGTTTAAAAGGATTTTGTTTTAGTTATTCATTGACTTAAATGTTTATTATTATTTATGAAAGTTTCCGCTATATTGATATCCTTACTAGGAATTTGAGCTCACCCCTTTTCTATGTTTTATTTTTCCCAGGATATGAAGATGTAAATTATAAATGACCTGCAGGGATAGTATGAGGGGATAAGAGTGTGGTCTATGGAGACTATGTTGTTGTATTTTTCATTTTTATGATGTAAAACTTTATGAATATGTCTAGTGTTTCGAAGGATACTAAACCAATCGGTCTTTCGAGATTTGATCTTTCTTGTGATCATGAAAATGTTATGTAATAATGCACCAACTCTAGGTAACTAGGGTCAGGGCATTACATCAATGGTAGTATTTAACTGTATTGACCTAGTCTTACAACTTGATGTTTCTATTGTAGTTATGTTTCAGCTGTATATGATTAGTTTGTATGATAGATCTACTTCATCAAATAAGGAAATGTTCATCATGGGAAGAGGTTAACATTGGTGGTTAGTGGGTAGGTGTTTTGAATGTATATCTTACTGGGTTTTGGTGACATTTTATCTTGAGGAATACTGAGAATTTCAGGTTATAAGTTTGGGGTGGCACCCCTATCTAACATCCCAACACCTAAAACATCAAAAAATAATTTAAAATAATATCGCTAAAATATCAATATATAAACATAAATATACAGTGAAAGAGGTATCTTTGAATGGGTTTTTATTATATAACAATGTGATAGATGAAATAAATTATTATATACCATTAGGAACAATCGTCACTCTTCCAAGAAGATACATATTCATTATCTTTTTAATGTTAGAAATTAACCCTCAATCATACTTTGAAATAAATAAACAGATGTATATAAAATAAAATTATAACCTTTTATATAAATTAATAGTAGTATTATTAAATATTTACCCACCACATAATTTTAAATATAATGTTAATTTTACTATTATTCCTCCTTATCAACCTTTCCTCACCACTAAGTCAATAAAAATACAAGAAAATGTCATAAAAATATATCATCAATGAGATTTGAAAAAATATATTTCATCAATATATCTCTGTTAGTTATATAGATCTATAAATTTCCTAAAAAAATTACTTTGATCAATTATTATTTTAGAAAAAAATGGAATAACATAAACACCATAAACCTTCATACATCATTTAATGAAGGTCATGTGATGGGATGGATCACTATCCTTTTCTATTTTAATATAATGTTATGATTATTAAATTTTATCCTTTTTTCAATATTAATATTATATAGATGGAAATAAAAATTAATAACATTTAATAAAACACATAAGCTCACTACTGAGCTTGGGAGATGGAAATAAACAATATGTGCTAGACAAAAAAAACATTACTATTACAGAGATAACAGAGATAATGAATATAAATTATGGTGCCTCATACTTGATAATAATCCAAGGACTAAATGAAAACATGAATAACATATGAAAAAATCAATATAAATTAGAACATATGATTAATCATAGGATCATTCAACAAAAATTATGAAACTAAAAAAATTATGTGTATGAAGGAACAATAATGACTCCGAGCAGGTAGATTATGGTTCATTGAAAGGATTGGGGTCGGGCATTCAAGTCTTGATCATTGAAGGTCTTGGGTATATAACTATTTTTTGGTCCAGTAATAGATGTAAAAGTTTAAAGATTTTAATGGGATAAAATTGGAAATATTATTTATAGAAAAATCAGAACAATATTATTTGAACAATTTTTAATACATACAGTCTGAGGTGCGTTATACGATATATAAGGAGGCCATCTCAGAGTAGCCTCTAAAGTATTCGTGGTGGCCACACCGGAGAGGATGATATATTTAAATATAATTATAATAAAACATAACTATAGATAAATTAAAGAAACTCTATAATACTATAACTCAAGATATGTAGAATTAGACAGACACACCGGAATACAATTCAATATAATAATAATAAAACATGACTACATAATAAAATTTAAAATACAAACAAACCAAAAAAACAATTTACAAATAAAATGAGCATCAATATATATATATATAATCATAACCATAATAAAACTTTTCAACGCCACCTATAGAAACAACATCACTACCTCTCACCCCATTAACTACATCATCTACATCATCGACATCATTTTTATCGGCTTATTCATCGGCATCAACACCAACATCTGCAACAGGAATTATAACTATATGAGAAAATGAATCTACATAAATAGAAAACGTTGTACAAAAAATATTCATCGACTATAGTAGAATAATTTTTTGTATTTATAATAGAATTTTAAGAAATATATTTCATTATATGCATATTTTTTATCTTTTAACATTGAGTATACTATTCAAGTTTTTGAGCATCAGTATTAGTTTTTAGCCACTTTTTTGATTATGGAATTCATCATTTCTACTATAACCATACTCGAGCTGGTAATTGATGAAACTTTATTCCAACACCTATAAATAAATATTTTGAGTGATATATAACATAAAATTATATAATAAAATAACAGATAGAATTAAATTTTTTCAAATGATTGAAATTGTAGTGTATATACAATTGTCTTCTACATGACTTTATTTTCCACAATACCCTCTCTATTTTTCTTACTTGTACAAAACAAGGCCTATTGAGGAACACAACCCTCAATATTCCATAACCTTTTCAAGAAAAACATTAAAATAATGAAATTTTAGAGTTAATTCAAATTATATTAAGTCAAGATGATTAGAATTATATTGATCATAATATATCGTTAAAATTTATATAGTTTATTTAGAATCATGTTAAAAAAACAAATAAAAATTAAAAATCATTTGATCTTTTCAGATACAATAAAAAGGTCATGATATTTATAATTAGATTCACCTAGAAGAAACAAAATTAATGTAAAAGATAAAAATTATAGAAAAGAAGATAAATCAGCTTGGATTTTATTGAAGTTAATTTCTAAATGTTAAGAGACACAACCAATCAATGAAAAACTATGGATTTCTAAATGGACATAACTTTGCAATGAAAAAATGTGGATATATAAATGGATATAGCTCTACAAATAGTAGTTGGAGGAATTCAATGAAATTATTTATAATTCTACAAATTTGTTAATTTTATAACAACATAATAAATTTAAATAATAATTATATGATTTATTTTCTAATGCATAATAAACCCCTAATATATAATTCAAAGTGAGATATTTCTCAAAATTAAATTAAAATTTGTAATGATGTGTTTACAGGGATCATGTAACAAATAAATAATTTTCTAGGACCATATGTAATTATTAGCATTCTCATATAAAAACTAATACATATAATGAACAATCACAGCCTGATTGAATTCTCCATAACAAAATTATATCCCAAAGAAAGCATGTGAGTATTTTTAATATTCAGTAATATATTGTTTTCTTTTTTATTAAATAATAGGATAAAATATTCAATCCATTCATTTTCCTTAATACACATGCCTAGGTTTGGATTTAGAATTTTTGGAGTATCTATATTATCTAACATAGTCTATTTTTTATTGATTTATAATTTAGAAATAATTATTAAATGGATATGTATTCTAAATCTTCTATCCATTCTTATTATGAAGTGTTTCTAGTGGAAATTTATTTGTTCTCAAACACTATTTATATGGTTGTTCTTCCATCAATGCCGGATAATATTTGAATAAAAATATTTTAGGGTGACTATTAATGGATACCTTGATTGGGGATGGAATAATAGAAATAGACTTCACATCTATCAAAAAATCTACAAGAGGAAACTCCACTATAGTGGTTTTCACAAATTTTTATTCTGTCAAAACTCTACATCAACTATAATATGTCTATTAGTCCAACACATAGAGACTATATTCCATAGTAGTGACAGGAAGTGAAAATTATCACCAAGGATGAAATTAAGGTATTTTTCTGTATAGAGATAAATGACCTTACCAAAGACGAATATTATGAAAAAATTTATGTGATAGGTTGTATTACATGGGTTTTGAATGGATGGGGATGCATGAGAATTTGAATTCAAACAACCACCATCAAAGGATCATGTAACTCATGAATCATCATAAACTATTAATCCATGATGACCATATAGGAACTATAATATTGAGAATTCGTAACCCAATAATCCATGAAATATTTCCAGTATAAGAGATGGATTTATAAGGAGTGATGATTAAAAAAAATATATCTAGAGAAGAAAGATCAAACAATGAAATAAAATTTCAAAATAAAAATAGGTTAGGTTGAAAACTCATAACCATCTATTAAGGTGACCAAATAAGATTCCATGTGATGGGTGATAATTAGAAAATTGAAAAACAAAAAATACCTTTAGTGAAAACCTATGATTTATTATATCCTAGGATCTCAATAATAACAAGTATGTCAACAAAATGAGATAAAGATTTTGTTCTAGACAATAACTACATTAAGGATGGTAGATCCACCCTAGATATTGCAGTCTATAAAATTATTATGATTTTTAAGAACTATAAATTCGATAAGATTATAGGTTATTTTGATGTAAAAAATATTTAACTAATGATTAGAAAATTTAATGACCCCACATAAACATTTAAATAATCATTTTCCTATAAAGATGAATGTTTATGGAAACATTAATATGCACGAAAAATGTATTTTTCATTCAAATAGGGTAGGATAATTCACATTTTGTACTCTATCTTAATATTAACTCTTAAGTTGGGAAATCATTTATCACTCATATTTTTTTTGAATGAATCAAAATTTAAACCTTCTGGAATGAATCATACACATGCACACCGACAATAAAAAGAAAATTTTAGTCATCAATTAATGTATTCAAGTGTTTTTCAATATCATACCAAAGATCATTTTTCTAGATATTAACATAATAATGATTGTAAATGGATTATTCATACACATTTATGATGTAAAGTCTCAAATGTGAATGAAAATAGTCCATTAATTATATGGGTAAGCTACAAAATCATGTTGACACATATCCAATTTCTTCAAATCTAAACCATATGTAAAACCCACTCTTTCATCATTATCCTTATTTAATTCATTATTAATCCATATCATATTCCTTTCCATTTTGTGTGCATAATTTTTTTGATGCTTAGGGATTAAATCCAAGTTCAAAATAACATTCTATAGTATTCAGGATTCAGTTCCATCTTAACTAGTATAGCACCTTAATGTGAAACTTAGTTTTCAATGTCTCTACTATACATCATCCATCCAGAATATAAAATAATATTTTGGGAAAGAATGAATCTTAGTTGATGAAAATACTAATTTTTCAACCAACATTGATGCCATGTAATATTTTTTGTATTACATGCATCATCAAGTATAAAATCATTAATTAATGTTTGTTGGTGGTGAATTAGAGTATTATAGAATCGATAGATTTCATTCCCATGATATAATCACATTAAAAATTCTGGTCTACACATTTTCTCATATGCATGATATAATAGGGTATTCACATCCCTTATAAACTTTATACAAGTCTCAACATCATCATTTTGATACATATATGAAAAATATTTTCTAGTAGACATTTCCATGTGAAATATTCTACATTTTGATTTGGAATCATAATAAATTAAACGGATCAAAACTAAAATTTTCCATTCCAATCCTTTTAACTAAATCAATGTAATTCTTCACTTGAACATTTTTTCAATTGTGATACTAAATGTGATATTTTTTAAACCATATTCATTGAAATGGTATCTCACTTTCTCATACCTTATACATGATCTCTCAGTAGATTAAAAACATGGGCATCAATTTATTCCTCCATCAAAATCATTATTGAATGAAATGTATAATAAATACCTTGAATCTTGAAAATAATTAGTGACCTGATCCACAATTTACATTACACTTATATCTATCCAGATAAAAATAAAAACAAATTAAATAAATAATATTTAAATTTACATAACATTATTTGTATTGATTCATAAGTTAAAAATAATCATCAATAAAATATTTATCAATAAATCATAACAAATATCATAAGTGGCATGTAAAATAATATATATATAAACTTCTATGAGATATTATCTATTGTTAATTTAAATATATGTTTCATATGTAATACATAAGTTATATATTTCTCTAATGAAATAATTATGGTTCTTGAAATATGGGATCCCTAATGTCAGTGTTATTTATGGTCCATGGTGGACAATGGTGAAAAGGTTCTCCTTTGAAAATGCACATGTCTGGCATACAACATGTGGAAATATTAACATTTGGTTCATAGATGGAGTATATGTACATTGAAATAATAACAAATAATAAGTTAGATAGAGAAATTATCTGTAATAAAAAAATATAAAAAAATATAAAAAATATTTATAAATTTCATTGAAAATGTAATTTAAAAAATATCTATTTTTAATTATATAAATTAGTCATTAAAATAAAAAAATTACTTCAAATTGACTATATGAAGTGTAATGAGAAGGTTAATGATTTTCTAGTTTTTCAAGGTAGTGGCTCCTAGAAAATGCATAACATAGAGTCGAGGATGGATGGAGGGGCATACCAAGACTTATAAAAGGGTGTTTTAATGTAGTGTTTAACATATTTGGGTTATTTGTTTCAAAATAGTGGAAACAATAACAAAAACCAATATCAATAGTGCAATGTTGTGCACAACCCCACACCACATCCTGACACAACATAACACACACCATGACACAATATCTCAACTACTTAAATTCACAAGTATTGTATGTTGTAAAGGTCCCTAATGATATACATTGAACAATTAAGTGACATAGAGCTCGACATTAAAAAATATTTATATTGAGAAAATATAATTTCTATGAGAAAATTTTTGAGATTATTTTGTGCATTGATTATACAAAGTTGGGAAATACATGTGGCACAGTAAAAGTATAGCCTACTTGAGGAAGCAGTGGGAGGTGCATGCATCTCAAAACGAAGACACAAAAAATTCATAATAACTTAATTATAGTTTTATTTTAAATAAAAATAAATAAATTATATCAAACTAATATTCACTAAAATACACACTAATAATATACTTAATTTTTTATTAATAAATAAAATAAACAACAATGGGAATAGTGATAATGTAAGATAACATGTAGTTTATTCCACTAATTCATGTTAAATCATTATATCCAAAATGATCAATACATTTTTATATACATTAAATCGATGTTTAATTTTTTTTATAATTATTTTTTTATTATTCAATATAAATAAAATTAGATTAATCAAACAAAATATCTAGTAGTTAATTAGGTGGTTTTTTTAAATATTTTAGTTATGTAATGGAGACTTTAATTCCCTCCACTAATATGTTACTGGATTGAATCATTTTCAGTTGAACTGTGGAATTTAATTTTCTTATAGAATGTCTCTTCTCATTATGTTGTATATAAAAAAAATTATTGTTAAAGAATAAGATAAACCAAATTGACATTTTTAGGGGCAATTGATATTACATTTTTTATCAATTAACCATCATTATAAATCAGATTAGACATAGAAATGTTTTTTGGGCATTTAATATATAAAAAAGAAATTAATGACTCACAATATATAACTACATTTCCTAGAATATTTGAACTCATGATATTTTGGACAACGATATGTTTCAAAATACATCCTTTATCTATTAAATGATTTTGATATTTCTTCCATTATAATTGTTCAAAAATACTCTCTCTATAAAACACAGATTTGGTCTTGGATGTGATAGAATGGTCAAAAAATGGAGTCCATGAATTTGAAAACCTGAAGAAACATCTAAAATATGTGTTTAGGGATAGCTTAATTCTAGGAGTTCTATATTTACTATAAGTAATTTCAAAAACGTTTTTCAATTTGATATGATCATCATATAAAACATTATTGGGGGATTGTTATTGTGGTGTTATCTATTTACATCAGTCATTCCTCCTATTTTTCTATTTATATCTCAAAATCAATTCCATTTCTAGTTAAATTTTTATATAAAACATAAGGAGTCAAGGATATAGGTTCATGATATACATAAATTATAATTTTCAAAATCATCTATGAATTAATTTGACAACTTATCACCACATGGGATTTATACACTGTGAATAAACTACACGTTATTCATTTTAAGATAGTTATTTTAATCATATTTTTCATTGTGTGAGTTCTATAGATGATGAACATTGATATTCACTCACCCATGGGATGATTTATTAACATAGTATTTCAAGAACATTTTATCTATATCTAGTAATTTATATATATATATATATATATAATAGAAAATATTTATAAAATCAATTAATTTATTTCTCATATTTCATTAGTTGACTATTTTTAATTTCTTAATGAGTTGTATTTATACATTTATTTTTCTCACCTACTCCATACTAATTCATCATTATCATTACATTCCACATTTGAAATTATTTCTATGTTTTTATTTATTATATGTGTTAATATTTGTTTTATTTTCCACACAAGCACACATTTTTATGTCTATCACTATGGATCAATACTTCTCTACACTATACTAGTTTATTGTAAAAAATATAAATAATTAATCTACTGATATTTAGAAACATGATCAATATGGTTTTTTAGACATTGTGGAGGAAATAAAATATGACCAATAAGAATTAAGAAATTAAAATGGTAAATAAAAAATTGGCCAATTATATTTTCAATGGATATTTAATATATCCATTTAGTAAATAAAATATGTTATGTAATACATGGTCATTAATAAAATATTGGAACCTCTTACTCCAATATATCATTGTCATCTATGTTCTGTAAAAATAGAAGATAAGAAAAATGAACGATAATTTCTACAATCAAGATAATAATATTTTAATAATTATCAATCCACCTTAACCAATTACTTAGTTAGTATATTTATAAATGATTAAAGAGTTTCATGTTATATAGTTTATAGAAATCCATCATGTATTATCATGTCTCTAAGGTCTAGAAATAATGAAGATAAAAAATAATATTTTACTATAGTTCCATAAAACAATGGGTTACCTAAAGAACACTATCCTAAATAATAGAGTTATTGATATAGTGAGGTGAATAAAAAATTTAGGGGGTTGAGAAAAGTTTAACTAAAAATATGTTCCCCCAATTTTCGTTCGGGGGAATTCTATTATTATGTTCCATCGAATGGATGATGTGATTTTTGAATAATGATTCTCGTTGTTTAGTGTTTCATTATTTCCAATGAGATTTTATACTAAGATAAGATTATATAAAATGAAACCATATGTTATGATGTTTAAAAAAGTCATAATCTTGATGTATTATGATTTTTATATAATTTTTTATTTTGTTTTGTGTGAGTACATCAAATGATCAAATTTATAGAAATTTGTTCATGTATAACATTTTACAAATTAATTTATTTAAAATCATTTGAAATGGATTTTGGGAAAGTAATATACTCTTATATATTAAAGGACCATTATATAAGATAGAATACATTAATTATTCTCAAATAAATATATTACATTTTTAGAATAATATGTGTTTATGGACCAATATATATGATTGAAGTCTTTATAAAATTTGAAAAACTAGAAATCATACATAATTGATAGTACTCTTACATGAGAACGATTAGTAATTAATTATTGAGGGAATATCAACTTAAATATTATAGTGATGGTGTTTTTGACGTTAACTATTATGAATTCATGTTCAATTGCATATTGATGTTTAGTTCATATTGATTTAGGATTTCAGAAACATACATATATTGATACACATATGTATTCTCAAACTATTTGTAGTGAATTTTTTTTCATTGTTTGATATATTATCAATCATAGTCTATAGTAGAAAAATTGGGAGAAAATTTATATTAAAATTCAAATGGTTCGATTTTTAAATGAACTATAACGTGTATTTGTAGGTATCATTAAAAGTATTTACTGTGGATTTTTATAGATAATGTAATGTAGACATAGATATAAATTTATATGGATAACTGTATAATTTTTATTATATTATATGCTATAAAATGGTAATTATTATAGAGAGATATATCGTAATAATATTATTTATATATTTGAGTCATTCTAAAGGGTAGATTTTCCTGATTGTAGATATAATTTTATAACACCCATGTGAATTAATTATTGATATATATAAGAATGATCATTGAGTTTTAACTAAACGGAATCATCCGAATTTAAAAAAAAGTAGAATTTTAATCTAAATGATGTGTGAGGATAGATTGTTCATTAAAATATTTGACTGAAGCACTGTTTGAATGACATATTATTTCTACATAAATATAATGGATATCCCAGACCTATATCATTTTATATATACATTAAAGGGCCGAAGAGACCAAAAAAATTCTAACATAGAAATGAATGACTAGAATGGTAAAAAATTAGAGTAAAATGGGTAATTTATGAGTAATGGTTTTGAGGGAAAACATCTAATATTCCCAGGGTAGAAAAATTAGAATAAAATCAGTTCAAAAATTATTATAATATAAGTGTTTACTAAAATATGAATATACCATAAAAAATTGATGTTGTTCGCCGACAAGGAGAAAGACTGAATTTATGCCTTTTTAGAGAATGAAGAGATTCTATGCCATGAACAATTTTAATAACTAATATCATTAACCCGACAAATAAAAAAAACCTAAATAATGTTGGTGGGTAATGGAATTAAATAGTTTTTTTTTCTTGAGATCCCTAAGGGGGAGGATAATTAATGGGAGATTGGGTGGCTACATCGGAGGTTCAATGAAGGTGGAGGTGGGGATGCCGCATATGAGGTGCATTAGCATTAAAGTGTGCTGCCCACATTAGATAGAAGTGTTAGGGGGGAGGGTTGTGAAGGGGAGAGCTTGTGGAGTGGTGTTGGTGTTGAGTGGTAGTGGGGGCAGTATCATGAGGGTTAGTGTCAGTGGTGTAGGTTTATATTATGGACATCTAATGGGGGATTGAAACTGTGGAGGAGGGTCTCAAAAAGGATGGTCGTGTCAGTGTAATTGGAGGGGGTATCATGAGGATTCTTGATTTAATGGACCATATTTCAATTGATTACTAAAAAACATGGCTTGAAATACCTATATAGCCATTGTTTTTATTAAATCATGGATATAAATTAAGATACAACCATGTAAATTTAAACAGGTGACTATATGTATGTGGATATAGATAATTTTTTTAGTAGTGTGACTTACACCACATATGGAAGCTATGCAGTTTTCACCTAGCAAGATCCTCGAATACATGGGGAATAGACATCCTATATAGCTTCACCTGAAACCTGCCACTAATGCCACAACTATGTCCCATATTCTATACGATGACCTTCACATGTAGCAGAATCATTGCTACCATCTCTTGGTACCTCTCCCTACACGACCTCATATACCTATGTCTTCCCTGGTCTCTTACAAATGGTTATCTAAGAAGGCTTTTTGAATAACATATTGAGATTCCCAAATGGGATTCAAGCTTAGAACTCCTTCGGAGCCTGATGGCACTACTTCTAGACAGATCATAGTATCCTACACTAGAAGAATTGCAACAATGACCCACTAATCGATGGAATAATCAAGTATCTAGCTATAACTACATGTGGAGACTCTTTATGGCCTCCACATCCTTGAATCTGAAGCATCTCCTCCAAAATATCCTAACATTATCGATTATATTTACTATGACAGGTCCATCAAATTACCCTTTGTCATCAACACCCGATTAACCACCTGAAATAATGTCACCAACCTAAAGATGTTAACCTATTCCTGCATGGCATACTGTAAAATAGTTTAAAAAATCACCCTAGAGGTGTCATCTCCCACCATACCACATGTGAAATTAGAAATGTCTACAAAAAAATATTCATAATCCATGATGAACTTGTCTCCTTGATAAATTTTTTTGAACTCTCAGGCCCTATCTTCCGTCAATGAATATAGAATTAAATAATTAAATAAACCATACTCAATATCCTTCCACAGTATTACCCCATCTCTAAATTCTAGTACCTATACATCTCATAAGTTTTTATCGGCCCTCTAAGAATGTACCTATATATCTTCAACTTTTATTCTAGGGGTTTATTAAGATATTCAAATATGTTCTACATTGATTCTATCATATTTTTAGCCACATGTAGTCCAACCTCACCCAAAAATAGTTGTGGGAACAAAATTATTAACTTTTATATCATGTATCCCTAATGTCTGATATCAGTGAAATATATTACACATAACAAATTTTATATCAGCTTCAGGTAACGGCATGACCAAAAATATAAAAAATCTAGTCGGAGAACCACCTGTACTAGAGCCTATACATATGCATGTACCTAGTGCTCAATATTTTCCTAGCCCACCAGGGCCACATCCCAACCCTCGGGGGTCTCAACTAGTGACCTCTCAAGAGGAACCAAAACATATACCTCATGATGCTCCACTATAGCACGCCTAGGTGTCATTCTACTGAATACCAATTTCAAATTCAGAATGACATAATAATTTTTATATATATATAGCAGTTGGTGAATGTTTCAATGAGATATGTAATAACCCCACCCTCACATCCGCCCAAACTATAACTTTGTCACATGACATCCAGCCTCATGACCATCCACGTTCCCATATCTGAGTCATGTGTAAAAATGAACATAGCCTCATGGCCCCTTGCGTGCCCACATCAGAAATAGTAACCACATATGATCCATCCCTGTATCCCCTTTCCTCCGCATAAAATACTATTAATATATGAGGTATCTTAGTATAATTCCACCAAAGAGTATATATTTTTGAAAATTTGTTATAGCTTTTTTTGTGGTCATTTAATACAAATTACCGCCAATAATAAACCCTTAATTACCTTATCAAAGCCATGAATACACATATTATATATATATATATATCACATAACAAATAGATCTCATTTTTATAATATGTTAGAGTTGGCTTAGTATTATACCACCAAAGAGAAGCTACGTAGGAAAATAATGTTTAACATTCCACATTGAAACATTTATTAACCTATCTGATGATAGCATTATCCAGGTTCCCAATTTCAATCATAATAATTTCAACCTAGGAACATGTATATATATATCAAATTCAATATGATTATTAGGAAATCATAAATAATAATCCATTTTTATACTTATCCAGGGGTCGTGATCCTCCCTTTCTATATCGAGACAATGGTCACATATCATCACGTATAAAATTAAAACCCCAGGGAACAAATTGATGTGGATATCATATAAACTATAACAATAGAAAACCATAATAACAATTACCCAGTCGTGGAATCATGTGATGCCCCCAGTTCATGGGGTTGCTCACATGCAGGCATGAGCGCTATACCCTGTTCCAATAATATCCAAATACCAGTCTACCTTATCTCAAATAGTAATATCAATTAAGAAAAAATAAAAAAAATTATATCATTAATATTGAGCTGAACACAACTATTAATTACTTGTTATGAACTTATATGACACCATTTATAGTTCACATACCCTTTTTTCCGCAAAATGGTGCTCATGGTCGGAGTACTTTGAGTCCTTAGGCGTACCTCCCGATATGAAAAATCATTCCAACTTGATGTGAGAGTGTATGAGGGTTATATAGAGGAGAAAATAACCTCTAGTAGATATATTATTAATTGTCTATATGAATATACCAAAATGTAAGAAATAACATAAAACATTATCCAAGTAATGTGACATTGTGTATCTGAAAAAAAATAGAAACAACAATAATCCATAAGATGAAACATACCATTTGTGGAATAAAATACTATTTGTATCTACTAAAAAATAATATACCATTTGTAGAAGAATGAATATGAGACATGTCATATAAGTCAATGAATGCACAGAAAGGGTCACATGTGGCCAACCTCAGTAAAAATATATTTATATATATAATAATTCTGATAAATAGTTAGCTTGAATAGTAAAATCAAAATGATAAACCATGGTTCATTCCCTCTATTCCATAAAAAAGGACTGAGATAATTACTAAGCTCTAGCTCGTGATCTCAACCCCTTACCAAATCGTATGAGAAAAATGTCTACACATATCCTGAAGGGACCACGTAGGGTTTGATAATTATCACAGTAAGACACAAAAAATGTGTTCTTAAAATACATCAGTGATAAATTTGGTTTATTAAAAAAATATAGTATCACATCATATAAAATAACAGGATTATTTTGTTATCAATATCAATAATGAAGAAACCACATTCTTTATCAATCAATAGTAAAGCAATGATAGGGATGATACTTAGAATAATGTCCAAGGAATTCCTTAATGAGTAATGAGCTAGATAGCCCCCAAGAACCTCCTGTAAATGTATCATTTTCACCAATTCTAACCGACACCTACAAATTCATAATCAAATAATCAATGTCACGAAGGTAAACCCAAATGTGTATGTGGTCCCTCAGACCTCAGCATAGAAGAATTCTCATCAGCTTGGGTCCCATCATCCAAGGCACAATGATGCACGTCGTCCATATTATAATCACCATAATCTCAATATCTTATTTCCTATGTAATGGAAATACCAAACCTCCCCAATAATCATGTCTTAGTAGCCCCAATATATTGCGAGAATGAGTACCTATCCAATGTACTCAACAGTATCAGCTAATGAAACAACACCATCCACATGACTTTCTATAGGAAGATCCTCCAACATCATTGATGGTCAACAACATCCTGATATAAAACTAATGAAGGTGTATAAACACAGCAGGGTTCAACAATGCCTAATTATCTGTGTCCTATCTATGTGTGAATGACTCCAATGATGCATCATTCCAACAAGGTGAGAGGAAATCACCAATATAGTACCTAAAACACACAATCTCAATAGGTCGTTCCCCTATGATCTCATCACTCAACCTTATGGTCCACAAAATCGGAATGTCTAATTTAATTCGATCAATCATGACAACCTCATCACCTCAAATCGACAACCAGATCACCCAACCTTTGGTCAAGATCACTCATGGAACTCGGGCCTCACCCAACCTAAATAACACAATACCTCAATCCATATGGTTGTCACCATCTCAATCATCATGCCAAACTCATTTTTTTCTATGGGACTTCACATTATAATTTAATCCATTAATTTCATTAAATAATCACCCCATATTACTCTACCCGCGGCCTAATGTCACTCACTAGGCACATAGAATACGTAGTCTATAAGAATCACAACAATAGGAATCTTAAATATACAACTAATTAATTCCAATGTATGGTTTTAATTATATAGGGACTGTCTTGGACTATCTAATTATTACATTAATAAACAACCAACAAAAAAGAGTTAACTCTTCTAAAAATCTTGGAACCTCCCACCATGTGTGGGTAGATGCTCGGTCACCTAATATCTGCCTCTATCTTCGGATGATTTCAATGAAATTATTATTTTAGTTGAATTTCATTTAAAAGTAGGGTAATAAGACTCGAAAAAATTTAGCACACCATATGGGGAATGAATAAGGGAAAATATGGGAGAGGATAAAATCCCAAATTGATATTTTTCCTATGAGACTAATGGGGAAAAAATAGATCATGGATGGAAAGTGGATCTCAAATCCTAGAAGGATGATGAAAGGGAGAGCACCAACAATTGTGCATGAGATATAGAATAGAATAAATGACAATGAAAATAAATTAAAGGGAAATGGTAGTTTGGTAAATTCACACATTAAATGGGTCTCACAGTTTGGCCATAAGGTTTTTTTACTATGTACCATCATTTAACACCCAATGACTAGGAACCACACCATGTACGGTTGGTCACACGGTTTTCCAAAACATGTGCAAACCATGCATGATACATTTTTTAGAATTGTAGATGTTTTGGATGTTCATGAACACCATCATGATGGGTTTTATAAACCATGTCTAGACCACCTGGAGGACATCATAGTTTCTTTTTAGAGGTCACATGGATTTGTTCAAACCGCCTTCCCCATTATCCACCGTTTTCAAGGATTGGGTTTTTTCCCTCTATTGAAACCAAAACATAAATGAATCCCTTATGAAACTGATAATATATAAAATTTATCTAAATGAAATACTCTGGGTCACATAAACTCTAAATTTGATCTTTAAAAGATCTATAAATGTTTTTTCCACCCACCAAACTCAAATATTCAAAAAGTTTTATGATTTCAACCTTCTCTAAAAACCTAGAAAATTACAATCATTCTTCTACCAATTGTTGAAATTAAGATCAAATTATTGTTAACTTGAATGAAATTCTTGATTTATTTGAATATCGAATGAAAAAATTAATTCTATTCATGTGTGACTCAAAGAAAAATATACAGGGGTTTCTGAATAGAAAAAAAGATTTTTGTGTTATGTTAGTATGTATCGAATCTAAAATGATGATTTTTAAATTCTAAAATTATAGGATTAGAGAGTTTCTTTCTATGAATAATATTTTCCTTGAATCAAGGTTTAATTTATTATTGAATTTAATAACTAATGTTTAGGATCAATGTGAGAATCTTAAAAAGTAAAATGAATAGATTATAAAAATATCTTCTTCCTCAAATGAAATATTTTTTGATAATTTGGAATATTTTCAAAATGAAATTAAAGGCTGAATAATGAATTAGATAAATTTATGAATGATATGGTCTGTTGTAAAATTCCATTTATCCTAAATGCTATTTAAATGTGAAAATTTTTATATTGTTCTTATTTCATGAAATCTAATGATTAAATGAATGTACATAATTGGAATTATTTTGTTACAATTATTTTTAAATGTAATTTTGTAAAAAAAATATTTTTTAATGTCTTCAATTATTATTTATAAATTTTGATCTTTTTTAATTAATCATTTTTCTTCTGAATTAAACTCAATAGATTGGTTACAAAAGAATTTTTATTTATAAATTTAATTTTATGGAAAACATATTGAAACCATCATATGATTGGAAACCTGAATGTATGTATTCATATTCTTGTAAAATCAATCCCTTATTTAAACCTACGTAATGTTTATTTTATAATTCTAATTTCTGACATGCAGGTCAATATAGGTTTATTATTACCATACATTAATAATCAATATAAGAATTAATATTTCGTTTTGTCTAATCTGGAATAATCTATATCATTTTGGGATGATACCATGTACTTCAATATTTATCTTCCATTTATATTTTTCAACACGGATATTATTATATTCATTTTGAAAAATAAAATATAATTTTCTAAAATCCCTATATAATCAGTAATTATTTTGTATTATTTACTAATTGTGGTTTAATTTTATGATATCATCATTTTGTTTCCTTCAATATTATTTGAATATATTATGACATGCATCTTTGATACTTGTGACATTAAACTATTTTTGGGAGAACATTTTACTATATGAATTAAAATTTTAGTCATGATGCTTTGGTTATTTTCACATTTTTATAAGTGTGCATCAGTTTAGTGGGAGTTACTAATTTTTGGTAAATATGACTAAGAAATTTTTATGTGTACTTGAATTTTAAATTCACTAGTTTATATAATATGCGATTTAATTTCTTTACAATACTAGTATGTTTATTAAATACAAGTTAAGATGTAATTGAGGAGGAGTTTTTCATTTTTAATTTAAATATTATAACAAATATATTTATAAAATGAATAAATTAAGGGGTAGATAACCATATTTACATTTTGGAATTTTTCTTTGAAAATTGGATTTCATTAACTATAATTAGTTTATACAGATATTTTATGTTCTAACAACGTTAGTATCATTTTATAGAGAAATTTTTATTCCATTACACTCATGGATAAAAATATTTGATTATTAAAATTATTGTTTTTTTATGCATGATTATTTATTTTCTGATATTATATGATTTTAATACAATCTGTAAAAATCGAGAATAAATATTATAATGTTAGTAATTTTAATTTTTGTACATATTTGTATATTATATTATTTTTTTGATACTTCTCATACACACAAAATAATGATTCCCAAATTTTTTAACTTTTAGATTGCATAAAAGATGTTTTATGAATTTTGTATTATTTTTCACAAACTACTAGTAAATTTATGCTCATTTTAAGGAGATATAAAGATCTACTGTGGACAATTGTTATATTTTTTTTAAAAAAATATGGATTTTTAATATTCTTATAAAACACATTTTGTTTATCATTATATATATAAATAATTTCTATTAATTATTTATTATTAATATCAAAGAGAATTTTTTTTTCAATTGAAATGATATCTTTTTGAAAATTTCAAAAATAGAGGGAATATTTAAAATTAAAATGGTTATGTAATTTTCATAATAGTGGAAAATGTGGAGTGTCTCCTCGAAAAATATTTTTTTTTTATAATTACAAATTTTAATTTTTTATACTTCACTCAAAATTTAAAAAAAGATTCATTTATTAACTAAAGTTTGTTTAATCTTATTCATTATAAAAATAATTATTTTCTTTTTTCAAAAAAAATATGTTTTTATAGTTTAGAACATGTATTTGACGTTTCATGAGGGATTTCTTGGATTAATAAATCATTTGAGACCAAATAAGGATCTTTTAGTTATTTCAGAACTAAAATTTCGATATGTAATAAAATTTAAAAATTTGAAAAATCTAGAACATACTATGGGAATCAATTGATCATGTCAACGAACTGTGTCACCTGACTATGTAATCTGACCATACCAACCATCGTTGGAACAAACAGTGGGTGTAACCATGCCATGTCAACCTTACATAAGAACAAATGTATAAAAATTGAATACTACCATGGTTGTTAACTGAATGTGCCACATAACATTGACAATCTATAATGGATCTTACTACGGATTCCAATAGATTATGTCACTTGATCATGTCAACCTACAACAGAACTGACCTTTAATACTGAATGTGAGTCAAAATATCTCATTTTGATCAATAACATGGTATATGGATCTCCAAATTAATAGATTATTATTTTTTGTAATATTTTAAAACTATATACATTTAGTTAGAAGAAATTAAAATTAGAATCGAACATTATAACTGAGAAAATTTATTTAATTCCACATATATTTTTAGTTATAATTGTGATGTTTTATATAATAATATTTATAATATATCATTAATATTACTTGAGTTATAGAAGATAATTTAAGTTGATTCATTATTATAGATAAAGATAATGGTATTGTTTAAATTTTATTCAAATTAAAAAGAATTTTATTCATCCAAGTTGAAGGATTGTTTTGTTTTTAAATATTTATATGTAATGATATCTAGTAATTTCCAAAATTGCCTACATGAAATCAGGAATGGGAATTATCAAACATAGTTTCATTGTAATTAGTTCACCTATATTAATCCTATACATAAATATATTATGTGAATATTATATATGGATATCCCTATGTGGTTAATTGATTATATATAAAATATTACAACAAGTTGATGTATTCTCTTTTTTGTGACATTTTAGTTTTCTATATGTTGCTTATTTATTATGGATATAAGAAGAGATTTTTTCATTATTTACATTAAAATAAAATAGAAACCATGAGAATTTGTTTTATATTGTTTTATGAGGAATTAGACATCATTCATGGGGTAATGATTTTTATGGTTATTCACATTGATTTTTCGGATGTTGAGATATTAAAATTCAAACTGTTTTAAATATATAAAGATTATTTTGAATATTATTAGGTTATTTTTTATGATTATTAATTATATTCATTAAATAATATTTTAATTATTCTAAACATGAAATCAATAGATTGTTAATTTAGATATTAATTGTCTATCTTTTCCTATAATATATACATGACCAAAGATCAAATTTAAATTTGGAATATAAATAGTCAGCATCACATGATTTAAAGAGCATTCCAAGGAATTTATTATCATATTTTATAGATATATTTACTCCCGTAATATTTTTTTGTTAACATAATTTTTATTTATCATTTAATTATTTTCATTATCATTGAAAAACTATAATATTCCTCCACGTAATGTTTTTATCATTTGAATTTATGAAGGATATTCGTGGATTGTTTTTTGGATAAAACAATTATCAATATTTTAGTGGATTAAAAAAAGTAATGAAAATAAAGAGTTGAGATATGTCACACATGTTTTATATGATGTGAAACATAGTATAAAACTGAGTTCTATAAATCCATCAATCTTCATCATTCTAAAATTACACTATTGGATACTTGACCATAAATATTTGAATATCTAGAAGGCCGTAAGCACTACCTGATTCATTTTACAGCATCTTCAGTAGTAATTATTCTATAGTATAATCTATTTTTATTAATTATTTGTACTATAACATTCTAGGTTGTGTTACCTACACATTTCTCATCATTCAAAGGGTTTTACTACCATAAAAAATTTATATCTGGGTTTGTTCTATCCCTTGAATATAGGTTTTAGTCTATTACTATAGAAAATAGATTTCACCTTAACTTGTATAACAGAATAAGAAAGGAATAATACAATATGAGCATGTGTTTTTTATATACCCATCAAGGACTATGTTCCTCTAGACCCCTGATATTGAAGATGATATTGTAGTTCATATGAATGTCAAGGTTGGGTTTACACCTATAAAATATTGTGTTAGGTTATCTGCCCTAAAATATTGGTTTTCATCAATACCTTGAAATGTAAAGTGGTTAGGATTGAGCATATAAAATTATAGGATGGGTCATATAGTACAAAAGTGTGGCATATTTCACTGAACTCATAAAAGATATGGGAATTGGTTTGAACATTCAGGTGTGAAAAAATAATATGTAAAGAGTTATCACTCTCCTTAAAAAGTGATATATCGTAGTCGGTGTCATCACTCTCAGTTCATGAGAGGGGTGAAGAGAAGAGGAAGATCATTTATATATTAAATACTATAAAAACCTCTTTTGTTCATATTTTATTTTATTTACTTTTCATTTCCCTCCCATTTTTTATATCATTGTTGTTGAGTTTTTTAAAATTTGGAAAAATCAATTTTTTTTGGAATGTTTATATAATGATTGATTATATAAAGAAATTCCATTAACCACCCCCTACTTTTCCATTACCATATCCAATCTAGGACCTCAAAAACATACATCGTAACTTTTTAATTAAATTTGAACAATAATGGTAACATTAACGATAAAAAACAAATCAAGGCAGATTCATGGAAAAGTTAATAAATAAAAAACAATTAAACTCCTTTTTTATCAATTCATATGAACCGTATATGTAAGACATAAAGAATATAAAAAACATTTTATAAGTATATTTTTTCATTATCAAGATATCACATCAATATTGATTAATATAAACCAAATAACCCTAAAAACATCCAACATGAAATACATGTATTTAATGGGAAGATTAAAAAACATAATAAATTGAATAAAAAAATTAACAAAGGATCAAATATTTAAAAAATTATTAATATAAACATTAATCACTATAATTTTATTGTTTATCTAGGTATATGTAATAAAATTTTAGTAAATAATTCATGTAAGAGACATTTCTTCTAAAACCTAATTTAAAATCTCTGATGTTTTCTTTTCATCTATTTCTCTCCAATAAAAATATTCAATTATTGTTGTTTTTCTCAAATATGAAATAATTTTTTAATTTAAAATTATTATATATTTTACATTCAATATAATTTTTTATAGATAAATAATTTTTGTGTGTTCCTATATGATTTAGTTTTATCATTATTCACAAAAGTTTGAAAAGATTGTTTTTATAAAATTTACCACATTATCTAATTTTCCAATAAATATTTAGTTTAATTGTTATGATGGGAAAATTCTTATTTTAATGGATTATAAACATAATTATATTATAATTGTACTATGAATTATTCAGTTTTCTATATTATCAAAGGACAAGAATATTTATTCTTATTTATTTTGTGAAAACAGACATTGATTTAGGGTTTCGACTCAAATTTCAGTTTATGTGAGATTTATGATTGAAATGAAGACTTCCAAAAGATATGTTCAGGTTATAGTACCATGAAATATATATTTTTTGGTGGGTATGCCTCAAATATTTCTATATAGTTCATTGGTTTATGATTTATATTCCAGTAATAAAATGTCGGAATTATCTAAATTCATTATTCTTATTAAATGTGGGATATAAAATGGTAATTTTAAAAGGGATTTTGAAATAATTCCACAAATAAAAACATGTTTTTCCATTGAATTCTATAATTGTTTCTCTAGTTATTGACATAATGAATTTTCTTGCTCTATGATACTATAATATGATCCTTAAAATTAATTACCATTTTAATTTTCTATGCAAAAAAGTTGGGGGCCTATAAGTTTTATTTACCAAACATAAAACCATGAAGTTTTTGTACAATATATCTACCTATAAAATTATTTATAGGTCTCTATTTATATACATAAATGAAACAATTTTATAAGAAAACTATATAAATAGTTATTAAAAATTCTTCATATATTGACAGCAATGTGATCATGACCTCAAAATGTTTTCCAATGATTTTATAGATCTTTCTATCTATCCATCAGCATGTGGATGGCAGGAAGTGATGAAATTAAGTTTAATACAAAACAAATTCTAATTAATATTCAATAATAATGATGTAAATTAGAGATAAAAATTTGGTAAAATTGAAATATGTTCACCCTGATTTTTTAAATCTTAATTAATATATATCCTTATGAGGTAGTCATTTGGTAAATTTATCTTATAGTGGGAAATGTAAAAATTTGGAATGTTGATCAATAATAACCCTTATTTCATCATTCTTTCCTGGAGCCTTTGGTATACCTATAAAAAATTACATAGTAATGTTGTCCAATTTACATATTAGTATATGAATAGGTTGCATTACTCCTCTATAATTTTATCTCTTAGCCTTTACCTTTTTGAAAACCAAGCTTATGGATACATAATCATTGATTTCCTATTTTCGGTTATCCAATGAAATATGTTCCCCGAAATCACTAACCATTTTAATGGTATGAGGGTGTATATAGAAATTCAAGATATTAGAATCATATTATTATTATTTATTTAGTTATGGTATTTATTAAACACATAGTATTTTTCAAATTTCATGATTCCATCTTATCAAGTAAATTATACAAATTTTCCATCATTAAAGAATTATATTTTCTTCTAAAAATTTTCATCAATAGAATGTAATCATTTTTATCTTTTCCAATAAATTTAGAATCACAATAATATTAAAAAGGATTGATTTCTCCCCTTGTATAAAAATTCTTATATCCATCTTTACTAACTTTTTGGACATAGGATCACTATCAATCATTGTTTGGGTTATAAGTCCATTAACATTCATGCTAAATGCATCTACTACATTATTTTCCATCTCGGGTGGTACTATTTTAGAATATCATAATCTTTGATGGGATTTATCCATTTTATTTTACTCGTGATGGTTAAATTCTATGAAATGATGTATTTTAGGCTCTTAAGGTCTATATATATCATATATTTCACCGTAGAGATGGTGTATCCATATAATCTAAGAAGATATAACATTTTTCAACAAAATATCATATTTTGTATAGTTCTACTCATGATTCCGTAATTAAGAGTATAAATGGACACTAACGTTGTAATTTTTCAAAAGGACCCAACAATTTCACATCATTAATGAATCACTATATTTTACAGGTCAATCATTTCATGATCATATATTTAAAATCTATGAACTGACCAATATAATCTTAGATTCATAAAAAATATCTTTCCATTACATTTTCAATATGAACATAACTTCATTTAATGTAATCCTGGATAAAATAATTATCCAATAATAAAAAACTTCTAAATAAATCATTGATAGTAACATTCTAAAATAATGAAACTATTAACCTTAGTAATGATATTTGGTTTAAGAAATTTTCTAACTACCATTGTCAGTGAATGATAAACTAATATTCTAAGCACTGTGATAATATGGACATGAAAAGAATCTTCTTAATGTGATGGTTTTTAATTGATATATTTAACATATAACTAATTTATTGTATAGGTCCCAAAAAATAATTTCAAGTGATTCTCATGGTCCTCATAAATCATCAAACAAATCAATATATAATTAATTAATACATATATAAAATTATCAGGATATTAATTTAATACAATATTCATTGGATCTATAAAAATTGATAGATAATTCGTCAATCCAAATGGAATTAATATAAACTCATAATTTTTATACCTTTTTTGGAATGGGTTTCTTCTTTACCCATAATTGAGGATAACCGTGTCAAAATTCAGTATATAATAATATTGATATCTATGAAGTTGATCAAATAATTCGTCAATATGGAATGTAATATACATGTTATTTATCAAAATTTAATTGATCATTCATTAATATATTTAAATCCTCATGGATCCAACCTTATTCATAATTTAGAATACAAGGGATCCCTATTTTGAAACACTCAGGTGAAAAAACCCCATATAGCATAACTCCTATAGTTGTTTCCCCAAATCCACTAATTTTACAGTAACCATTGAATAGGGTGTCATTGATACTGTTCAATCATCAAAGATTAATTTAATGGAAATGATTAATTCACACTCTATTAGAGTTTTTGGTATTAAAATAGGAAATACATCGATCTATTACTGTATCAAAGGTACATTCACAATTTTAATGTCACTATATCTATTTATAGATTATGTTTTCTCTTCTAACATAAGAAACATATTTTGATGTATTATTTTGGGTGGGTCTAGACATTACCCATAAGATGATATCCATGTTCTAATGATAAGGAATTCTGCATATTCATCTTGAATCTTAATTTCCTTCTCCATTCAATAAAATTTTACACCATTTTTAAGTAAAATTTCCCATAATAAGGATTATATTGATGTCAACCATTGGTATGATGATGATGTATTCAAATATTTCAAATTTATGTTACATAATTGGAACTTGATAACACATCATTATTGTAGTGATTTTTTTATTATGATATTTGAATTGAAACTCCCTTAATATGGTGCCAGGTTAATACCTAATTTTCCTTAAAAATATGTTTAATATAAAAGTGTGTAAATATCTTGAATTAAATATATATTTTTCAAAATTTAGGTAAGGATTAAATTATATTCCACCACATTATAGTTAACTCCCACCATATCTTATGTGATCACATAAACAGTGATATCTCCTCTTAGCCTCTTCCGTAATATATTCGAAAGATATATGTTCTATTACAATGAATAAAGATCAATTTATTCCTAATTAAATAACAAGAAATCATTTATTGGTTTCTTCCCCTTCCATAAATTATATAGATGACCATTATTTCCACAAATGAAATAAATTCGTATTCCCTTAAAATATTTTCTTGGATATTTCATCCAACTATTTCATAATGATAGAAATTTGTTCATATTTTTTTCTTCTTTGATAAATTTCCCTTTCATGGTGTTTAGATGACATATTCCTCTCTTGATTCTCATTGAATATATATTATATGGATTAATTATTCCCTTTTTAGTGTGTAAAACTATTTCATCCTACGATGAAATATTTTGAGAAACTTGTTTCTTTTAATGTTTTATATTATTGCCTTCAAAAAAATGATAAAACATGAATTAAATACAGTATGTGTAATATATATAATATCTTACTGGTCTTCTATGCCTATCTTTATACTCTACATCACTTTCATTATAATTTTTTTAATGAAAATTTATCTTAATTGATTTTGTTTCATGAGGGTAATATATTTTCAATAAAAAATTCATTAAAGGTTCTCAATTCCAAGTGTTCATTTTCATATTCATACTTAGTATTCTAGATAAATGATAATGAATATTAAACCTCACATTTGAGAAAAAAATTATAATTATAATTTTTTGTTTTTATTAACATACCAAGGCCATAAATATATTTTCAAGGGAAATAATACATTTCCAATATTCTAATGGATTAATAGTCCAACTAAATTATGGGTGATTTTATTTCATTAATTATCCCAACATATGAGAATAATTATGTGGAATAAAAGGTTACTCCATCTGGGTAATATTTTTTTCATAACATAAAAAATCTATTATAATATATCCAGGATCTATTCAGTTCCAATACGATATGTATTTTCATTATTAGTAGGAATGTTTCTATATTTACCATGAGTGTTATTTCATCCAAAAACCATTTTAAAAAATAAAATACACTATATTTTTTCTTTATATCATCGCATGTAATTAGTAATTCTAAATATCATATATCATAAATGAATATTTATTCATTATTTACTGAAAAAACCATAAATTTCCTTCTTTTGGAATATATTTACATCAATTTTTTTAAAATCCTACATTGTGGTTAACAATGTAAATTTGAATATCCTATGTGTATCCCTCAGGATTGTAATACTAGATGTAATGTAAGGCTCATTTTTATATACTATGTGATGGTAAATTCAAATCCCATTGATACCTTTTCATATATATAACTCCTAGGTAAATCTCTTCCAGAACCAAGTCCACTTGTAATATTGATATAGTGATGTATTGGTATGAAAAACTAAAAAATAAATACCTTACCAAAAATAGAGGATATTATTCCACAATTTAACATATCCCTAGTGTCTATAATAGTGATATGTTCACTGCAGTATTTCTTCATAAATTTAGTTCTAATAGTTTCTAAAAATATCCTCTGATAGAAACTATAACATCCACAACTCGAGTATACTAGTGAGGGTGTATACTTTATTACATTGGAATATATATAATAGGCCTAATCTTAAAGGACCAATCATTTTAATATTATTTTAGATCTACATACATAAATTATACTTATTTGACATTAAGATAAAATTTAAATCATAGAAATAAAAAACATTTGGAATCCTTGAAATAATTCAATGAATTATACATCACATCATAGGGAATTGGAAAAAATATGGTTGAGATAAAATTCTTGGTAAACGTTATCTACACTAGAATCTACCATATGTAGATAACTCATAATAAATTAGGAAATGTAATAAATAATACGATCATTTAATATATCCATGGAAAATGCTAAGGAAGAAATATTATGGATAATAATAAATGAAATTTTTGATGAAGGAAATGATTAATATTATATGTCTTGATCTCAGTCATCATGATATCAATATCATTCATACCTTCAGCCAATGTAGTTCAAAACCATGTATAAAAACAAAATTAATTATTCCACCTAATTTGTCTCATGTGATTGTTCATCTTATTTATGGAATATATAATATCATGATCTACCCATCACATCATGTCAAATTATTTCTTCATATATCGAATAATCAATTTTGATCAGGAATAATAATCATTATATATAAATATACGTATTTAGTAAAGAATACAAATTATAAATATTTCCATATCCAACCAAATAACTCACAAATAAAAATACTCTATATGGAAGAGATATATGGTTTAATAAATGAGAATATCTATAATAAATAATATGTGTATTTAAAATAAATGTAATATCTAATGATCATCAGAATGTTACAGTTTTAAAACAATATAAGTACTACAAATTTAGTAATAGATAAGATATGATCATTGATTAAACAATATTATTGATTTTGTAATAAAATCATGTACCTTGGAAGAATAAAGTGGGTGGAAAAAAATATTAAAATATGATTATCCTAAAATATTTTTCATTGTTAAACCATTGAAAATATATAGAATCAAATATATTTCATAAAACAGTTATAGGAGTGGTATGTCCATCTTTTTTGTATATATTTAAAAATTCATTTTGGTTTTTTACAAGGAAATAGAAAATTGAACCTACTGAAAAAAATGATTAAATATTAATTTAAATCCTCTTTAAATTTAATGTATAAAATAATATTTTATTAATAAATCAGTTTTAGGCAGACATTAGTAAAAAAACTAAAAAATGTAGAAATGAATGAAAAATATATCTTATTAAAAGATAAATAATATCAGTACTTATCTTTTAAACAATTCATTGTTAGATTCAATTACTAATACGAGGAAGATTTTGAATAAAATAAAAAATCTTATTAAATAACATGGGGAAAAGATAATGATGGGAACTTGAGAAAGATAAATTATTTGATTACTTCAACCAGAAATGAAAGTAATCCAAATAGAATTTGTGATACTAAAATACATTCTTAAAAAAATGGAACCATTTAACTTGTAATCCCAAAAATGAATCGATGAGAATTCAAACATTACTCATTGATAATAAATAGTAATTTATTTAATATATATCAAATGGGTATAATATACACCATATAAAATTAAATAGGCGTATAATCATAAATATAACTCAATGGAGTCTAAACAAGGATGAAATCAAATACCTCATGATTCCAATTTGTTGAAAATCAATTAAAATTTAATATAATGGATTTCAAAGTAAATTTAATCCATCTACAACCATGTTCATATTTATAAAATCATATATATTTTTTAAAACATCTTACCCTCAGTTCATTAATAATTGTTATTATAAAAAAAAATTCAACTGTTGACTACTTCATTTTATCATGAATGTTTTTTCATTGATGTTCTTATTATTAAGAATTATATATAGATAAATTACCTAAATTATTATATTATAGTTATAACAATCAAATTTACTTTAAAGATACATTTCTAGAATGACTATTTAATGTTGGACATGGAAAATTTAACAGATAGCTTCAAGGAGATTATAGGATTTATGTATGAATGAGTGGTGATATCACTCCGTTATTTGGTGAAATTGAAATTAAATGGATGATATATTAATTTAAAGAAAATAATACCTTCCATATATAACATATATATTCATTATTTCAATCATTATGACTATCCATGGGAGTTGGTGATAAAAACCAAATTTGATCTATTTTGGAGGTGGTAGTCCATTGTATACATGAGAGGTGGATTTGATTTATAGAAACCCTATCCACTATCATAAAATGTTACATGATTATTATTATAAATAAAAATATGGATTATAATCCATGTATCGCAATGTCTAGTGTCCTGAAGACAAGGTACATAAAACTGAAAACATGGAACAAAATAAAACATGTATTTATTTAATCTTCTTACAGACATCCTAAAATACACTGTGATCAAACATATTCATAGGATAATCTAGGGATAACATGATAAAATGGATGAGCTAAAATACCATCTACGTAATAAGCATAAAAATAATTATAGAACATGGGTTTTAAATCATAATTATACAAAAAGGCATAGAACTTCATTATACATAATAAATCATAACATATAGAACATGGTATCAAATAGTCATTGATTCATAGTAGTGAATCGGAAACCTAAAACATTTATTTTTCTTGATTCAAATATGTTTTCACATAGTGGATCATGAGTCAATTATTGTTGCACATAGAAGAGAATGAGTCAAGGATAACCACAAAGACCATTTCAAATAACGTCTCATGAGACAAAAAAATTACTCAATGCATTAGAGTGCTATCTGGGAACACCAATAATGGCATGTTCATTAATATGTGTCCCACATGAAGAATAATTCATAAAAAATAAAATTAAATCATAAGTGCTATCCATGGAAAGAAATTGGTTCCATAATCATTTAATAAGGAATGAAATAGTTATATCATAAAATTTACCCTGAAAGAATGAATTTCAAACATACATGGAAATTAATTAAGAAAATGGGAATATATAATGATAAATAGTGTCTATATGATAAGAAATAATTTTAAAAGATTGTTTTAGATACCTTAAAACACAAACATTTTAATGCAGCTTAAGGAAAACATTAAAGACCACTTGATGAAGAAAAGATAAAAAAACATTCATATAAAACTAGGAGTAAACCATGAATATTTTCATAAAAAATATTGATTTTATAAATAGAAATGTATCCTAAAATATATCATGGATAAAACTAGAAAATGGGTAAAAATTTTGGAAGTTACCTTAAACCGGGATTGCTTTTCACGAAGAATTGAGTAGAGAACCTTTTAAAAATATGAATATCGCCAAAAATGATGAATGGATCATGATGAATCAGTTATGAATATATAAATACATTTACAAGATATAAATTAAAATAAAAGATAAATTAAATTAGGTAAAATTAGTTTTAGAATAAACCGAAGGAATAAAGGAAGTGTTTATTAGTGAAATTAATTTGTGTAAAATTCATTTATTAATTTAATTAATTCCATTTTTTTATTATGAAATTCAATTTCATCAATTGGGAGTGTTGATTTATATTGTTTTCATTATAATTTTACTTGTATATGTGTATATAAAAATTATGAATAATGATTATAGTTGACCAAAAATTTAATATATATGTTATTAATGGTCTTATATAATATCAAAATAATATTATATTTCCACAATTGGGGATGATTCTTTGAATAATTCATTAATGAATAACACTTTGATTTTAATGAGTGGTTTTCATCACAATGAACTTATTTTGAATTATAAATTAATACCATTTATAAAATATTCTTCCAAAACATTACATAGCATATATTACATATATTATAATCTTGTTCAACCATAAAATATTTTCTTGGGCCATAATTGAAGATGTTATTTAAAATAGAAACCCCATTATCCTTGATTGAGATAGGTTAACAAATCTTAGATCATGTTTCATTTTCTTGTTTAAATGGAGGAGAAAAGATATATAATGATAAATTATTCCATTATCATAAAAAATTATATTATATATATGTTAATATAGTTTCCATTACTTTTAGATGAGGATAGTTGAGAATTGAAAAGGAAGTAAAGGGACATGAAAAGAAATTGAATGAAAATAGAAGGGGATTTTAGCTCGTGATTCCTTCCTTTTTTAGAGCCTATATAAGGGGTTAGTTTTTGGTGTTTTGTTAACAAAAAAAATTTCCTAGTAATTGTGGAGTGTTTTGGTATGATTATTGGATAAAATATAGAAATCTCTCAGGGATTGAGAGGTATAATGAGAAGAGGGGGTGAGGGGTGGTATTTATAGTGGAGGAGAGGATGGTTTTCCATTATTTTAATTAGTATTTTATTATTTTGTTCAAAAAAGAATATAGTGTTATTTATTGTGACAAAAAATAGTAATTTGTTCATTTGAGTTTGAAACAATGTTTTATTCCTTAGTATAAAATCATACATGACTCAATAATTCATGTATTTAGCATTTATTATAATAAATTATTGCATTTTACAATCCACAAAAAAAATCATATATTTCAGAAAAATCCAAAAATTCACCCTAACCATATCTTGAAGTGTAGAATTAAAAATGGAACTGAATTTTTTGAAAATAATTTTCTAAATATGATAAATTTATGTTTTAATTAAATTTATTATTTATACAGTAAATTCAAAATTTAAAAATATATCTATGATTTAATAGTATGAAATTTTTTTAGTTCTCATAAAATTATCATATAATCAGAAGACATAAAAAAATTAATTTATTGATAAACTTTATGAAAATACAATTTATTATATATTATTAAATTTCTCATAGAATTTTAATTATATATTTATGAGATGAAAAAATAACATCAATTAATTAATATTTTTTAATATTATTTACATCATTATATTATGATATATTACATCATATATTAACATATAATATGGATAAATTTTATTTATTATTCTATTGGTGTGCTTTCTATTACACTGGGGGATTACAATTCACAAGGGTCACATTAATATTTTTAAGGTGAAGTTACTAAATATTTTTTTATATGTTCTATAACTACTAAAAATACTTTTTATTTCACTCAATAATCATTTAGAAAGCATTTATTAGGCTATTGATGTGATTTTATATGATTAACACTTATGACATAATTATAATAAAGGAATTACTTTGATAAAATTTTGGGTCATTACATACTTCTTATTTGATGTATAAGGAGGTAGAGAAATATAATTCCAAGAACATAATAAAATATAATTATAAGATCATTTCAAATTTAATAATATTGGAATCATTGAAACAAAATTTATGGTGGTAAAAAAAAATCTTAGTCAAGAAAATTACCTACTCTTAGAAGAACAACCTTTGGATCACTCATTAATGACATTGGAGTTGGACTTCTAGGATGAAAATTTCCTTTAAAATTAGAATATGTATTTTTTATAGATAATTTATCATGGTTTGTCCAAGATAATTGGAATGATATCTGTGAATATGTGAGGAGAGGGGGTTCCCTTTTGTAATTGTGGAGTTGTGTTTTCTTTAAATTCCCCATACTATTCTATAACTGGAAAGAACCCTTCAACACATGTTCCCCCAAAATTCATAAATAATGGGTTAATGATAAAATATGGACAATTAAAACCTCAAACACTATGATGAAACATGTTTTAAATATGTTATTTTCTTTTCCTCCAAGGAAAGTAAATTTTAATCATTGAATTTTAACCATGGTAATCAATTATATCCTTATGTAATTTTACCTATAATCATTAAAATTAAATTATCCTTATCAGATATTTCAGACACAATTATTCTAAATACGAAATATAAATTATCAAATAAAAAATATATTTTTTTTAAAAAATAAATTTTAACAGAAACACAAGTAAATGTTAAAAAATTAATAGTAACCATAGTAATTATTGAATTACAATTTCACTATTAATTATGATTAACAAATCACTTAAACATATTGAATATTACTTTTTATATTGATTCTAAATATAGAATACATTTTATCAAATTTAATTCAAATAAGTTATGGAATTTAATTTAAAATTATCCCCACCGTGACAATGTAAATCATGTTTTTAAGAAATGAATTTTTCATGTACTGTTTAATATTAAATTAACTATATGTCTAGAAATAATATTTAAATGGATTCAAATTAATATAATAAAACATATATTCAATTAATTTCATTATAATAATTCATTATTAATGATTATTTTAATTAATTAAAATGGATGGTCATTATAACTTTCAAAAAATTATGAAAAATTCCATTTTTTCGATCCAAATGATCTTATCATTGTTTCTATAAAATTAATAGTCAATAAATTGTTAATTAAATATATTATAATAAATTATTATTTTTTAAAGTTGGAGTATTTAAATATTAAATTTTAATTATTCAATAAATATTTCTTCTATTGTAAAATATAAAAAACTAAGTCTAGGTTTATTTGACCTAGTAAGATCAAAATATATATTTATCTGCAAAAATGAGATCTTTTTCAATGAAATTTTAATATTTCCGTTTTTATAGTTCTATTAATTTATATTTTTCACATACTATAAATGTGGATTATGTGTTATAGGACCCATTATTATTGTAATAACACCATATATTAGTTCAATTAAAACATATCCAAATGAAGTTTTGGAAAACAATGAAGCTCTTCTAAAAATACATAGATGTATTTATAAACTATAATAATGTCATCAATGACATGTTTTATCCCATATATTTCATAAATATACAAATGATTTTTGTTTTTTAATACCCATATAATTGAATTAATTTTAATTTGGAGTTAATGGTAAACATTTAATTGGTCATTGAATATAGGTTTACACTGGATATGAAACATGACATCCAAATCCTGAAATAAAATCTCAAATCTATATGGACTTATGTGCAATACATTCCAATGATCACATCAGTTTCTATTAAATTGGTAGTAATAAGATTTCCAAGAAACACATTCCACTAATCTTCTAGATTAGAGGATTTTTAGATTTGGTGTTCATTCATCATACCACTATGAATTTTCACAGATGCATAAATTTGTTGTCCATGGGGATATTATTTAACATTAATTAATACCTTACACAAATTTTTGTAATTAAAATAAATTATATCTAAACGATATATGGAATATTGAGTGTCCCTATTGATGAAAATGTGTTCCCTAAAACCAAATTGTGTTATATTTTTATTACCACTAAATGAATAAAATTTTTCATATACATGTGTTTGTATTTTAAAAATTTTGTAGATAATTCAACACTAACATTTTTATAGTAACTTCCTTAGATTAAATTTCATAATAATGGGTTACAGTAGATCCCATGGTATAATGAGAACCATAAGATGTTATGATGGTAATCATAAAGTAATGGAATATGGTCTAGTTACATTATTTGGATAGGACACAGATGAATTGTGACAATCAAGTCCATGGGGAACATAATCATTGTTATTTTTTCTCATGAAGTTATCACATTGTGATATATAGTAGTTGAGATCATGTGGAAAAATAACTTCAGGAACACCACATGATTCATGTGTCATTGGTTGTTCCATTCTATGTAAAAGTGTAATGGTATCCTAACTTATGATCATTAGTAATGTATGCCATTTATTTTCATCCATTTATGCAAGGTAAAAAACTAGGCAGTTATGTCATGGATAGGTAGTTTGTGTTGGGTACTTAATTGTTGTGATGGCATTGATTGAATGTTCAAGAAATTATTTTTCTCTTCTGAGTAACAATGTTTTTAGGATGTTTGTTGTGGATTTTAATTTTCCTAATCTCTAGAGGGTTCTTTATTGGTTTCTAGTCCCCACCCTTGGCCTGTGAATTTTATTCCTTGCTATTGAGATGAGGGCCTAGAGGGTCACATAATATAGTGCTTGGGAATCTTCACAATTCTGTTGAATTGGAATTTAGAATAAGGTGGAGGACACCACAGTTGTGGGTATTATCCATATTCGATTGATCACCATAGAATAAATAAATTCATTAATTATTCATTTCAAGAATAATTTGTTGATATTATTTATGACATAGATTTACAGGTGATTAATTAAATAAAAGGATAAATATTTTTCAAACGGATAGTAATTAAATATCTTTGGTTTGTTTAATATTATCAATATATTTGTGTCGAGTAAAAGAAACAAGTTTATCAAGTAATATATTTAATATATATGAATTTTACAGAAAATTTATAAATATTATTTAATGAATAATTTAGATTGTAATAAACAATTAATTATAATAATTATATAGTGGATTTATTTTACATGGAGGCTGGGAACCTAATACAGCTATTATAGTTATTCACTATAAAAGTGGAGATAGGCTTATTCCATATTGATTTTCACCCATTGTATTTGAGAGCCTCTCTCTCCTATTTAATACAAGATAGAGACTCTCTCAAAAAAATAATGATATTTTATTTCCCTCTTCTTGGATCGAAGACATTCGCTTGTGGTGATCTTAGCTATGTCAATGTAAACATTGGGAAACCATGATAACACTCGTATTTTGACAAACAAAGGAAAATTATATTCAAGCAGTGTGTGTGGAAAGTCTTGAGGGCATTAAAATCGGATTCTTCATGCAACTGTTTCAATCCCCTTGAAACAGACATGCATGCATCAGATCCGAACAAGGTAAATGATCCTTATAATTTTCTTCTCTCTTTAAACCATGGGTAGTCCTTATACCATACCAGGATATGATCACCAGTGTCAATAATGTTACATCACTCCAATGATGCATAATTTAATATTCCATGACCATCATCTTTCATTTCCCATCTGAATACCTAATATTTGCATCATAGGGACATGTTTTTTCTCTGAGTTAAAGGAGAAATTATATTGTCTTAAATTTAAATCAAGGGTGTTAAAATTATTCCAACGAATCTAACCACATGTTGATCTATTTCTGAAAGGTTGAGTAATGACCATTTGAATATTTTTAAATGTATTGACATCATGTTGAATTTATTTTTTTATTTATATTATTTAATTTTATTCTTGAAGAAAATGATTTTAATTTATTTTTGTTCTTCAATATAGTAGAATCCGACCATGTTTTGGCTGGAAACTAGTCATCATAAATATTTTTGTGGAGAATAATTATTAGAGGAAAATTATATTTGATATTTTTATATATTAAATTAATTTTCTTCTAATAAAATAATATTTTAGGTTAGGGTTGGTAAAATTTTTGCATAAACATTTCTAAAAGTCCATTAGACTTGAAATGTTGGTAAATGGGTTTTAGTAAAAAATGAATAATCATGTATCCTTGTCTCCTCCCTCAAGAAACCCTTGGGCATCCACCATTTTTTAAGTTCCGCAGCATGTCTTCTCCCCACCAATCGCTTCCACCCTATGTGCCTCACCAAATTCACACATTTTCCTCAATCAGAGCCATAATGGGAGCTACACACCACGCCATCCAAGGAGAGATGCACCATCTTGAGCCTTCCACTGCCCTCGATCAAAGCTGATATAGGGGCTTTCTATCATTCCTTCATCTAGGATCATCATGTTGTGATCAACCTGTAGGCCACTACTTCCACACCGATCTTCCCCAACCACCATGTTCGAGCTCGCTGCACCACCCTAGACTAACTCCCTCATCACAAGTTGCACCACCATGACATAGTGTGATCCATTCTGAGTTCGTTGGTGCCTAGATCTATCATATTAAAACCCTATCCTGCCCCATACCTCCCTTATCCGGGATGAAATGCCACGGGGTGTCACTAGACCATCTACATATGTTTCGGTCAAGCTATATTCCTTCTGCAATATAGCCCAGCTCCAGTAAAACACCAATGTTATAGTCTTCAGTCCTACCATACCATTTTCTCAACTGGAGGTAAACCAAATATATTAATTTTATTAATTTTATTTTTTTATTAAGGAAAATTAATTTTAATTAATTTTTGTTTTTAAAAATAAGTGAATTTGAATCATTAATTTAATTTTATCTTTAAATTAAAATAATGGTTTGATTTAATTTAAGATTAACAATTAATAAAATAAATATTTGACCTTATAAATAAATTGTTCAAATTCATTTAAATTTTTAGAATAGCCTCTTAATAATTAAATTTTTTACATTATAATTTTTGTTTCACATTATTTTATAATGACTTCCCTTGATCCAGTGGCCAACCGATTCATGTTTGGATTTTATTTATTTAATTATCTATTAGATGTGAGAAATGATTATGAAAATTAATTAGATAAATGATATTTTCAAATCATCTTTTACTATATATATGTTTAAGGCCATGCACATCTGATGCACCTAATTTACTTTGTACACCTAGACCCCATGGCCTAGGTGGGAGTATATTTGTAAAATAGATGATTGCTTCCCATGATGCGGACATGGTCGGGTGGAGGCAGTAATCCAGATATGATCGGAGAACATTGAACATGGGAAAGCTACAATACGAGTCATGTGTAGACTCTAGTAGGGAACACCCTATGTCATGATTGATCTATTACGGAATGATCATATAGAAATGCTCAACGCCAGTCAGATTGAATTATTTTCATTTAAACAACATTTATTGTTTTCTGTAGATTCATGATAATTGCTTGATCACTTAAAATAACAAAATGATAGAATTCATAATGATGTAAAATAATATTTTTCCTTTTCTATTAATTTGTTACTATGACAACCTACTTTGAATATTTGAAATAGATATGGATTATATTAATCAACAAATATGAATATTCCTCAAATATATATTAAGACTTATTTCATTCCATTACTCACATACGAACAAAACCATGTGTTTGGGATGCTAATTAGCCATAGGGGTGAGTGTCTCTTAATACTTTGGCTTTCTCAAGAGAGAATTGGCTCGACATAACAAAAGTGAGCAGTGACAATTTATCCATAGATAACATGCTATTACATTAGTGGCAATGTGTATAGGTAATCATGTCATGATTCCAATAAGCTTGTACATTATTCAAAATAAAAATGAAATGTCAGTTTAAGTGGTTCCATATCATTGTTCCTACAGTGAAACTCTCTATGTAGTGGTGTACCCATAGAATATAGTCTATAGGGAATATTTCAAGGACACATTACACATGAATACTCAAGAGACGTAGTATTATAAATCAAATAGTGATGGTTATTGAGGTTTGATAAAATAATTGATGACATTTAAATGATATAATAATAATTAATCAAATTTATAAAAGGTAATAAATACAATGTAATTTCATCTAATATCTATCTAGTGTAGATCATAAATGGAAATCACCAACACCACATGTTCATTATCATTACGATCAATTTTGGATAAATAAAATATCAGGATGGGAAATAATTTTTAATAGTGTTACATTAGATTTTTAATAGTACTACAGGAAGAAATGAATCTATGTTTGAGGGAATCCTATGTTCTTAATTAGACTCAATAGATAGATTGTAAGGTCAAAATATATGAATAGAAACAATCATTTAGAGGATGCACTAGTTGTTCAGTGAATCAGAATTTCATCCATGCTCAGCCAATTGATTAAAATAAATGAGGAAGAGGATGCCTAAAAAATTCTTTCACATCTACAAGAATTATAGTAGGAGTGATTAAGGCATAAAAATTATGCGATCTATAGTTCCATTTATATGTTCAAGCTATCATAAAGGAACCAACCGGGTCCTAATGTACTCATGATGATTGTGTAAATTGAGAGGCTTGAAGCCCATGGTTTCCAATTGAACCATGAACTAGAAATAGATATCATATGTGTCTCATTAACACCATTATTTTCATCTTATATTATAATTTATAACCTGAATTGTATGAGAAATTATCCCATGATCATTTTGGCATTATTTATCCAAGCTGAGAAGGATATGAAAAATAACAATACATTTGTACTTATGGTGAACAAGACACAAAAGGTGTAGGAAAATAGGTATAAGGTCAAGTCAATAATAAAGACATTAATGAATTATCCTATATAGAATCCAATGATATAGGGACAGATCAATTACTTGTAGGTTTTCTTCTTTGGATGTGGAATGAAATGCCACAAGATGACAAATTACAATGCTATGAAGAAGAAGCAAGTTGATGCATCAACATTAGGTATTTTTTTCAGTGAATAAAATCTATCATAAACTACACATTGTCTATTGGATATAGCATGTGGATCACATATTTGTTTTAATGTACAAGATCCATGTAGGGTTATCAAGATAGGAAAAAGTTAAGTATATCTCCAATCTATGAATGGTGAAAGTCTATCAGGCTTGGAAGTGGGAGAATATCACCTCACATTGCCCAGTGGTATGTTTCTTGTTTTAAATAACTTTTATTATGTACCTTCTCTAACCAAAAACATAATCTAGATGTTAGGATCGGATGATATGAGAGTTTATTTCTTGTGGGGATATAAATTTTGTCTATTTTAGAAGGATAACATATGTTATGGTATGGAACATAGTACCAATTATTTATATAAATATGATCACAAAAATCAAGTAATGAAAATCAGTGACAAGACTAGTGAGTTAGACTCATATATAACCCTTATATGGTACTTCATTCTATTTCATGTAAAAAAGTATTGATTAAAAATTATATCAAGTCGTGTATTTAGACTCAGTGTACTTAAAAACCTTGGATGTTTGTCAATCTTGTTTATAAGGGAAAATATCTGAATCACCTTTATCTGGGAATGGAGAAAGATACATCGTTTCACTTTGATTAATACATACTTATGTATGCGGACTATTTCTAGTAGAGTAAATGGGTAGCTTTTTGTAATTTATTACCTTTACTGATGACTATAGTTGAAATGGATATATCTACTTAATTCAGTATTAGTCTGATTCCTTTTGGATATTTATTTTATACCAACATAAAGTATAAAACAATATTTGTAAGATGATAAAGGGAATTTTCTCTGACCATGGCATAGTGTATTCTAAAAATTCATTTATTGATCACTTGATGAATTATGGGATTGTATTCCAACACACTTCTCCTTGTACACCACAGTGGAATGGTGTTTGTGAAAGGAGGAATAAGACCATGCTTGGCATGGTTAGATCAATGATGAGTCATGCAATTCCTCCATTATCCTTTTGGGTATATTCTTTGAAAACAATATAATACACCCATAACTATGTGCCAACTAAATCTAGATATGGGATTCTATATGAGATAGGGTATGGAAAGAAACCAAGTTTGTCACATAGACGTGTATATGGATGTGGTTATTTTCTCCAGACTTTACCTAGTGAAAATTTGGAATCTCAAAGAACAAATTTCATCTTTAGATGTTATTATAATGAAAAAAAAGTATATTGCCCATAAAACCCTTCAGATATAAAAGTGATTGTCGGAAAAAAGCAACATATATTTAAGGAACTAATTTTAACAGAAAAAGTAGGAGTAAGATTTACTTCATTAAAGTTAATGCATCAGATGCAGAAGAATTGGAAGGGGGAGAATCTCCACAAGAGTGAGTGGAAGAAGAAGTGGATCCCAAGACACAAATACTACATAAGTCTACTCAGTAGGATAGAGAACTAGAGCACTATAATTTTCTTGTTACCAAGTCAGTTGAAACATTACTCCTTGAGGATGGTGAACCACTAACATACAAGGAAGTAGTAGTTGACAAAGATGTTGCAAAATATCAACATTCCATGCATTATAAAATGGAGTCCACGTACAAAAATTAGTTTCTAATTTTGGTAGACCCTCTAGCTAATGTTAAACCAGTTTGGAGAATATAGGTATTCAAAAAGAAGATAGACCTTGAGATTACGGTTAATACTTATATAGAATGACTGGTTGTGAAGGGTTTCAGACAATGTCAAAGAATTAACTATGGTAAAATGTTATAGCTTATAGAAATAATAAAATCCATCAGAGTATAGAAAGTAATAGCAACTTATAATTATTATGAGATTTTGAAAACAGATGTCAGAAATAATTATGAGAATTGTATGTTGGATGAAGAAGTAAATATGAATCAACCCCAAGGGTTCGTTAATTCAAAGAATGAAAATAATTTTTTAAACATGCAGAGATCCATTTAATTATTGATGTTGTAATCTCAATAATGGAATGTCTATTTTCATGAACCCATACGAGAATTTGGTTTTTCCAAAAATGAAAGTGATCACTGTGTCTATAAAATGATATATTGGAATTACATTGTTTTAATATTATTATATGTTGATGAAATATTAGTTATAGGATTTCAAGTGAATATCTTACAACCAGTAAGGATTTTGTTAATTTAATGTTTCTCCATAATATACATAGGTGAAGTAGCCTACATTTTAGTGATCAATATCTATCATGATAGATCTAAAATTACCCTTAGACTAAGTCAATGTACAAACATTGACAATATACTCAAAAGGTATTGTATGCAACAATCCAATAGATGTTTCTTGCCTATGTCATGTGGTATTAATCTCACTATGAAAATGTTTCCACAAATAGAGGAGGTTATTAACATAATGGGTAGAATCCATTTTTCCTTAGCAGTGGGTTTTATCATGTATTCCATGATATATAACAGGTTCGATGTTTCATTTTCATTAAGCATGGTGGGAGTATATCAGGATAATCTAGGAGAGGTTAATTGGAAAACTATTAAAACTATCCTAAAGTACATAATGTATACAAAGGATATTTTTATGGTGTATGGAGTAGATACGGAACATGTAGTGAGGGGATTTACTTGTGCTAGTTTCTAGACAGATCACAATGAACTAAAATTGAAGTCAGGTTACATATTTTTCTTAAATGGTGCAGTTGTGGGCTAGAAAATCTTGCAGCAATTGGTGGTTTCCATTATCCTACATAATATATGTATATATAATATTGTGATTAAAATAAGGATGTATTCTAGATACATATATTTTTCTCAAACATTGGTGTTGTGTGTAGCAGTGCAGAGGTTGTTCATGTTTATTGTGACAATTTTACTGTAGTAGTGCTTGGAAAGGATCCCATGTCTCATTGGAGGATAAGAAATATACATAATAAATTTAATCTCTTGAGGTATTTTACATATATAGGTGAAGTTGAATACATTAGAGTATCCATAGAGGAAAACATGGAAGACCCCTTGACTAATGAAATTTCTCAGCAAAATCCTGATTCTCATGTGGGGGTAGTGGATTGAGACTCATCAGATGTTGGCTATAGTGCATGTGGGAGTGTTGAATGTGGGTGAAATAGATCCAACATGTGTTATACGTTGATTACAACTACATGTATGATGTTTTTTATATACTTGTGTTTTTATTCATATAATAGTGTAGATACTCTTGCATCATCTATTATTATGGTAATGTCCTTAGATTAAATGTCGTATCTAAGGGTTATAGTAGATCCAAAGATATAATGACAACTAATAGATGTTATGACAGTAATCCTAAGGTAATTTTATATGGTCCTATTACATAATTATGCTTGTACATATATTATGGGAAACTATAAGGTGTTGGGGCTCATTTTAATTGAGACTTATTCTCATTAAGTTTGCACATGTTGATCATCAGTAGTTGAGATCATGAGGACAGACCCACTAATAGGAACACCACATGTGTTATGTGTCAATGGTTTTCGGTATCTTTGGACATGTATAATGGTCTTTTTACCTGATATCATTATCAATGTATTTAATTTTATTTTATACATTTATTCAAGGATAAAACCAAGGAAATGAATCTGTGTTGAGGTAGTTTGTGTTGGGTATGTCATTGGTGATGTGAAATATATTGAATAATCAAGAAAGGAATTTTCCCTTATGATTTTTGGATGATATGTCTCATGTATAGTTGATTATGATAGTAGCACCTTCATTAAATCTATTGTCATTGTAGTTAAAGGTAAGACCGTCTGTACAGATCAACAAATAAAAAAATAGAAAAAAAGAGGATAATGACACTAGTTCGAATTCTTCTTTATTGAGATATCAATGATGAATATATTTCATTACACAGACTATGTTAATTTTAATGTAGTCATTGCTTTGTCTTTTCCATATCTCTATAGGGGCCTTAATGTGCAGCTAGACCCCGCTCTTGGTCTATTAATTTTATTCACTATTATAGAGATAAGGGCCTAGAGGGTCATAAACTATAGCCAATTGAGAATCTGCCATAGTCTGTTGAATTGGAATTTAGGACCTGGTGGGCCCCACCATGTTTTCGATTATTATCCAAGTTCTATGGATCAACATGGAATAATTAAATTTGTTAACTGTTCTAGTTATGAATAATTTGTGGAATTTATTTATGAAATGTGTTTACAAGTGATTATGTAAATACAAGGATTAATATTATTTGAACATTAAATATCACAGGTTTGTTTAATATTTATCAGGATATATGGGTCGAGATAAAGACACATGTTTATCACGTAACATATTTAATATATATTATAGTTAGTGATAAATTTTAAATATAATAAAGAATAATTTATTTTTTCATAAATAATTATTTATAATAATTATATATTGGATGTTTATTACACGGGGTCAGACACCCAATCTAGTTATTATATATAATCTCTATATAAGTAGATAGAGGCTCATTCCATATTGATTTTAGTCCATTTTAACTAAGATAATATTTCTCCTCTTGAATCCTATAGAGAGAATCTATCAATAAAGTGAGATCTTAATGTCTCGTCTTCTTAAAATGAAGGCGTTAACTTATCATTATCATCACTACGTCAATTCGGTTGTCAGAATACCATACATGGACCCAGATTTAGACAAATTATGGACAAGTAGATTCCTGGAGTGTTTGTGGAGAGCTGGGGGTCTTCAAAATTAGGGACTTCAAAAAACGGTATTCGGCATCATCCAATAGGATTCCACACATAATATCTGAACTAGGTAAATGTTCATTGTTATTTTGTTCTATTTTTAAACCATGTGTGGTCCTCAGACTGTAATAGGATGTGATCACTAGATTAGACAACATTATGTCACTCCAGTTATGTAAATAATTTTAAATTATCATCCTAATGACTTCCTCTACCCGTCTTGGTACCTAACACCTATAACAACCCCAATATAATGATTAATACTTCAACACCATAATAAAAAAGAATTTATTTTTGTAAGTATCATGTATATTAATTCATAAAAATAAATAATAAGGTACATTATGTCTATCATAATATTTACTTAATATGATAAATTCATTTCAATCTAATCCGTATTTGTTTCATTTGACATCACACTATGTTCACAATAGTTTCTTCAAGGATCTATCCCCTTATACATTATAACTATATCCAAAAAATACTAAACCCTACATAGATGAAAACTATGTTGATCTGAATAGAACATGGTCAGATAAAATATAAGTTAATATAATTATTCATTACATATAAAAAACCCTTTTTTTTATTTTCATTACTATATATAATAAAGAAATTTTGCATCTATTATTCATTATCTCACCCAAAATATTCATTATGCATGAGACCCTTATAGAGATATCAAATATAATAATAATCATAACAACATGTGGAAATTGAAACATAAGAAATGATGATATTAGAGTCTATGTATGGGTAAACCAAATAGATAATAATCAATGATCAAAAATTTATCATAATATGAAAATGTGGGTATGAGAAAAAAAATAAGGTTCATAAACCTAATATATAAACATGATACGAAATAAAAAATATACCATAGTTCTTGAATCATGGAATTTGGATTTGGGAATAATATAAGAAAAGATTCATAAGACTATTGAAACATGAGTTAAAAATCATGATCCCTGTGAACATAACATAAGTACAATTTATAATATAAGAAAGTGACATAAAAAATTGTATATAATTTTAAAAAAATCAATAATAATATGAAATACATAATGTTCAATTTGGATAAGGCTATTGACGTACCAATAGCACTATGGTATTTAGATAACCACCTGTATATCATTAAATTTCGGAATGGAGCTAACCACACCTACCCCATCATGATATCATGGGATATAAAACATTACAAAATGAATTAGATGTATATAATATACCAATACATCATATAATGATAATATATAAGTATTTGTGACATAATAATAGGAAATCATACATTATTACATCATAAATTTATTTACCAAGAAGAATTAAACAGGTTCCATAATGATTTATACAAAACATATCATAAGAAATATAGGACAAAGGAGTGGATGGTATCGTTATGAAATATTATGAATGTTGAATAATAATAATTAATGTAAATTATAATATATGAAATATCAAATTAAAATATAATTAATAATTTCATTTGAAACATAAAATAAATATTATTTACATTTTTATAACATTTTTTAATGAAAATATTTTCCAAAATAATAATGATAAATTTAACATTTCGAAAAACATTGAGTACTGGATATAATATTTATAAATAATAATTTATATAATTGTTTGAAAACACCATAATGTTGAATGATTTGAAAAGAATAATCTTCTCAATCAATTTTATAGTAAATTAATTTGAATATATGAAATTAATAAGAATACATTTAAAAAATCACATAAATATTGTGTAAATAAACTAAAAACACAAGATAAATTCCTTAAGAAGAAATTTAATTAAATAAATATATATATCTATTTAAAATTAGTAATAATGAATACAAACATGTAAAAAATGTTACCTAATAGAATATAAAATATATGGTTGGTCCCACATACATTTAAGCATTTGGTTGAATTGTGATCTAAATAGAGGTAGAAATATAAGAATACACAAGACCCCATAAATATATAGAGGGGGTCAAATTGATTACTTATTAGAGATAAATAGTATTAAATTTACCTATATATATGTTTATTCATAAATGATTTCAAATTCAAATTGATATTGGAAGTGAAACCCTTAGTTTTAGTCCACACATCCAAAAAATAGATATGGAATCCAATATAACTAATTTTTTTTAATATTTTATTTTTGAGCCATATTCATAACCCTAAAAATATTCATTAAATATATATTCATAAAATAATTTTTTTTCTCATCAAATGATTTTTCTTTTGATTATCTTTTCAAAATTTCAAAATTATTTTGTTGATCCTCATTAATTAATACAAATATCACTACTCTCGGATTATTAAATATGGTTTAATAACTTTGTTTCAATAATACATAATTTCCATTATTCATTTTATATAAGGTATAACTCTATTTGTGCTAATGAAATATATGATAAAATATTTTGGGGTAATTTACCAGTAATAATGAGTTACATCATATTGAAAACTCAGTTTTGGGTTACCCATCCAAAAGAAAACCCAAAATATATATTAATCATTAATATTACATTTTTTAACATTATTTGTGTATTTATAATCATTCATGTAAATAAAAATTATGATGGTCTAACATTATTCAAGTTAGTAGTTGAACTAACCAAAATAAGAACAAGTTATACTAACAACTGAATAACTGTAGAGAGTTATATAATTGTAAAATAATTAACAAAAAAAATATGTTAATATATTAGAAATAAATTTTATAGTGATATATATAATGAGTAATTATTTAATGGTAATTGAAAATAATATTTAATAACTTTGTACTTAAATTGATAAAAATATTCTACTTTATATGTGTTCTTTCTTAATGATTCATTTAGTCTTCTTTATTACAAATAGAATCTAAAAAAATAATAAAAATGATTTAGGAGATGGATAATGTACCCCCGTGTCACATTTATGTCATTTATGTTTTCAACATTATTTTTTTCTTCCTTTTTTTGGATGATTTAAACAAAAAAGGAATTAGGGAGAAACCTGTATTGATAAATGAAACGATTTGTTATAATTTCTATCATGAACCAATAGTTTGTTCTATTTATTTGAAAATTATACACCATGTAAAAGGATTACTCATTGTGTAATGTCCACCAGGTAGAATATGGGAACTGGATGCACTGGGTGAGGAGTTCCTATACTGTGTAAAAATTTCCCATAATATAATTGGAAGATCCTGTTTTTAATAAAAATGTTATGGGTTTTCATAATATATTAGAATTTTGAATTACACGATGTGTAATGGAATTATAATCCATGTAAATGTCATGAGATATATTTTTAGAAGGTAGTTTGGATGAATTTTCATTTCATCCTTCAGAATCACTTCATCCACTTAACCAAAAAGATCAAAGGTTTTATATTAGACACCTTTGACCCATCCAAAATATTTATTTTAGTGATTGATCAATATTTTATTTTTATTTCGTTTTCCAAGAAAGTGTTACTTCTGTTTCATCATTGGTGTTTTTTATGTCTATGGTTTTGGCTATCATTGTGTATGGATTTGTGATAAGTTCTTTTTTCTATCGATCGTTTTCATTTCACTGGTGTTCCTTGTATTTTGAAGGATGTTATATTGGTTTCCAATATTCGTTGTTGAATGCAACTATTTTTCAACCATATTAATGTATTAGTTTCTCTACAATGGGATAATTGGATTAATTTCCAATCATTATTGAAAAATTTCACTGGGTAGGTATTTCATTAGAAGTTTTATGATGTTTTAAAGTATTTAAAGTAAGTGAAAATATTTTTAAAAAGGTATATTCTATGAAAATTTATTTTTAAAATTAGTAAATTGGATTTCAAACATCAAAGTAGTTTTTTATATAATTAGAAAAATAAAATAAATTTAGAGCATTATTTTTGAAATGAATTGGGGAAATTTTATATTGGGAACCATGGGTGCATCATGAAAGTTATAGGGGTTGACTTAGTGTGTGATGAACCACTCGGAGGTAACATTTTCTTTTTTTAACTAAAGGTAATCAATATTTATTTTATTCAACATTATTCATGCTTACAATTTTAAGAGTCTTCCATGTATGGTACCGTTGTCTAGACCACAATATGTGAGGTACTTTTCCATTTTTAATAGAATTATTTTTTATCATATATTGTTGCTACCTATTTTTATATTATGTCATACCACATATGTTTTCATGGTAGGTTATTTCATTCATATGTTTACCTTGTGATTAGTCAATATATATTTTTATTTTATCACTTCAGCATGTTATATTCTGTCAGACTATATGAAATAATTTAATGTAAAGCAAATGAAAAAATTGGATATCATTTAAAACATTATTTTTCTATGAAAATTCCTTATAAAACTATTTTGATGATAAATATAGATTTGATGCGTTCTCGTTATTAGATGTTGTATAAAATATATGGTGGTATCCAACTGGGATTTGTTCCCACAATAAATTTCCTTTTATTAATTTTTATATGATGTATTTCATGATTTGAGTAAAGGTAATATAATCTTATAGTATGTCGGATTCTCTTGTAGCAATTACTTTTGGTACAAGTTGTTCTAGAGGTGATTGTAGGTCATGTGGGGATTTGACCTAATTCTTATTTTAACCTGTTTTGTATTATATTATATAAAAATATGTTATCACATCTCTTTTTTCTTCATAATTGTGTTTTATTCCTTTTTTATTATATTCATGAATGGTTTTTGAAATCATGTTTTTCCTATAATACATGATCATTTTGTTTGGGTGCATAGTCAAGATGAACTATGTTGGTTCATTTTAATTTAGAATTAAATGTAGGATTCTTAGTTAGATGTGAAATAACACTATTGATTCTAATTCTATTTCATATGTAGATAAGATTTTGGACCATCATAATTCAGATAGTCAGTGTATAAAATATAGTGACCATAAATTTTCAAACAAGAACATTGCATAACATTTCTGAAATACATAAAAATTATACAAATGTACCTCCAATGATAGTAATTGTTCTAGTTGATTTAGAATCATGGAAACATAAAGAATGGTACATAAATGAGATATATCATATCCAATTTTATTCTTATTGACTAGAACTCTTGTTAAACACCTCAAATATTGTACATATCATCATAACCTGATAGACTGGAAACCTAAAAAGGGGGTGATATCAGATGCCCAATAATGGTAAAAAAGGAATATATGAAATCATAAACATAAGCATAAGGGCAAGAGAAAATATTCATGAAAATATAAGATTATACTCTTTATATAAAATATCACAACAAGTGTCATTGTATTATTGTTGGCATTTATTTTAATATTAATCATAATGAAATATTGATCCTGTGACATGAAAGAGTAGAACGGTGATAACACATGGAATTTTGGAAGACACATAGGCATATACTATTATACAATAGTGGCTAATTCATCTCTCCCATACCATCGTGGCAGTATGGCTTCACTCCTCATACTATCATTGTATCCATGGTTTACTCACATGTCCATCTTAGTACAGTTAGATTACTCCTCATAATGTCTTGGAAGCCATGATTCACTCACATGGAAATATTAGTAGTCATGGATCATTCTTCAAACCATCTTAGTCTATATCATGTCATGTAATTCTTTAAATAATGTATTAGTGGGACATATAGGTCCCACCCATCTCATAGTGAAATCATACATACATATTCCACAAGATCATAAATAGTCATATCATAACCCATGAAATGAAATGGGTATTATAAAAATCTAATAATATCACAACATATATAAAGAGACATGTTTCGTAATCTTTTGATCATAAATATAACCCATGAAAATAAGTGGGTTTCAAAAGCATATATCATGTCAATGAAAAATGGGTATCATAAACATCATTCCATAAAAAGAAAATACATTCAGAGAAATAATATGAGTGTAAAAATTGAGTAACTTCCCCATAAATATAGGAGTAACAAATATAGATGATATCTTAGATGATAAATAATTTTTAATTATCATTAAAAAACTTTTATTGATAAAAATATCCTTTCTTATTTGAATTTTTTATAACATAAAAACTGTTCAAAACCTATTCATTGAAGATAGATTTGAAAACATATAAAGGAATATATGAAATAATAATAATTTTTTAAATATTTATTCCATGAAAATTATCATCACATATCATTTGAAAACATTTTGTAAAAACTTTCAGAAACACAAGCTTTTATTTAAAAAAGAATTCTAACTGAAGATGGAGAGAGAGTCTGGTTTTCCCTAAAACATTATCATAAGTGTACAGTTGTATAAAAAGTGTTACTAAAACATGGTGATATATTTAATAAATATATTAGAACAAAACTAATGAGTAATCTTCATATATGGATCAAAATAATAAATTAATGGAATCCTAAATGTAAATAATTTTGAAATGCAATTGGATTATATTAATAATCTCTTATAACATGGTAACATGGGATAATCTACTCCGTGAAATAAAATTAATTTACATTAAGCTTAAATATCAATAAAATATGTATATTAAGGATATTAAATGTAAAATTTAAGTATATACACCTCAAAAAAGTGTTTAGGTGAATAACTAAACATGATTCTCAAAGAAGGAAAATTGAGACAAAATAGCTTTACCGATTAGGTATCATTTCATTCATAATCCCAATCAATAGATGTTAATAAAATTGATATTTTGATACTAATAATTTTTTTATAATATACATATAATAAAATCATTATATGTACATACTCTACACAAATGGAATGTGTGGTAAACATAGAATTTATCTCATGGGAATAAAAAGGGAGATAAAATCACCTTACCTTTTGTCTTGACTCTCTTCATACTCGTACAAAATTCCTATATAATTTATATAATATTATTATAAATAATTTATAGAATACTATTCACATAAATAATACAATATATTGTTTCATTATTACATTATAAAAACAAATTTTTAACAATCTTTTGTAAAGGTTTTACTTAAGGAAATATTCACTTTGTTGTTCGCATGTGTCTTAATTTTTTATATCATGGGTCCTTATACATATATCATGATTCCATAATTTAAATAATTATATAAATATAATTCATATCTAGTATATGTATTTTATAATAATCTATTATATAATGAATTAAAAAATAGAATAATATTTTCATGGAGATGGTAACTAATACGTACTCATGATCATTATTTCCATTTTAATTTTCATATTGAAAGAATGAAAGAAATGATATAAATGATTATATGTATAAAACATCGTCAAAGTAGAAATAGAATGTTTTAAATATCATATATTTCCACTAAACTCATATTTATTACATTCCATGTAGTGTGTTAATGAATCACATCGCGGTAAGGGTGTTGTAGTCTACAGTTACTCAAACTAAATTATCATAATTACACCAAATGGAAGGTAAAAAATATGACCATTTTAAAAGGAATAAAAAATTATTAATAAATAAGAAATATATAATATGATATAAATAATAATATTTTCCATCATAATCTCTGTCATGAAAAATGGTAATGTAGAAATGAACAATAATCGTTTAATGATACAGTAGTTCACCGTACTAGTTAATAATTTGTTCAATATTAATTATATAGAGGTGTGTATAATTGTATGTCCAACCCATATAATAAAAAAATAAAATTTTATTGATGATACTATTTATCTCATAAAATTATGCAATAATTAGAGTGGGTGGATGGATAAGTAAAATAAATTAAATGAGCTTGAGAAAAGACCTTACCTCTTAATTGGGTAATTCCATTTGGTTTGGGCCCAAAGGCTTCCATGAGTTGCCCTCTGCCAACAACAATGATTATGGGATTATTTAATGTAATTTGGGAGCATATTTTAGAAGTTTTATGGCGAGACAAAGGGCTTGAGGGGTGTGAGGATGTGGATGGGGTTAGTGGGGTTTTTTAGGGAAGGGAAAGGGCACACATGTAAATTTTTAAAAGAAGTTAGTAGTTTCAACATTTTAACTAGAAAACCATATAAAACCAATAAATCTAAATAATGTATGTTTCATGGATTAATAATGGCCATACAATGGGTTTTTTACAAGTATATATGTCATTTTGGGACTTATATTTACAGTTTATTACTTTATTAGCCTAATTTTTCTATCAACTAATAAAATTCATTTAAATCACATTCACTAATCTTTTGGATAAAAAATTATATTATTTGAAATTATAAATAATTATATTTCAAAATATGTAATCCATTTTTAGAAATTATTATCACATAATTTTTATAATTTAATTTAAAATTACACACAAAGTCAGATCAACAGTGTGAGTTTTAATGTAAAAATTTCAAAAAATTTCAAATGTTTATATATCAAATTTCTATATAAAATTGGTTCCAATGACCAAAATTGGATTAATAGATAAAATACCTATATAATAAATTAGAAAAATAAAAATATATATTTACCGTTTTATTAATATATATTAAAAATTAGTTTGGAATTAGAATCATTAATTCATTACTATTCATCCAAAAAAATCTGTTTGTTTGAAATATCCTAAAAATCCATCCTAAGGTAATTTTGACACTATAAATTCAAAAATAAAGTCTATTTTATGAATTTTTATTTCTAAATGTGTATGATATTAATTTTATTATATATCACTGAAGGACATTAAAAGTGGTTCATTCGAGAAAACTTTATTTTCAAACATAAAACAACATTACCCAAAATAATATATATTATTATCAATATGGTTTATCTATATAAAAACATTAGGAACTATATTTTAAAAATATTAATTAATATTCATATAACTATTTCAAATTGCTAGGTTATTATTATATCATTTAAATAATTATAAAAATAAAAATATGTTTCATAGAAACATCTGTGTTTCATGTAACATATGACATGTCTTTGTTGTGTGAAACATACGCCATTACGATGTTGTGTGTATTGTATGAAAATTTGGTTCCATGTGACAGTAATATATGTCTTATTGTATTTCAATATAAAAAATTTACTTTATTTTATACCAAAAAAGGTCCATAAAAACAAAGGGTGTTACGTTGTACCCCCTCAAAATTCATCACTCGGGAAAAATTGAGGATAATTCCACTTCGTAATTCCCTAATTTTCCCATGTTGCTTCTTCTAACTAGTTATTTCTTCGAAAAACATTCACTATGTGATTTTTCTTGCATCATAAAACATTCTCTAGTCGGTCTATAATTTGAAGAGGTTGTTCCTCATAAGAATAATCCTACTCCAACGGTATGACCTCTTACTTCAACACTGGTGAAGGTAAATGTATATACATCCTCTATAGATATAATGGGAAAAATAATAGACTTTCACAATATTTGGTGTAAGTTACAAGTGATATGTTACTATCCCGATACAATTAGGAATCTCAACGGTACCAATCTACCGAAGGCATAGTTTCCCTTTCAACTAAATCTCATAACATTCATCTAGGGTGATATTAATAGAAACAACTTTTCACAAATGTTAAATTCTATATCATGCTAATGGTTATTAGTATAACTTTTTTGCAAACTTTGAGCTGCCTTGATATGATGCTAAATTGTTCTAATCATATCAACTATTTCTCTTGCAATATCAGGTCCCAACAGCTATATTTCCCCATCATCATTCCAACATGGTGGTGCTCTAAATTTCTTCTTATATTTCTCTTCAAATGGTTCCATCTGAATGATTTAGTGAATTTTATTTTTGTATAAAAACTCACCTAAAGGAATGTGTAGATCCCAACACCCTTTGAAATCTGTCGAACTAGATCTCTACAAATATTCTATGGTTTGAATTGTTCTTTCAGACTAAAAATCTACCTAATGATGATATGTAGTTCTAAAACACAATTATATATCTAGTGACTATGGAATAATTCACCAAACCATTGTTAAAAACAGGGGATTCCAATATGATAAAACATAATGTGGTATTCTATGCAACCTTAATACTCCATTAATGTATATCCTAGCATGTTGATCCAATAATAAATTTTCTCTGATAGAAATGAATTGTGATGACATAGTATGGTATCCAAATATCACTCATATATAATTAAACCATGTATAGGTATTTGGAAGTGTAATAAAAAAATCAAGAGTGATGTTCTCCCATTTGAATTCTGGTATGGGTAATGGATGCAATGCCACTTTAAAATTTTGTCTTTTAACTTTTACATTCTGGAATTCCAAACACATAGATACATAATCCATGATATCTCTATTCATTTCACCCTTCCAAAAGTATTATTTCATGTCCCTAAACATAATTGTACTTATATTATGAATAGGTAATGAAGAACTATGAGATTACTCTAAAAGATCCTTCTAAAAATATGGTATGGAAAGAACATATACACAGTTCTTCAACCTTATAATTCCATCATGTTCATGGTTAAACATAGAAACATTTATCATATTATTTATTATCTCTTTATCTCCCTTATATGCCTCATTAATTCTTACATGGATAAAGGGTTTAACACTCATTTGAGAGAGATATGATTTTCCCCTCACTTCGTTATTTCCAGTTCCATCCTTTGTAAATCCCGAAATATTGGTTCTTTGTAATCTTCATCAAGGATAAGCTAGCATGATCATTCTCACTAAATGAATTGGGAACATTGTTCTCATTCTAAGATTGTTAATGTATTTAACATTCATAATACATTATCTACACTAAATATAATCTCCTGATCATGTTAAAATCTTTTTATGTGAATAAATATTATAAACATTTATGATCAGTATATATATAACACTTCTCTCTATAAATATAATTCCTCTATATCATTAATAAATAAATTACCATGGCTAACTCCCAATAATGAGTTGGGTAATTTTTATCATGAATTATCAAATGTCCTGTGGAATAAACTATAACCATGTTATTCATCATAAGAACCCATCCAAATACTTTCTTGGATTCATATCTATTTATTGTAATCCCATATCTAATATAGCATAATCTATGCATAGGTGTACTGACCAACCTTTTCTTTAGTTCCTTTATATTTTCCTCCAATTCATCTTGACATAGGAACATGACCACTTATTAGTTAACATAGTTATAGGACATGATAGTCATGATAAGTACTGTAGAAAACCATGAAAATATATATCTACTCTATGAAATCTATGGATCGCAGTCACCAAGTTTTATCTAAGACATTATTCAATAGCCTATGTCTTTGATGGCTCTATTGCTAAACCATATCTTTATATTTTTTACACAAAATTGAATCCTTTTACATACAAAATAAAAAAATTGAAAATTTTTCAAATTCCTTCTCCTTCCTTAGGGACCTTAGTATAATTCTTAAGTCATAGTTATCCCCTTACATTATATTTGATTATATAATAATATCATTAAATAAGAATACCAAAAACTGTTATAGGTAATATCCAAATACTCTATTCAATAAATCCATGAAGATGGAAGTGGACTTTGTAATAATAAAATTAATCACTATATATTTTTAGTGAAAATAACGGGAATTTCATCTTATATATATCCTCCCTCTTGAACCACAATTAATGATATCCTAAATTATGGTCAATATGGGAAAAGTATTAATCACCACACAGTTGATCAAACAAGTAATCAATATTGGGAAGAGTATACTAGTTCTTGATTTTGATCTTATTCAACTCCTGATAACGAATGTAGAGTGACACTGATCCATATTTCTTTTTCAAAAATATAACTCGGGAACCCCATGGTGGCATACATTTTTAAATTAATAACTTATCATCATTCACATGGAGTTTCTTATTCAATTTTGGAGACTCATTCAAGAGTATTAGGAGTCTTTGAAATTGGTCTTGATCGAGCTATGAGTTCTATTGAGAACTCAACATCACATGTTTTTGGAAGGCTAGAAAAATATTCAGGATAAACAATCAAAAAATCCTATGAATTCAGAATATAATTTATGAAAACATTCTCCTGAACCATTTGAGATAAACAAACCATTTTATTGAGAATTAGTACACAAACACTCTATGTAATATCTAGAGTATATTCTTTCATATCACCTCAATTATGGATGATCATAGGAGGGTCTAAAATATCATGAATAACATTCATTCAATGAAAAAAGACGTGGGATTTATGTAGAGAAATCCAAACAATGCCAATGATTTCATTGAATTCATCCAAAGGAAGAATGAAATGATTTTCAGGAGTCACATAGCCACAAACATCAATAGGATAAGTCTTATAAAATTTGTATTCTATCATCGTGTTATTAGGGGATTGCATTGCTAATTCCATATCTGAATATTTTCATGGAATCTAAACACCCTTAAGAAATTTTTTAGATATGAAAGAGTGGGTGGATCCAAAATCAAACATGACATTAGTAGTTTTATATTGGATGCAAAGTGTACTTTTCTTCATTTCATTATTGCACCCCTCATCTAAAATATCAATTTCATCAGATTTCTCTATAACACTATGCTTAAGTGGTTGTTGGAATCGATCATCATCACCAACCCTTAGGTTCGGGCTGTGTTTTTCATAATGTCCATTCTCCATACACATGTAGCACTGAGTCATGCAAGGTTATTTCTATGAATCTTTTTCTCCATTAGAATTTTGAGCTAACTTCTTCCTATTACTTCGACAATCAACTTCCTAGTGACCTTTTTTTTGCACATAAAACATTTATTATACACCTTAAGGAAAATTCACCAATAATTCATCCCATTATTATCACATAAAATAATTATCATCTTCTTTCAATAATGGTTTCTAGATTATCCTTTAAACTCTATCATCCTCTTCTTGTGAAAACCATGAGATTGAACAAAGATTTTACCTCCACATAAACCTTGATTTCACAATGCACAATATCTTTAATTATACTATTGTCTCTTGTGGAAACCCCTATTTGAGTCATGGATTAAAGACACTGAAGATCGAATCAACATTACATTTAGGTTGGGTGATAATTCCTGAAACATACCTCTCATGTCTTCTGAAATTTTCCTCAAAGGTACTGAAAGATTCATTATCTATTTTCTTAATCTATATAAAATAATTTTCCATCATTTTATGAATAATTCAAGGACAATCATTTTTGGAAAATAATTTCTTGAACTCATCCCAATCCATGGATTCAATATCATCTTGTTGCCTCATATTCTTGAATAGAGTCCAGCACTGATATACTTTTCCTAATAACTGATAAACAATTAGAATGAATGTATCATTATCAAAACACTAAAGAATAAAGAATTTATTTTTAGTAGTAATGATACATTTTTTAGCTACATGCAGATTAGAATACCCTCTAATAGATGGTTGATGTTTCCTCATAATATACTCTATATAATTTATTCCCTCCATTATTCTTTTTGATGTCAACAATGATTCATAGATTGAGAAAGATGTGTGAGCATAGAAATGAGGTTATGTATTCCATCTCTCATCGTATTCAATTTCTCATATGAAGAATCATTTCATTTTTTATCATAATAAACATTAATTCAGTTGCATCATGTTCTAGCCATTGACCAAAATGAAAAGAATAGAGTACAAAATAGTTATCATTATCATGAAAAATAACGTATAGGATGTCAATATTATCACACATTTCTTAATATCTTACACCATAGGATTGTCCTATGATTTTCATTACCAACTTATATTTAAATCCATTATAATGGTTTATTAGGAGTTTGTGATTTCCCAAAGCATATCCTCTAAAAGTTTCAAACAATGTGTGTAGCAGGGCCTGTTTTTATGTATTATATTACCCCATGTCTGTTCTAAAACATCTTTTAAATGTTGTTTCACCCTAATAAATCTACTCCATATACACATACACATATAATATGTATAAATTGATTTATTTCATTGAAATCCCTCACTCTATTCCTCACAATGATTCTAAGACATTTTTCTATACCTTTTCTTACCATTAAACTTATCCTTAGAAATTTTTATAGGGTTCCCAAAAAGAGTTTCTCATCCTAGGTTCTAAAGGATTATTGTACCATTGATCTATTTCCAAAAATAGTGACCCTCTCTTTTAAAACATAATCATTCCATAAATTTTGCAGAATACATAAACATTAAACAAATATAGTCCCAAAACTATAATTGTTCTATTTTTTTAAAAGATGGAAACTAAATCACTGGTACATTACTGAGCTACCTCATATCACAATTTGTTCTTCGTGACTATAATAACTCTTAGACAACAAAAATATAATAAATATCATAATAAACAAAAGTAAAGGAATCATAAAAAGTGGTGAGCTCAAATGATCAGTAATGGCAAATAAGGGATACATGTAATAATAAACATGGTCATAAGGGTACATAAATATTATCATGAAAATAGAAGATCATACCCTATATATGAAAGATAAATACATGAATCATGGAATAAATATTGAATGTTAATACGACATAAATAATAATTAAATAAATATAACAAGACATGAAATCATAACATATGGATAAAACATGAAATTTTGAATAACACATAAGCATATAGTATGATTTTCCTAATAGATAAGGAATCACTACCAATACAATTTATGTAGTATGGGATCAATCCTCATCCCATATTTGTAGTAATAGTTCACTCCCATGGCTTTATTAGAAGCATGAGTTCACTCATAATACAATATTGGTAGTTAAGGTTCACTCACACGACCATCTTAGTAGTCAAGGTTCATTCCGAAGACCATCATAGTATATATTAGTACATATAAATCAATGACCAATGCATTATAGGGATATATATGTCCCAACCATCTCATAGTTACATCTTTCATAAATTTTCCACAAGATCATAAATAGTTATATCATAGACCATGAAATGAAATTTTTATTATATAATTGTAATAATATCAAAATATTTAGAAGGAGATGGGTTTAATAATAATTATATCATAAACATAACATGTGAAAAGAATTGATTTTCTAAATAATACTTCCCGTGAAATGGAAATGGGTTTCATATATATAATTACACCAATACATAATCCATTCAGGGAAAGAATATAAATGTAATCATTGAATAATTTCCCCATAAACACATTAGAAACACCAACATAAGTTATTTTAAATGGTAAATATTTATTAATGGTCTTCAAAAAAAATTGAGGAAAATATCATTTCATCAATGAACAATTAATTTTATAAGATAAAAAATATTGAAAACCTTTTATTGTGAAATAACTATGAGAAAATATAAAAGAATCATTGAAAACATTAAAACATTTTTAAAATACTTTTTCCAGGAAAATTATCTTCATGTATTTTTTGAAATCTTTTCTCAAAATCTTTTTGAAAACAATGGTTTTTTAATACAATAAAATTCTGACCAAATAAAGAGAGAGTGAAATATTTTACATAAAAATAAACTTAAATTACAAAGAGTGTAAAAATTGGTACTAAAACCTATATATATCCAAAATAATGATATTTTAAGGAATCATATTAGTTTTTTTTAAATATGGATCAAAATATTATATCAATGGAAGCATAAACGTAAACGATCTAGAAATATGATGATATTGTCTCAAAAAACACTTATAACTTGTTAACTTGGGATCATACTCTAAATATAAAAAAATGAAATGAAATTAAGCTAAAAATATCAGTAAAATATAGATATGAAATAAATGTCTTGTAAATTCGATATATATACACCTCTAAAAAGAATCTAGGTTCATGAAAACCCGCGAGTCTCAATAAATGGAAATTTGGACCAAACAGTTTTACTGATATAGTAAATTTTGAAACATAAAACCCATGGATGAAAGTTCATAAACTAGATATTTTTATACCCATAAATATATTTTTATGATTCATAGAATACAATCATGAGAATTACATACACCACACAATAATAAACAGTGGTGAACATAGCATGTATCTCATGGGAATAAAAGGTGAGATGAAATTCCCTTAACTTGTGTCTTGAATGTCTTCATACTCATACAAGATTCCTATATAATAAATATAGTTTTATTTTAATTAACATAAATAAGATTATTCTTATACATATAACCATATATGTTTTTATGATGACCTTATATTACCTGCTAATTAACTACCATATGTTAAGGCTTCACATCTGGTAATATTTTCTTTGTTCTTTGCATATATCTTAATTTGTTATATCATTGGTCCTTAAACTTATATCATGACTCCAGAATTTAAATCTTGATTAAAATATATTGAATATCTATTATATATATTTTATAATAATATATTTCAAAAACAATTTGGAAATTGAATAAACTATTCACGAAGATGTTAAGTCGTGCGTACACATGAACATTGTTTCCCTTTTAAATTTTTCATTGAATGAATGAAATAAATGAAAATAAAATGTTAATATGTATATAATATATTTAAATAATTAATTATAATGATATATATTTCATATATGTTTACTAAAATAATCCAAAATATGTTCCATGTAGTGTGTAAAAGAATCACATCACTTTGAGGGGTCGGTAGTCCACACTTTCTCAAAAAAAAGATATCATAATTACAAAAAAATTGAATGTAAAAAATATGTGTGTTGTAAATGGAAAAAAGAGGATTAAATAAATAATATAATATAATATAGGGAATTCAAAATCATTTTTCTATCATAATTTTCACTCTGAGAAGAGGTAAAGGAGAAATGAATAATCATCGTTTAGTGAGGGGTAGTTCGCCGTACACATATACAATATGTATGATATCCATTAGATGGAAGTTTATGTATGTTTAGGATGAAAAATTATAATAAAAATAACATGTTATATTTATTATACATAAAGTGTAATAAAATAATGGAATAATGATATAGTAATGGAGGATAAGGAAAATAAAGGAATGGAACTTGAGAGAAGATATTACCTATTAATTGGGTAACTCCTTTTGGTATGTGCCAAAAAGACTCGTAGTGTTGTCTTATGAATAAGTGAAGGCTTATATAAGGACGTTTGGTAATTTGGGATCTTTTTTAGTGGATATTGCTGATAAAATGGTCATAGGCGTGTCAGGAAGTGGGTACAGGTGGTGGCCATTTATATGGAAGGGAATGGACACATTGGCATTTTTGAAAACAAGTTTGGAGTACAGACATTTTCACCCAAAAAAGTCATAAAAACAAACAAAACATAATAATTGAAGTATAATGATCGAAAAATGGCTATAAAATGGGTTTTCTACAAGATTATATGACTTTTGGTTTCTTATATTTATGGTTTATACTTTTTTAGGCTAATTTTTTTCTTCACTAAGGTAATTAGTTTTCATCAATTTTAATATAATGTTTTGAAAAAAAATGTCAACATTTTTGAAATTATAAATTATTCTTATTAAAAATATTTAATCCTTTTTTATAAATTAAAATAATATTAGTGTTAGAAATAAATTTAAAATAAATCTTGCAGTTAAGCCGACAATGCATGTTTTAATGTAAAAATGATCAAATGTTTTCTGTGTTTTTATAAAAAATTTCAAGATGAAATTGGTTCAAATGGACATGATTGGATTAATTGATAAAAATATTATCTAATTAAACTATTAAACAAATTATAAAATATAACTTATTCTTATTAATAAGTTAAATTAAAATGTTGTTTTGAATTAAAATTTGATAATGTCGTTCGCTAGAAAAAAACACACAAAATCACACTAAGATAAATTCAAAATTATAAATTAATAAATGAAGTATATTTTATCAAAATCAATTTCTAAATTTATTTTCAATTAATTTTCTTATTTTTTAAATAAGTACACTAAAAGCGGTTTATTCAGGTAAAATATATTTATAAACATAGAAGGACTTTACCAAAAATAATATCTTTTTTTATCACAATGTTTTTTATATAAAACAATTTATTATATATTTTAAATGTATTTATGAATATTTATATAAAAAAAATTTATTTATATGTATCAATTTCCTTATTTAAATAATTATAATAATGAAATGATGTTTCATAGAAAGATCAGTGTTGCGTGTAATGTATGCCAAGTTGTTGGTTCCTTTAACATATGTCAAGTCAGTGTTATAGCTATTGTATGATGTTGTGGTGTTGTGTGAACTGAGTGTTTGACTTATTTTATTTAAAGATATAAATTTGAATTTAATTTATTTGAAAAAAAAATCCATAAAAACGAGGAAAAGGGGTATGGACATCTCAGTTCTTTGACTGAAATTGAGTCACCATGGGTGGTTATTGACTTTTACTAAGTTTGAGACATAAATTTTTAGGTCATTAAAAAAAATATGGGATTATTATTTAATTTTATTTTTTTAATTTTAACAAATTAATTATTCCATATGTTTCTTGAATGTGTAGGTGACTGATTGGTTTTTTTTCTTTTGTTATAAAATTCCATCAAAGATTTCACTTCAAGACATGAGAGTGGAAGCTGTGTGAAAGGTTCTTCAAGTAAATCCAACAGTTGACAATTATTTGGTAGAATCTATTATCTACACTCTTCCTAATCTAGGTCAAGTGGGTGTTCGGAACCCAAGACATGTGGGGGATAATGGCTCTAAATATCATAATAAGAATCCACCCATATTTTTTGGGGACAACAAATCCCAAGAATATGAGGTCTTTATTTCTATTATAGAGAGGATATTTATCTTCTTTAATACATTTGTGGGATAGTAACGTATATTTTTTTGAATATATTCTCGACAGACCGATGAGGAGATGGTGGGATAATATTTTGCAAGCTATATTTCATGAAGATAATAAATTGACATCCATTAAGAAAAAATTAATCCAATAGTTTTAACCTGATAAATTTTGTGTGGTGATGAACAATTATTATTAAATAATAAAATAGGTTGCATAAAATTCTAGACCATTCTGCATATTTTTCTGAGATGGAGAGTCATGAACTGAAGGTTTTCACTCATGAGTATCTGAAGGCTTAGAGGTTTGAAATAGGACAATGTCTGGATATTCAATTGATGGTGATACTCAGTTGCCACCCAGAATTTTTTGATGTAGATGAAAAGGTATATTTTGATGAAGAAGATATTGTTTGAAATACATGTTTGGGTAGATCGTTAGTTGGTTCATTGGTTAGACATGGTGTGTCTTCTAGCATGAAATCATAGTGTATCGGTGAAAATTATTCATTATGACTAGTTTCAGGGGCTATGAAAGTGTAGTGTAAGGTTTTCTACTACCATTGTTGTTGTCAAGTTCAAACCATGGACTACTATACAGAGGCATCTAATTAATTTCATCTTTGTGGATTATCTAGCCATATATTGTTTTTTTGTGTAATGTTTTTTCATGGCGATAGGGAAATATTTTAACACATCAAAAATTCTAAAAGAGTAACTTTTATTCGATATCATGTATTACAAGAAACACCAAATATATAAATAAATATATCAAATCAAAAAAAAATTATATTTCATATTTTAAATAAATTTTATAGAATTATATTCACACAATATAATTTACTCGTGTGTCGCTCGCAAAAATTAATTTCATCGGTAGCTTACAATTTCCACCAGACTCAGTTTTAATAAAAAACAATATATTATGAAAATTTTAGTATTAAATATAATAATATATAACATATCGATTAAATTATAATTTATTAATACTATTAAATAACATATGAATATCTATGTCTTAGAAAAATATAAACTGAATTTGTTGGTTACAAATAAATTACAAATGATTATATAAACCAATAGAATATAAAGAAACTGTTTGTACAGAAAATTATTTCTATGCTTACAATGATTTTATATAGTAGTAAATTAATGTAATTAAAATTAGTGAATGATATTAAGGTAATATATTATATATTCAATAATTTTTTCATATTCATAAAATATATTATATACAAATAAGATAAGAATAATCACATTATTTTTAATAAAAGACAACTTTTTATAAAGGCTATTTTACAACCTTTTAATGGATAAGATATTTCAAATATAATTTATTGATATTAAATAAATATTACACATAAAAATACTATTTATATATTCAATAAAACCAAAAAAAATTATGTTAGGGTAAAATTTGGGTATTTTTCTAATAATTTTCATTTTTTTGATGAACGGTACAAAATAATGAATGTTAATTCATGGTTATTTTTTGTCTAATTTATGTATTGTACTAAATTATATTTTTATTTAGTTCTAAATTCATATTAGTACTATTATACATATAATAATACAATTTAGGTCATTTTATTCCATTTCAATTTGAAATTGGTTATAAAAAAATAGCAAACTTTGGAACATAATTACATAAAAACTTGCATTGGTGTCCCCTCTATGGGATTAATTTTAAATTAATTTTAACTGATTCTATGATTAAAATTAGGAAAAATTAATTCCATATTTTTATTAGGAATAATTTTTAATGTATAATAAGTTTAAAATATTTTTTACCATCAATATTATTGAGAGTAATTAAATTATCTTAAGGCGATTAAGGGTAAAATTTGCATAACTAGAGACTAAAGATTGATCTTAAGTGAAAAAAATGACCTAGAAACATGTAAAAAACCAATTTAATTTTAATATTTCTATCATATCCTCCATTTTATAAAATTTTAATTTTTATTGAACACAAATGATGTAAGGGATACCTCTCAATTGTATTTACCTTTTTATATTTATAATAATCCCACTTCTCCACCACTATAAAAAGGCACTCACTCCACTCACTTAGTCAATCCTCTCAATGAACATTTTGTCAAAAAAAAATATTCCCATATAGATCCTAAATATTTCTTCACTTGACCTAAAATACAAAATTGGGGCATAAGTCAATCCTAGAACACCCATTAGGGAAAACTAAAAGGAGTTACCCGAATAAGTGGTAACATCATTCCTCTAACAATTTTTTTTTTCATTATCCACCCCCTAAAATAATATTATCCCATGATTGTATAATAAACTATGTATAATCAATGTATTCAACTATTTCTATTCCATGGTTTATACCTACACTTACACACACTACAATCTAATGGGTAACTAACATTACAATTCTTGTATGGTGAACTACCACCTCCTGAAATGATGATCATTCATTTTCCATTACCACATATCATGAATGAAAATCATGATAAAAAATGTATTTATATATGATATATATGATGTATAAAATTTATTTTTTCATCTGGAAGAATTATAAAACTCATAATTTCCTACCATCCACTTTTTCTTAATAAGATAACATCTCTTTGAGATGTTTGGACTACCACCCCCTCAAAGCGATGTGATTTGTTAACAGTATACATGGAATGTATAAATGAATGATTTAATAAAAATATATTTAATATATTGAATATAAATGATATTGTAATTATGATATAAATTTATATATATATTTATCATTTAAATTTTGTTATTTTAAATACGAAAAAAGAAATGGATGTACTGTTTATGCATATGTACGGCCTATCGTCTCCATCAACAGTTCATTTCATTACTCATATCCAAATATTATCGATTATTTTAAATTCATATATATGATATATATATATATATATGATTATTAACTCTTGTTTTACATTTTGGATATAATGAAACCATAATTTTCATATAAAGAACAACAATAACAGGTATAAATAATTTCAAAAAACCATGAAATTAACACCGGAAATAGGGAAACTAATGAATGAATTTTAACAAATAGGGGATAAGATATTATAAAAGATAATAAATGAAATTATGAAAGTGATTATGGTTTATATATAAGTTATTTTCATTTTTATAACCATTATATTAGATGTTAAATGATTTTAACCCAAATGGAAAGGCAAAGTAAGGTTTTTTTATATAATTTTTTTAATTTTTATCATAAATGTCATAATCATAGTTAATATCTTTTTGTATGTACTGCCTATTTTTATATATTATATCATGAATTATATTATCTTAATTGTATATTGAGTTCAAATGTGAATTATTATATCTAAATGGATTTGATATAAGAATTACCAAGTTGAAAATAATTCAATAGTCTTATTTATTTCCATTGGGTTATATTATTTGCTTTTTATCATTAATATTCAAGGATTACGTGTGTAATAACTTTCTATTATATATATATATATTTTTTTTGTATTTACAATTTATTCTTGTAATATATTTATTGTTTGAGTGTCACATTAGCATTATGGTATTTTAAGGGTTTACTTGACAATCTCACTTTATTTGGGATTGTTTACACTAAAATTTACATTAGAGGAAATCAAATGATCATTTATCAATAAAAAAAATTTGTTTTCTTATCATGTAGTTATTCATAATTTTTTACATATAAGTACCATTTTCCTACTATTTAGAACCCAATATTTTTTAGAATTTTAATTAAGAAAACACAACACCATTTCTCTCATTAGTCGGAGAACCTGTTTTCTTTTAAAAACTCATTTTTATAAATAGGATTTAATTTTTTTTATCCATAAAAAATCATTTATTAAAATAATTTATAATCATATTTTCTTTTATAAATTGTTTCAAATAAATGTTGTGGTATTTTTTTAATGATATACTTTTCTAGCCTTATATCAAGAAAAATGATTATTCATTTTTCCTAAAATGTCATATATGAATTTACCCATCGTCATATCATTGAATATCACTTTGAATAATTAAAAGGTAAATTTTTTATGAAATTGTAGTCAAAATTCATTATAAGAAAATAAATTTTTTTCAAAATGTTTTCTGAAATAAAAATCAAATTTTCCAAATTAATGATTTTTAATAAAAAAATTATGTATTTTCATTATTCAATGACAAAAGCACTTTATTTTACAATACATGGTATATATTTTATTTATACAATCCTTATTATTACTATAGCTGGTTTTGGATTTATTTAGACAAGGATAGTATTTAAATTAAATTTATTGATTCATTTTTGTAGTCAAATTGAAATATTCAATTTTTTGTGATCATTAAATATTGAATTTACATTAATTATCTATATTACATGTCATTGATATTTATTTCATAAACTATATACCATTTAATAAATGTTTTTAACATTTAAAATTATTTGAAACAATGATGATTTTTTATCTTTTAATCAATTTGGATATTTGATGATAAGGCATGTTTTTCATTAATTAAGTCTATTATTAGATATTTGAAGGTTGATTTTGACAAGAAATGAGTGTGGGACCATTTAATGCATGAAATATGGGTTAGGGACTGGTTAATGCAACAAACATGATGCCTCTATAGTCTCGTGGGTCAAAATATGTTAGTGAGCATAACCTAATTAGATTTTCCCAGTATGTTTAACAATATCTTTAATGTAAAGGAATCATGTTACTGGGAAACATGACATCTAATAATGAGGAATTACCTTAGTTTTGATTTAGTTATTCTTATCCCTGATATTTTCAAAATGAAAAAAATATGGAAGAGTTTCATAGCCATTTTATTAATTAAATTTTATAGTATTTAGATAGTTATAGTTCCATGTTTAGTATGCCTTATCTAGTTATTTAAATGGATTTTGTAATTACTTACATAGATTTACCAATTTTTATTCACATCCCCATCAATTTATTGATTAAATTGAATGTGTTTACATATATATATGAAGAAAAAATGATTATTCTCATTGATTTATTGTAACTTATACTATGATTTACCCTTACTGTGCATTTAAGTGCACCATAATTTTAATCCTTTCCATAGAAATCTATGAATTTTACTAAAAATAAAACGAAATGATATTATTGATGGAATAATGTTATTTTCCTTGATAAAAATAATAATATTATATTGTAATTCGGGTATTCGTTTTTAGTAAACACTGGGTATGGTATTTTTGGAATTGGTTTGCTAAATTTTATATAAAAAGAAGATATGTATAATCCTTTTAAACTATATTTAGGAAAATATAGATTATAAATCATATCTGTAGGGTATATTTTGAGAATAAGTATATAATAACATCCTTTAATTTTTGTATGGTCTAATCAATGTGTGAATTTTTATAAACACATACCTATCAATATACTACAACTTGATTTGGTTATAGCATAGAAGAACCTAGGGGTAACCACTCCAATAAGGTGTGTTAGGCCTCACTCGAGTGTAACCAGGTACACAACAACATGCTTTAATATACTCCTAGTTTTACAATCCGATAGATATTCCTATAATAATTAATATTTTCATTACAAACAATTATAATAGTTTTGAATAAAAAATGAAAGGAAAAGGATAAACCATAGTTGAAGTAAATACCTATGTTTCGAATAAAACATATTCATTATTATTATTTTTATGTTTTATTGGAAAACATATAAAAAGGTTATTTAGTGATTAGCCTTATTTAAAGGATGTTCGTCATATTTATTTTCAGTAATTAAATTAATATTTTTTAAAATAGGAAAACCTATATGTCGAGTGGAAACACATAAAATCTAAAAAATCAATTGGACATGAATCCATGAATAAATAATGCTAAGGGTTTCCTACATACAAATGGAAAATCAGATAGAATTGTTAATGTGTACATTTTTAGGAAAACTATTTGATGAATACATATTGATAATAAATCAATACTGTAATTGTTTAGGTTTAGATATTGGTGAATCACCCATGTTTTATTTGGATAATAATATGAGGAAACTATTTATACTTTTCTCTCATGTATTGTCCATATGATCGGTTAAAAGAAAATTTTAGTACTTCCAAGTTAATGGGTTCACTCTTGGATATCTATTTCTTGAATAACTTCATGAATTATAATTTGATCAAAGAAAAACCAAAGAATAAATTTTTTTTATATAACTAAATCCAGTAAATATATTTCTTTATATTATTATGTAACAAAATAATTACTATACATTTGTATAATGATATTAGAAAATGTTATCCAAGAATATTATATGTTTTGACCCGAAATTATTCAAAAACAAAATATATTTTTTGATTTGAGCCCCTTAAAATTCAAATTATCAGTCACATGTTTGTGATTGATAAACCCAATAACTCCCTATAAATATTTACATAGTTACTCTATTTCTCTATGTATTTATATATACATCCAATAATTTTATCATACATATAATCTCAGTTATATGTTATTAAATGTGACATTTGTACTTCACATTATCTATTTTAAGAGAATATTTTATTAACTATTCTCACGATGTGATATTTCAACAAAAAAGTATTACAATTTAAAGCCCTCTTTTACAAAGATCATGTTTAAATTTCTAGGAAACAATTTATTTAAGGTGGGAAGAAAGTAACAACGAACAAATTTTAAAATTTTAACTCTTATATGATATTGTGTGTGACACCCAACACCAAACGTGGAAGGAAATATAACATCTCATGAATTAATGAAATATTTAATATTTTAAATAAATTTAATATCTTTCAATGCACTCAAAAATGATTTATCTTTCATCACACGAAACATTTAGTTTCAACGATAGATTAATTTACATGCAAGACTGATTTATACCTAAAAGAAATATATTATTAAAATATTATTATTTAATATATGAACATATAACCTATCCATTAAATTATATGTTTTTAATATTATTACCAAACATATGAAAATATATGGGTCACAAAAATAAAAATTTAACTAATGTTATACAAATTAATTATAATTTAATATAATAACAAATTGAATATAATGGAAATATTTTTGTAGAAATTTTTTTTCTGCTCACAGAGTTTTTGTACCCAAATAAAATAATGTTATTAATATTTTGTATAGTTATTGAAACAATAAAAATTTTATATATTAAATCAAATATTTTTGAAATTTATTCAATATACATGATTAGTAGAACATTTGATCAAACCTAATATTTCACATAAAACTTAACATTTGTTTAAAGGAACTTTTATCACCATTTAATGGAGAAACTATTTTAAATCCAATTTTCGCGAATTATAAAAATAATATTTGTCAAAATAATATTTATTTTTTAAATATAGATATTAAAATAATGTTATGGTGAATTTTTTGTAATTCCATATAACAATTAATTTCTTTGATGGATAGTGAAAATACAGAATTTTAATTCAAAACTTCTTTTTTATTTAATATAAATATGTTATAAAATTATATTTTTAATATTTATTGAAGAAATATTTGATAAATAAAAAATATATTAATAAAATTTAGGTCATTTTATTTAATTTTACATTGAAATTAGATATATAAATATATTATTCTTTTCAGCATTTTTAAATTGAAACCCATCATTGTTATATCATCTATGGGCTTAACAACAAAATTAATTTCTTCCTGCTCTATGAATGGAATTTAGAAATTTGGAATCCATGTTTTTAATAAGAATAATTTATAATATATATTAATATCAACTTCGTTTTGAACCAATATAAATAGTGAAAGTAATTAATGATATTTTTAGTGATTAAGAGAAAAATTAGCTTTATAAGAGAATAAACCATAATCATATGAGCCAAAATGACCAGGGAACACATACAAAACCCATTTTATGGACATATATAAACCATATACTCAATTTTATATTATTTTTATCATTATAGGTTAAAAATTACGTATGTCATAGCTATTAATAGTGTTCAGTTTTTATATTTACCAGAATGCCACTCTTCCCCCACATTAAAATGAACTCCCCCCACCTACATCCTCACACATCGCAAGACATATTGGTTCAAGAAAAATCTACCAAAATATCTCACCAAAATCCATCCCATAAACATAAATTCTTCACATTGGATGAAATACATCAATGGAAGCACCTTGGTGCACACAAAATGGAGTTACCCCAAAAATAAGTAACTTCCTTTATGATGCTCTTTTATTTTTTGTCATTATACACCATATTAAATATTTTTATTTAATTATTACATATAACCAAATTATCCATAATATGCTGTTGTTTTTTAATTCTTAGGGTTACACCTATACTTACCCCCATCTAAATCTATAATGTAATGAACTTAACATTCATGTACGGTGAACTATCTCCTCATGAAATGGTGATTGTTCATTTTATCTATTGATACGTATCAAAGTAGGTAATAATGATGAAATAGATGTATATATTTGATATATATATATATGATATATATAATGTTTTAATGAATATTTATTTATTTTATAACTCATACCTTCATGTTTTCCATTTTTTCAAAATGATACCATCGCTTGGGGAAGTGTGGACTACTACCCCTCAAGGCATCATGATTCCTTCACACAATTCAAATAACATATAAATGATGGTTTTAATAAAATTTCATGAAATATATGAAAATATATATGATATGATAATTTTATTATACAAATTTATATCATTGAATTTTAATTATTTTAAATATGAAAAAAATATGGAATTAGAGATTTTGTGTACGTACGCCATACCATCTCCCTGAATAGTGAATTTCTTTTTTTATCCCCAAATATTATGAACTATTTAATATTCGTATATAATTGATATATATGATAATTAAATCAATTTTCAAAATATTTAAATAATTAAAACTAGGTTTATTTTAGAAGAAACCCATGTAATAAGTAAAAATATACTTATAAAACAATGCAATTAACATAGGTCATAAGGAAAGTAATGAAATATTGTTAACTAATGGGTAACAATATATAATAAAGAAGTTAATATATTAAATAATGAATATGTTTATGGTTATATAATAATATGGTAACATGAATGAAACCATTATTTATTATTTTAAAGGATTATTACAAGAAAGAAAATGCATGGCTAGTCATTCTCATCACACTTTTTACATCTGTGATTCAAATCTCATATTCAATACTTACATATTTTGAGTGTAGAATCCAATATACATTTAGAAATATTATAACAGTAATTATTTAATATTAATTGTATTTATAGTTTCAATATGAATTATTTCATATTAGGTGATTTGAATTAACTATTACCAAGTTGAAAGGAATTTCATAAACTAATATCATTCCTTTGGGAAATATTACTTCCTTATTATCATTAATATTATATGATTGTTTTTTTAATAAATTATTATTGTATATTGTTATATTTCCCTTGTTTTATGTGTTTTTATATTGGAAGCAAATAATTTATTCATTTTTTGATTCCCATATCAACTTTATGGTCTTTTTAAGGGATTACATCATAATCTAACTTCATTCGGGATTGTTTACACATGAATTCACATTCATGGAAATTATAAGGCCATTATTAAATAAAACCATAAATTTTATAATCCAATTTTTATTCACGACCTTATTCAATTATTAGAACAATTTTCCACTCTTCATTACTCAACATGTTTTCTGAAATGTTTTTATGAAACCTCGACTTCATCTCACTTTATAGTCAGAGAAAACGTTTTCCTCTAGAAACCAATGTTTTCTAAAAAGGTTTTTAAAAATTTTTAGACTTCAAAAATTTATTTATTAATGGAATATTTACCCTTATTTTATTTTTATTTGTTTTTAAATGAATATTCCTATCACATTCTAAATAATGCATTTTTCAAACCATTTACCATGAAAAAGGAAATTTATTTTTACATTTAAAAAATGTATAGATTTATCCAACATAATATCATGGAATCATCCATTGGTATTTTAATACCATACTTTTTAAAGAAAATGTTTTGAAAATTTTTATTCAAAGAAAAATATTTTTAAATAAATTGAAAATGAATAAGGATATTTCCTTATTGATTTTTTTAAAATATATTTCTTTAGTATTTGAATTCATCAATAGTAACAACCATTTATTTTATACAACATGTGATATGTAGTATTAATACCACCTTTATTCATCTTATGTACTATTTTTAATTAATTTATCCACACATTGTATGAAAATTCACTTACATGATTCATTTTTATAGTACCCTTTGAATATTTAATTTCTTATGATCATTGAACATTGAATTTCCCCAAATTATCCATGTCACGTATAATGGATATGTTCATTTCTTAAACCGTGTATCATTTAACATATGGTTTTTATATTTATAATTATTTTAAACATTAATAAATCTGTAACTTATTCTCAACGTGGATATTTTATGATAATTCATATTTATAAATAACTAAAAAAATATTCGATATATGAACAATGATATTGACAAGTAAGGCATTGGATTTAGACCATTTAATTCAAGAACTATGGGTTGGGGACATATTAATGCATTATGTTTCATGAATTGGTAGTCTTGTGGGATCAAATCAGTTGGTGAGCTTAAGATAATATGTTTTTTCCAATATGTTTTAAACCTTTTATATGGTAAAGGTATCATGTTGCTGGGAAACATGACATATAATAATTAATCTTTTTCTTAAATTTGATTAGTTATTATTATCCATGATATTCTTTCATTGAAAAAAAAATCTATGATTGAATTTCATTGTTAGTTTTTTTACTAAATGTAATGGTTTTCAGTTTTTAACATTCCATGTCGAGTATTCCTTATAATGTTATTTAAATGGATTTGGTTGTTTGTTATTTACCTTTCTCTATTTTTTATGAACTTTCCCATCATTTTATATATTAAATGAATTATTTTTAGATATTTACCATTTGATAATTATTATTCTCATTGATTCATTAATGATTAAAGTATTTTTAAACCATTCTATAGATTTGATCTTAGCCTTGTAATATTTTATTTCCCAAGAAATTGAAAAGTATACAAAGAATGATATAAAATTATACATTAAATGGAATAATGTTTTTATCCAATAAAGAATAAAATTATTTTTTTATTTTTTTATTTATCTGTAATACAAATCTCGTATATGTATCTGGTTTACCCAAACTACTAAACTCTTTGGTCCTTTAGGATTTCATTCCTTGTAATCATGAAAATGTATTCGAAGTATAAAATAGTTCTAGGAATGATTTGGTCCAGATGTTACAAATATCAACATTCACTAAGGGTTAACATGTTAGTAGAAATGTATCCAAGGGATGTGGTTATAATCATTATGCCAAGGGAGATATTCTTGTGGATAAAACCAGATGACATTTTTTAGGGAATTATGTACCAGATGAATATAATATATTGAAAACTATTATTAGAGGTATGATGTTTATCTCAACTTTTGTGGTTCTTTTTTTGATTGATACTGGTGCTAATCGTTCTATTATATCATCAATATCAATTGACATGTTGTGTTTTTATTTGTAAGGTGTTCCTTTCTTGTTAAATTTTACCAATCCTTTTCGAAAGAGGATTGAACAAGGATTTATTTTTCCATTTAGTCTGGTGATGATTTCCATCAATTAGTTGGAGTGGGACTTTTTAGTTCTTTATCTTGGAATCATAGACTTTATTTTTAACATGAATTGGATGATCAGTGAAAAAGCCTAAATAGAATATGGTTATATTTTGGAATAGTTATAATCTACTTATGTAGTCTTTCCCGATTTCATGGGTGAGTAGGGAACTAGATCAATAAGGGGAAGACATGTGGATCCTTATGAAAGGGTAATCATGAGCCCATTTTTCTGAGATGTCTCTTGAAATAGTTTACCATTGTCTATGTGTTCAAATTTCTACAATGGTGTGTGTGGACCCCAATGAACGTTCATATGATTTATCATGTTTATCACCTCTTAGATATGTTAATTATAATATACATATTATATTTGGTATGATTCCAATTTCTATTCCATCTTACCACTAGGAACCTAATTATTTGGGGGAACATCAGTTCTAGCATTAAGACATAGAGGGTAATGGATTTATTCTTCCAAGAATGTCACTATGGGCTTCACCTATCCTATTTCCATTTAAGGATGTGGGGATCCTCATAACATGTTTTTATTTTCAGATTTATAATTGTGTTTAAATTAACAAAAAATATTTTTTCCAAGGATTGATGATCTCATTGATTGTATTATAGGGTCTAGTTTTTTTTATAAATGACCTATAGAAAAGGTACCAACAGTTGCGAGTCTTGGAAGAGTTTATACCTAAGACAAAATCTAAGTTTCTATATAGGAATTTTTAGTTATGGGTTTTTCCATTAATTATTACAAATTATTATGATATTTTTATATATTTGAAGACTTGAATAATTAATTAGTTCATAGAATATTTTGTGGTTATGTTCATAGATATTATTTTGGTGTACTCTGAGTTAGAGTATGTGCATATGGATGTTTTGGATATAATTATTTGAACAATGAATGTACAATTTCTATATGGTAATATTTCCAACTATGATTTTTGGATATGGGATGTGAGGTTTATAGAGAATATAAAATATATGTGTTGTGTTTCATTATATCATGAAAATGAACATACAGTTACATTCTAGGAGAATCCCATAAATTTGTCTAATAATTAAAGGTTTACGTGTTTGGATGGTTTTAATAAACAGTTTTTGGGGACTTCATGAACATCACATCATCAATGAAAGTATACAATTTTAGAATTTTATATTTATATTGGAATGAAAATTATCATAGAATGTTTTAGAATATGATTATTAGGTCGACTTCATTACTAGTTTTAATTTCATTCAGAACTAAGATAATGATATGATATTTTTTTATGCTTCATGTGTAGGGCCTGGATGCGTCTTGGTGCTAGGGAAATATTTTATCACATATGGATCACTGCATTTATTGCCTCATTAGAAGAAATATGAGAACCTTTATCCTGATTTGGAATAATTTTTTCATGAATACCAAACATGCTTACACTATCACTTCAGTGATAACATTATGGTATATTCATATCATAAGAGACAGAAATATATTTTTACATGGGGGGAGTCTAAATTTAAGATTGAAACTCGAGTTATATTATCTTTATACTTTTCATAAAGATAATTCCTATTCCCATAAAAAATGTAATCTTGTTACTAATGAATGGAGAAGAAAATTAGTGACTCGATTCATGATGGAATTAGTTGAGTAATGCTCTCTGATGTGATTTTTTTTCTATATTGTTCATTCAAGTGGAAGAGTTTGTTAGACATCTATGTTCATATTCGTAGAAAGCTATCTCATATTTATTTGGGTGAGTTCATCTATATAATTTTCTATACATTAGTATCAATTCTTTAGTGAAAGCCTTTATTTTAGAAAGAGCTCAGGCGAGTGGTCTTGGTATCCCAGTAGATATTTGTTCTTCCGTAGTTGGTTGGTTGTTCTATTTTCCCTTAATTAAGAGTTATATGACAGTGTAAACAATTATTTTTTGGTCACAAACCCAGGTACTACTAATATATATCATCCTTTGGGAATTTGTTATTGGTTTTAGGGTTTTAGGTAGTTGATTTTAGTTATTTAGTCATGTTTCCATACTTGTTATTGAATTAATTCATGAAACGAGAAGTATGTGGGGTTTTTAAAGAAAATACACATTCTAGTATGGAAATGGGATGATATTTTCATTTGTGTTTTCATTTTATTTCAATGTATTTATAGTGGTAAGGATATTATATAAGTGATCATTAATCACATATTAAAATTAATGAATTTCTAACCAATTTGGTAAATGTGTAAAGAAGAACATCATGGGGACATAAATGTCAATTGAATTGGGGGACTTCATTGGGTTTAAAAAAAATTGACAGGGACATACGGTTCACATAAATTTTTTTACTGGTATATTGGATGAAATGGGTTCCCATATTAAATTTAGTATGAATTCTTATCTATTAACAGATGTATATATTGAGAGGGCCATCCGGGTTTTAGAGGATATTCTTTGGGACTGTGATCTTGATTTTAGAGGATATTGGGAAAATCATTTTCTTTGGATTTTTGTTTTGATTAAAAAAATTTATCAGGATTAGATTAGGATAGTGCCATATGAGGATTTTGTGGTAGATATCCCTTATTCATGTAAAGGTTGGAAAATTATTACTTGGTTGGGATTAGTGTTGTTCATGTGATGACGAAGATGGTGTTGTTGATCTACAAGTGATTAATCGTAGAATGTAGTCATCAAATAAATATGTGAACCATTATCATTGGCTATTACATTTTGTGGGTGGTGATCAAGTCATTCTCAGAGATTCACCACACATAAAACACCATTGGGTGGGTAAGGATGGAACATTGGCATGCCGATTTGTAGGCTCTTGGACATCATTAGATGGTTAGGGATGGCACCTATTGGTGAATTTTTTTTTTATAGACAGTTACCAATTTTTTGTTTCAGGTTTCCCAATTGAGGATTTATTTTCTAGATTCATCCTATATAATTATATTGGAGAGTATTGGTCTTGAACACGATACCACATTGGTTGAGCAGTAGGACTAGATTATGGATCACGTAGGTAAGGTACTATTGGTAATATTATCCATATAGTCTAGGTACAATGGTAGTATGGATAGCATGGACTTGAGATATGGTAGTGAGAGTCTTTAAGTATGCATCATTTCAATTAACTTTTAGCACGTCTAGGTTCATGAAGTAATTAATGGGGGTAGAAATTTTTTATGGTGGGGAGATTGTAATGTCCAATTACCTTTTTTTAGGTATTTTTTAACCTTTCATTATGGTTAACTTTTTGTTGGATTAATAATAACAAAATGGAATTAGGAGGACACCTGTATTTGAATAGTCATGGATTTTTTATAATTTTTAGTAAGAACTAGAATTTTCTATGATTCACTGGGTAATTTAATGTCATGCAATGGCTTCTAGGAAGAAGACAAAAAATGGATACACAGTGTTTTGGGTTTACATCACCATATTAATGCTTAACATCATGTAATAGTGAATCCAATTTTTAATGAAAAGGTGATGGGTTTTGTCTCTCGGCGCACGACGGGGTTTTGGGGGATAATTGTGTGATTCCCGACGGTTGATTAGAGAGGATTGGGTTCTGCTTAATCACTCACCTCGGGTGCACCATTTTTGCCTCAAAATGTCTAATGGTTCTATATCTAGCAATATGTGGACCTACTTTCCAAATGAAGGCATTCGATGGGTGGTTTGACCAGTGATGCTTTAGAAATCACATTGTCCAAGAGGAAGGGATTCCAGGATCATTGCACCCTTTGTGGGGAATTATTGCCTATTCCGGGACACTCTTATATAATTAATACGTATTCATATGTTCTCGAATCTTTGGTTTATACCCAATAATAGTATCAATGGATTACTCTTAGTTTGCAATGGTCGGCTGGACACATGGGTTCAGAATCATTTAGGCACGTGGTTTACCATCCCTCGTTGGATAAATGACCCTGAGGAGTATGGACTCATAGAGACAACAGTAATTTGAAGCCTCATAACCAGGAACTCTGGAGTTTATCGCCATCTAGGGGGCACAGATAACGACTTGAGTGTCTTGATCGAACCTGGGGTATGGGCCTCCTACGTGTCCTCATGAGAGGAATCAGGATACATGTAGTTTGGTGTGGCATGGGGCTTACACTCCAGAATGCCCAGGGTTGGTGCGGTAAACCGACGTAAAGATGGTCGGATTGACCGGTTGTTGGGCTTGAATCTCAGGGATGCTTTCCTACGTACCCTATCTAGGTGACAGGGATCAAAGTCCACGTAGTTATAATGGGAGTGTCAGAGAACCAACGTGAATGTGGACCAGGGGGTCCGATGGTGATCGGGCTTGAACATGTTGGAGGCATCCTACGTATCCCTGTGGTGGGGAATCAAAGTCCATGTAGTTCGGATGGAAGTGGGGCTTACGCTCTGAGGCAGCCTGGGGTAATTGATTAGGCTTACACTCTGAAGAGGCCCTGGAGAGGATTTCATGGTCGATGCTTACTCTAAGCCCACATGATTCATGCACGGTGTGAGAAATAAGAGGCATCCGGGACCAGATGATCATGTCGTGAAAGGTGTGTTCATGGGAAGTGGAGTGGGGCTTACGCGTGGAGCAGCCCAAAATGTCGGGGCTTACTCTGAGATGGATGCCCATGGCGACAAAGCGCAGTGGTAGAGGGACTTGGCCCTAATGAAGGACGGAGCAACACCCCTCCCCACTACACCCTTCCTTGTCCATGGCTGTGGGGAAGTACGGAGGTTCATGTGGCCTTCCTTCTGATGGGTAGTCTCCCATGCCCTGGGGAGGGGAGAAGTGCCCCAGTCCTAACAAGTCTAGGGGCAGAAAATGGATTCCTCTGTTAGGACTCTGCATTACTATGGGAATGTGAACCCAAGAATGCTTTTGGAATCCACTCAAGGGAAAGAGAAACCCCTTAGCCATCTCTTACCATGGGTATGTGGACTCAAAATTGCGTGATGATCCGCCTAAAGGTTACATCACACAGATATGGTGGCTATGGCGTAGGGCTCGACATAGGGTCGATGAATGGGCCAATGAGGTGGTTGTGAAGGATCAGGCCGGATTGGAAGGATTTTATCTGGATCGAGGAATGGTAACTTCAAAGGATTTAGAGGAAAACCCGGGTGTATGAGGGGTGGCGCCTTTCGCATAGGGAGGATCTACATGGCTGGAGAGGCCGTTTTCAAACTAGGATGGTCCACGGACTGGTGGGAATCCCATTAACCAATGTGGTTCACATCATCAAGTTCGGCCCGATTACAAGGTTGGTACATGTAGGGGTCTATGCAAGCAGCGGCGACCGAGTGTGACGCCGGTCAGGGGTCCATTGGCCAGGGATTTTCCCACATAGGAGGGTGCTACAAGGTGCGACGAATTGGAAAAGGGGCATAAACTTCGAGGTCCGCAGAGGGAGCATCTGCGGAGGGGCCATGGTTCACAGTCTTCTTTTCTTTTTTATTTTAAGTTTGTGGTTCACCCAGTTGTTATGTGTTTTCGGTTCTTTATTAATTCACTTCTAGCTTCATACCTATTTTGGTTCATGAACCAGAACGTCGCTGTTTGCGAAATCCTATGCTCGTTCCTTCGCAATCCTTCCACTCGAATCTGATTGACCTCCTATTTCCTTTTTTTTTCTCTTCCCCCTTAATCTCCTTTTATAGAGTGGTGAAAGAGATGTATCAATGGTCATGCTACACCTTTTGCAGAGGCCCATGATCGGAAACCCAGTTTATAGAAGACTTGGTCAATTTGCAACTCGTGGGGGCATTGAACACACCACCCCCATGAACCAAAATAGCTTAGAGAGTGCTTCACGGTCATGCAGGGTTACACCTCCATTTCGAGAACGACAGCGGATGCGGTCTGGGCCGGGCGGTGCTGTTTGCGGCTGGGGTGGTTCGTGATGGTTGTTCGGTTTGGTGCTCATCCTGCTTCGTGCCCACAGAGGATCCCTGCCTCCATTTCGCGAACGACAGCGGTCCATGTAGTGGGGTTCTTCGTGGAACCGGTCACAAACCGTTATTATTGGACCAGTATGTGGACCGCTTCAGCTTGTTCCATCCTTTTAGTATTCTCCACAATTTTCCCCAATTTTATGTGGGGAAATTGGGCAGCATCACCCTTGGATTAAAGGGGATTCCCATTCTCCTTTTCTGATTTTTTTCAGGACCCTAAAAATTCCCCCTATCGGAATGGGGTCTGATTAGAATGAAGAGGAGGCCATTTTGATGTAGAGTGGTCCTGAAACATGGATGGTTTGTGGTACGCGAGTGGACCCGGTAGGGGACCACGAGTATAAATATGGGGGCCCTTCATTTGTCTTTTTCAAAATTATTCGTGAAACCAGAGCTCTCTTTCTTTTTTTGTCTCCGTGTTCAAATTCCTTCGTGAAATGCCTCGTCCACGAACGAGATGACACTTCCACAAACCATTCCTCATCCGCGGTTGCCTTCACCTGCGGACCAATCTCCCTGCCACGAACTAACACTTTTAATTAATTAAAAACTAATTCATGACGGGCCGTGTAGGAATTCGCTATGTTGTTTCAATGGTCCGTGGCCTGAAACCTTCTAGATTTTTAAATTTTCTTAAGTCTTTCGAACCTAATTATTTAATTATGGAATTATAATTCCGCAAGGCAACCTAGTTCGTGGTTTTCTAGCCAACGCTCTGCGGGCCAGCGTACCGCAAAACTCTTCCTTGTAGGGTTGGTTCGCGGGATGTAGTAATCGTGAACCACATTTTGAGGCCTGCTTGCAGACCTCGGCATGAAGGCTCCTGGACTCCTTTTCCAGATGTTTGGTATTTTTTCCCGATTTTATCATTTCGGACTAACCAATTTTCTTGTTTTTATAATGCAGGTAGAAAACATGGTTCCCCCTCGCCTCGCACCCAGGCATGTTGCCAAGCCTCTCCTAATTTGCGATCAACACCTTAAGGATGTGGCCAACTCTATTAAGGATGGAATACGAAACTCCCAACTTTGTTCCTTCCTTACTGATCTGCTCTCCGAGTCATAGTGGGATTACCCCTTTTCCAACTTCCTTCCTTCTTATGAGTTTGGTTTACTGTCCGATTAGCCGATTCCAGTACCATCTCGTGAAAACTATCCTGCAGCATGGATATTTACTAGCACTATCCCTCTATCTGTTATATCCGCCAGAGGGTGGCCTTCCGTAAGGGATACCGCTGCCATATCTGTGTTGAATCACCTTCCTGTGTCCCCAACAGGGGAACAACGTCAGCAGGATAGGACAGTTCATTACTACCAGAGCATTGCTTGCAATGCTATCGTAAACAACCATCATGGCTTGTCAGCAGACCGGGACCATAGGCCCGGAGGGGCATTTAACTCATTGTATTGTGGGTGGCCCTTTTGGGTTCTCCAGATCAGTGTAGAGTTTGAAGTAGAATTGCGAGCCTTAGGCTTATATGAAGTTGTATGGGTGTCCCAAACTTATACTCATTGACCACAATCCCTTTCCAGAAAACTTATGAGTTGTTGGAGTCCGGCCACAAACACATCCCATCTGGTCCATGGTGAGGTGGGTATTAGTCTTTGTGACATCTTCCAGATTTTCGGGGTCCCCATCACTGGGGGTATGTATGAGGAATTCATGTCTCCCTCTTCTGTGTTGAGAAACGAAGAGAGGACTCCCCCCTTGGTGAAGTAGCTTATTGAACAGGCCCAGAAGAATTCAAAGGATACGTCTCCAGAACAACTTGTCCCAAATAGTGAATGGTTCAAGGGTTTTTCTAGTGATAGAAAGTCTATGTCTCTTCCACGCAGGCCCACGACCTGCCCTACTATAGAGTCACAAAGGTAGAGGGGCAACTAGTGGATGATCCTAGAGGAAGGCCAGTTCAACGACTGGGGCTCGGAGCTTGTCCCAGATGTTGATCAGCTGCTCCATCTGGCGTCGTTTCTGGCCATCTTCATGAGTGGCTGCCTATTGCCTGTATGCGAGACTGGTGGGGTGTGAGTCTCTACTTTTTTCATGGCAGCACAATTAGCTACTGGCTACATCATTAATTTGGTCATCCCAGTATTGACCAGGATTTATCAGTTGCTTAACAATATTACCGATGGGAGTCGGCCAAACCAGGTAGCCGGCCCTTTTCAAATCCTATAGGGATGGTTGTGAGGGAAAGTCATGAACTTCTACACTTTCATCAACCCTCGTCAGATTCCTGGTACCGCATTCCAGTCGTACTTTCAAATGACTAGAGGGGTTCTGCCCGAAGATTGGGTGACCCAAGAGAAGGATGGAAACCAAACGGTTCATAATTTGTGACTCCTGTCAAGTTTGATCTTGATTAATGATCATTTAAATATTTGACCATATCCATCCCCAACTGGTTCAATTAAGAATACCATATTAAAGGAGTTTATCAAGTGGGGATACATATTTTCCCTTTACGAGGGAATTATGGTGGCTCGTATCCGTGGGGAACTAATCTATGTGGGGTACGCAACATGCCGATTCAGACGTCAATTTGGCTGCGTCCAGGCGATGTGTCCTCCCACACTCAATGTTTCCTGAGAGAACCGCCATTTAATGGTGTCCAGACAACTATGGTTAATGTTTACACCGGAAGATACTGGTTGCGAGGTTATGACTCATGTGCTTGCAGACTCCATGCCTTTCTTGTCTAAGAACTATACCGACCCATGGGTGAAGTCGTATCCGAATGGCCAGCTTGGGCTGTGGGTGACCACTGTATCAAGTCCTAATCCATCGAATGGCAAGAGGAAGAGAAAGGGGGATAGTGCTTCAACCTGACTGGGCAAGGTTCTTCGCAACCCTACCGCTCTTGTTCATCTGGGGAAGATCTTAACGGATAGAGGTGTATCCTCTCATGCCTTTGAAGCTGCCCGAAGAGAGTTGGTTATTCACACAGATGTTTCCTTTCCGATGGCCATGGGACAATGAGATGATTTCAATGTTTAGTCATCCTTTCGGAGTCAGTACCCCCATTCTCTGTGGCAATATCTCAAGGAATCAGAAGTGGCATTTGTTGGGCTGGGCTACATATCTGCTCCTGTTGACATTCTTTATGATGCGGACCCGGAGAGGGCCAAGTTGTATCTCCGGGACCTTGAGGCTTACGTTCTTGCACACCGAGGTTATACAGTGTTGACTCATCGAGTCCAGGCCATGCTGTGATTGGTGACAGATGAGGAGGAGGAAGAGAGTGACCACTCTTCAGGGGGCGGTGATCTTAGTGGTTCCCCTGCCGCAGCTGAAGCAAGGGAATTCCCCCGTGTTCATGATGTCCCGCCCACATGTTGCTCTAGATAGTTCTAGGGTGGTGGCGAGATACGAAAAAAATGACCATTGGCACCCCCACTAGCCCTTGTTGTTGCCCGAACCTCTCAGGTTGATCCCCCCCCAGCTAGTTTTTCCTATTACGTCCGCATTTAAGGATGATTGGAGGATTTTGGATTACCTGAGGGGTAGTGGCTCGGATGAAGAGGTTTGGGTGATACTCCAAACGGGCCCTCTCGAGCTTCCGAGTATTGGGAAGATCTTTGCTCCACCCCAATTGATTCTAGAAGAGGATCTAAATGAAATAGTCGCCTCATTGATGGAGATGGACGCAAACGTTCATTCACTCTGGAACCTGCTTTACGGGTCTACCCGGGTGTCCATGATGATAAGTCATCCTGAATCGTCTGATCCAGAAGAAGAGGTTGTCCTTTCCATCCATTCATACTTTCCTCCTCCTTTAATATTAAGGTTTTAAAATTTCTTCCTTTTATGCAGGGTGCCGAGGAGTCTGAGGGGGTAATTCCTTCCCCAGAGTATACTCCTCATGGTACCGTAGCAGGAGAACACACGCCTTCGACTACAGGGATCATCGAGGATGGGTCTCCTAGCGTAGATGAGCTCATGGAAGAAACCATTGCGGACACAGCTATGGGTCATTCCTCCTCCATCTCCTTTCAGTGTTCTGAGCGAAGAACCGCCCCCCTGGCAGATCGAGAGATGTCAGCAGGCATCCCTTTTTCAGAATGGCTCAGAAAGGGGACGTCGGGTAATCATGACTTCCCGCTTCCTTGTATATTCTGATTCTGTGATTTATTAACTTGTTTTGGTGCAAGGTGTAGGGCCACTCGAGGGCCTGGACACGGCTACCCAAGGGGTCATACCTTCTACCCTCTTATCACCTGAGGGATCACCTGCAGCCACACCTGAGCATGACGAAATGGCAGGCCCTACTGTAGGGTCTAGTGATATGGACACTTTACTCCTACCTTCATCAGTCAGAGATATGTCACAGGAGGAACAGCAGGAAGTCGAGACACTTCTTGATCATATGGCCTTTATAATTATGGGGGATAATGGGGCACCTACGCCTACAGAATAGGCCCCAAATCTGACGGGGCGAGCTGCCTCAGAACCAATGATTCCCATGGCGATGGATGAAGGGCCCGCCATCAGGCCATTTATCGGAAACCCAGAGCGGGCCATTATTTTGTTTATCGGGGCAGTGATTTCCCCGGGCATGATCTTCGTGGTTGGCTGCTTGGGGACAGTGTAACACCCCAAGCATCCACGGTACGATTTCCTTTGAATAATACAGTAGCGTGTGTTGTATGCAACTTCGAGTTCTAACACACACAACAACCAATCAAACTAGCCATTATGAATAGTAATACCCACTTTTTGAAATTTTATAAATATTATCATTCAAAATGGACTTTATTTTCAAATTTAGAATATTGTAATTATCCTAGGGAGAAATTTTGGTATTTTTCTAAAAACTTTAAATTTTTGATAAATAGTAAAAAAACACTAAGTTATAGTTTAAAACCCAATTTTTTATTTAAATAATAATTTATTTTATTTAAATTTAATTAAGGTAAAAATAGATACATAATACCTATATAAGTTCAATGTAATTCATTGGAGTTAGTTTAGAATAGTTTTAGATATATATAAATTTTATTGAACTCTTCACCGTCTTTTACCCACCTTCTAGGAGAATTTGGAAATTCACATAAAACTTAATTTTACCACTTCTATGAGTGTAATTTAAAAAAATTCGAGAGACATGGTTAATATTAGGGAGTACAATGTGGTTCAATGATATTAAAATAATTTTTGGTGAATAGTAACTTTTTACTTTTATTTACCACGGTTATAAGTAAATAGGGCAATTAAGGGTAAAAATGATATTAATATTACCCTACCACATGTCCTAATTCCATTGGAAAAGTGTATCTCGACCAAAAAAATGTTTGGAATAAAATATTATCATATAGGTCTACTTGGATTATATTAGGACATTTATTATTATTTAATTCAAAGAAGAGTTAAAAGAGTTAAAGTCAATGTTTATTTACTAAAACATTTTTAATATAGGGTTATACATAAGAAAATTTCGATTGTAAATATTCATTAGAAAGATAAAAATATTTTCTACATAATGGTATCTTATTTATAATTTTTAGACATTAGAAAATTTAAGTTATTTATGATACAATGGTTATGTATTAATTACCTAATTAATGAAATATTAAAATAATTGATATTATAAATATCAAAATAAATGTAATTTGAGAGTTTTTATGAATTAAACAAATTTTATAGGTTAATATGACATATTAGGATTGATTATATAAATTTTTTCAAAGTAATAATTCTGTTATGAATTTATAAAAAACAAAATACTCAATAGTGTCAAAATTGACATAAAAGAGTTTTTAAAACAAATATTATATTATTAATTTATATTCAATTACTAAAAATATAAGGATCCGCAAAAAGGATTATATCATGATAGGTGTATAATTAATGAACCACTTGGGGGGTATCTTGGATGTATATATTATGTTTATTAACTATATAATATAAAAATTCAAAGTGACATGGTAAGTGACAAACTAATTAACTAAGAGTTAAAACTAAAATATAAAGATAATATAATGACCCAAACTTGTCTATATTGTATTGGTTGAGTGTTTTTCGACCCATACCCACTTTAACCTTTAAATAATTACTTTGGATCCATTAGAAACTGAATATGAATTAATTATAAAATAATATTTCTTTCTTTTCCAAAGGTGCCCCTCACCCCTCTTATAAAAGGGCACTCCCCCTTCTCACTAATTCACACATTCAAAGCCTTTAGATTTGGAAAAACACTGAAAAAATACTCTCTCAACTTCCCTAACTTCAAACTAGAGGCATTATTTTGATTATAAAGCCAACCTAAGGAGCCCTTTTGATCAAATCAAATGGAAGAACCCGAAGAAGATGTAATGTTTTCACCACCCTTTTTTCAAGTTCAATTCTTCTTCACCTTCTTATTTATTTGTTATTCCCATTATAAATTAATAACTCTAGTATCGTATATATAGTTTTATGTTATTCTAAATATGGTACAACCATATTCAGTATTCTATCCATCGTTTGAATGACCTGTCACCATACGTGCATACGTACGGCTTACCGTCTCCATGTCGTGGTGTAATTGTTATTAAATAAATTATTATTTGGATGGGTATAATAAAGATGTGTAATTCTTGTAAATAATATATATAACATGATAATGATTCTGTATATATGATATACCATCCAATTATATATTAATTTAATATCAAAAGAATTATATTGTCGCTCGTGCGTACGTACGGACTACCGTCTCCACGAACGCGATGAGATTCATTCTCCATCGTATCCATTAAAGTATAATTATCATTTGATCATTTAAAAATAATTTTTATGGACTTGATATAATTCTGGATATGAATAAGATACAACCTATCCATAACAAACACGGCTTATGTAACAAAACATATTCGAGTAAGTTAACACCCGAAACGACGATAATACTAATATATTATTAACAAAGCAATGTTAAAAGATCCTATATGATATCATATTAATGTATACAATTCTTGTATAATTTAATAAAAATTATTTCACCATTATACAGGAGTTTAAGCTACCCCCAACAAAGAAAAAGTACAAGGTAAGGGCTTATTTCACAATCTCTTCATTATCCAAGGTTGTTTGTATGTAATATCTACTAGAACTTCTTTATCATCCACATCCATGTTTCTTAAAAATGTATTTCTAAAAAAATGTGGAGACCCAAAGCTTGACGTACATGAATATTACATTACTTTTGTGGAATACTTAATACATAATAAAAACAAATACACAAGAACCGTAATAGTTTAGTTTCTTTGGAAACTCGGAATAAAATCCTCTTATCGTGGTGAAAGATCTTCAACATCTCCCAATAAAGATCTTCCTTTTTTTTCTTACCTAAAACCTTTATTTATATCCTGGGGAAAAGAAATCATAAAAGGGTGAGATCAAATGCTTAGTAAGGGTAAACAAAATAAATATCCATCACATCATATTCATAAGAACACATCTTTTGGAAATTGTAACCTGCAAAAGAAATCATGATTTCATAACATGGGATAAATCATAGTAGTGAAATATAATCCCAATAATCATGACATAAAACATGAATCTTTGTGGCATACACACATAATCATAGAGAGCCATTTCTTATTAGTCAAGACTCATTGCCAAGACTATCTTAATGGACAAAGTCCATTTCAGAACTGAGTCACCCTCGTTTCAGTCCTGTTTCACTGAACCGGTATAACCTACCGTACCAGCCATGTCTATCTCATGAGATATAAAATCTTTACCCAATGAATTATAGGGAGATATAGGTCCCACCCTTCTCATAATGATACCATTCTTATGTGTTCCACAAAATCAAAAAATCATACATCATTGCATAACCGCTGTAATAAAAATAGGAATCTTAAACATCATGCCATCATATCATAATCCATATAAGATAAAAGGAAATCATAAAAATAATTCCATCATAACATAATCCAATAAATGTAAAAATAGGGATAGAAACATAACCCTTTATTATCTTAGTTGGAAAATAATTTTGATAAAACACTTGAACTCCATTCTTGAAGAAAAATATCCTTTCAAAAACATTTTCCTTTCTTAACATGTCATACAATTTTAAACTAAAGGAAGTTGATTAAAAATAAACTTGAAAACTTTTAATGTAAGCTTCTTGGAATTTTTTTTTAAAAAATCCATTCATGCCGTATAAAAACATTCTTCATACTTTTGTCGAAAATGTACCTCGTATGAAAAACGACAAAATATTCCTTTTATATCTTTTACTAAAAACTCACCGAAGGGTAAAATTGGATTTAACCAATTTTAGGTGAATGTAAATAATATTACATATTGAGGAAACATGTATGTGGATGATAAAATAAACCACAGTAAATGCCAAAGTATAAACAATCTCGGATAAAAATGAGATTGTGATATTTCCCTTACCTTAGGTCTGATTTGCTTCGTATGTGTCCGAAACTCCTGTATAACGATTTAAATAATGTCATTGACTTATTACAGAATCATACTCATTGTTATGATATCATATATGGTTCACTTATGGATATATATTACCCGTTCTTTTGTAAATTCCATGTTAAAGAGCGTTTTGGGTAAAATCGTTTCATTTATCGTCCGTGTTTTGACTTGTAATTATTCATATGATTACTTAGATCATGATTACTTAATTCCAGAATATAAAACATGATTTTTATAAAATATATATTCACAATATATATATACATAATAGATCAGTAAATGGAAAGAAATACACCGTTCATGGAGACGGTAGACCGTACGTAAGCATGAACGCTGTTTTATTTTCCTTATTGAGTTGAATGGAATTAAGTAGATGACATACATATATATACACATAAATCCAGAATCATTATTATGTCATATATTTCATTATTAATTATTATATATAATTTATAATCATTCATGAATGGTTAATGTGGAGAATGAAACTCATCGCGTCGTGGAGATGGTAGTCCATACATACGCAAGAGCGATGATATCGTTCTCATGATCGTGGAATTGTATTAGAGTGTATGTATACTATTTCAGAATCAATATCACTTTAAAATAATCATATATAGTTATTAAGTACACCATTATACCCATCCAATTAAGGTGGTGGTGGAAAATAGATTACACCACGGCGTGGAGATGGTATTCCGTACGTACGCACGCACGGTGATTTCGTTTTCCGTAGGATGGATAGATGGTGAAATAAGGTTGTTTCATAATTATAATAACATATAACTATATAAGTGATACTTATTTAATTACTTAATAATGAAACAACCTAAGAAGAAGAAGTGTAAGAAGAAAAAAATATGAAAGAATCGGTAACGGGCATTACCTCTTCTTTGAAGCGCCTCTTTGAGACCTCCTTTTAGGGCACTAAAATTGGTCTTTGAGGAAGACCAGAACCTCTATGATGTTTCTAAGGAAGTGGAGAAGGGAATTTGGGATGGTTGTTCCAAGATTGAAGGCTCAAAGTGGTGTGAGGAAGAGAGGGAGGGGGTGCCCTTTTATAAGGGAGGAGAGGGGCACCTTTGGAATAACTAAAAATATTATTTTATTATAAAGCCAAATTCGGTTTTAAATAGCTTCAAATTGGTTTATTTAGAGGATAAGGTGGGTATGGGTCTAAATCCTCTAATCCAATGGAATTTAGACAAGTTTAGGTTCCTATTTTAACCATATCATGTAGATTTAACATTAAGTTAAATAATTTTACTTTTACCGTGTCTTCTTGTGTTCTTATACTATAAGGTTTATAAACTTATTATATCAAGGCAAAAGAACCCCAAGTTGTTTATAATTAATATATATAACTTTATCTAAGTCATTTTACCGAACCTTAGATTTTTAAGAATAAAATAACAATTAATAATATAATATTTGTTTTAAAAACTATTTTATGTCAATTTTTACACTATTTAGTAAATGAATTTTGTGAAAATCATAACAGAATGATTAGTTCGAAAAAAGTTAATTATATCAATACTAACATGTCATATTAACCTAGAAAATTAGTGTAATTCATAAAAAGTCTAAAATTATATTTATTTTGGTATTTATAACATCAATTATGTCAATATTTTATTAATAAGATAATTACTGCATCATCGTTGTGTCATAAATAAATTAAATTATATAATGTCTAAAAATTACAAATAAAATACCATTATGTAGGAAATCTTTTTATATTTCTAATGAATATTTATAGTTTAATTTATCTTATGTATAGCCCCATATTAAAAATGATTTATTTATTAAACATTGATTTTAACTATTTTAACCCTTCTATAAATAAATTAATAATAAATGTCCTAATCTAATCCAAGTGGTCCTAAATGGTCATATTTTATTCCTAAGTTTATTTTTGGTCGAATTACACTTGTCCAATAGAATTAGGACATCTGTTAGGGTAATAATAATATCATTTTTACCCTTAATTACCCTATTTACTTTCAACCGTGGTAAAAAAAAGTAAAAAGTTACTATTCACCAAAAATTATTTTCATCTAATTGAACCACATTTTAGTCTTTGATATTAACCGTGTCTCTCGGATTTTCTAAATTCCACTCACAGAAGCGGTAAAATTATGTTTTATGAAAAATTCAGTTTTTTTTAACTACCACTTAGTGGTTTCACTATTCATAAAAAATTGAATGTTTTGAGAAAAATACCAAAAATTAGGCCTAATATATATTTGATATTAAGAATTCAAAAATTATGTCTATTTTACCAAATTCAGAACATATCAGTTGCATTAATTAATTTTAAAATTAGTTCCCGCCGTCAAAACAAATAGCGTGTTTTTAAGAGATAATAACTATCAAAAGATTGACACTTGTTTATAACTAGTTTAAATGTGAAATAACATCCAATGACCAACATTGTATTAAATTGTAAAAATATATTCTAAATATACTTTAAAACCACTCAAATTAATAATTTATCACTATTAATTATTTCTATTAAAAAAAGTTCTTTTTAAATAAAATTTAGTAATTTTCACTATTCATCAGAATATGAAAGTTATCCGAAAAGTACCAAAATTTCACCCTAAGCTAATTTTGATATTCCGAATCCAAAAATAATGTCCATTTTGAAAAATAAAATTTACAAAATTTCAAAAAGTGGTTATTACTATTCATAACGGCTAGTTTTAATAATATTTTAATTATATAGCGTTGTTTAGTAACACCCGGTATTGCGTACAACACATGCTATCGAGGAAGGTCGTGATTGCGTGTAATGAAAACCAAGTCAGGGTTGCGTGTTGTGAAAGAATCCTTCGTTGTTTCGTATAACAGAATCCAACCATATTTCATTTATACATTGAATATATATATATATATATATATATATTCAATGTTGTGTAGAATAACTATTATCAAAATTTTGTGTAACACCATCCATGAATAGTGTTGCATATACTGCAAGCTAATACGGAGTTGCATATAGCGCAAGTTATTCTTAGTGTAGCATAAAAACAAGACATTAATGAAATTAAAAGAATATTTTTCATAAAATCTCAGGGTGTTACATTCTACCCCCCTTAAAATGAATTTCGCCCTCGAAATTCGTCGGGGTTATAAATGGTTTACTATTCAAGAGTTTCTTTAATATAAACCCACATCGTAAAAAGGAATACCAAAACCAATATTTAAAAACAAAAGTATGAAGCATAATGGTTACCCAAATAAACTAATCACTGGGTTTCCACATAGGTGAAAATATGGATATGGAAGAGAAATCTAACCATCATGTTCTGATGGAGAGTGGTAGAGAACATGGCTATGGAAAAGCCAGCTATCATAAAGCCATAAATTTGTGACGATCTAAGGTACCATCTAATTAATCAGATATAAGAGAACTAGGACAAAATTTTTGGTTTTCAAGATCATTTCCCTAAAGATGATGAAATTGGTATTAGAAGAAATACTTTCATGATTTTGGTATAGTCTCACCGTTTGTCGTTCTTTGCACAATTTCCACTTCATCTCATAAAGAAATGAAATTGAATTTTTCAATCGTGATGTGTTAGCAGATCATGTGATAGAATTATGGGTCATTCCATATGTCTCAAACAAAAGGTTAGAAAAGTTATCACAAAATGCATAAGTCCATCTATAGTGAGATTAATCATATATAGTTCCTAAAATGGACTTATACTTCATATATCATACTACTTAATATAATAAAACTAGTTTCTACTAAACAGGGACTTCTTGTAGGCCAGTGGTAGGCGATAAAGGCCAGTCGCACTTCAGTTGTGGGTTCAATTCCCACAGCCTTGTCCGACGCGATGGGCTGTCCCCCATCCTGCAAGTTGTCCTTTTTCTAAAACTACATTACTATAACATCACATAAATAATATCAAAAAAAGTTCTATCCTTAAACAATACTAACTTATGGTTAACATAATCCATTCCAATGTTTAGGCGTATCTAAAATACTTCGGTCCAAGCTCATAGTATAAAGAAAACGATTACTTGAAATGTCGTCAACCAAGCATTGAAATACCATCATTTATCCCCCATATATCTGGTTGGTCACATTCCAATCATGTGAATACCTTAAAGATGTATTCTCTTGAAAATTGAATACCCATTAAACCTTAGTAAAAACATGAATGCTTTCAAAAGTTAATATACCAAAATCTAAAAATTCTATATACTCAAACCATGATATAACCTTCTCCTTATATCAGTCATTAGCTCATGAATACTATCAAACATTTAATTTTCTCCTTATCACTTCATTATGCGCATATCATCTACATTCCAAAAATATCTGAATAACCTTTCATGGATACTGGTAACATTAATCATACACTTTCAAAACTCAAGGAAAGACAACAGTGTAATAATCCTTAGATGTCTCTTTATTCCATAGTAGCATGAGATTACTTATACAACATTACACATGATAAACATGTAATCATTCCACTACATTCTTAAACCATTGACCGAGCTTCAACAATTCTTTCATCTCACATATCATTTGTAGTCTCTTCATCATCATCCACATAAATAATACCCATACAACCATACTGATTCTCTTCATGAGACTTTCCCTTAGGTCATTGGTTTGCATAATGCCCATACATTCCACATTTAAAACATTTAACCATTGTTGATGTCGTAGCAATACCATTATCCTCATCCTTGGTGTTAACTGAACCTTTTCATTTGCACTTACTGGCTTTGTGTCCTTCTTTTCCACACCCAAAGCATCTTCCAGTTCCTTTGAAACATTCTCTTTGATGCCTCTTCCCACATGATTTACATAGGGGAAATTGAACTTTCTTTCCTCTATGATCATCATGAAACTCTATCTTTCTCTTATTAGTTGAGTCAGGAAACTTACCAAATTTGACTTTATTTATCATATTATGAGATTGCTGATTCGGCATAATAATGATGTTTGGACTTCCAAATCCCATTTCATTTGGTTTCTCATGAAGAATATCATTCCATTGTCCATCATATCCTCCATTATCATGAATCATCTTGTTTCCAGCCATTTTCTAAAACCCAAAATGTGAGAGGAAAAAATCATAATAAAGGGGAATTAACTTCAATATCTAACATCTTTGGTTTAATCTAATATCGTTACCATAGTTCTAGGACTACATCCTATATGTATACTTATCCTTAGGGACATCCCTAGACATACATTAGAAATATCTCTAGGGATCTCACTAACGTTTTCGCATCCTAGTTTCCAAAGGTTGACTAAACTTTTCCTTTGATGCCAACTGTAGAGACCCGAAGCTTGACGTATATGAATATTACATTACTTTTGCGGAATACTTAATACATAAGAAAAACAAACACACAAGGACCGTAATAGTTTAGTGTCTTTGGAAACTCGGAATAAAATCTTCTAATCGTGATGAAAGATCTTCAACATCTCCCAATAAAGATCTTCCCTTTTTTTCTTACCTAAAACCTTTCTTTATATCCTGGGGAAAAGAAAACATAAAAGGGTGAGCTCAAATGCTCAGTAACGGTAAACAAAAGAAATATCAATCACATCATATTCATAAGAACATATCTTTTGGAAATCTTAACCTGCAAAAGAGATCATGATTTCATAACATGGGATAAATCATAGTAGTGAAATGTAATCCCAATAATCATAACTTAAAACATGAAACTTTGTGGCATACACACATAATCATAGAGAGTCATTTCTTATTAGTCAAGACGCATTTCCAAGACTATCTTTGTGGACAAAGTCCATTTTTGAACCGAGTCACCCTCGTTTCAGTCCTGTTTCACTGAACCGGTATAACCTACCGTTCCAGCCATGTCTATCTCATGAGATATAAAATCTTTACCCAATGCATTGGAGGGAGATACAGGTCCCACCCATCTCATAATGATACCATTCTTATGTGTGCCACAAAATCAAAAAATCATGCATCATTGCATAACCGCAATAATAAAAATGGGAATCTTAAACATCATGCCATCATAACATAGTCCATATAAGATAAAAGGACATCATAAAAATAATTCCATCATAACATAATCAAATCAATGTAAAAATAGGGATAGAAACATAACCCTTTATTATCTTAGTTGGAAAATAATTTTGATAAAACACTTGAACTCCATTCTTGAGGAAAATATCCTTTCAAAAACATTTTCCTTTCTTAACATGTCATACAATTTTAAACTAAAAGAAGTTGATTAAAAATAAACTTGAAATATTTTAAAGTAATCTTCTTGGAATTTTTTTTTTCAAAATCCATTCATGTCGTATAAAAACATTCTTCGTACTTTTGTCGGAAAAGTACCTCGTACGAAAAATGACAAAATATTCCTTTTATATCTTTTACTAAAAACTCACCAAAAGGTAAAATTGGATTTAAACAATTTTAGGTGAATGGAAATAATATTACATATTGAGGAAACATGGATGTGGATGATAAAATACACCCCAGTAAATACCAATGTATAAACAATCTCGGATAAAAATGAGATTGTGATATTTCCCTTACCTTAGGTCTGATTTGCTTCGTATGTGTCCGAACCTCCTGTATAATGATTTAAATAATGTCATTGACTTATTCCAGAATCATACTCATTGTTATGATATCATATATGGTTCATTTACGGCTTTATATTACCCGTTCTTTTGTAAATTCCATGTTAAAGAGCGTTTTGGGTAAAATCGTTTTATTTGTCGTCCGTGTTTTGACTTGTAATTATTCATATGATTACCTAGATCATGATTAATTAATTACAGAATATAAAACATGATTTATATATAATATATATTCACAATATATATATATATATAATAGATCAGTAAATGGAAAGAAATACACCATTCATGGAGACGGTAGACCGTACGTACGCATGAATGCCGTTTTATTTTCCTTATTGAGTTGAATGGTATTAAGTAGATGACATACATATATACACACATAAATCCAGAATCATTATTATTTCATATATTTCATTATTAATTATTATATTTACTTTATAATTATTCATGAATGGTTAACGTGGAGAATGAATCTCATCGCGTCGTGGAGACGGTAGACCATACGTACGCACGAGAGATGATATCGTTCTCATGATCGTGGAATTGTATTAGAGTGTATGTATACTATTTCGGAATCAATATCACTTTAAAATTATCATATATAGTTATTAATTACACCATTATACCCATTCAAGTAAGGTGGTGGTGGAAAATAGATTACACCACGGCGTGGAGACGGTATTCCGTACGTACGCACGCGCAGTGATTTCGTTTTCCGTAGGATGGATAGATGGTGAAATAAGGTTGTTTAATAATTATAATAACATATCAGTAGATAAGTGATACTTATGTTATTACTTCATAATGAAACAACCTAAGAAGAATTAGTGGAAGAAGAAATAAAGATGAAAGAATCGGTAACGGGCATTACCTCTTCTTTGAAGCGCCTCTTTGAGACCTCCTTTTAGGGCACTAAAATTGGACTTTGAGGAAGACCAGAACCTCTAGGATATTTCCAGGGAAGTGGAGAAGGGAATTTGGCAGGGTTTGGCTTAGCCTGAAGGCTCAAAGCGGTGTGAGGAAGAGAGGGAGGGGGTGCCCTTTTATAAGGGAGGAGAGGGGCACCTTTGGAATAACAAAAAGTATTATTTTATTATAAAGACAAATTCGGTTTTAAATAGCTCCAAATTGATTTATTTAGATGCTAAGGTGGGTATGGGTTGAAACCCTCTCATCCAATAGAATTTAAACAAGTTTAGGTTCCTATTTTAACCATATCATGTAGATTTAACATTAAGTTAAATAATTTTACTTTTACCGTATCTTCTTCTGTTCTTATACTATAAGGTTAATAAACTTACTATATCAAGACAAAAGAACCCCAAGTTGTTTATAATTAATATATATAACCTTATCTAAGTCATTTGGAAGAACCTTAGATTTTTAGGAATAAAATAACAATTAATAATATAATATTTGTTTTAAAAACTATTTTATGTCAATTTTGACACTATTTAGTAATTGATTTTTATGAAAATCATAACAGAATGATTAGTTCTAAAAACGTTAATTACATCAATACTAACATGTCATATTAACCTATAAAATTATTTAAATTCATAAAAAGTCTCAAATGATATTTATTTGGGTATTTATAACGTCTATTATGTCAATATTTCATTAATAAGATAATTATTGCATCATCGGTGTGTCATACATAAATTAAATTATTTAATGTCTAAAAATTACAAATAAAATACCATTATGTAGGACAAATTCCTAGATTTCTAATTAATATTTATAGTCGAATTTATCTTATGTATAACCCCATATTAAAAATGATTTAGTTATTAAACATTGATTTTAACTATTTTAACCCTTCTTTAAATAAATTAATAATAAATGACCTAATCTAATCCAAGTGGGCCTAAATGGTCATATGTTATTCCTAAGTTTGTTTTTGGTCGAATTACACTTTTCGAATAGAATTAAGACATGTGTTAGGGTAATAATAATATCATTTTTACCCTTAATTACCCTATTTACTTTTAACCGTGGTAAAAAAAAGTAAAAAGTTATTATTCACCAAAAATTATTTTCATTTCAATGAACCACATTTTAGTCCCTGATATTAACCGTGTCTCTCAGAGTTTCGAAATTCCACTCACAGAAGCGGTAAAATTATGTTTTTTTTGAAAAATTCAGTTTTTTTAACTACCACTTAGTGGTTTCACTATTCATCAAAAATTAAAAGTTTTCAGAAAAATACCAAAAATTAGGCCTAAGATATATTTGATATTAAGAATTAAAAAATGATGTCTATTTTACCAAATTCAAAACATATCAGTTGCATTAATTAATTTAAAAATTAGTTCTCGTCGTCAAAACAAATAGCGTGTTTTTAAGAGATAATAACTATCAAAAGATTGACACTTGTTTATAACTGGTTTAAATGTGAAATTACATACAATGACCAACATTGTATTAAACTGTAAAAATATATTCTAAATATACTTTAAAACCACTCAAATTAATAATTTATCACTATTAATTATTTCTATTAAAAAAATTTCTTTTTAATTAAAATTTAGTAATTTTCACTATTCATCAGAATATGAAAGTTATCCCAAAAGTACCAAAATTTCACCCTAAGCTAATTTTGATATTCCAAATCCAAAAATGAAGTCCATTTTAAAAAATAAAATTTACAAAATTTCAAAAAGTGGTTATTACTATTCATAACGGCTAGTTTTAATAATATTTTAATAGTATATCGTTGTTTAGTAACACCCGGTATTGCGTACATCACACGCTATCGAGGAAGGTCGCGATTGCATGTAATGCAAACCAAGTCAGGGTTGTGTGTTGTGCAAGAATCCTTCGTTGTTTCGTATAATAGAATCTAACCATATTTCATTTATACATTGAATATATATATATATATATATTCAATGTTGCGTAGAATAACTATTATCAAAATTGTGTGTAACACGATCTAAGAATAGTGTTGCGTATACTGCAAGCTAATACAGTGTTGCGTGTAGCGCAAGGTATTCTTGGTGTAGCATACAACACAATACATTAATGAAATTAAAAGAATATTTTTCATAAAATCTCAGGGTCTTACAAAAAATTACTATTTACTTGAATATGGGTTAAAGTCATTTATACCCTTATTTGAATTTTTATAAGATGTATATAATGGAATCTTTCCATCATTTTCCAAACAAGGTCCTTTTTAACCTTTTCGATAGAATTAAGGTAAGATTGTTTTTTTAACTTATACGGAGGGTGCGGCTATTTTCCACCATTATAAAATCTTCGAAGCTTTTCTTACAAGTTTCTATGAATATTTTCAAAGTAAAAGTTTTATTTTATAATTATGTGACTTTTAAATGATTTAAAGAAAAGTGATATTTCTCTCAAATAGTTTTGATTTCATCTATCTCAACATCATTTGGTGGATTTTAAGATTATTTGAACTTTATTTATTATGATACAAATATTCCATATTGTATTGAAGGTTTTTTGATATATTTTTACTATGGATGTGTTATTTTTATAACATTCATGGTATATGGAGAAATTATTGACATTTTTTATGCTAGTTTTAATACGAATGTTTATGTTATGTTTAAACCTGTTCATATGAGGAATGCATTGGACTTAATAAGTGACGGGTCGAGCCCGGTATAGCTCCTCGATGCATCGGTAGGTCTCATGAGAAAAACTTGTGTCTTGGCACAAGGCCTTGACAAAATATATTTGTAGTCTTGGAACAAGGCCTTGGCTATGTGGTTTTGATAGTCTGGCATTATGCATTCCGTCATTATGAAAGTGGTTATTTATATTTCATGTGATTTTTCGACTAATAAAATATCCATATGAATAAGTATATGGAATTATTTCATTTTATTTCTGCCATATTATGCTGAATTTCATGTTTTAAAAGGATTTTGTATTAGTTATACATTTCCTTAAATTTTTATTCTTATTTATAAAAGTTTCTGCTATATTGTTATCCTTACTGGGCATTTGAGCTCACCCCTTTCTATGTTTTATTTTTCCCAGGATGTGAAGAAGTAATTTATAAATGACCTGCAAGGATAGTATGAGGGGATATGAGTGTGGATTATGAATACAAGATGTTATTGTAGTATTTAATTTTAGGATGTAATATAAACTTTATGAATGTATCTAGTTATTCCAAGGATAATAAACTAATCGGTCTTTAGAGACTTGATCTTTCTTGTGATCATGCCAATGTTATTTAATAATGTACTGACTCCGGGTAACTAGGGTCGGGGCATTACAGTTGGTATCAGAGGATGTTTAGTACAAACCTTGGAAGCTAGATATAGATAAACACTGATTAGGGCACATTGATTTAAGATGGACTTTGACGATTAGTATAGAAGAACTTCTTAGAATTTTGGTATTGTAGAGATTTTATGAGTTTTCCGAGCAATACATCCCTTTCTGGATACGAGCAGGTAGAGGCAGCTCTGGCATAGATGTACCTCGGGCTAAAACCCAAAAACACCGCATTGAGCTAGACTCGAACGAGAACTGGTGCACGACAATGGGCCTTGATGCACTCTTGGTTACGACACTCCTGGGGGATATGCTTAGGATAACTCTTATTTTCTTTAAAATCATTATGAAGGGTTTATGAGTATATACTTCTCAAATAATTATTTTTATGATTATGGATTATATCCATAAATAGTTCAATTTATGTTATGAGTTTTATAAGTATGGAATTATGTATTTTGATTCATAAAATGATCTAGTTTATGCCATTGTTTATAAATGGAACCTGTTGGAATAAATGGAAACTGTATCCATGCACACACTCTATGTAGGGATTTCCCTCCTGCTCAAGATAACTATAGTGGAGATGGTGATGCAATTGGTGCTAATCAATTAATCACCATACTGGGACAACTCACCCAGGTTATGAATAATAACCTTACCCATATAGAGCACCCTGATCAACAGCGTGTAGGATCAATGTTAGATCACTTCATGAGGTAGTAACCACAAACATTCAATCGGAATACAAATCCATTAGTAGCTTAGCAATGGATAAGTTCCCTAGAGAAAATATTTCAGGCTTTGGGGGGTAGTGAAAGGGAAAAAGCTTTCATGGAAGCTTATCACCTCACTCGAGATGATGATCAATGGTGGTCATTGATGCAAAACACAAAGGAAGATAGTGAATTATCAAATATGGAATGGAGGGGTTCAAAGATCATTTTTTAGAAAAATACATTCCTCATGACCATCGAGCAGATATGGAAAGGAAATTTCTGAGTCTGAGACAAAAGGAGGATGAGAATGTCGTAAAGTACGAGGCTAAATTTTCGAGGTTAGCAAGGTATGCTGGAGATTATATACATATCCCAAGAAGTAAGATTGATAATTTTTTATGGGTTAAAACCATTTCTCCGTCGAGAATTAGTCTCACAATCCTTCTCTTTGTACGAAGACATTGTCTCATGTGCAATCAAGATAGAAAAGAAATTCTCTATGTCTTATGACTTTAGAGAAAAGTAAGAGAAGAAGAGATCTACTGATCAATCTGGGAATGGAAATAAGGGGATGAAGGAAAATGTTTAATATCCATCCTACAGTAAATGTGGGAAGAAACAACCTGGTACTTGCTTAAAAGGAATATAAGTCTGTTACAAGTGTGGTGAAAAAGGCCACCAAGCTCGTGATTTCAAGGGGAAAAAGGAAACTACCAATGTCCAATGCTACAATTGCAGGGATATGGGACATTATAAAAATTAATTTCCTAAGCGTCAGAGTAACTTACCTCAGAAAAGGCCTTGGGATCAAGGCCAAGCTTCTGCTATCACTACTGCTGAGGTAGAGTCTCCGAAAGAAGTGGTGGCAGGTAATTTAATGGTTTCCTCAAGTTTAGAAAATTCATTATTTGATTATGGATCGTCTCATTGTTTCATGTCTTCCCAGTTTGCTAAGAAAAATTAGATATTTCCAATTTGATTTAACAAAGGAGTTGCCATTTAAAACTCTTAAGGGAAGTATCATTGCAACAAAGTTTTGTGAATCAGTCCCCATTAGAGCATATAAATGTTCTTTATCCTCTAATCTCATCATCAAACCTATGGTTGAGTTTGATATAATCCTAGGTATGGATTGGATTTTGGACCACAATGCGAAGATTTATTGTAAGAAGAAGGATGCTACGATTTTTGATGATGATGATAAGGAACAGCTTATCTTTAGAGCAGAATCGTCACCACATAATTCTTATCTAGATCCACCCCCAATATCTCAACTAAATTCAATTATTGGGGAGGAAAATAATGAAGTGAATGTGGGTGAGGAAATGAATGTTCAAATAGAGGATGTACCTATTGTGAAAGAATATGTAGATGTGTTTCTAGAAGATTTACCTGGACATCCTCCAGAACGAGAAGTTGAGTTTTCCATTGATTTAATTTTTGGATCAAGGCCTATATCGAATACCTCTTATAGAATGGCCACTGTGGAATTAGTTGAACTAAATAAACAACTAGAGGAATTGAGTAATAAGGGATTTATTCTCCCTAGTGTTTCTCCATGGGGATCCCCTGTTATTTTTGTTAAAAATAAAGATGGATCTATGAGGTTATGTATCGAATATAGGGAGATCAATGTTATAACAATAAAGAATATGTATCCCCTACCTTGCATTGATGATTATTTTGACCAACTACATGGAGCTCAATACTTTTCAAAGATTGACCTTCGATCTGGATACCATCAATTGTGTGTGAAGAAGAAAGACATTGTGAAGATAGCATTTCGAATAAGGTACGGGCATTAAGAGTTTATGATAATGCCTTTTGGGATGACTAATGCACCCTCTGTATTCATGGATCTAATGAATAGTGTTTTCAAGGAATATCTCTATAATTTTGTGGGGGTATTTATTTATCATATCTTGTTGTACTCCAAATGCTATGAAGATCATCAAAATCACTAGCGTATTATCCTGAAGACTCTGAGAACACATGAATTATATGGGGAGTTTAGCATGTGTGAATTCTGGCTTCAAGAGATTTCTTTTCTTGTCCATATTTTCTCTAAAGATGGAATCTATGTTGATCTTTCTAAGACCAAGGAAACCCAAGAATTTATATCCCATACGAGTATAACTGAGGTATGCAGTTTTATTGGTTTTGTAGGTTATTATCAACGTATCATCCATAATTTTGCCCGATTGGCTAACCCATTAACAACGCTCAAACGTTAGGGGATTAAATTTGTTTTGACAAAAGATTGTGAAGAATGTTTTGAAGAACTGATGATAAGATTAGTCAATGCTCCTATATTGTCTCTACCATCGAGGAATGATGGTTTCATTATTTACAATGATTCATCAAAGAAAGGACTTGGTTGTGTCCTTATGAAGAATGATAGGGTTATTGACTATGAATCAAAACATTTGAAAATTCATGACCTAAACTATCCTACTCATGATCTCGAGTTAGCAGCTATGATCATTCCATTGAAGATATAGAGGCACTATCTCTATGGTGAAAAATGTGATATTTATACTGATCACTAGAGTTTGATGTGTATTTTCTCACAAAAAGAACTTAACATGAGGCAATGTAGATTGCTTGAATTACTCAAGGATTATGATTGTATTATACACTACCACCTGGGGAAGGAAAATAAGGTGGAAGATTCTTTGAGCAAAAATGATCATGGAGTTTTGAACAATATAAGAATTGAAAGGGATCCAATTATCATGGATCTGGTGAAGATGGACATGGGAATAACCATGGAAGGTGAAACATCAGTTCTTTTTCAAATAGTTTCCAAACCATCATTACTAAAAAGGATTAAAAGTTCACAGACCGATGATGAATAATTTCAAAATAAGATTATAGATGTGAATGATGGGAGATTGAATGACTTTGGGTATGAAGATGGAATTTTGAAATTTGGGATGAGACTTTGTGTTTTCAATATACCTGATCTAAAAAGGGAATTGTTGGATGATGCTCATAGTTCCAATTTCTCTATACACCCTAGGAGCTCCAAAATGTATAGTGACTTGAAGGAACATTTTTGGTGGGAGAACATGATGTGGGAGACTGAATATTTTGTATCAAGATGTATGGTTTTCAACAAATTAAAGTTGGAAGGAAATAGCCGGGAGGAGTCATGCAACCTTTTCCCATACCACAGTGGAAATGGGACAATATTATGATAGACATTTTCATGGGTCTACCAAAGACTCCTAGAAGGACTGATGAAATATTGGTTATTGTTGATCGTCATACCAAGTCAGCACATTTTCTTGCTATAAGAGAAGATATACCACTGGAACATCTAGTAAGACTGTATATTAATGATGTGGTGAGACATCATTGAGTACCCCTGTCGATTGTTTCTGATCGTGATACCCTTTTTACTTCAAGATTATGTAAGAGTCTTCAGAAATCCTTGGATACTGAACTTCAATTGAGCACTGCCTACCACCCTCAAATACTTGGACAATCAGAATGAACTATTTAAACCTTAGAAGACATGTTGAGATCCTGCTCGCATGACTTTCAAGGTATGTGGGATCAATATTTACTTATGGTAGAATTTTTCTATAACAATAGCTTCAATTCGAGTATTCATATGGCACCATATGAAGCGTTATACGAAAAGAGATGTCGCACACCAGCCTGTTGGGATGAAGTTGGTGAATGAAAACATGTAGGCCCAGAACTGGTGGAGGAAACAATGGAAAATGTAAAGGTAATACAAAACCACATCAAAGCATCTCAAAGTAGGCAGAAGAGCTATACCGATAACCGAAGGAAGGATTTGGAATTTCAGGTAAGAGATCATGTTTTCTTGAAGGTATCTCCATGGAAGGGAGTTATACGTTTTGGTAAGAAGGGTAAATTGAGTCCAAGGTACATCGGACCTTTTGAAATTCTAGAATGAATTGGGGTTGTATCATACAATTTGGAAATTCCGCCAAGTCTCTCCAAAGATAACGATGTGTTCCACATTTCACTGTTGAGGAAATACATGTCTGACCCAACGCAAGTACTGACCTATGATGAATTAGAACTGGAACCTGATCTGTCTTATTGTGAAGAGCCCATTAGGATTCTTGATACGAGAGAACAAGGTCGGAGAAAATGGACGACTCGCCTTGTAAAAGTTTTATAGATAATAAATAAGATGGAAGAGGCAACGTGGGAACCTAAGGAACTTATAATGAAGAACCACCCGAGTCTTTTCATGCGGTAGTATTCTAGAAATTTCGAGGATGAAATTATTTGGAGGGGAGAATGTAACACCCCAAGCTTCCACGGTACGCTTTCCATTGAATAATACAGTAGTGTGTGTTGTATGCAACTTCGAGTTCTAACACAGACACCACATCCAATCAAACTAGCCGTTATGAATAGTAATACCCACATTTTTAAATTTTATAAATTTATATTTCAAAATGGTCTTCATTTTTGGATTCAGAATATCGAAATTAGCCTATGGTGAAATTTTGGTATTTTTCTGAAAACATTCAATTTTTTATGAATAGTGAAAAACACAGAGTTATAGTTTAAAAACCAAATTTTTATTTAAATAATTTTTTATTTTATATAAATTTAATTAAGGTCAAAATAGATACATTATACCTATATATGTTCAATGAAATTCATTGGAGTTAGTTTAGAATAATTTTAGGTATATAAAAATTTTATTCAACTTTTCAGCGTCTTTTACCCACCTCCTAGGAGAATTTGGAAATTCACATAAAACATAATTTTACCGCTTCTATGAGTGGAATTTCAAAAATCCAAGAGACACGGTTAATATCAATGAGTAATATTTGGTTCAATGAGATGAAAATAATTTTATGTGAATAGTAACTTTTCACTTTTATTTAACACAATTAAAAGTAAATTGGGTAATTAAGGGTAAAAATGATATTAATATTACCCTAACACATGTCCTAATACTATTTTACAACTGTATCTAGACCAAAAACAACCTTAGTAATAAAATATTATCATTTAGGTCCACCTGGATTAGATTATGACATTTATTATTATTTAATTCAAAGAAGAGTTAATAGAGTTAAAATCAAATTGTATTTACTAAAACATTTTTAATATATGGTTTTACATAAGATAAATTCTATTTTAAATATTCAATAGAAAGATAAAAATATTTTCTACATAATGGTACTTTATTTATAATTTTTATACATTAAATAATTTAATTTATATATGACACAATGGTGATGCAGTAATTACCTAATTAAAGAAATATTAAAATAATTAATATTATAAATAACAAAATAAATGTAATTTGAGACTTTTTATGAATTATACTAATTTTATAGGTTAATATGACATATTAATATTAATTATATAATTTTTATTCGAACAAATAATGCTGGGATGAATTTATCAAAAACAAAATAGCCAATAGTGTCAAAATTGACATAAAAGAGTTTTTAAAACAAATATTATATTATTAATTTATATTCAATTCGTAAAAATATAAGGTTCAGCAAAGAGACTTATATCATGATAGTTTTAACATTAATGGACCACATTGGGGTCTCTTGGAGGTATATATTATGTTTATTAACTATATAATATAAAAATACAAAGTGACATGGTAAGTGTCAAACAAATTAACTAAGAGTTAGAACCAGAAGATAAGGTTAATATAATGACCCAAACCTGTCTAAATTCTATTGGTTGAGTGTTTTGAGACCCATACCCACCTTAAAATTTAAATAATCAACTTTGGAGCCATTAGAAATAGAATATAAATTTATTATAAAATAATATTTCTAGCTTTTCCAAAGGTGCCCATCACCCCTCTTACAAAAGGGAACTCACCATTCTCACTAATTCACACATTAAAAGACTTTTGGTTCGGCCAAACCCTACCCAAATACTCTCTAAACTTCACTCACTTAAACCTAGAGGCCTTAATTTCATCATAAAGCCAACCTAAGGAGCCCTTTTGATCTAATAAAAAGGAAGAACCCGAAGAAGGGGTAATGTTTTCACCACCCTTTTTTCAAATACATTTCTTCTTCAACATCTTATTTATTTGTTATTCCCATTCTAATATAATAAATCTAGTAAATTATATATAATGTGATGTTATTATAAATATGTTACAACCATATTCAGTATTCTATCCATCCTTTGAATGACATGTCACCATACGTGCATAAGTACGGCTTACCGTCTCCACGTCATGGTGTAATTGTTATTAAATAAATTATTATTTGGATGGGTATAATAATGTTGTTTAATTCATTTAAATAATAAATATAACATGATAATGATTCTTTATATATGATATACAATACAATTATATATTATTTTAACATCAAAAGATTGATATTGTCGCTTGTGTGTACGTACGGACTACCGTCTCCACGAACGCGATGAGATTCATTCTCCATTGTATCCATTCAAGTATAATTATCATTTGATTATTTAAAAATAATTTTTAGGGACTTTATATCATTCTGGATATGAATAAGATACCACCTATCAATAATAAACACAACTTATATAACAAAACATATACTAGTAAGTTAACACCCGAAACGACGATAATTCTAAGATATTATAAACAAAGAAATGTTAAAAGATCATATATTATATCATATTAATATATATGATTCTCGTATAATTTAATAAAAATTATTTCACCATTATAAAGGAGTTTAACCGACCCCCAACCAAGGAAAAGTACAAGGTAAGGTTTTATTTCGCAATCTCTTCATTATCTGAGGTTTTTTGTACGTAATAATCTACTGAGAATTCTTTATCATCCACATCCGTGTTTCATAAAAATTTATTTCAAAACATTTTTACTATTTTATAGAATATGGGTTAAAGTCATTTATACCATTTTTTTACTTTTTATAAGAGGTTTATAAAAGAATCTTTCCGTCATTTTCAAAACAAGTTCCTTTTTAACATTTTCGAAAGAATTATGGTAGGAATGTTTTATTTTAACTTATACGGAGGGTGTGGATATTTTCCACCGTTATAAAATCTTCGAAGCTTTTCTTACAAGCATATTAGAATATTTTCAAAATAAAAGTTTTATTTTATAATTATGTGACTATTAAATGATTTAAAAAAAGATATATTTCTCTCAAATAGTTTTGACTTCATCTATGCCAACATCCTTTGATGGATTTTAAGATTATTTAAAGATTCTTTATTATGATACAAATCATCCATATTGTATTGAAGGTTTTGTGATATTATTTATTGTGGATGTGTTATTTTTATACCATTCATGGTTTATGGAGAACATATTGACATTTTGTATGCTAGTTTTAATAGGAATGTATATGTTATGTTTAAACCTGTTCATATGAGGAATGAATTGGACTAAATAAGTTATGGGTGGAGCCCGCTATAGCTCCTCGATGCATCGTTAGGTCTCATGAGACAAACCAGTGTCTTGGAACAAGGCCTTCAAAAAATCTTATATGTAGTCTTGGCACGAGGCCTTGGCTATGTGGTTATGATAGTCTGGCATTATGCATTCCGTCATTATGAAAGTGGTTATTGATATTTCGTGTGATTATTCGACTAGTAGAATATTCATGTGAATAAGTATATGTCATTATTTCATTTTAGTTCTTCCATATTATTCTGAAGTTCTCATTTTAAAATGATTTTGTTTTAGTTATACATTTTCCTTAAATGTTTATCCTTATTTATGAATGTTTTTTTCTATATTTTTATCCTTACTAGGCATTTGAGCTTACCCCTTTCTTTTTTTTATTTTTCCCATGATGTGAAGAAGTAATTTATGAATGACCTGCAGGGATAGTATGAGGGGATATGAGTGTGGATTATGAAGACACGATGTTGTTGTAGTTTTTCATTTTCTGATGTAATTTAAACTCTATGAATGTATCTAGTTATTCCAAGGCTACTAAAATAATCGGTCTTTCAAGACTTGATCATTATTGTGATCATGAAAATGTTATGTAATAATGCACCGACTCCAGGTAACTTGGGTCGTGGCGTTATAGACAGCTTTAGGAACTGATCACCTTGGGTATGGCCTTAGGACCTAGACACCTCTAGGAGATCCCAGGACTCCCTTGCCTCCCAAAAATGTAGCATCTTCATCGAGTGTCTGTTGCGGTGTAGATCTTGAGGATACCGGTGCCATGATGGTCAGGGGTAAGTTTCTCAATCTCTTGACACTGACTCTTTCATCATCCCTTTTTTGATTAGGGATACATATCTGTCTTATCGACTCTCAGGATTTTGGACCACATCCTTTGTCATTGGCGATTGTGTCATCGGATCCGATTGTGCATGTGACCACAATCATCGGGGGTGAAGTTTCTTGGGCGCTAAAGATTGTGGGTGAAGCAGCATCGGGTCTCTCCTTGGTATTATTCATCCCTGAATACATATCTTTATCCGGGAGTGACTCTAGTCCTGATCAAAAAGTCATTTCTAGTCTTCGACCTGCTCGCCAAAGGTATTGGGAGAAAATATGGAAGCTGATTTCATAGATGCCCTTAGCCAAGATGACGACCAAATTACCAAAGCTGCACAATCTGTTTAAGCTGATGGGATTTGACAGATTTTACTACCATGGTATTTATGATATAATCAATCTGGTGGTCGTTGTCTGGGAATGACTGGGTGGTTTCAAATCTCACCTTTTTTCTGCTCAATCTGAAGCCTACCTTTCTACGACTCGACAACATTTCCTAATAGAGGTTCATGATCATACCGGGGTAGTTGCAAGACTCCTGGGAGAAGTCACTGAGCATCGTTCTTGACTGGAGGTGTTGAGGAATGAAATACAGTGGATGCAGCTGGAAGAGACTTATTTCCCCATTGTAATTGAAGAAGGGGATCAGCTGATGGGGGAGGAGATCAGGGTGAGCTCAATGGTATCCCAGGAGGCGGAAGAGTTGCGGGATGGTGTAGAAGCTGAGGAAGCCTTACTGCAGAATATCTATCATGAAATCAAGGATTCTAATCAGTTCCTGATACAAATTTGTGAATCCACTGAAAACATCTTGTAATAACCTTTCATTCCAGTGGAGGCTCCGGATTGTGGATTCCCTTCTTACCAACTTTGTTATGGAACAATGAAATATTTTTCCTCAACTCTCTTGATGTCTTCTCATATGAGAGGAATTATTTTTCATGATTTTTGTATTTTTTAATTCTCCAAACATATAATAATCAGATTTCAAGACTATTGATAAAATAAAAAGAATAATAACAAGCTCTAACTTTTTCCTGGATCATGGGATCCAGCGAGCATAGTTTGACTATTGCTAGGGTTTTGTAGAGAAACCCCACAAACTTTTTTCCTTTTCTTTTAATACCATAATTTTTCCGTGGCCCATTATGTGTGGACCGAGTGGGTATGGCCCAAATTTTTCATAGGTCTCCCTTTTCGGGTTTTCGGCCTAACAGGCATTGCGCCTCCTCCTGTGAGCGGTTTAAAGACTCACCGACAAGACTATCATTACAGATGTTTTAGGTCAAACAGATTTGGCTAGATATGGTGGGGAGAGGGCCCCAATGAGGTTTTATTGATTTAAAGATCTCCCAATATCCATTATACACATGTGGGGGGAGAATGTTTAGATTCAAGTGACATGTAGTTCAGGTCTAAAGGCATGGGATTCATATCAGCGTTCAGAGGTAGGAAGAGCATCGCCTAAGGAAATCTTTCCTTTGGTAGATGGGCCAGGGGAGATCAATATGCAAAGCTGCTAAAGGCATGGTATTCATAGTCTTTCAAAGGTGTCCATAAGTCAATGACTCTCCATTTCTAATGGCCTAAGGACTTCATGGAAGTCTGGCTTATTGAAACCACCATGAGTGGCTTGGAGAATTATGAAAACCACCCGAGGTGGATCGAAAAGGGTGTGTGTTGTTTGAAATGGTTTCAGAACATCTGTATTAATCAGGAATGTGGACACCGGGTCCCTGTCCTACGCATTTAGTTAGCGTGAAGGGAGGTTGGAGCTTGGTGCAGTTTAATGTCATGCGGCCTGGGACATTATCTAGAATGGAACAGATTCCCCTGGTTCTCTGTAATCTCATTAGATACGTTCCACCATATTTAGGCAGGTCTATGAAAGAGGATGGTAAACTGTATCTCTGAGGGTTTTTGAATCCCAGGATGGACATTGGGGCTCAGGGGAGAAGAGGCATATGGAGAGAAGCATTGCCTAATGAAATCGTGCCTTTGGTAGACGCACCAGGGGCGATCAATATGCAGAGCCACTGAGGGCATGGTATGAATAGTCATGCAATGATTTCCTTAGGTCAATGATTGTATTTTCCCGATAGCCGAGTTACTTCAAGGAAGTTTGTGATTCAGGACCACTAGGGGTGGTTTATGAGTGTTCTGATTTTTCTGAGTATAGAGTATGGTTTATGAGGAGAGGGTGACTGGATATAGGAGAAACATCTAGGTTAAATTTCTCGAGAACGGGTGAAGACGTCACTTCTCACGCTGCTGTGAGATGGTGGTTTGTGCAGGTCTAACCCATGCACTAAGGGATAGAGAAAAGCCTCTATTCCTTACTGAACCAATGACAGGTTTTACCATGAAATTTAACATTATGCAGTAAGGATGGCTTCCGTGCAGTTTAATGTCATGAAGTAAAGACGAGGAGAATTATTAAAGTGTGTTGTGTAGTTTTACTTCCTACAGTGAGGAAGGGGGCATTTTAAACCAGTGAAAATGGTTGTAGTTTGAGGAATTTCCCTGGATGTTTAATGCTTGGTCTTTTCCACTTTATGCCAAGCAGCTAAGATGTTCCGTGCAGTTTAACGTGATGTGGTATGGACTTAGTTGAAAATCCCGCTCTTGATCAGAATGTAACGGGACTTGAACATATTGGCATGCCCAAGACATGGAGAGGGGTTGACTGGTGTAAATTGTGGTTCTTGGGATTCTTGGATCAGGAGAAATGATATGGGTGCTCTGAGATCGGTAAGCGTGTGGAGCTAGGAAGAGTATCTCTGGAGGAAATATTTCCAATAGTAGACGGGCCAGGGGATATCAATATGCAGAGCCGCGGAGGTCATGGTATGCATAGTCTTGAAAAGGTGTCAAAGAGTCAATAACTATACACTTTCGATGGCTGTGAATGTTTATGAGGATCTGTGATTGTCCGGGCCACGAAGTCTGTCATTTGGTGACAAAATATTTGGACATGTCGGGCATATTCATCCCTGGTTGTTGTTAAAGCTTAGAGAGCTCCCTTCGCTGATTTATCATGTACGTGGGGGTGTACCTTCACTCCATGTAGTTTAACGTCGTGCAGTAAGGATGAAGTACTCCACATTTAGCTGTCATAGAGCTCGAACCAGTGGGGTGACTATTGCTGCAGTCACTCGAGGGATAACTGAGTTACCATGCTCTAATATACACTGAACAGGGTTGCGAATGAAGGTTGTAAATTGAAACTCTATGGTTTCTCAGATTAGGAGATTTGGTGTGGGGGATCTGAGGCGGGTAAGCGTATGGAGCTTGGAAGAATAATGCCCGAGGAAATCTTTCCTTTGTTAGATGGGCCAGGGGCGATCAATATGCAGAGCTGCTGAGGGCATGGTATGCATAGTCATGAAAAGGTGTCCTCGAGTCAATGACTTTCCATTTCCGATGGCCATGAATGATTACAAAAATCTAATATTTCTCATAGTACATAGTTCAGCATGTAGGGATAATGGTGTCTAAGCATAAAAGAATCATCTCCACTATAATTGTCTTTTGATTCAAAGTATCCTAGCCCGGGCATGATTTTTGTAGAGGCAATTCGTCATGTGAACGACGGGCGGATACATAGGGTATCTGGTTAGCGATACCCTGGAATCTTTTTTATGTGAAAAGGGGGACGGACATTTAAACCACTGCGCCATAAATTTATGGATCTGGAGGCATGATATGGGGGCTCTGAGGCCGGTAAACGTACGGAGCTAGGATGAGTATCGCCTGATGAATTATTGACATAGGTAGATAGGACAGGGGATATCAATATGTAGAACCTCTTAGGTCATGGTATGCATAGTAATGTAAAGGTGTACACAGGTCGATAACATTCCACTTCCAATGGCCATGAATGGTTATGAAGATCCATAATTATCCGAGCTGTGGAGTCAGGTTTATGGAGGGGATGCATCCAAATGCGCAAGGATTATTTCAATATCGTTTCTCAATATATCTTGGGTGGGTCATGATGAAGTTCGTGCAGTTTAAACATCGTGCGGTGAGGATGAAGTCCGTGCAGTTCTAACATTGTGCGGTGAGGATGAAATATACACCCTGTCCAGATCTGGTCCACATACTAGGGAAGGGGGCATATTTTTAAAATAAATCTCCATTTGGGAATAGTTGGGACATAATGGGAAGCCCTGACATCACTATGCATCCTGCAATGGAAGGAATCAAGACATGCATAGTTCCCTGAAGGTGGTACACCCCAAGCAGTGTTAGTCCGTACACTGGATAAAAGGGAATTTTTTACTTTTATTTGGTGGCAGTTGATCCATGTCGAGGGACTCCGGCATCACTATGTATCCTGCGAGCGAAAAAACAAGAATTACATAGTTCTCTGAAGTCTGGGCAGTTTAACATCGTACGGTGAGGATGAAGAATATACCCCATGCAGTTCTGGTCCATACACAGGTGGAGAGAGCTTTTTTTTGAATGATTGGGCTAGGATGGTGAACCCTTTCATCACTACATATCCCGCGAGTGTAGTAATCAAGTCTCACGTAGTTATTTTATGGGAATCCATCCCGTGTGGGTCTAGTCTGTACGAGGGAAGGGGGTAGTTTTGGTTTCATTTGAGGTGGATGGGCTAGGGTGTGGGATTCTAGCATCACTACATATCTTGTGAGGGTAAGAATCAAGCCACACAAAGTTCTCTGAAAGAAAATACACCCCATGAAGGTCTTGTCCGTACATGGGGAGGAGGAGCGTTTTTTTTTCTTATCTTATCCATGCAGTTTAATGACATGCGGTAAGGGCGTGGAATACACGCTGTGCAGGGCTGGTCCATACACGAGGGTAGAGAACATTTTTTACATATATTTGGGGATGGCTGGGCCAGGATGGGGAACCCTGGGGTCACTACATATCCTATGAAGGCAAGAATCAAGCAGTACATAGTTCTATGAAAGATGTACAACCCGTGCAGGGCTGGTACAAACACAGGGGAAGGGGTCTTTTTTTAAATCTTCTTATCTGTGCAGTTTAACTCTGTGCATTAAGGACGAGGGATACACCCCGTGTAGGTCTGGTCCATATACTGGGGAAAGGGCATTTTTTAAATTTTATTTGGGGATGGTAGGCCAGGATGAGGAACCCTGGCGTCGCTACATATCCTGTGAGGGCGGGAATCTAGCAAAATGTAGTTCTCTGAAATCCGTGCAGTTATGGTTGTGCAGTGAGGACGAAATACTTTTAGTTTTGGGTCATAGTGTTTGGATCATGGGTTTGATGGAAGTTTAATGTCCTTCAACTCAGACGATAAATGATTTTAGTTTTCTATGTGAAATACTTCTTCAAGAATCTTGGATTCCTAGGGGCGGTGGTGAACTGCCCGTCCATGGATATCAGGGCATATGCTCCATTGGAGTAGACCTTTTTTATAACATATGGTCCCTCCCACTTGGAAAACATCTTTGGAGGTTTCTTTCCGGGTATCATTGGGATCTGGAGGACCAAAACCAATTCTCCTTCAAACAAATACCAATGATGGACCTTTTTATTGAAAGATCGTGCGATCCGATTCTGATATAATTCCATAGGGTGAAAAGTGTGCAACCACTTCTCGTCTAGCTGTTCCAATTCACCTAACTGCTTTTTTGATTGCTCATAATTGGATAACTTATCACAAATGGAAACACGGAGCGAGGGAAATTGGATCTCTGTGGGCAGTACCGCTACTGTTTCGTATACTAATGAGTACGGAGTGGCACGAGTAGTGGTGCGGTTTGTGGTTCGATAATCCCACAATGCATGGAATTGTTTCTATGGACATGAATTATTGTCTCTGTCCACTATTTTTTGGAGAATGTTTGACATGGTCTTGTTGAAAGCCTCTATCTGTCCGTTGGCCACTGCATGGTAGCAGGATGAGTGGATAGCCTTGATACCATACTCTTGCTATAGTTTCTCCAATTCAGAGGAGTATAAGTTGGTGTTGTTATCCATCAGTATGGTATGAGAAACACCAAATATTGTAATGATATTGGTTTTTGCAAAGCTGACAATGCTTCTTGCATCGACTTCCTTAAGGGGTACAACATCTGCCCATTTAGAAAAGAAGTCTGTTGTCGTGAGGATATACTTCAGCTGTTTGGTTGTGGCTGGAGGATATGATCCCATGTCATCCATTCCCTAGATGGAAAATTCCCAGGAGTACTTGGCCTGATGATGTAACTCCGGGGTTTGGTGTATAATGTTGGAATTAATTTGGCATGAGTGGCATTTTGTGATAACGCACTCGTAATCTCGTGCCACTGTGGGCCAGTAGTACCAAATTCTTAGAACCTGATGGGAATGCTTAGACCCCAGCTGATGTGCCCCACATACTTCGGCATGTACTTCCGTCGTGATGGCAGGGGTTTATTCTCCATCAATGTACCTGAGGAGGATTCCGTCAAGGCCTTGTTTGTTGAGGACCTCTTGCTGACATGTGCCGCCATATAGGACATAGTTGATTTCCCTACTCTGTATTTTCTCTCATTTATCCCAGTCTTATGGAAGTTCTCCCCATTGAAGGTAGATTGAAATGGGTGTCTTCCAGTCGGTGGCAGGAGCGTATGGCTCAGGGACAGGACTGACTCTGTGGATTTCTTCTATCTTATTCTGGACAAAGGGAATGTCCATTCGACGATGAGCAATGCAGATAATTGTTTCATCCCAGTCTGGGTCGTCTCGGGCTGTGGCCGAGTTGGATAATGCATCAGCCTGAGCATTCTGAGACTGGGGAATATGGCTCAATGTTGGAACTCTGGAGAATTCCTCCATTAACTCTCAGACATGTTCAAATAGGGGAATCAGCTCCTCTTTTTTAATACCATAGTCACCAATTAATTGCTTGATGACCAGTTCCGAGTCACCTTTTACCTTAAGGTGATGTACTTGTGACTGGAGTGCAAGCTCCATGCCTGTAATGAGGGCTTGATACTCTGCTTAATTGTTCGTACATCCTTCTGAAAGGAGGAAGGAATATGGAAGGACTACCTTTTCCGAGGACATGAGTATTATCCCCAAACCCACATTGTTAAACATGGGATCTTCCATCCTTTTCCTGGTTGGGCATCAGGAGGCGCCATCGAAGATTATTTCCCATGATGGGAACTCCTCTTTAACCGAGAAGATGTCTTCATCAGGTAGCTCGACATCTGGTGTGGCAGTACCTATTGAAAGGTGATCCTCCAGAAAATCTGCTAATGCCTGGTCTTTGAAGGCCTTTTGGGGCTCAAACTAGATGTCAAACTCTTGCAGTACGACTTCCCATTGGGATATGTGCCCGGTCAACATTAGGTGGCTGAGAATGTACTTGATTGGGTTACTACACGAGACCAAATGGAATTCATGATGCTACAAAAAATGTCACAAATTTTGAACTGTGAAGACCAAGGCCAAACAACTCTTGTCTATGTTTGAGTATTGAGTCTCAGAATCAATCATGGTTTAGTTGAGGTAATAGAGGCAGTTTTCACTACAGGCATCATTTTTATGAATGAGGAAGGCTCCCAGCGACCGCTCTAAGGCCGTCATGTATAGGATGAGAGGTCATCCTTCAATCGGTGGCATGAGCACCAGTGGGCTTAAGAAATACTTCTTTAGGCTATCGAACAGCTCTTGGCATTCATCTGTCCATTGGTACATGACTCCTTTCTTCATTAACTTGGTAATGGGAAAACATTTTCCTGCCAGGTTGGCTATGAATTGCCTGATTTCGTCCAGGTGCCCTTGGAATGCTCTCAACATGGTGAGATTGCGGGGGTGGGGGGGGGGCATGCCGAGGATATCCTTTTTATTTTCAGGTTCAACTTTGATGCCGCGATGGCATAAGAAGAATCCAAGGAATTTCGCTGTGGTAACCCCGAAGGTGCATTTCAAGGGAATCATCTTTAATCTATACTGCCGAAGTTTGTTGAAGAGGGTCTCAAGGTCTGAGAGTTGATCTGAGTGCTACCTAGACTTAACCACCAAGTCATATTTGTAGCATTCGATGAATCTCTCTAGGAATGGTTTAAATATTCGATGCATGGCATCATGATATGTGGTTCTAGCATTCTTGAGGCCAAAGGGCATAACCCTGTAACAAAATAATCCATGAGAGGCCCTGAAGGAAGTGGCTTCTTCGTCTTCTCGGGCCATCCTGATCTGATTATACATAGAATAGACGTCCATGAAGGATTGATCCTCATACACGGTTGTTGCATCGATTAATAACTCGGTGATCGGGACTGGGAAATCATATTTTAGGCAATGCCGATGGAGATCTCTGAAATCAATGCAGACACGGATTTTTATGTTCTTTTTATTGACTGGGACAATGTTGTCCAACCATATGGGGTACTGGACCTCCTGAATGAATCCTGGTTTAATGATCTTATCGACTTCAGCCTCTATTTTGGTTTCATGTGAGGGGTGTGTCCTTCTAGCGGCCTGTTTATAGCCCTGGTGGTCTTCTGGAAGACCTAGGTGATGTGTTGCCATATTGGGATAGAGTCCCGACATTTCCGTGTAATTCTAGGAAAAAACACCCTGGTGTTGCTTCAAGAAGGAGTTGTATAGCTCGTGCACCTCGGGAGACATGGCTGCAATAATGAGAGTGGGCCTCAGGTCTTCCCCGATACCCTGGTTTATTTCCTTGAGTTCGTCCACAGTGGTGGGGATACCATCCTCAAATGCGGGAGATACATCCCTAAGATCTTCCCTATCTTCTTCTCCCAAATCATCATCTTCTTGATCCAGCGAGGGGAGAGCTCCTCGAACGAGTTCTTGGGAGTCTGGAGGCGAGGCATTGTGGGCGTCCTTTATCAAGTATTCGCCCTAGGATTGAGGGTTGGTGGAGATTCCCGCATTATCACGCTTAGCTGTTATGGATGAATTCATGAGGACAGCTCAGTGTGTGTCTGAACATGAACCCCTGCTCTCAATATGGTTGATGGGTAGTACGTAGTCTCTGCTAAGCTACCTGAGGGGGTCATCAAGAACCATTTGTAGGCCATTTGGAGCAGGGATCCAGTCAATGTCGTCGAGCGAAGGATTCTTCTTCTTTTGCTCATAAAACCTGGTGTTAATGTAGTGTGACTTGGAGGGCTCAAAAGGGGCCATGTCAGTGTGCAATATCCCACTTTTCCCAATGACATAGTACATGATACACTGGTGGTAGGATGAAGGAATATCCATGTGCTTATGGAGCCACGACCTTCCCAGTAGGGCACTGAATGTTGTGTTCAACTGAACCACCATGAATTCCATGTAGGCCACAAGGTCGCCAAAATGGGTATCTAGTTTAATTATTCTCATTGGATCTATTCAATTTTGTCATAACATAACAGAATTGTGGTTGAGGGTACAAGGTCATTCTCATTATAGCCCAGCTTACAGTGTGTCTATAGGGGAAGGAGGTTAACTCCAGATCCGTTGTCAATAAAGACTTTATAGATATCAACATCATTTAGTGTTCCAGACACATATAGTGGTTTGATGTGCCCCTTCCTAATGGCATCTTCATCCTAATCGGGGAAGGAAATCACCGCATTGCATTCAGTTGGGCCAGTCTCCATCCGGTAAATCTCAGTGGCAGCTACCTCGACTTTGAACTCCTTGGGGATTAACAAGGATTAAAGAAATGCCTCCCTGAGATCTGCTGACAAACTCAGGGAATCTAGGATTGACAACTTGGTCGGTACTGACACAAGTTGCTTAAGGATGTCATATTTATGTTCAAGCAGTTGACTCTTCTCATTTGGTGGGGGAGTATTATCGGGCACCTTGGGAGTGGTAATATGAGGCGAGGAGGGACTGGCTGTGGGGTCGAATCTCCACGGTTTCCCCATGTTTTGGGGATTCGGCATTGCCGGTCTGTTTACTCACACTAGGCGGCTAGACACTTGTTCCTCCTCTGATGGGTACCACAGAATGATGGGGGAAGAGTGGCTGCTTGTGGAAGTAGGGGTACATTCTTTCTCCTAATGAGTCTGTTGAAGGTCTCTCCCACGGGTTTCTGTGATATTGATGGTTTGGGCCGAGATCCAATAGTACGATTGATTTCGACGTCGACTGTGACTCCCTTGATATCCCATGCCTCTGTGATTCCCCCTCCCGGCCCATTATGACGGGAACTCGGGTTTATAACCATAACCTTCATCACTGGAAGTTTACATAAGATGGATGACGTTGATGTAACCCAATATTGGTTCCTCATCCTCTGTCAAGTAAACCGATTCAGTTTTCCTTGATGGTGCCATTTGGTGGGTCTCTGCCCATGGTTCCATGTTTGGGGGAATAAAATCTGACAATGTCAGGGCTAACTTTGGAATCATTGCGGACATCTCCTCTAGTGGTTGTTTCTGACCTTTTTTATTATGCATGGATGACCAGCTTGTGGAGGGATGTGAGGCCGATATTTTCGGTTGTGCGACATCATGGGCTGTTGGCGGAAACACATGCTGTTGTAGTTGAGCTCTAAGTATAACCTGGGATCGATTGATAGTCTTATGAGTCATCCAATTATCAAATTTCTACACCTTCTTGCTGGTGACTTCCTGCCACCCCTCCTCTTTTTCAGAGTCGGTGGTGGAAATATATGTCACATGTGCTGGGGGTGGTCCCAGCTTGACCTTCCTGGAGTCTACAATCCTTTGCAAGATGTTTTTGAAGACAAAGAATTCCTGAATATTGTTCCCCAACATTCGATGGTAGGGACAGTAATATGGCCTATCATGGCAACCAACATCTTCATGTTTTCTTGGCTCTGAGAGGCGGTGCACGTTTCAATTCATGGTGGTGATGATGTAGCCGCAGACTTGGTCCTATCTAAACGATTATACATTGTGTTTTCATTCCTCAAAATGATTCCACTTCGATCCTCTCTGACTTCCCCACTTAGGCGGAGGCAGCCACTGATATATTGGGATCCCTTGATGATTTGGCAGAGTCCTGAGTGGTGGAGTAGGCACAGGAGCTAGCTTGAGTGTCACAGAAGATGCTTCAGCTCTAACTTCTCTCTTTGTGGGAGCCTGTGAAGCTATTCGGGGCATCAAATTGGTCCGCTGATGGGAGTCCTCAATTATATGGGAAATGGATGAGAGATAGAGGAATCTAGTGGTTCACTCCACTGGTATGACCAGTGTCCACAGCTCATCTCGAAGATTATCGACTCATATGGAATGAAACTCGTCTTGAGGCATTGGCCTGTTCAGGGAGAAAGTCAGACCTTTCCATCTAGCGATGAAATCTAAGACCCTCTCATTCTCCCTCTGCTGGCAGTTCATCAGGTCGTTTACTATTGTCATAGGAAATATTGAGATTAAGTGGAACAAGAACTACTACTGATGTACTTCCCTTCTTTATATTGATTGGGTTGGTATACTCGTATACTAGATGAATGCAGATCCTTGCAAGGTCCGTACAAAGAATCTGAGTTTCACTTCTTCTTGTTGTTCCGGAGTTCCCATCATAGGGTCATAATAAGACGAGTAGTGCTTCAAATGATGTTCTGGATCACCTGATCCATTGAAAATAGGGAATACAGTGCTCCCAAAATAGGTGGGAAGTGGTGTATTGCTCACCAAATATGGGTAGGGATTCCACTCTGGCTGTATCAGAGCACGTCGACCTTCCATTTCTTCCAATTGATTTGTCAGTGCCTCGATGGTGTTGTGGAGACCCTGGTTTACATCTGGTTGGGCCTAGTCATAGGCAGGTGTAGCCTGAGGCATTGCTTATGGATCTAGCTCGGTTGGCACCAGGGGTGAATGTGTCGTTTGTGACACCTTTAGAGGGTTCATACGTACTCTCTCTGGTTGCTTTCTGATTTAAGGGAAGTCTTGGTATTAATCTGGATCCACATTTAGGTAGTTGGATTGGTCGGGTGCCTCATTGGGCGGGATCCCTGACTGTGCTTCGTTATCTGGGGAAAACATTGGTCTTTGAGGTGCACTTATTAGGGGTGAATGATGTGGCTCCTCTTAGGACGTGATTTCAACAAGAAGGTTCCTCTGGAGAATCTTGGCATTAAGCCGTGTCAATTATTTCATTTCCTCTTCCTGTTGAGCGAAACTCTCTTCAACCATAAGTGCTTGTTTTTATCGAGAGATGGGGGCAGGTTAAGGGAAACTGGTCCTTTTTTCTTATCCTTATTGGAAGCTCGTAGGTTCATCGGAGGATGGCTAGCTGAAGGGCCGGCCATATTTAGAGCGGCCCTCTAGTTCTAGGTTTTTAGACCTGGTGGTTCATTGTGAGTCACATCTTGACTAGAGCCATCGTCTCCTGATCCCTCCAGATTTGCATCATCTTCGGTGTTACCCATGTGGTTAACCTCTGTGGAATTGATGGATGCATATGGCGGGGCAGAGAAGATGTCATCTTCAAAATAGGAAGTGTATCTCCCACGTCTTTTACTGGTCTTCCTTCTTCTGTCTCGGGATTTCTTTCGGGCTCTTGGACAAAGGGAGATACAAAGATATCTTTGATGAGACCTTACGGTACACCTTCCTCTTGAAGGGGATGATGATTCAAACAACCAGAGAGGGAAAGAACCACCTCTTCTGACTGTTCTCCCTAGAAAAGATAATATTGATTCTCATGGTGGAGGTTGTTGTTAAGGTGTTAATTCCCCCAACCCTAAGGGATGGGGTTGGCTCCATTCTTTGTACATTGAGTCTATTACCATTTCAATTGGTCTTATGGGGGAATTTGTTGTTAAAAATGCCCCCAGCCCTACAGGCTGCTGTTGACCCTGGATTGTGGTAGTGGTTGGTGCTATCGCTACATACTTGATAATGTGTGCCCCCATTCGGGGGTGAACTAGGTATGGTGACGAGTTTTTCTATGAGTTAACCCCTTTTGGGGAGGCATTCAATGACCGCTGATTGGCCTCTCTTAGAAGAGAGGCCTATTGTATGTTCTCGGTGGCCTGATTCAAGAGTTTTTTGATGGATTGTTCCTGTTGGGCCTGAAGCTTCTGGTACTTACTCAAGGCTTGTCTCTGTTGGGTGTGATGTCTCTCCTGAGAAGGGACCCCGCTCGATTGTTGTCTTGAGGTGATAACATTACAAGACACCATGCCCAACGGGTTCTTCTGGGCGAGGATCAGAGTGAAATGTAGAGCTCCGTGTTCTCCCCATCCTCTGATATGGAATCCCATCGGGGCAACACCAATGAGGCGTCACTGATGGTGCATCACACGGAGGAAGGCTATCTCCATGTTTCCTTGATGCCTCTCGGGTCAATGTTTTCATGCCGAAAGAAGAGCTTCCAGGTCGATGTGATGCAGGAGTTCTCATATTGTCTTGACGTGGTCTACAGACCTGTCAAAGGGAAGGATGCTTGATTTTAGCCGGCGGAAGGTAGTCCATATATTTTAGTGTATTTCGTGCACGCATTATTCCGACAACTTTCTGGATATGTCGAATTGGGATGTGGTCATGGGAAAAAACATAAATGGTATATCATCCCTGGACAGTCGTTTCTTCAGATGCAACATGTCAGCAACCTCTCAGCTAGCGATTCCTCTACCTGGTCGGCCCAACTAAGATTCTCACTGATAGTGTGGTCAGAGGCAGAGGCAATGGTAGGTATCTAATTAACATGTGGGAGATTCAAAGGTGTTTTAGAAGATGAATGTGGCCCCGTAACGTATCCTGATTGAATAAGGGCATCATTGGTGACTAACTAGGATTCTGACATGCTTAATCCCATCCTTCTGAGTGCCTTAGCATAAAAGGGCTTTTCTGTTCTTGATTCGGTAGAGGGAAGGAATTCCTGTCGATATGATATGTCATTGCGGGGAGGACCTTCGATAAGGAGGCCGCAATGGCGAGGACTACCGTTACTTCTTGACACCTCCCTACATAGAGGACTTTTGCAGTGCATACCCAGGGGAGGACCTCCAAGGCGTATCACAGTAAAGGGAGGACCTTCTGGCAGTGTAGCGTTGTTACGGGGAGGGCCTTTTCAAAACCAACCATCATTGTGAGGATGACCATAATGTTTTGACATTTGATGTGAATCCTAGGGAGGACCTTTAAGACACACTGCAAAAAGGGGAGGACCTTCTTGTTGCTTGTGGCCATAGCAGGAAAGACCTTCTCAACAGCGGTCGTGGTGGCGGGGACTACCATCACAACTTTTGCATTGGCAAGGACTACCATTACAGCTGCCGCAGGGATAATATATGTGGGGTACACCCTGGGGAGGGCCTTCAGAATGTACTACAATGAGGGGAAGGCCTTCTCGTTGCATAACTTCTCTATAGGGAGGACCTCCATTATCAGGGTGGCGAGGACTACCACCGCGATCTGATGCCCGGATGCGTAGAGTGTCATTACAATGTATCCCCAGGGGAGGACCTTCGGGGTAGGACATGACAAGGGGAGGACCTTCTTGTCATGATGAGCCGTCATTGCATGTAGGGCCTCCACAGTTGTGACTATGATAGTGAGAAATACTATCATAATCTAGTGTCCCACTGCACAAAGAGTGCTTACAGTGTATACCCCGGGGAGGACCTTTAGGGTGGACCACAACTAGTGGAGGGACTTCTTGATTCCTGATCTTCTAGTCACGTAGAGGGTTTCCGTGACTTGCATCAAAAGAGGATCTCTCATGATTCATCATTATATGCCTATGGGGGAGGCCTCAATGGGTGCTCTGAGGAGGACCTCCAGAGCTGCTGGTAACTACATTGCGGGGAGGTCCTTCGCCACTACTACTGCTGCTCCCACTATGGTAATGGGTGGGCAAGGTTCTGAGCCATCGATATGTTCTTAGCAGCATTGGGAACCATAGCTTCCAGCAGCAGAGTCATGAAGCCGCTCTTTATTTTATGGCTGCCTCTGATGCGTTCGAGGTGCTTTCTAGCGAGTAGTAGTTACTGTCTGCTGTTGAAAAAGTACTTCACCTTTGGGTCCCTATCTAATTGGGTCTCGTGATGTTTCTGGGTTACTCCATCGAACATATAGACTTTTATAATGGAAATATGCATGGTCTGTAGCATCCACCATGATGGACCGGTGTCCCCCAATTGGAACGAGTGGAGATGCTCAATCTGGTTTCCCTTTTATCATGGAATATGGCCGATGACCCTCCTGGGCGGAAGCAGTGAGGCAGATATACTACGAGGTGGCTATATCATCTCATAGATGAGTCTCTTCAATTGGGGAGATGGGATCACGGGCCCGAGTCCTTGCTGTTGCCACCGATGAAACCACATTCTGGAAAGTCTGCAGAATATGATCTAGGATCAATACCTGCTCCTCCAACATTGCCAGGATATGAAGAGAGACATCTTTGGATGAAACAGGTATGAAGGCCCATTCCGATATCAGAGTAGGAATATCCTGCTCCGATCCTCCAGTGGTCAGTGGGTACCAAAAATTCTCTTTTGTCGGGGCAGGTGAATGAGTATGCCCCAGTGCCGGGATATGCTGGTTTATCTCTCTGTTTGTCGGCACATCAGGATGGTGGACTTTACTTGCATCCGTAGTGAGTTGGCCCTACATATGTGGGTTTCCCACCATATCCAGTCGGTGACCTTTTTTGGCAGGGAGATGTGCCTGCCTATTAATTGACACCACATCTGGATGACGGGATTTGTTGATCACCGCAATTCTTGGATGGTAGGTGTCAAGAGCATCTGATTGGAGCTGGTCCTGCAGGCGCTGGGCCGCCACCATGTCGGGTTGGTGGGCTTCACGACCCTGGATAGGGAGAGGTTCCTACCGGGTAGGTGTCGTCCTGCGTGAGCGACGAGCTTAATGGAGCCCGGAAGGGATATGCGCCTGCTCGTATGATGCTTCCATGTTTGGATGGAGGGCTTTGGTGGAGTGAACAGGTGTATGTTCATGTTCATGATATGTCTTCATGACTGGGCAGTGAATCTCTTCCTCAGAAACAAAGGTGATGACTGGTCCCTGGTTGTACATTTGCCTCCCTCGTCGGGCAGTCCGAGGGGTCGGAGCTCGGGGAGCGTGGGCCCAGATCCTAGGGGCGACATCCTCCTTATCATGAGGATATTGAGTTGCGGCATGACCACGATGACGTCTTCTGACGGGGGCCTTGGGTAAGAACCCCCGTTCAGCAGGGATGAAGTCCTCAGCATCGACCTCATCTACCTCTCTATGATAAGGGTGGCATGCATTGTCTTGTTCTCGGGATAGACTCCCGAAATGTTTTGAGACAACAATAGGGGCCATCTGGATCTGATTTTGTGGCCGTAGTTGGGCAGGTGACCAGCGAGTCCTGGAGGATTTGAGGGTGTGCATGGCCGTCTCCTCCATTGGGGGAATACCATTTATGTGGTACTCTCAGATCAAAGCATCTGAGACCCAGTGTTGAAGATGTTGAGTTGGTGATGGGGTCCTCCATTGGTGAGGAAGTCCGGTCAACGTGTTGTTGGATGAACGTGTTGTGAGTTCCTTCATGACACCATTGGATCGATGGGAGTTCTGTGTGGTACCTGTAAACCATTTCACCAAATACAAACAGAAAACCAGTCAAAACAGCATCTCATGACTCTATCTGTAATTAATGACCTTGATTGGACCTCCTTGTGAGTATAAGGGGGCACAGGGGGAGATTAGGTTAAATCTGTCATGCTTCGTTAAATATTCAGGTTGGGTTCACCATTTTTTGTCTCATGGCGCACGACGGGGTCGTGGGGGAGAAACATGCGCTGCCCAACAGTGGATTAGAGAGGATTGGGTTCTACTTAATCACACACATCGGGTGCATCATTTTCCCCTCGAAACGCCCAACGATTAAATATCCATCTAAACGTGGACCTGATTTACAAAGGAACGAGTTCGATGGGTGGTTTGACCAGCATTTCTTAAGAACTCATATTTGTCGATAGGATGGGAATTCGGGCACAACGCACCCTTTTGGGTGGAATTATTTCCTGTTTCGGGACTCTCTTAAAAATTTAAGACGTATTCATATGTTCTTGAGTATTTGTTTTATACCCAATCAGAGTACCCACATATTACTACTGGTTGTCAATGGTCAGTTGGACGCATGGATTTGGAATCATTTATGCCTGAGGATTAACATCCCTCATTGGATTAATGACCCCGAGGAGTCTAGAATCACTAAAATGACACTGATTTGAATCCTTGAAACCAGGAACTCTAGAGTTTATTTCAATCAAGGGGGATAGATAATGACTTGAGCATTTGGATCGAACTAGTGGTATGGGCCTCCTACATGTCCTCATGAAAGGAATTGGGATCCATGTAGTTTGGTGTGGTATGAGGATTACACTCCAGGCTGCCCAGGGTTGGTGCGGTGAACCGACGTAAAGATGGTCGGATCGAACGAGTGATGGGATTGAACTTCAGGGAGGCTTTCTACATACCATGTCTAGGAGACATGAATCAATTTACACGTAGTTACAATGGGAGTGTCAGAGAACCAACGAGAATGTGGACCTGTGGGTCTGATGGTGATCGGGCATGAACCTCTTGGAGGCTTCCTACATATCCCTGTGGTGGGGAATCAAAGTCCACGTAGTTCGGATGGGAGTGGGGATTACGTTCTGAGGCAGCCAGGGGTAAGGGATTGGGACTTACACTCTGAGGAGGCCTAGGAGAGGATGTCATGGTCGATACTTACACTAAGACCACATGAGTCATGCTCGGTGTGAGAAACAAGAGGCAGAAGGGACCACATGATCACATCACAAAAGGTGCGTTCGTGGGATGTGGAGTGGGGCTTACGCATGGAGCTGCCCAAAAAGTTGGGGCTTACTCCGAGATGGATTCCCATGGCGACAAAGTGCAGAGGGAGAGGGACTTGGCCCCAAATAAGGACGAATCAACACCCCTCCCCACTACACCCTTCTTTGGACATGGTTGTGGGGAAGTACAGAGGTTCATCGGGGCTTCTTTTTGATGGGTAGTCTACCACGCCCCATGGAGGGGAGAAGTTCCCTAGTCCTAACAAGTGGATGAGAAGAAAGGGGATTCTCAACCTCAGACTCCGCATTACCGTGGGAATTTGAACCCAAGAATGCTTCAAGAATCCACTCAATGGTCGGAGAAACCCCTTCGCCCTAGCTTATAGTGGGTATGTGAAATCAAAATGGAACGCTGATTCACTTGAAGGTTACATCACACGGGTCTGGTGGCACTAGCAGAGGCATTGACTCGGGGACAATAAATGGGCCAATGAGGGGGTTGTGAAGGATCATGCCAGTTTGGAATGATTTTTTCTGGCTCGGGGAATGGGAACTCCAAAGGATTTGGCGGACCACTCAGGTGTATGAGGGGTGGCGCCCTTCGCATAGGGAGGTTCTGCGTGGCTGGAGAGGTCATCCGCAAACTAGGATAGTTCGTGTACTGGTGGGAATGTCACAAACCAGGGAGGATCGCGACTTCGGGTTCAGCCCGCATACTAGGTTGGTACGCAGAGGGGTCCATGTGAGCAGCGGCGGCCGAGGGCGACACCGGTCGGGGGTCGATCAGTCAGGTCTTAACCCACGTTGGAGGGTGCTACGCGGTGCGATGGATAAAAAGGGGCATAAAATCCCTGGTCCATGGAGGGTGCATTCGTGAAGGGGCCATGGTTCATGGTCTTCTTTTCATTGTTATTTTAAGTTCGCGGTTCACCAAGTTGTTATTCATTTTAGGTTCCTTATTAATTTGCTTCCAAGTTCATACCTATTCTGGTTTGCAAACTATGACATTGCTGTTTGCAAAATCCAAAGCTCCTTCCTTCAAAATCCTTCCACCCAAATCTAATCGATCTCCCCTTTCCTTTTTTTCTCTTCTCCCTCAATCTCCTTTTATAGAGTGTGGAAAGAAATGTATCTGTGGTCATGTGGCAGATTTTGTGGATTCCCATGATCGGAAACCCGATTTACGGATGAGTTGGTCAATCCACAACTTGCAGGTGCATTGAAAACACCTCCCCTGTGAACCAAGCTAGCTCGGAGAGTGCTTCGCGGCTGTGCAGGGTTCTACCTCCATTCCGCGAATGATAGCAGATGTGGTCCGGGTTGGTCGATGTGGTCTGCGGATGGGGCGGTTCATGACGGTGGACCGGTTTGGTGCCCATCTTACTTCGTGCCCGCAGAGGATCCCCACCTCCGTTTCCTGAACGACAGCGGTCTGCAGAGGGGGTGTACTTCGCGGAACCGGCCATAAATGGTTATTATTGGACCTGTCTGTAGAAAGCTTCATCTTTGTCATCCTTTGAGTATTCTTCACACTTTTCCACAATTATTTGGGGGGAAATTGGGAATCATCTCCCTTGGATTAAAGGGGCTTCTCATTCTCCTTTTCGGATTTTTTTCAGGACCCTACATGTTTTTAGGCATATATGATCATCCTGAATCTCATAATGTGTAATTACATAACACACAATGTAAATTTCATTAGTGGAGTTTTTAGGGTGCTTCATGGATGTATTTTAATTTCAACCTTTGTAAGATGTTATCTATCTTGACATAAAATCTATCATGGGTGATTTCGGAGGCCTTCAAACATTTTAGATTGTTTCATTTATTGAATTATCATTGTTTTCATCTCGATTCTTTTTTGGGAAAACGTTCCCTCTAGTTCATCCTTAGTTTTGCTTATGGATGTGGTTTTGGTTATAGATGTGTTCATATTTTTGATCAGTTAGTGTTCCATATTGATCATATTCAGTTTCATGGAATTCCATTTCATTGAAAGGTCGTTCTCTTAGAATTTGGTCTCCATTGTTGAATGAATTTAGGTTTCTACCATTTTGAAATTGTTTCTTATATACACATGGTTAATATGATAATTTTCATATATTTCATGATAAATTTATTTTGATTTCTCATTGATTATAAGTGATCCATGGTTTTAAAGTATTTCTTGAAAAGGTAAATTTTTTCAAAAAGTTTTTTTCATTGAAAAAATATTTTATTGATTTGGATAGGGGTTTTCAAACATTGAATTAAATTTTTTGGATATAAAAATGTTTTATTAAATATTATATGGATTCAAAATAAATATTGAAAATTGCACATTGTGAACCTTGGGTACATCAGGAAAGGTACATTGGTATCCTTAGTGTATTTTACACAACATTGATGTATCAATTAGGGATATAGACAGGAATCACTCGATATCTAGGGAATACAACAGTTTTTTGATTTTGGATTTTTAGTGTCTACAATTTCATTCCCCAAAGGCTATAACCCAATGCATTTAGTCCTATTCTTTTTTGGTTCTTTATAACTATTTTTTTCATGAATTGTTAGTAATGTGTTTTTTATGTGGTTGTATCACTTATCTTCACATGATAGGTTATTACATTGATATGTGTTCCTATTTATGCATGGATATTATTTCATGTTTTATCACATCAAATTTTTCATATTATGTTTTGATAAAAATAAGGTATTTTATGAAACCATTGTATAAAAATGATAAATCATTTACAAGTGATTTTTTTATGAACATTCTCAATAAACCTATTTTTTTAAATCATGAATTGATGAATTATTGATTTTAGACCTTGTATAGTATCGTTGGAGGCATCATACTAGGCTTCAGCACACAGCCTACTCATTGCTTTGGCTGTTGGTAGAAATATAATTACATGAATCATGTTCGGGGAAGAGATTCCTATAGTACTCTGGATTCTATTGTTAATTCATCTTTCATTTTAGGTTTGACTATAGGTACTTGCTGATCATATGGCGACTTAACATATAGTACGGTTTAGCATATTTTATCATGGATTGTATGTCTTTAATGTAACCAATCTATTTTTTCTTCATATGATGGGTTTATGTCTTGATTTTATTATATTTATGATTGATGTCAATTATCCTACTTTTCCAATATTTTGAGATGGGACGGTTCAGGTGTCTTGTTTAGTTAACCTTGTTTAGTTTGTTACAGTTAATGGGTAGGGATTATATAGGTAAATGTATAATAATATTTGTCTTGGAGGGTATATGAGGGGTCCTTTTATAGAATTTTATGGAGTGTATGTTCTATAAATATTAATTCCACGATGTCTAATGATGTCATTTTAAATGTAAAGTGGAAACAAAGTGAAAAACTTGTCAATTTGGGTTACTTATCCCCTCATACATGTAGTTTATTGTTATAGATTCATGATATAATAAATCGTTACTACATAGTTTTCATGTTTTTACCATAAATTTTACATTATCATGGTAACTCAATTTTTACCATGGAAACTTATTTAAATGACATAAAATAAAATTAACCTTCTTATGTAATTTTCAAAATGATTATTTCAAATTTTACCTCCATTTAATCTAATTAAATATCGAAACATGAGAAATATAACTTTAAATTCAAAACATAAGACTTTTTCATTGTATAATGAAATTATAAGAAATAATTATTCTTAATCATGTTTCATATCATTTAATTAGTAGATAAGTGTGAATTTTTTTATACATTGACTCATTGTGTTATATTAATTTTTGAAAAGTGATAAATTTAATTTACTATGATAAAAATATATTACAATTTAAATACACATCATTCTGAAATATAACATTTCTAAATTAAATTATTTTTATTACAACCCCATAAAATCAATTATTTATCATAAAATTAATAAATTATACGAACAAATAATTGTGATAATATATCATTAACTTTTCAAATTAAAATATTTTTTAAATATTAAGAGTAATACGTAACACGTAAAAATATTTTTCTCAAATAAAATATTTAAATTAATTTTTATCTGTTTATTTCACTATAAAATAATTTAATTTTTTAAAATTATATTATCTTAATATTATTTCTAAAAATAACTAAACAATAAAGATACTTATTGGATATATGCTTAATAATGACCTATATCTCCATAGACCATAATTCCAATTAAAATATATAAAACAATTATATTTCTATTGACCATATATTTAATTTTCAAACATCATTCCTATATATATCCTTACACAAAAGAATAAAATTTTAATATTTAGTTATTTAAAAATAATTACTATGTTTAATAGTGTATATGATATGAAACAAAAAGAATTAAAAAAATTAGAATATACTCTAAAAATGTTATTATTTAAATATAACTCTTATAACCTCATTATTAATTTAGATATATGAATAGAAGTAACGAAATAATGAAATATATATATATATCAAAACCTATAAAGTGTTATTGATTATAGTAAACAATCAAAATAATTTTTATTAAAATCATTTTATTCATTGAAACTGTGTTTGCTTCAAAAATGATGTTTATTTTCCTTTGTAAAAAAATAAAATAATTAATTTTTTTCCAAATTTCTAAATGCTATTTCATGAAAAAAATTTCATTTTTGAAATTATTATTTCTAAACTAGGTTTTAGTGATGTGTTTTTACTTTCTAAAAGTTATTGATATTTCAATAAAGAGTGAAAATGCATATTTTATTAAAAGCTTCATTTGAATTTAAATTATTTAAAATGTCATATTGTTTATTAAATATTTATTAATATTTCATTAGATAATTATTATGAAAAAATTATCAAATTATACTCCTTATAATTATTTTTGTAAATGAATTTGTTATAGTAACATTTGTTTACACAAAAATACATTTTGGTTCTTAAAAAATAATTTTTCTGAAAAATTATTTTCTTCTAGATTTTTGGTATTATTTTTAAATTAAATTTAACATTATTTTAGAACTAAAAAATGAATCCCATATTTATAATAATGTTTTTTAAAAATTTTAAATATTTCACTTTTATTTTTTTTTCTATTGAATAGTTTTCGTATTGATTTTTTTTAAAAGTGTAAATGTAAATTAGTTAATTAAGAGTAAACATAATTTAATAAATATTATAAACTAACCCAGAAACATAAAATAATTTTTTATGGGTATATGTATTCCATAGTTTTCTAAAATTTGAATATATAACACATTTCCATATAGAAATGATTTTGATCATTAAAATATTTTATGTATATAAAATTTTATAATAAAATTTCAATTGTTTTATTATCATTAATGTTTTTACATAGGGATTAATATAATGATTTTTTGTTATAAATATTAATTTAAAATAAAAATTACTTTTATTTAACATATAACGTTGATTATAATTTTAGTGTTAAAATATTTAACTTATATTCCTACATGACACCGACAAGTATTAATTAAATTAATAAAAAATTGAATCTAAAAATGTTAAGAGATATTCTATATTAGAGAATTTATTTTTCATTTTTTTAATAAAATAAAAATTATAGGTGTTTTTATTAATTAAATTATAATTTCATCCTTTTATCATTATTTAAAATTTCAAATTAATTGAATTTTTCAAAAATTGGTAATACAGTGATTCTCTAATAAATAATGTTATAGTAAATGATTTAATACAAAAAAAATTATTATGTTAATCTATGTTATTGAAATATGGTTGTAAACATTAATTATGGTTCATTTGACATCAATTGTTCAATTTTTAATCTTTTATAATCCCTTAATATTAAGATCTCCAATACATCGGTATTTAATGAAAAGGGTAAAAAAAACGTTGAAATAAAAAGGCAAGGGTAAAAATAGTGCCTAAACATATCTAATTTATGTTTTTTGTGAGTATTTATAATTAAATTTAACTTGGAAACAAATAATTTCAATTTATATCCACTTGAAAGAGAAAAGTAATTTATATTAATAATTTTAAGGATTTTTCGTCCCCTCTCTTATAAAAGGGGACATCATCTTCCCTTTTTATTATAGTAAAAAAACCATTCAGTTCTAAAAAATCCTAAAATTTAAATTTTGAGAACTAATCCTCATATTCCAAAGGCAATAGTTTCGGTATAATAACATATTTAAACGTCTTAAGGGGTAATGAAAATGAGGATGAAAAAAATAGTTACTGTTCTTCTTCAATCCATTCAGTTATTTAGACTTTTAAATCAATAAAATATTTTGAAAACATAATTGAATAACCATAAAACAATCCTACATATTATATAATTTTTTTTAATTTAATGGAATAACCTATATCTATCTCTTGTTCTATCAAATGCAAAGAGAAAGTGTTGTCTGTTAATATGGATGAAAACTGACATACAACCCGATGTATTTTGTTTTCCATCCCCACCTCTCAATGATTTTTATAATGATATCATTAATGTTTATATAATGAATTAATCACATTTTTATAATTTTTAATTTTTAATATATATTATATATTTTCATACCATTCCATTCATTTAAAATTGATAATGTTGTTCAGTTGTATGTGTGGAATACCACCTCTATGAAGTGATGTGATTTGTTTTTCATCACCACGTGACCTGGATGACATATATAAATTCTTCAAAAAAATAAAATATGGTTTTTATTATAAAATTTTGAATTTATAAATTCAATTATATAGTTATCATAATTCCATTATGATCATTTATATATGGAAGTGTTACTGTGGTGTTTATATGGCCGAACATCTCCATTGATATAAAAAGGATAATTTTTTATAACACTCATAAATTATTGTTTTTAAAAGAATTATTTATTGGTTTAAATGATTGTAATGTCATTATAAATATTATTTAGGTGATAGAATAATGACTCATTTGAACATGGTCAACAGAACAAAGCAATATAACAATTATGAACTAAACATCCTCAAAATACCTAATTTGAATTATGTTAATAAGTAACTAAATATATAATTTAAAAAATGATATAAATAGTTAGTGGATATATTATTAAATATTAGTTAAATGACATTCAATAAATGTCTCGACTCAATGTAAGAGATTATATCTCAATTTTTCTTTATATAGGAATACATTATTATTGTTCACCTAATTTCATTTATCGTGTGTTTATAATACCCATTAAACGTTTTATATCGTGAATCCTTCATAATTATTCATATATTATATTTCTATTTCTATTTCATCAGCCATGCGAATTTGACTTGAATGTTACCATGTAGTAAAAAGGATTCTTATACCAATTTTATTTTCATTGAGATATAACTGTTCATTATTGTATTTTTATGCCTTGAATATATGTGAATTTATCTATATATTGATTTATTATATATTAAGAATTATGTTTTTTCAAAATTGTTACACATAATAAATCCATTTATTTATTATCAATTCAATGAAATGAATTTTACCATTCTTTCCATTGTTTCAATATCTTTTTTCTTAAGACATGATTCATGTTGTAAACTATCATATCCATGTAATGTGTTATTACTACCTCATGAATGATTTATTTTATATTAATTCATTTTATTTATTATATTTTTAGGGTCATATCATATTCATACATTGAATTACTTTTTATATAAATATTACCAAATCATCAAATGGTATATGTTTCAATCACCATTCTCTTTGAGGTTATTTATGTCCAAGGTTCATTTTATTGAAATTATGTACTCTCTGATTATTAAACCATATATCTACTATATATAATAATGTTGGGTACTCCATTTCCATATGTCACCATTACAACTATCTACATTCCTCTTCCATAAAATTGCATTTACATTTTTTGTCATTATACCCTCCCCTGGACACAATTCACCTCGAAAGCGTTTAGGGTTCCCAGTCAGGATTTCCCACCGCTCGACCTATAGTTCATGAAGAACACCACTGACATCCAACTAATGATTTTACACTCATTCTCCAAGGATTATCCCTCATTAATCCCCTCTACTCATACCATGGTACCTACAAAACACTGCCTCCATCGTCCTCCCACAATCTTTATGACTCCACTCTCCAGTACTGCCTCCCTCCCCACCTCCTTCACTTCCTGACTTACTTTTGAACTACCATCTATTTCTATTCCTATGAATTCACCTACTGCTATTCTTTTCGATAAACCACCTCTAACTCATCCACCTCTACCTTCTCTGGCTCCACCTATTCCACCTTAGTCTCCCCAAACATGTTCCACCTCTGAATCCTCTACCTCCTCATGCATCTCCTGACACTCTCTTCCATACACACCAACCAAAAAAAATACATTATGCATACCAATATCATAGAACCATCCACCCGCATCTCAGTTAAATGATTCCAACCACCTCTCTAACTCCCCATATCACTATCTCCCAACCTTTTCTCCCAGGCAGCCGACTCACTACCTCCCTACCCACATCTCAGGAATAGTGGATTGATAGAGGAACCTTCCCAATGTAACCTATGTGCCAATATTCATCACCAGAAATTGATTATAATCTTCTCTATTTGTCATTTTAACAACCCCCTCAACCCTCATCCTATTTATATTTTTCTATTGCTTTTGTTTTTATAAGCGAATAATTTTGGTTGTTTTTTTCATTTCTCACATTCCCTTAATCTTATGGTTTTTCCTTCGATTCCCTATTTATAATTTCATCCTTTAAATTTTGAGTTTTTGTTTATTTGATAAATTATTGTGAGAAATAAAATTTTGGTGCAATGGACTATTATTTTTTCCATGAGTTTTTTTCTTCTTCCTATGATTATATTCTCAAATGTTGTGGGTATATTCAATGAAAATATTTTGTTTTATGTTATTCCCAAAAATAATCAATTAACCAGGATAAAAATGATATTTTTCATTTGATTGAGTTTAATCATTTCTTAATGATCAATATTATCATATGGGCTAAATATTTTTATTTATTCTATACAGTTTTTCCTCTTATAGGGTTCTATATAAATTATGAAATCTATTATAGTTGTCATGGATCATGATACTTCAATTACCAGTGTCTCAAATTTAATTATTTTCATAGTCACAGGGGATAAAACATTTGGAATTCATTATATATATATTTTTCATAACAGTGGTTACTTCCCTCGGTAATTTATTCTTATTTCATTTCAAATTTTTATGGATTTCAGTAAGGAGATCCAGTGATTATTTTTTATATATAAACTGATAATTAATTTCCATGTTGGATCTTTGACCTAATTACTGTATTATGAAGCATGTTTTTTAAAAACTGAATTTACAATATATCATCTATAATAAATATGTTTACTCTACATGTAACCATTAAAATCATCCATGTCACTCCTTTTTCCATTATCTCATTCCAAACATGGACCATCTCGCACTATTCAATGAATTATTCTAGGTATCCAGCTTCCGCTTCACCTTGCCTCGCCATTCCCTTCTAGGAAACATCTATATATATCCTACTATTTAATACACTCCTCTTATATAGTAGTTCATCCTCTCTAATCCCGTTTGTCTCATGATACAATTCCTACATAACAATGCTGATGTTGTGCACCAACTGACCACTTCGAATGATTTGGGTAACAATCCATCCATTTATATCCACTATATTTTCATATTTTTTTATTATTTCTGAAATGTTGCACATAAATTTAATATTTTTATTAAATATTCCACCAATTATTAGGAATTTTTGGGTTCTATTCCCTTAGAACCCTATGACCCCCCATAACTCCTACAATGTTTCCCATTGTAGAATAATATTGAGTTTTTAGTATTTTCTTCTACTTCACTAAGTGAGATTTAGTACTATATAATTCTTATTCATTTTTATTTTATTATATTTTATTCACTCATCCTTTCCTTGGAGATTCACATTGCTTTTGTAGTAACTACATCAATCAATAATGTTTTCCATTATAATCCGTGACCTAAAATGAAAAAAGAACCCAATTTCCCAATGTCTATAAATATTTTCCCACTCTCTACAAAATACTTTAACACCTTATACCTCTAACTACATGCATGTTATATACCATTAATAGTGTCCAAATTCACTAATAATTTCTAAGATACATAATAATTTATATTCACTTATTTTCAAACTGTACGCTCACATATAGACTCCTGATGTTTATGATGTATACGCATGAATATCATAATGCGAATTCATATTAATTTTTCATTAATGTTTTGTACATATTTTATATTAATTCAATAAAAATTACTTATTTCTTATATAAATTTTCTAGTATTTTCATAATCTTATTCAATTAGAGTATTTCTGAAGAAAACATCAATACGTTATCTTTTTTACATCATTGTTCACTATATACCGTGCGAATATATCTGATTTTATATAATATTCCATATGGTCACATTATTGAATATAATAATTGGATTTTACCAATTTAAAAATAATTAAAAACATTTCACACAATATTTTTAATTACCATGATAATTCTAAGGATGTGATATTTCAAAGAATTCTATTTAGGATGCATAATATTTTTTCACAAATATGATTCTAACTCAAATTAAATTATATACTTTAAATACAAAGGGCTTTATATGTATAATGACTTCATTTATTATTATTTTAGGTATATATAATAGTTTTATCTGTTTAAAATGAATTGGAATATATGTAGTGACAAGAAATTCTTGTACTCATGTATATATAATTTATCTTTACTGATTAATATTTTCATGGAAAATTTAAAACTAAAAAATTGATTTTTTTCAGGATGTTTTCTTATCTTGACTGGATTTCATTTTCATTACACCATGTTGCATATTGTTTCTTACATGACATGAAATATATTTAGGTTAAATATCATTCTAATTTTCTTCTTTTTCATCTTAATCAGTTATATGACATAAAATCTCTCATCTACAATGATTTATTTCAGTGTAATTTCTTTTTCATGTCCCTACTATTGCACACCGCTCTAGTAGTGATTTACATAATGAAAAAATATATTGTATCATGTTGTGTTTGTATTAATAATATTGATTTATGAATAAAAACACTCCAAGGGTAATTTCACATTTATTAATAATTATGGATTTTTTTTTCTCTTTATCCATATCTATAGTTTTAATTGATGAAATCTATAGACCATCATCATCTATCAACTATCATAGACTGATCGTGTCCCCTCTTCTATCACACCTTATTATTAAGAAAATATATTGGACTTTTTATTTTTAAGATGAACATAAATATCATATTATATACGACATTTTTAAGTCTCCATTTGATATATTTGACACCATTTACAGTTATAAAAAAATTGCGTTCTTTTGATTTGGAAAAATTAGTGTTTCTAGAGCATATTGTGTATATTCCAGGATTTCTATGTACTAAAATAAATTTTTAGTTTTTAAGTAAATTTTAATTCTATAACAACCATCTCAAATTCAAACTTCATAGACCATCTTCACATGCCTTGAAGTCCCACTTTAGTATCTAATGGACATTTTCTAGGATATAGTAATTTTTATGTAATGCAAGCTTTTGTTGTGGAAATGAATGGAGGAGTATAATTTTTTTCATTATACTATGGTATAAATTCGATTCAATTTTTTATTTTCTATTACTTCCCTTATTGATTAATGGATTATTAAAGATGTTGTTCATATGTAATGTTAGGTTTGTAAATTGTTTTATATCAGAAATAATTATTTCAATATCAATTTCTATTAAAATGATTTCAAAAAAGATATTTTATAAACATAAATTATTTCATATATCTTTTTTACATTATATTTAACCTTCCTTTAAAATTTTTTAAAATGAAATTATTTAATATTTTCAATATGGACAATGTTTAAATCCTATTACAGAATAGTTGAAGAGAATTTTTATTTTCAGCATTTACTATGTGAGTAGATTTCCCCACCATTATCACCATTATATTACTTAAGGATTTATTTATAAGTATACATTTTTATTTATATAGAGATGTTTTATCAAAATATTTTTTTAATTTTTAGCTTCTATATGAAAATTTTTAAATTTCAAAAAGTGTATTATCCTTATTAATGTTAATTTAATTGTATTTAAATTAAAAAAACAGAAAACAAATGTTGATGTTGCATATACTCCAATGGGGATATGTTGTAATTATTAAAACTTAAGTATTTATCTATATGAATTGGTTAATTGATGTGGAGTACATTTATTTTCTATGTGTGAATGTTGCAATGAAATAAAAATAAATAATATTATAACAAAAATTTAATGATTATACTTTTATTTAATGAATTAAATGCAGAAATTGTTGATGATGATAAGTTGGATTGATAACCCTTATATGAAGGTTTCATCCCCATTGTAACTCATAATGAACTAATTAATTATATGAAAATTATAAAAAGGGTTTACAATTGTTATATCTCATTAAGAATGGGTGATCTAGATAAGTCATATAAGATAGGTTGATCACCATTGCTATTCATGATGAATCCGTGATCTATATATATAATATAATACAGGTGGAGCACCATTAATATTCAACATTAATGGGTGATCCTAATATATCTTATATTAATTTTTCTCTAAATTATATCACTCCAATGCATTGGGTAATTTTTTGTGTCTTTATCAGCACGAAGTGGGAGATTACTAGTGGGTTTTCTCATATTTTTGAAACTAGGATTTATTTATTTCTAATAGGGATTAGGTGATAATGTTCAATGACAGCAACACATTTTTCTCTATGATTTATATTAGAAATTAAGTGCTACATTATTCAACATTGACATCAAAATTCTCAGGATTGTTGATTCCATTGAATTATTCTATTCTAATATCTTCATTTTATTTCCGTGATTTCTCATCTAGATATTCATGGGTATGGAATATATTATTTAATTCTTAATAATTTTGATTAATCACTATACCTTTATTCTCATTTTATTCTTATTGATGAAATTTAATTATTAATTCTTATGTTCACCCTTACTGATAATTAAGCATCATCCATCTATTATTTTCTTTTTACCTTATTTATTATAAAATATTAAATATTAATTCTATCTATAAAGGTTTTATGTTTGGTTAATATTTGGGGAGATGTTTAAATTTATTGTAAAATAATAAAATCTTATATGTGATTGAAATAAATGATCTCTTAAATACCTGTGTATTTGTTTAGGATCATTAGATAATTATTTAACACTCTAAAAATAAAAATTTCTTAGTTTGAGAATGTGATCCCATCTTTAATTTTTATTTTTATAATATAAATTATGTTAAAATTGGATAAAATGTATCATTATCAAACAAAAAATGTATAAATTATGGTTTTAGAACCAGAACCTAGATTTGGGGTTCAGGGATATTGTAGTATCTATCAATGAAGGGTTTACACAACTATTAAGATTTCAATTTTTCATGGGTGTTTATCGTAAGAGTTATAGACACCATCATGTGACTATTAGTTTAAGGGTGATAATAATTACAATTTATTAGAAACCCCCATTTCAGTTTTATGTGAATCAATTTTAAGGTATCAAATGATATTTTGGGGGATGTTTTATTGGGTTGAGGTGTTTGTAACCCTAATGTTTATAGTTAATTAATATTTCATAATAATTATATTACTTTTTAGTTATGTATGATGAATTGAATGGGATAAACATTAATGTTAAACGTTTCATTAATTTCATTATTTTGGATATAAGTTTATATATTTTCAAAAATGATTAACATAGGTTCATTATTATAGGACTATATCATGTAGATTTTTATATATGAGACTTTAAAAGAGATTTATTTGATTTAAGGATTTATTTGGGAACAATATGGAATCAAATAATTATAATATTTGGGATTCAATAATAGTCATGAATTTAATGATGAATTATAAGGGTTATTATTTATAGAGTTATTTAGTTTGAACATTGGGTGTCAGTATTTAATTTTAGTGATTAATTTCTTATTTGTTCTTATAATATATTTTTTTAATATTGGAAATTATATTAAATTTTTATAAAAAATTATATTTATTTCATATTAAAAGATATAAAAAATAACTTATTTTTCTATTAGGGGTTATCTGATTCTTCTGAGAATTATTTTCATTCATCAAGCATGAAAAAATAATCATGAATACCCATTTTTTGGGGAGAATGATGATTCTATAGGGGATGTTCAATAAATCATGAAATTATATTTTTTTGTCTTAGAATATCTTATTATGTTATAAATCTCTATGGTAAATGAATTCCTCAAATCTAGGAAATGGATCTTCAAACAAAAAAATTACCCTGTTATGACCATTTCTAATGAATTTATAGTCTTTTATACCATTACAAATTTATGGTTTTCTGGTTGTTATGTTTCCCCTATTCATTTTCCCTATCACATTATATTTGTCTATAGATATTATTTTTCTCCTCTATTTTAATATTTTCACAGGCAATTAAATTTCACTTTTATGGGAACCGAATATGTGGTATTCTAGATGACCTACATATTTCTCTTTCCCTCTATTTAGAAGGATATTTTATTAAAAAATTAAAATGTATGATTTCAACAAAGGTGTTATCAAATTTCAATCCAATGATTATTAACCTATGTTTAAATTACATGGAAATAATTTACATAATAAGGGGATAATGTAATATCAATACATTTTTTATAAAGAATCTATTATATAGACTATAAGATATTCAATGTCGAGCATTAAATGAATTGTGATATAATATAAAAATATTATTTTTTAAATTTTATCATTATTACCTATCTATTTTATCGAAATATATAATTAGGATAAAAGAACATTTGAAGTATATATACACCAAAACTATAAAAAATTAATGATTAATTATTATGAAACAAGCATTTAATTTTTTGAAAATATTTTTCTTCATAAAAAATGTGTTTCTTTAAAAAATGATTTTTTTCATATTTATCAAAAAAATAATTAATTTATTACTCTATTGTTAATTATATTTTTTGAAAAGGATATAATCTATAAAATTAATATGTAAAAATTAGTTTAGGGTTTTTTTTGTATTCATCAGAAAATAATTATAACGCAATGAATACTAAAAAATAATTATATTTATTGAATACTGTATTTATTTAAATGTATTTAAAAAGTAAAATTAAATTTTATATTAATATTAACATTTAATTTAATATTTTCAATTATAAATAATAAAAATTATATACAAAGGAATTAATTTTATTCTTAAATGTGGTATAAGAAAATTATTTTATGAAAAAAAATTCATTTATCTTAAATACGAGTTTTCATCTCGTTTTGGTGGTTAAATTTAAATTAAAAGCTTTTCAATTATTTATTTGGTATTATACAAAATTAATTCCATATTTGGAATCAGGATGACTAATTTTGGTATATATATCCCATTTCCATTTAGTCATTATGATTATTATTCATAGTAAATTTTGTTACCATTGTAGTGTTAAATTGTAAAATTATAGGTAAAAATAATCTGATAATAACTATAATGTACCCCTAACATAACACATAATTTTATTGTATCTATATATTTAATCCACAATCCTCCAAAAAAAATTTATATATCCTTTTTCCACAGGTCTATTATTTTTACCACAATAATATTGTACGTAAATAAAAGTCAAAAATGATTTATTATTTGTTTTATTGTCATTAAATATTTGACATAGGGTTGAAAATAATTTATACTCCATTCCAAATAATCATTTTAAAGATAAGTTATTTTTATTCATAATGTTAATATATTCTTGTTTTTTAGTGATGAAATAGTATTCTTAAATTATTACGCAATGCTGGAATACTATTTATTTAATTAATAGAAAAATAAAATAAATTATTTTTAAAATGGTAAAATTAATAATGTTTGATTTAATTATTATGTTACGTAATATTTTTGGATAATAATTTCATATTTTAGGCGGCTAAAATCATTATATTCAAATTTTATTTTTTTAATTTTATTTTTAAATGTGTAAATACATGAATAATCCTAGATTGCGATTAATATAAATTTATAATAAATAATATTGTATTAAATGTTTTAAAACTCAAAAACCAATTATTCAACATTATTTTTATAGGTTTTAAAATAAAAACCATGTTCTATTTATGTTCCAATTTTCCTTTTTTATATCTTTCTTTACCGCTAAAAATAAAAATTGTTAATACTATGATAATTTTCCAAAAGTATTTAAATGGGTTAAAAATAATTTAGTAGAAAAAAGTCACTGAAACATGTATAATTATTATTTTAAATAAAATTTTTCTAAAATATCATATATTCAAATATTTAGAATATTTATCAATTTTAATATTAATATTATTTTCAATTAATTGAATATTTTATGTAATTATTATAGTGTCCATCGCGTCCCTTATAAAAGGGACCCTATTATTCTATTTTAATCTCTCTTCAAGAACCATTTTTGTTCAATACCTACCCAAATACCTTAATAATTTCTCTCTCCTACAATATTTATGACTTAATTTGGTCAATATACTAAGAGTGTCATTATTAATTTGAAAAGGAAAGGCGGTTGTTTGATGAAGGGGTATAATTCACAATGGAGGATTTTAGATGTTTATTCCTATACATAAGTAAAATATTACTAAAAAATTATGAAATACTTAAAACAATATCATAAATTTATTTGGATAATATCATGTTAATGAAATAACTTATTTTAATTTTATCTTCCATAAAATGAGAAATAAATCAATGGTTATTGTGTATAGTGGATTACCGCCTCACGAACTGATGCAATTCAATTTTAATCACTATATACACCATATGGTTATAATGATGGAATTAATAATAATATATTATATTCATATCATATTAATCCTTATAAAAATATAATATATAAATTTTTTTACAATTCCCTTCATTAAAAAATGATAACTTCGTTCTTGTGTTTTTATTCACTACCATCTGTGCGAAGAAATTTATTATTTATCACCAAATCAAATGGATCAAATATATAAATTCATCTAATATATAATACGGGATTTATAATAAAATTAACATTCTATTAAGATACAATAATACTTACCATTTTCCCATAATGATCAATTCAAAATGGAAATGTTACTCGTGCATACGTATGACTTACCGTCTCCATGGTTTTAACATAGTTCGTTTTTTTAAACCCTCATTCATGGTTGGTTTTAAAATTATAAATGATATAAAAATATGAAATTTATTTAAATGTTATTATTTTTTTTGATGAAACAATGACTCATTTTACCGTGGTTGACACATCATATATGTTTTGAAAATTATGAAATGAATATCAAAAAATTACTCAGTATATATATAACTGAAAATGTAATTAAATATGTCTTCATATTAAATGAAATAAATTATTTAATGATAATGGAATAAACCTAGATAATGTTATTTTTAAATAAAATTATTTATCTACCTTTATTAAACATAATTTAAAATACATAAATGGAATATTGAAACTCGAGGTAAGACAATCGTCTCAATTTTCCTAAATTGAGGAATACGTTATTGTAATTCATATAATTTATTTTAGAGGGTGTATGTACCACTAAATTTAAATTGTATGCCATAAAACCTTCATAATTCATGTTATTTAATGTTTCAATTCAAATTAGTTCATTCATGGGGAGTTGACTTGAATGTTCTATGTGTTGAATGTATTTTTCACTCAATGTATATTAATTGAGTTGTAGGTCTTATTAAATGACAGTATTAATCCATTATTGCATGTGAATTGTTCTCTTAAATTATTTGTTAAATATTTATAACTATTTTTTGGATTCAAATTTGAAACAAATAAAATCTCTATTTATTAATTCTCAATTCAATTATAAGATATTTTAATGTGTTTTCTTTGCCTCAATCTCATTTTCTAATGACATGTTTCATGTTCTAGAGAATAAATTCCTTATATAGTGTGATTATTATATCTAGAGTGAATTTTTACATGTTTGTTAATGTATAAAAAAATATATTCATTGGTCCATATCTTATTTCAATATTCATTTACTTTTAATTGAAAATTTTCAAAAGTGGTGAAGGCTTTATGTAACAATATATTTTGTTTTTGGGATCATTTACGTCAACGATTCCCTTAAAGGAAATATTGTACTATTATTTTATTAAACAATATTTTTATCTCTACCATTTTTATAATTTTTTTACATGATTAGTTTTTTTCACTCCCTTACTGTAAACTTAAACATCAATGATGTTATTCGTAATTAATAGTGACCTAGTATCACTTTTAAAATCAGAAATATTACCCTACCATGTCACTGTTTTCAAAAAATATTCAAAAAATATTCCTTTCTAAAATTTATTGAATTAATACCTCTATAATACATGATCATTTACCTCCTTTTAAATTTTTATGAAGGTAAATTTCATAGCATTTCCAAAATGTTTCACTTTTGACACTCTTTTAAAAATTATTTAAAAGAATGTATAATTTTAACATTTAAAACATAAATATATTTTCATAAAGTGTTAGACATTATTTTTTGTGAGGGTTTATTTAAAATATTCCAAGATTATTATCATGACCTATCCTTCCAAGAACATCCTATATAGTAGAACACAAAACTGTAACAACCCTAATCCTATCATCAATAGGTTATGGGTTGGCGAAAAGAACCAAGAAGGAAATATTAAAATGGGAGACCTTCCCCAGGTATAACTATTTTCAAACACCAATTTTTCTCCATGAAAAATTAAAAAATAATTACATTATGTGCTATGAAATATAGATAAAAAAATCCTTGAAATAACCGATAGGGAATACAACATAGTATGATAGAATAAAACCTATGTTTAATGTGGAAAATTACATTCCCAATGTAGAATGATATCTAAAACAAATAATAATTGGAATAATGAAAACTATGGGAGAGAGGCACCTTATCTCCTTTTACAATCACAAAACACCTCTTTTTCACCCCAAGTATCACTATGCTCAACTGATGTCACTATGGAACATCCTATCTTCAACATAATACACGACATGTGTAGGAAAATCCCTTACATGGGTGAGAATTTACATACCGAAAAGGATCACCCAAAAATCAAAAATTGAGAAATAGATAGACACAATAGAAGTTTGATAATCCCATAATAAGTGGTAACCTTAAAGTAAATAATCATAAAGAAACATATATAATTTAGAAAGTGTTTCATTATCTCCACATAATGTCATGATATTATTATTCTACAAAACATATCCTAGATTCAATCTTAAATGCACAACATCTTTTGTGTATTTCTAATAAAGTCACATGGAGGACCCACGCCTCGCCATTGATCCACATCCCAAGGTATAATAATTTTCAAAAATGGAAATACACTATTTTATTTTAGGGATTTAATGCTTGAAAGATATGCAACTCATTCTTTTTCTGTTAGGTGGTTCCACTCAAATCATAGAGGACATGTGACCTAGTTTGTCAAGGGTTTCCACTATGTAGACAGATAGAGGGATCACACCCTAGTGTGATAGGGGTGTACTACTCAATATATGAAGGATATAAACCACTCCAATATTCCACACATTCATGATGGAATAGTCTTCAGTTGAGGATCTATGGTCTAGTAAAGTGGAGGTACTACTCAGTTTGTGAAGAGAGTATGGAGGACATGTAACCGAGTGTGATAAGGGATTTTACCACCATATTCTAACTGTAATGATCATGTATGATTACTAATAATAGACCAACATATCCTAAAGAATCATCAGAATCACAACACCACTTGTTGTATCTTGAATGATATTGTACTGGTTGGTATAAGGATATAAATAATAATTTATTAGGATATTCAATTTATAGGCTATGATCTGTGTTTTGAAGAAGTTGTAAAGGATAAATCCTTTAGAAAATTAAATGGCATGCACATTGGGTCAGATGCCTTGTGACCTCACCTAGACATCTTGTTGTATCATCTCCTACACCAATATTGTAATGAAATGTAGTATTAATTGATGTTTAAGGGAACTAAAAGTCATATCTCAACCTCCTAGGGATTACCCATGTTCTCATAGCCATGATCATGTACGTCAAGTGATGGCCCTATAATTTGGTCAATTCTCTTGTACCACATCATGTTTGAGTACAATGTTATTCCTATTAACTCCTTGTTGTTCCCATGGGCCAATCCATTACCTTGCATGTTTAATCATAGAGTACATGTTAGTATTCCTTAACAGGGACAAATTATGTGTTCTTGGACATACAATTCATAGTATCTTTATTTTCATTAAAACCGTAGCTATTGTAGCCAGGGGACTACACAATGATTCTTCCTAGACTACATGTTTTCTAATATAGTTTTTTTTGTAGAATCCTATAAAATATCTACATATTTCTACAAACTTTTATCATCATCATTCATACCTCATTTCATTTTGGGAGTCTGTGATAATTGTTCAACTACACTCAATCCATCGGTGTTGGCTGGATTCTAGCCTCTCTAACCCCACATGGCTCTACCTATCACACTACATTTCTATAATCGCCACTCTAGATAATGAATCGATGGATGCCTCATTCAAAACCCAAAAAAAATCCTCACCCATCAATATATCACCTACAGTCTCATCATTCCCTTTAACTCCATGAATACTAGGTTTTGAACATGCTTGAAGCCACCTAGATAATGTCTAAACTCATAACTGTTGGAAAATAATAATGAATGTGATGAATGGTGGGGATTGATGCATACAATCAGGTTATATCCATCATAGTACATGAATTATTTTAACGGATTACATATTAGGGAATAAGAAAATGAGGTATTCAATTGATGAAATTATGTATCGGTTAAATAATATCAATATAAAAGTGACAAGGCTCATGTGAAGAGAAAAAAAACACAAATGGAAAAAAAGGTGATTAAAATATGTATATATGAATATAAAATAGAGTAACTCAATAAATAACATTCCCTAAATTGATTTGGGATCAATCGTTTTTAAAAAATTTATTATCAATAGATGAACATGATCTGGTTCAATTTTCCCACTAAACCTTCCTTGATATGGTTATCATTTTTTGTTAAAATATTAATCCACCATGTTGAATTCATAATCCTCCCCTCAAATCTGTTTAGGGTTTTGTGGATAAAATTGGTTATATTCATAATGGAGTTTTTATAGACGATATTTATTATTTCATGTTTATAATTCTTTCTTTTTATTAAACACTCTGGCTAATTTTCACACCCCACAGAACATATGACATCGACCATCCTTCAGTTACGCCAAGGGTAAAACCCATGTTCTAGATCAAATCATGGTCTTGAATTTCCCATATGAGTTCTAAATAATAAGCGTATCATTTAAATGAATCGATTTGATCATGTGCATTATAAATATATTAATATTTTATTTATATTAATTATAGGGTTCTGAGAAACATAAATACTATAACAGCCTCAAGGATAAATACATATACATATATTGAATAATATATAGGGAGAAACCATCAAAATCAGAGTCACTAAATTCTCCCCACAATGATTTTCACCTATAAATTCTCTCTATATTGAAATAGGCTGGGATACTCATTCAACATTTTTCTATATCACTCTCAAGATAATTCTTTTTGTCTATCATACTATCAAGGCACATGAACCCCTAGAATGGTCTATCCTTATAGGTTCCTCCCTGTGTAATTATTGATCACCACAAAGTACTCTAAAAAGGGGGATTCATCCACGATGTACATCTTGTCCCAATAAATAACATTATTAGGGTAGTTTATGTACCTATTTAGCTATGACATATGAAAAACATCATGTACTTGATCCATTTATGAGTGTAAAGCTAGGCAGTTGGCAACCTTTCCAACCCTTTGTATGATCTAGAATGACCTGATGAACCTTCTACATAGCTTTATCCCCATCCAAATACCTGAAATCCTCATTTTGGGTAGGCTCCTATGAAAAAATGGTCCCCCTCCTCAAAATCCAAGTCCTTATGTCATCGATATGCTATGATTTTTCTTTGGTATGAGTTTTCCTTATATGATCACAGATCGCCTAAATCTTATAAATCATTGTGTGCACCATCTATGTCCCAACAAAAAATATCTCACAAATATCAGTATTGAAAAAGTGTGACCTATTATGTCTCTCGTACCAGGCATGAAATGGTATCATATCGATAGTATAATGACAACTATAATTATAAGAAAACTCTATCAATGAAATGTGTTCCTCATATTTTTGGTTGGTTTATGACATGCCTGACCTCATTATATATTCTAACACCTTGATTTCATACTCAGTCTTCCCATATTTTTTTGAGGGAAATATTGAACTCATACTCAAATTGTACACGAATTCCATTTTCAAGAGACTCCAAAATTGTGATGTAATTTGAGAAACACAATTGGATAAATCTATCAAGGTTTCTCCATAATGTTGTAAGATCTCCCACAATTATAATTACATGAGACACTCCACCAAAAAATTATCCAAATTTTCCATAAAGTGCACCATTATGGTGATATTATCAATGATCACCTACATAGCATCATGGCCTCTAACTATCTATGGATTTCTTATTAAAATTATTGGGTTATTCTGTTTCATTTCCACTATATGATCTCAAGGGATTGGGTCAAACCATCCCAATCCTGGTGCTCCTCCTTCACAATTTTTCATTTGAGACACTAAGATATAAAACCTTCAATATTATGCATGATGATAACTTTCCTAAACATCCACTACATCAACACACATCTTATTCCATCCTCATAGGAATAGAGAGAAAATACGTACTCCACACCCTCCTATGAAAATCTCTACACAGGAGGACTAACCAACTATAGCCCCAACTCTTAGATGGATCTCTAACACAACTAGGTCCTATTAATTAATTTTACATTCATCATCAAGGTATAAATGTTTTTGTAATAATTGTTACATTTTCCAGAAAACTATAATATTAAACTCAAAGGATAATAAAACTCTACACATCTAAGACACTCTTGGGTGGATCCCAAGAAATCACCACAATTGTCATTTCTACGTCTATGGATAAACCATCCTCACTAATGACTGGCCCTAAAAATAGAACCTATATTATTCTAAAAATATATTTATAGATCATAAAATAAAACTAGTTATCTTGTAGTTTATCTAGAACTATATTCAGAAGCTCTATATGGTACTCCTATGACTCATATGAACTGAGTAAGTCATCATTGAAGACTACCACAAATCAGTCCATGTATAGCTAGTAGATGTTATTCATGTGGGTCATAAACTTTGTAGTTTTATTGATCACAAAAAATAGAACCACAAAAGTCTCATAGTGTCTATAAAAACATAATAATAACTTATTTGGAATATTAGTTTCCCCACCCTTAATCTACTGATGGAAATGATGAAGATCAAACTTCACGAACTAGCTCACAATTTTTTACAAGTTAAAGATGTGTTCAATTCATAGAAAGGGGTACATTAAATTTATCATAATTTTTTTCAGAAGATTATAATAAAGAAATAAACTTAAGAACACATCCAACATTTTCATGAAAAAATTTGAGATTTACATGGGAACCCACTATGTTTATTAATACACTTCCATCAATGGTCCTAAAATTCACCGTTAACTCCAAGTGATATTTGAGGACCATTTGATATGAACACAATGATATCAGCATAAAACTAGGGGATTTCAATAAATAATCCAATCAACCATATTTGATTAGACTAAAAGTATCCACACGAGAGATGTTTGTAATGTCATAAACTATTGAATGAATCTAGATTCTTAATGAGATCATTATCCCAAGGGAAAAAATTTCAAATTGATTAGAGATAGGTTACATGTTCCTTACCAAAAGTCTCACATAATCATCCATTAGAACTATCTTAATCACATTGTAGAATACATTCCCATTTGTTTTAAAGAATCTTATTCGTCTGAATTGGTAATAGTTATGCACATGAATGATGGATAACCATACAATTCCCAAGATTCCATCAAAATGATTAAGCATGTTTCTGAGGAGATATAACAGGAATCTCTCTCTACCAAGCGCTAGCATGATAATCCCTGAAATAGGATATCATTAATAATAACTCAATATTTGAAACTCTATCCATATATATAAGAATAATTTCAAAACCCAAAATTCAGTCACTCGTTTGAGGAAAGAAAATATAAGATAATGAATGGTACCTCTTCATACTAGTACTGGGGAAAGAGTTGAAATGACATATACCATACAATAAATCATATCATGCATAACCTAGACTTATTCCTCCAAATCCAAAAACTATCAATGACCTTGACCACTATCTTCCTTAACCTAGTGTTGGCTTCCTGGTGGATATGTTTCATGTATATGTGTAACACCATGATATTTTAAAATACAGAAATCATATATATTAGCATGTAATGAATAAAAAACATTCAATATAAGGAAATATAACAAACCAAATCATTATAATATATTTATTTTTTAACAAAATATATCTCATTAATGACATGAAATGCAAAAAACATTGGGTTTGAATTAAATGTGATACTCTATTAAAAAATTATTATTTAATCATTAAATTTGTAACCTAGTGGATAAATTAGCAGTTTGGAATAATAATAACAACTATGTTATGATAATTAAAAGTGTTATAAATGAATAAAATAAATAAAATGGATATCTATTTATTAAAGATATAATTAGAAACATGTAAATTAAAAAGTATTTTTTTCTAAAAATCTTATTTTTCTAGAAGGTGGTTTTATCATACTTTGCACAATTAATTTATGATAAATTTTTTCTAGCTTTAGAAAATAATTTTATGAAAATTGTGTTAATTTATAATATTATAATATAAAATTCATCTTTGGATTACTTTTTAATATTTTTTTGATATGTTTCATATTTTGATGAATAATGAAAAATAATAAATATTAATTGAATTTTTCCTATCCTTTTAAATTATATATAATTTCTAATGAAATAATTAATTGGTCACAATGTTAAAATATAAAATTTTGTATCAATTAATCAAATTATTGTAATTTTTATTATTTTTATATGGAAGATAGATACAAAAATATTGTAAACATTTTAATATATTCTCTGTGGATACCATCTTTCTCACCGTATATATGGAATTAATTTTTAAATAATTTTATTAAATTTAATATTGTTAATTTGGATTAATGGAATAAATATTTGTAATAATAATAATTTATTTTATTTAATAATTTTAACTTTTTTTGACCAAAATTAATAGTAATAAAAATAAAACTTAATTACCTTGATTAAGGTTAGAATGGGTTTACCAAGGGTTAATGTAAGAATATTGTGTTTTAAAATGAGCAAAATAAGGTTTAAAAATATAATTTTATGGCTATATTTCCACCCAATCCTTCCCATGTTCTAATATATAGTCATTTATATTCATTTATCAATGTGAATGACACTATAATTTTGGATTCTTAGAGAAGGTAATTTTTTTAACAAAGATTTTTTATTTTATTTCATACATTACACATTCAATAATTCCTTAAAGATTATATTATAAAAAATTATTTAGCATATAATAGGTTTTTTTATTTATATTTCAAAATATAAATCCCGCAACATATTGATCAAATGGGAAACAAAATTTTTGATTATCTGTATGATAGACTACCGCCTCACGATCCATTGTTACTCATTTTACATAAAAACCTCCCACACATAGATATAATGATGGAATTAATGTTTATATATACTATTTATGATAAAAATACTCTTCTTTTATTATAATATCATGTATAACTGCTAATGTTTCATGCCAGTTGAAATACGTTAGGGTCCCTCTTTTTTACGTTGAACTACCACCATGTGATGAGATGTGAATTGTTTTTCACTATTGATTTACATGGAATGTGAAAAAAAATTAATGAATATAAGGGAAATAAATTAGATTATACTAAATCATTAAATTTAATATATCAGCCACTTCCTTACCCATTCACCCATTAATGGAATGATATTGTTGTGTGTGTGTGTACATACGTTCTTCCATCTCCACAAGGAGATTCAATTTTTTTCATGAAATTTTTTTTAAGAGTTGTTATAATGGTGTATCTACATAGTAATTATTATTTTTATACAAATATTAACATTATATAGATGATTTAATCATATCCAATATACAAGATCATTTGATTTTATTACAAAAGACACATGAGATAACAAGGAAATTAACACCCAAAACAATTCGGTTATGAAATTATATAATACATAAAACCATCATATATGAGGTTAAAATATTATTTAATCTGATTTAATTTTTGGGGTAATGGATTTCATATTAATTTCATTTTTGTAAAGAATAATTTTATTTTTATCAAATAATTTATTTTATATGGTGCAGGTATTTCACCATATACTTGAAATATAATGATTTTTTAATAGTTAATGCTATTTTTTGTTTCTATTTTTATTATATCATCCAAATGGATTTGAATTTAGAATTAAAATGTGGTAAATAAATTCATGACTGACTTTATCATTATCAATTTATATAACTTATTTTTCATATTTGGTATTTTAATATTATATGTGAAGTTAATTTTGATTATCTAAATTTCTATTTACAATTTATTATTTTAATTTATATTTTATACACATGATTTATCCAATTATTTTTTCTTAGTTTATTTTTTTGATCATTTTAAGGGTTTATTACAAAATTACATTTCAATCATGATTATTTATTAATCATTTTCAACTGAATTTAATTGTTTTTTAATTTACTAATAAACCAATTTCATTTTCTTCTCCAATGGTAATTAAATATATTATCATGTAATAGTATCTATTATTTGAGTATTTGGTAAATAAAATAGTCGACAATATGTTTTAAAAAAAATCCAACATCATTTCTCTCTTCGAGCAGAACATAATTTTCATCCAAAACCATGTTTTCTATGAAAATTCAAAAAAATTTCCAACCATTTTCAAAAAGACATATCAAATACATTTTTACCCATTTTAGCTTATTAAATTTTTCAGAGTAATATTAATGTCTTTTGTAAAACAATGTTGATTTAGATTTCTTGAAAATATTAAAGGAATCATTATTTTTCCAATCTCATAATGTATAGAACATCCTGCAATCATAACAGCGCAATTTTTTAAACATTTCTTTATATGATTAAAATTTATTTTCAAATAAAATTTTTTTTATTTATTTTTTTGAAATTTTATATATAAAACAAATTTTCAAAATGAAAATATTATCTTCTATGGTAATGGTTTAAAAACCATTTTATTGTATTTAAATTCATAAATGAGAAAATACATTTTATTCTTCATCTAATAGGTATATGTTTCATTGATAATATTATTATTATTTATATGGTTCATTTATGATCAGTTTTACCACAAAATGTATTGACACCCACATTGTTTATTCTTTATTGTAGTCATTAACGTTAAATTAAACTATTCACCTACCTGTGATCATTGTAAATTAAATTTCTAAGAAATATACATTTATTTATCATATATTTTATTATTTTCTTAATCCCTATATCAGTTCTATATATGGTATTATACATTAAAATCTATTTAATTATCTAGGGAAATATTGATTAATTTGTATTCTTTAATCATTATGGACATTTGATGACCAGGAAAATAATTCATGAATTAATCAATATTTTGTTAAAACTCTAATACATTGAATATTAGAAAATGGAGGTTCTGGTTATAGATTACCCATGATGCATTGACCTGTCTCATGGGGAAAATTAGTTGACCAATTCATATGGGTTTTTACCCAGTAGTTTCAAACTTATATGAAAAAAGATATTTACCGTAGAGGTTTTGTGCATATTGAGATCATGATATTTAAAAGTCAAGTATTTCCATCAATAATAATACAATTATTTATATTGTGCATTATATTTTAACTATGATATTAATTCTAGATTCACTTTATTATAAATTATTGATTAAATGGTGTTATTTTTCTTCAAATTATCATTCCATTTTAATTATTCCATATCTTAACATGATATTATAATTCAGTAAATATAATATGTGATTAGTTATTTACTAATATATTTCAATTCTTCATATTAATTCATGATAGATTCTACTATAAATAACCCTTAATAGAAATTATATATCACAATTACTTTGTTTTGTTTTCCATTGTTATGAAGAAGAATAATTGGAATGATTATTCAGGGAATCAATTCATTTTCTTTTGATATTTATTTTTTTATTCCCATGGTAAATTGGGTATCACAAATATTTTTTGTACTCCCAGACTACTAAATCCCCCATTACATTGGGTGTTTACACTCTAAATCTCATCCAATTTAATAAAGTAAGACACTGAGTCTTGGGTAACTAGGTTTGAAGTCACTACATTTAGTATTTGATACAGTTTATTAAAAGTCATGGCAACTATATTTAAGAAATAATTTAATATTTAACATATGACAATGATTGAATTAGATGATAAATATTTATGAATAATATAATGTTTATGAAATGAAGAGATGATGTGGTTTTTTCTTGCCAATACATCCATGTTGACACATTACGTGTTGCTGTGGATCAGGAATATAATTTCCTAGGGGTAATAACTCGAAACAATTGTGTATTGGGATTGACTAAATACTCACATGTGTATGAAAAAAATCCTTAATTCAAACATAATTTTACAATTAAGGGAGATTTATTTTGATAAAACTCATTTTCTTTACTAATAATTATGAATTATTCGTAATTTAATATATCCCCAAAAAACCATATTTATAAATATGATATTTACTTTACATAAATTTTTCAGCATAGGTTCTTTGTTTCACTAGTTTTGGTAATGTTAATTATGTGTCATAATGAAATAACCTAATATAGTGTATTTTTAATGTATAAATGAATCCCAGAAGAAGGAATATGAGTCACATTATAGAAGATAATTCAATGAGTACGAGTGATGATTTTTTAATGGTTTTAGAAATTATTTCAAATGGAACTAGTCTCCTATACATTCTCATCAAATGATGGAATAGTATCATGTGATAATAAAAAATTGAGGGTATTATCTATTTATTATGGCACTGAATATAAGCAAGATAGAAATATCATGTAATAAAAATGGAGAGATAAGAGGTATAAGGGAATAAAGTGGTTTCCTGCTTGTAATAATTGGGAAAATAAACACCACAGTTCTTGCTTAAAAAAATAATTGATTTTAACAGGTTTGGAAATAAATTCCACTATTTATGTGATTACAACTAAAATAAAATTGTTTTCAATTTTCAATCCTTCAATTGTTAGAAGATGGGGAAAAACCCAAATTATCTCCCAAATCGTCAATGGAATGTACCTCAAAAGTATTATCTTTATCATGGTCGATCTACTGTTATTACTACATATTAATTGAAATTATTAATGTACATGTTATTTCATTCTTGAATTATTTTACCTGATAATTATATTCCACTGATATCCTAGTTGAAATAATTATGAAATGTACAATAATTTTACTATAGTATTTTTTGTTGCGGATCTAAAATCACTTGTCGAACGCTACTAATTACCATGAAAAATGATTTAGTGGAATTTTGTGATTCTTGGGAAACACTTTATTGATGTAAAAATTACTTTTAATATGATCCTGATGTTCAAATAATGATGTTGGAATAAAGAGACGATTGATATGGATAAATATAATTAGGTAGTTATAACTACATTGAACAAATTAATTATTAATTAAAAATTTGATTTACTATATCATTGATAGAGTTCCTATATTTTTATTTTTAAGAAGAATATCCATAAATTACAGTTTTATTTAAAAAATGATGAAGAAAAAATGTTTCTAATAATTTTTAATGTTGATTTAGGTTAATACCATTTTTTAAAAGAATACATGATGTAGGTATACACTTTTTGGTATGTGTTGATTATGAACATTTCCATTTTTTGGAGGATGAATGATAACTTCATTTTATTGGTTTAGTGACCTTATTTATAAAGTATTGGGTCTTTATATTTTGGATGGTTCATAAGGAAAATATTTTATGAAATGGTTTATGTTTAAATTTTTACAATGTTTTAGTGATAAATATGCTACTTCACCATGTAATGATATATTCATAATGGATAACCTACACTAACCATTTTTCTATAATAATTAATATATATCTAAGGAATAACTTATCAATATTATATAGATTGTATGATCCATTAAAAGTAAATTTTAGTTCATTAGGAATAAAAAATAATTTATTTATATTCATATATTGTAATTATTCTTGAATAGGAAATTAATTTAGGAAATAAAAAAGAGGAAATTATGCCTAAGAAATAGAAATATATCAATTAATTATATTATCATAAATTCTCAGTCTATATAGTAAAGGAAGTCATCAAATATTTTAAAAGGATATTAAAAAAAATTTCATCCTAAAAAAATAATTATGTTGAACACATGGAATTTGCATCATCATAGATGTATGGTTGTGAGGTCCTTAGCATTCAATTGATCATTCAATTTCTTGTGAAAAAATACCTCTATCAGCCACTATAATAATTTACACTTTTATTCCATGTCCATATGTTCACATTCCACTACTTTTCTCCTGCATAAAAATCTGTTACGTTTAATTTCATATGATGTTTGTAACATCGTTTAACTCTTATCAATATAATGTTTTAATAAAACCTTTACGATGTGGATTTTTTGACAATCAAATATTAAAATGAAAAACCCTTGATTAAATATATCATCATTAAATTACGAGGATCTAATTTATTTTGGGGGTGAATAATGTCACACCCAATTATTTTTAAACACGAACTTCATATAAGATATAATATATGATAATAAACACCAAGTGTAGAAAGTAATATGAAATCAATAGACATTATTATATATCTATTTATAAAAAATTCAATATCTTTGAAATATTTCAATTCATGTAAAACATGGTTCGAATGAAATGTGATACTCTTTTGAAATATTTTTTTTAAATATTTCAATTATAACCTAGATGTCAAATTACAGAATACGAATAGTTTTATCTAAATTTTTAATATTATATTTATTAAACATGAATATATATATATATATATATATATATTGATTAGAGAAAAATTAGAACAATTTCAAAGAAAACTAAATGTTTTCAGAAAAAAATCTGTTCTTTTTAAAATGGTGGTTTAGATACGCTTTACGCAGATAAATTATAATAAATTATTACCAATTTTAGAAACTATAAAATGTCAATAATTTTTTGAATTATAATATCTAAATTTTTTATAAATAATTTCATGTATTTTTCTAAAATGTTTATTATTTTGCTGAAAAATGAAAATTTAATAATTAAATATTGAATACTAACTTTATTAATGTTTTTGTAATGTTAAATTAAATTTTGAATTGGTTTTAACAGATAATTAGTTAAATTAAATATATATTAATCCAATTTATTTCATTTTAATCATATTCATGTTGATTTTTTATATAAAAATGGGTTATTTTTTAAATATTTTCTCTTTGAAAACCTAATTTCTCATTGCCTCTATAGGATTAATTTTACATTATTTTTTCCACTTATTATAATTTAAATTTATAAAATTTAATTCTAAATTTGAAATAATAAAAATTTAAATTACATAATAATTTAAAATTTATATTTGACCAAAATTAATGTTGAAAGTAGTTAATATCAAATCTCATTATTATGGTAAAGTAGGTTTTATCGGGTGGATAAAGTAGGAAGATAAAGGTTAAAACAGATCTAATAACAAGACAAAATATTATTAACTATAACTACATCAACTTTAAACTTCATTATTTTTTATATATTGTAATATTTAATATTTTTTCAAGTTAAAGAATTTTCCAATTAAGATTTTTTAGATAAATTTCTATGTTATTTCAATGGAGGTCCCATTTCCCCCTTATAAAAGGGAACTAAAACCCCTCAGTTATTCACACAAAATAAGCCCTTTGGATCCTCTAAAACCAAAAAAAATTCCTCTTCAACATCTTTATTCACATTCAATATCTTTTGGTCCTCATAAAATACCTTCTCTAAAGTCTATAAGGGGAAATCCAAATGATGTTTCTCTTTTTGAAGGTAATTGTCTTAACAAATATACTTTATTTTCTTGCTTTAATTTCCACCATAAAATATATAGAAAGAGTTCCAATAGAATAAAATAAAAATATATAATATAGATATATTTTTATTATTTATATGTAATAATATTTATCTATATCCACATCTATCAAATGGGAAACAAAGTCATCAATCATGTGTATAGTGGACCACCGCCTCATGAAACAATGTAATTCGTTCCCTATCAACACCTCTCATAGTTGGATATAATAAATGAATTAGTGATTATTTATAATATTTTGGATATAAATATTCTGATGGAGTTATAATATAACATATTCATTATTAATTTCATTACTGTTTAAGATATGACCATGTCACTCGTGTGTGTGGAAGACAATAACATCAGGGTGAGATGTGATTCATTTTTCAATTACACTGTATAAGGTATTTAATAAGATGAAAATTAATAAATATATGTGATATACATGAGATTATATTTATTCTATAAATTGAATATATCACATACTTCTTTACCCATTTATCCATTGATAGAATGATATCATCGCTCGTGCATAAGTACATCCTACCATCTCTACAAAGTGATGTGATTCATTTTCCATGACCAAATATTATAAGTTGTGATAATAATATGTAAACATATTAAAAATTATTTTTATGTTATTTATATAATAATTTATTTTACTTAATTATACATTTTTTACATGAAATGCAATTTTCAAAATAAGACATGCATGAGAAAACGAGGCAATTAACACCTAAAATAATGAAAATAATGGAATATTATTAACAGAACGTTATTAAAATGTGATAATAAATTCATATAATATATTATATGTATGATTATGGTTCTATAATTAATTAATAAAATCCATAAAACCATTATATAGGTGGTTAAATAATGTTTATCTAAATTAAATCATGAGCTAAGATATTTCATCTCAATTTCATTTTGTTGAGGCATATTGTAATGTTATGAAACTTATTTATATTTTATGGTTTACATACATCCACATATCTATGTAATAAAATTATTCCTTAATAATTCATGGTATTTTAAGTTTCCATTTGACATATTTCATCTATGGGGATTTGACCAAAGAGTTACCAAGTGGAAATTAATTTCATAATTTAATTTCACTTCATTGGGATATATTACTTCTTCATCATCTTAGATATTATAAGAGTATATGTGTAATGGAATATAATTATCATAAATTTTATTTAATATTTTTTTATGATGATCGATTTATGATATAAGTTTTCCTTCAAAACATGATGGGTGGTACAATTATCCCTGGGTTTTTTGAGGTTTGATTGAAAATGCCTATAATGATTTAGTTATTCTGTCATTACATGGTTTCACAAATGGTTATCCAGATTTAAGATTTGTTTGAGGATTGTTTATGTGGGTTCAAGTATGGATTCATATCCATTATGATTTGCTACACCATTTTCTAATTTTAAATAAACTCTTAAACGCTCCCAAATCCATATCTACGTAATTACCTTCTTTCCAAAGGTTTCCAATAAATTTTTTTTCCAGACCCAACAGTTTTAAGAAAATATGATTATTCAAAATGATGGTAGGTAGTGATCATAACACCCTTTTAGGGTGATTTTGTTAATATTACAATATTCTCTTATAGATTTCTGAAATTTACATGAATCCCTTCAAAATACTAATACATGAGTGGTCGCTATAATAAAATGACCCAGATTTGAATCCTTTTGCGTGTAAAGGTGATTATATAAATGAGACCATATTTAAATATCTTATTTTATCCATAAGATTCCTTATAATTCATATTAAATAGAAACTATTTATTTTTTGAATACATATAAATCCAAACATTAAAGATTTACCATTATCCATGGAGGTAATTTGTGTTTCTTAAATGGGATTGAACCTTCATGAGTTATTTTATGTCATGTGTGTTACCCTAATAAGAAAATACATAGTCATTTAATGTTAGATAAATTTTGTTTAACCTATTTTGAAAAGTACATATATTATGTAACTTATGAACCATGTATGAAGATATATCCATAGAAATGAATATTAAGTATCTATCATGTGGTAGGAATTTGAGAAATCCTAGATCAATATGTTAACAACCCACTAACCAGAAGTGAATGATTCTTAAAACTCATGTAGGTTATTTCCCCATATACTATCATCAATGGAATTCCATCAATACTTACACCATTATGGATGCCCTTGTAAAAGAAAATGGTATCATGAAACAGAATGAGGAATAAACACTGAGGTTTCCCTGGAAGGAGAGAACATATTATGTGAAAAACATGATCATTCCAAAAATCTAAGAGTGGTCACCACATATGGATTGTGAACTTATTCATAGTGGTGTCCCAAATGGGTAGTTTGATAAAGAGATTTGGTCATCAGAAGATTTCCAAGATATTCGATTATAGTATTAATAAATGTTTGCATAGTTCAAGAAGCTCTTAAATCCTCTAATGTATGAAGAAGAATGATAAAACCATGGAATATTTTGGGTCACAAGGGATGTAATATCTGAAATATAGAGATACATACTCAAAATTGGATTCCAAATTGGAGATTAGGCCATATGAAGGCATCCTATATATCTTGTTTGGATAGTAATTTGAGTCTTAATGGTTTAATAATATTATCAATCTTATAATCTGAAAATAATTTTGATAATACCATGTGATAGATTGGGTATCAATGGTTATAGTGTCTATAATATCGAGGGAAATAAACCAAAGTGGAATCTTTACTGGAGCTCGGTCCTAGTGAAGGTGTCATACAAATCCTATTTCTAAGTAAATTATCATCCTTATAGATAAGATTAGTAGATATCTAGGTGTGTTTATTTGATACTGTTAACATATCCTAGGGTATCTTCCAATCATGATTGACTTGTTTGGGATGTATTTTGGACAAGTCATTGTCGTCTTACTGCCATGTATGAGGATGTCTACACATGTCATAGGGTGTCTTCCTAGCATGCTTGACATATCAGGCACACAAACTATCCATTTCTTAGTTTTATTCATTCTATTTCATCAAATGTATTGACATCCCTAGGGTCCCTTCATGACATCTATAGATTTTTCATATAAAAAGAAAGACATTTCCTTAGGTGCTTTGCATAATTTAATTATACCGGTTGGAGGTCTGTCATATGATTAGTATGGAATGTCTGTATAAGTTTGCATGACATGGATGGTATATCAAGGGGTTGTCACCTTACTTGTATAACACATCTAAAGGGCTCCACATGAATTTTATGATACGTCTAATGGTTTTTTTATGAAACAGATGTCACGATGGGGTGTTATCAAATGATATAAATGTCATATTTGGAGGAATTATTTTGATATGACTGACATTCCCTAACACAGTCGCATGATCTTGATAGGTTATGTGAAGTACGTAATGCCTTCAAATGAATGTTAGTGTATATTTCATCAAATAAATCACCCATATTTTTTATTATTTTTTGAATATCAGCCTCAATGTTTTCCCACATTATCTTTTTGAGGTTTGTAATAACCATGATTATGTGTAGATACTAATTTTTATAGTCTTACTGGTGCATTTTAAGTCATTCACGTGATAAATATGATAATCACATGAATCATATATATATACATATTTATAATCCCTGAGGTCATTCCTAATGTTTATGTGGTAGAAGACCATTATAAGTATCTTGATTTCCACTATAAAAACACATTATCTCTTATGTTCAATTATGGTTGTGATTTTTCTATGTTTCTTATAGTGTCTTTTTTTCTTAAGGGAATTAATTTTAAGGCCTCGACACTATTATTACATGCATCCCTTCATGGAAAATATATCACAGATATGGTCTTTAGTCGATGGAGGTAATATAGTGTCATTCACTTCACATGATCCAACCATCGGTCATCCATCATGTCGGATGATAAGTAGTGACTGTTGAGATGGTATATATGATCATGATATACTCTATAATACCAAATGTAGGATCAAAATAAAAGAGATATTGTATGTAGTATCTAATGATACTCAAAATACAAGAGGGGTAAATTGTATACATAAAAAATTCCTATGGAACTTTAAATATGGTTATGTTTAACAAGGTTAAATAAGGTAATTCACAAAACCTCTAGAAATATGGTTATGTTTAACAAGGTTAAACAATGTAATTTAAATAATCCTCTATATCTATAAACTTGCTTGAATCCGGAAAGATGATTCTGAGAATGTGAATATGGAAAATGGTTCTAGAAAATGAAATTGAATGAAAGTTTACAATGATGAAAATTCTACCCTAAAGCGTATAGAATCTACCTAAAACAGACAACAATTATATAGAAGTATAAGATATTTATACTTTCCTCAACAATAAAAATGCAGCGGAGAACATGAAACAAACTAGTAACAAGTAGTAAATTTTTTAAACCAAAGGGAAGGGAATCAAACAACCTTGGATAAAGGTCCCTTGATTTATACTTATGAGAATGTATGTCTTACCCACACCAGGGTAAGCCCTCAATAAGAAGATAAGAGTATATTTTGTTATCCCAGCAAGCCCCCAACTTCAAGGTAGTCGGCACCTCTGTCTTTCTCAGTAAGGAAGCGCTCAACTTCAAGGTAGTTAACACATCTATCTTCCTATCACTTGAATCACTCGAATGTACTCAGCAACATTTGGAGTCTCACAAAGAAAATCTGAATAAGAATTTTAGTATGCACAAAGAATTAAAACCCCTCTCTCTAGAAATCACTTCAACAGCATGTAATCTCAAGATTGATCAACTTGTTGTGAGATCTTTCAGATGAGCTCTTATTTCTAGTAATGGATTTAACGGTTGGATCCCTCCACCGACGGTCATATTTTTCCTTGAATTTTAGAGGGACCTGTACACATGTCACTCAAACAATGGTTAGTTAATAACTGAAAGAATGAGATCGTTTTATAAAAAAACAAGTGTAAGTGAAAATATAGTTACATAACCAAAATCCAATATTAGGAATTAAAGGTAATAAAAGTTCGGAGTCTAACCAAAAAAGAAATCCGAGTGTATAAAACAAGGATATTCGGATTATGTTTTCTAAATAATTCGGAACATGAACTCTATAGAGTTATAGAGTCTGAATTTCAAGGAAATTCGGAATCATGATTTTCAAGAATTAGGAACCAGAACAAACAAAGTTTGGAGTTAGAGTTCATGAGAATTCGTAGTCAGAACTCATAAGAGTTCAGAGTCTGAATTAAGAAAAATTGGAGTAAGAACTCAGGGAAAATCGTAACCAGAATTCATAATCAGAATTCGGAGTCAGAACTTAGAAGAGTTATTAACTAAAATTCATAGTCCGAATTCATAGTTAGATATCAGAAATGTTCATAACCATAATTCGTAACTAAAATTCGGAGTCAGAACACAGAAGAGTTCATTACCAGAATTCTGAGAATTCAGATCCTAAAACAGAAAGCTTCATATCTTGGTATTTATAGGATTCCATGGTTTTGGTATCAAACCGACTTGTACACTTAGAAAAATTATGATATGAACAATGAAAACATTGTAAAGATATATTTCCTTGGGGAATAAAATTATTTATTATATAAGTAAAACACATGGTAAAATGAAATGTGCCTTGAGATATGGTGTTGACGATTTTCAAAACAAGAAGGAATGGTAATGTCATAAGGAAACCTTAATGACTCCACAATCTCCCCAAGTATGAAGAAATGGAAATGTCATAAGGAAAAACATAATGACTCAATAATCTCCCCGTTTTTTGAAAGCACAGACAACCTTACAAAAATGAATATAAGGACACAAAAAAAATATCTAGTCTTTGAAATAAAACGTAACTCCATTTTTGCATTGGCAATGATGAATACGACTAACTCCCCCTTAATATTTGGAATACTATGGATCATATTCTAGATTTCTAGAAAGATATTTTTCATTATCTTGAGTATGAAAATCTCTGTATGAAAACTCCACCTTATATAAACTCTTCCTTACTTAGGGATATTTCTTCTTTATGTATCATTCCTTTTCTTTTATCCCTCTTTGTGATTTTCAAAAATAATTTGAGGGAATTGAAAAAAAATACGGTACCTTAAATATTAGTATAAACATCCAAACAATAATAATCAGCCCACAATTTCATTATGATTAGAATAATTTGTATAAGGAAAGAAAATACAACAAAAGATTGGATTTATTTTCTTTCCTTTTCCTTGGCTATCAATTTCTTGACAATGGTTTTCAGCTTCATTAAATCCTTGTGATCTTCCTCTGCTTTCTTCTCTAAGGCTTTGATCCTATAATACTAAGCCTTCAGAGCTTCTACCTGAGCCTTCAACAAGTCATCTTGTATCACTATATTTTTTTTAATCTCGATCCAAAGATCCCTTTCTCTTTTATGGCTTTGGGAAATAGAGTACAACTTCCTATTCAGATCATTGACCTCCTAAATCTGAGTATTCTTCTCAAGACATAGCTTTTCCTTGAAGCTATTTGTGAGATCCCTGATTATGCTATATTTATTATCAAACTATTTCTTAACATCATCTTGAAACTCATCATTCTCTCTCAGATCATCAACTACATTATTTGACCAGCTAACCATTTTCTTATAAGATTTTCTATGGGCATCGTAGTTGATAAAGATATTCTTGTAATCAACCTCAATATTTATACATCTATCCATCACCATGGATACATAATCTGATTTTTGATTCATGCTATGTTGAAGCATCTGACATCTGGAGTCAATGGTTGGAAAGATCGGAATGGTGTCAACAAGCTTCTTCAGATATTGAATGACAAAATCATGTCCTAAAGCTGATGACTATAATCTGACACTTTTCCCGGTGTTGGTTCTTCCTCTAGCTCGTCCAGCTTTATCTTAGAAGATCCACTAGATTCTCTCTTCCATAAAATTTCTCTCGTTGGGGTATCGACATACATCGGTTTCCCCTTGTTGTTTCTTGGAACTGCTTCTTAATCTGAAGACTCATGCTCACTTCCAGACAACTGAACAATCTTATCTTCATCAATTTTTTTCTTCTCTACTTCTGCCTCAATATCTTCAGGATGAATGAAGTCAAGATTATGACTCTCTTCATCATATAACTTTTTCACTTCCTCTTTATCCTTCTCATCAATTCGAGGAATATCAAGACTTGAGGATCCGACATGAGAAGTCCACATGGATAATTTCTCAGTAGCACATTCCTTCCCATGAAAGTTTTAAACTTTCTATATCAGATTATCTGTATCATCACTGTTTCAGCTACCTATAATTCTTCTATAGCTTTCTTTTCTTCAATAACTTTTTCAAGTACTTTTTCCAGAGTCATAAACTTCTTCCCTGGAGTCTCCTGTAAGGGTTCAACCGAGAAATATTTCAGTGTAGGAATATTTCCAGATGTTAATTTAGTATCCCTTAGAAGGAATTGAACAATCTTGGCCTCAAGAATTTTCTTCTTAATCTTATTCTCTTTGTCTTGCTTCTAAATCTCTTGCACATTTTTTTGTTTTAGAGCATTTTCCTCAGCAGGATATCGAAAAAATTGTGGTTCTTCTTCCTTCTGAATCTTTTTGTCCTCCCTCAACTTGGAAAACACCTCCCCTGGATATTCATTCCGCTTTTTCAGTTTTAGAGGTGTGGATTGGGATCCTTTATCCTCTGGTATTTTCTTTGATTCTTCCACTTCCTTCAGTGTCCTCTTTTTTCTTGCCTTCTTCAATTGTTCAGCCTCTTCTTCATTCTTCCGAATAGATTCTTCGACATCCACTAGTAGATCATAATACTCTCTGGAATCATTAGAATAACCAACATTAATTATTTTTAAATTATCATCTCTTAATAACATGACTTGGCAATTCCTTGGCTTGGAACTGTAATGGATATTGAAAGATTCAAGGCACCGAACAATCAACTTGGAGAGTATGGAAGGATACATGATTATTTGTGCTCTCAAATTCCATTTATTGATATTCTCTATCGTAATGTGTATATGCTTCATCAGATGGATCTTCCTTAGATTTACCAAAAAATCCAAGATATACATATTACTTTTCTTCAGGGTGTCCTTGTCACCCTTTCTCAGTACGATAAAACCATGAGCCCATAATTCAAGGACCGTATTTTTTGTTGGTATTTGAGAAATTCATAGAGTCTTGATATATGTACATTAAAGAAACTCCATAGATTTCCAATTGATAAAACTTCTTTCAGCATCTGGAAGCTTGTGGGAACATAACTCTTCTTCTCCATCAAAGGATTTCTTTAACAAGCTATCAGCCTTGGTATATTAAAGTGCATAACTTTTTCCATGACTCTTAAATGAAAAATTATCTCTCCCTTATTCCATAAAGAAATAAATTGACTCATAATACTCAATGAGTAGATCTGGATACACAACATAATGATCTCTTGTCTTTTATAGGGATACAATCTCTCATCCATTAATCATGATATTCTTTGAGATAATAGAATCAAACTTGTTGAATAAGTTCAGATGCACCAACCAATCCTGGTAAACATTCCACTCAACAATCTTCTTGATAGGATACATCTCTTGAGAAGGAAATTCACAAGGCATTAGGAATTGTGAATCCCATGAAAATATGGAATGGGATTTTGTAGTGGGGAAGATCTTCGGCACGAAAAATCTTTGAAAACCGATGTGGGATAACCATCACGGGTACCCTTGTATAGGTGTTGATGTGACGATTCATCTTCCTACGTCAATCCAATGGATGATAATTCTTCTCGTCAGATCTAACTATTTTAATGATAGGCACAATGAAAAATTGGTTGGATTTGAACTTTTGTAGTTTTTAATGGATAAAATTCAGATTTATTGAAACTTGAATCGAAGAAGTTTTAAAAACAAAAGAAAAATCCTGTAAATAAAAGATGAATACAAAAACTCAAGAGAGAATCATACCTTTTGGATTGTCAGTAAAATAATTTGTATTGAGGATAATTCATCATAAAGTACTTTAGATTCCAAAAAAAGAGTCTGAAAAAAAAATTACGCAAATCTTCATTACGAAAATCATTATTATGAAAATCTTCATTCTGAAAATAATTATTACCAAAATCTTCATTATAGAAAATTTCATTACAAAAATTTTGGAATATGAACAACATGAAAAACATCATTACGAAAAATATGAAAATCTTTATTACAAAAAAATATGAAAATATTCATTATGAAAGAATATTAAAGGCTTCATTAGGCAAAAATATGAAAAGCATCATTACAAAAAATATGAAAAATTTCATTAGGAAAAATATGAAAAACTTCATTATGAAAAATATGAAAGACTTTATTATGAAAAATATGAAAAGAGTCATTACGAATAATATGAAAAACATTACTATGAAAAAATATTAAAAACTTCATTATGAAAGAATATGAAAAACTTCCTTTCAAAAAAATATGAAAAACATCATTATAAAAAATTATGAAAAACATCATTATGAAAAATATGAAAAACTAACAAGAAAATTTACTCCCCCTTTAAAAAATAGTTTATTATTGTAAGGATATTAATTCCATAGGATGTTAACAAGGTATATTACCTTACAGTTATCATTCCTAACATCTGTTTAATGTATTCATATCTATTGAAGGATATGTATTTTGTGAAAATATCAGCAATTTAGTATTGCATTTTGATAAATTGAAGAACGATATCTCCAGTTTTGTGTGTGATACCTTAGAAAGTGATGCATAATATCTATTTGATTTTCACAAGAGTGATGTGATTTGTTTTTACTAAGGGCAATGGTACATGTATTATCACAAAAAATTTGTGTTTTGGTAAAACTCATACCATAGTTTGTGAGAGTGTGTTGCATCCACAACACTTGAGCACAACAACTTCTAGCTGCTACATATTAAGCTTCAGTAGTGGAACGTGCTAATGAGTGTTGCTTCTTTTATGACCAAGAAACTAATGAATCTCCTAAGAAATTATAGGTTTATGATGTACTATTTCTATCCATTCTACATCCACCAAAGTCAGCATCTGAAAAAAAAGTTAAAACAAAATCCTTTCAAGAAGTATAACAGATTCATAAATCCATGGTTCCATTTACGTAGTGAAAAAATCCTTTTCAGTACATTTAAATGATATTCCTTAGGATTTGATTGATATTATGCACATAAGCATACTAAAAACATTAAGTCTGGATGACTAGCTTTCACGTAATGTAAACTTCTATCATAACTCAAAAAGATATTTGATATATTGGTTTTCCATCTTCAACAAGATCAAGTGTGTTTGTGGTACCAATGGGAGTACTTATACTCTTAGTGTTGTCATATCCATGCATTTTAAGAAGATCTTTAATAAAATTATGTTGGGAAATATAGATTACTTCTGGTTTTTGAGATATTATAAAACCAAGGAAAAATTTTAACAGACCCATCATACTCATTTTAAACTCACATTTCATTAGATCCACAAAGGAATCAGTTAACGATTACTGAGTTGATCCAAATAAAATGTCATCAACATAAATTTGAACAACCAAAAAATTTTCCTGATCTTTCTTTATAAAAAGCGTTGGATCTGAATTAACCTTAACATAATTATTTTGAAGCAAAAATCCTGTAATTCTATCATACCATGCTCGAGGAGATTTCAGAAGTCCATACAAAGCTTGGGTGAGTCTAAAAACATGATCAAGATGTTTTGTATCTTAAAAAACTAGAGGTTTTTCACCAAAAACATCCTCTTGAACATAACCACTAAGGAAAGAACATTTCACATCTACTTGAAAAAATTTAAAATTGATTAATGCTGCAATGACATGTAGGATATAAATAGATTCAAGTCTAGCTACAGGAGCATAGGATTCTTCATAGATTATTCCCTCTTGTTGATTATAGACATTAGCAACTAATCTCGCTTTTTTTCTTACAATGATTCTATTTTCATCACTATTATTTCAAAAGACCCATTTTACTCCAATAACAGATGTTTCCTTAGGTATTTCAACCATGGTCTAGACTTTATTCCTTTCTAATTCATTTAGTTAATCTGGCATGACATTAATCCAATTATCATCACCTAAAGCTTCATCAGTTATTTTTGGTTCTAATTGGGAAAGGAATTCAAGATGTTCTACTTCATTCAATAAGGAATTTCTAGTCCTTACAGGTTGATTCACATCACCAATGATTCTATCACTAGGAGGATTCTTATGAAACGATAGATTTGGTTTTTTTAAAGCCTATTTATCAACATAGGGTAGAAAATCTTATGGGGTTAATTATTCTGAAGTATCTTCTGGAACATTTTTTTTATTAGAAAGATCATCTAACAAAGTTTGATAATTTGTTTTGGAAAACACGTCTGAAGATGTAGGTTGGGGTTGTTTAAAAGCAAAAGGATTAGTTACAACAAATTTCACATGTACTGTCTCTTCAACAGTACAGTTGTTTTTATTGAAAACTCTATAAGCCTTAGAAGTTGTGAAGTATCCTATGATAATTCCTTTATCAGACTTAAGTTCAAATTTATGTAGATAATCTTTAGAATTCAGAATAAATACATTGCAACCAAAAACCTTAAAGTAGGAAAGTCTAGATTTTTTAGCATTCCATAACTCATAAGAATTTTTTTTAAAGGTCTAATCAAAAATCGATTTATATTATTAAAATCTGTACTTATAGCCTCATCCCAAAAATTTTTGGCTATAGAATACTAACTCAAAATGTTTCTTACTATTTCTTGGGGAATTCTATTTCTTTTTTTCAAAAAAACTATTCTGTTGTGGCGTTCTGGGTGCTGAGAAGTTATGAGTAATGCCATTTATACTACAAAATGTTTCAAAATCTGAATTTGGAAATTCTACACCATGATAACAATGAATATTTTTCAATGGATGGTTTTTCACATTTTTAACTTGGGCTCTATAACATTTAAAATACGAGAAGGCTTTAGAATTCTTTGCAAGAAAATAACCCCACATAAATCTAATGTAATCATCAACCAAGACAAATACATAATACATTCCCATAATGGTTCCAGTTTGTGTAAGACCAAAGAGATCCATATTCACTAACAATAATGCATCATTAGTTGTGACATCACAGATTGATTTAAAACTTTATTTAAGTTTCTTTCCATATTGACAAGGGTCACAAACTTTTAAAGAATCAAATATAAAGTCCGGTAGATCCTTAACTAATATTTTCGTAGAAGGTTTAAAAAAGTTCATATAGTTACAGTGTCCTAAACTTCTATTCCATAACCTATAATGATCTTCCATTGCACTAAGCTAAGGTAGATCTTGGTTCCTAAGGACTTCTTTGTTTAGTGTGTAAACATTCTCTTTCCTATGGTCAGAAAGAATAAACTCCTCCATGGAAGTGTGTACTAAGAAGCTTTCATTCCTAAAATTCTCAAGGTAACTTTCATCACCTAACTGACTTATGCTAATGAGGTTGTGCTTGAGACCCGTAACAAATAAAACATTAGAAATCAAATTTTTTTCCATGAATAACAATGTTACTTATAACAATAATTTTTCCCTGAGCATTATCTCTGAAAGTCACTATTCCACCTTTCGTCTTGATTATATTTTCAAAATATTTTTTGTTACCAGTCATATGCTAGGAACATCCACTATCCATGTACCATGTATTGTTGTTGGTACCTTCTCTATTTTCTTGAATATAAGAAAATGTCTGGTTTTTTGAATCACAGTTTACTTGGATCCGGAATTCTCAGAATGAAAAATTTTAGGGACCCACATATTTTTAGAAAAATAGTCTTTATGAAATCTTAAAGACTGGGTTTTGATTAAGGAAATTTTTTTTCCCAGTGTCCACCACACTAACACTTAGATCAGAATGGACCACTTTTAGGAACTAAATAATTGTTATTAAAAATCAGTTTAGAACCTATATAACCAAAACCAGAATTATTCCTTAGAGGTTAGATTTGAGAATTCATTTTATCAAAATTTTACTTACCTAAGGTAATGCTTGACAAACACATCCTCAAGGAAAATATTCTTTAATTAAGTTTGATAACCAATTTATTTTCACCTAATACATTTGATATGGAAGTAATGTTAGGCTCGAAAAAAAATTTCTTATAAATTACATTTTCTATATCTTTAGAAGGTTTATTCTTCTTAGAATTTACACCCTCATGATTTATTGAAATCATTTCAAAATCAACATTTTTCGTATCAAGATCTTTAGAAAGATATGATATTTTCTTAGTAAGAATAGTGTTCATATATTTTTCTTTATCATGTTTTTTCATGTGTTTTTAATTCCCAATCTCAAGAGGTTTGGAAAAAATAGAAACTTCTCCAAAGGAAGTTAAAGTATTATCTTCATCAGAAGAAAATTATTCATCAGCAGAATTATAATATTTATTATCATTATCAATCAAAGATATGTTGGTCATAGATTCAGCATTGTGTACCTTATCCATTAAACAATGATTTTCAATTTCTATTCTGGCTATAATAACAAGATTCTTCCGTCCAGAAGATTTATAATCTGAAGATTCATTTGAAGAGTCACCACCACTAGCACTTCAGGTTTCATTACCTTTCAAGACATTAATAGCTTTATCCATATAATAATTCTTTCTAATTCTCTCATAATTCATTTCATTTCATTCTTTTCTCTTGAGCATAGGAAAATTAGGCCTTATATGTCCATCTATCTTGATTTCATAACATATAACTTATGAATCATTCTTGAATTTCTATTCCTTTTTCTTATTTCTATATTGAAAGTTTCTCTATCTAGTTATCTTGTTCATCCTTCAAGAAAAATTTCCCAACTCATTCACCTAGGTTTCACTTCTACAAGATTTGAATTGGATAATAACCTTCTTATATATGGATCTAGTAACACTCTCATTATTTTTAGCTTTTATGTGATTTGATGTTGTAGTAAAAGCAATGCTACCATTTCCATTCTTCTTCATTATATTATCTGCATATCTCTCCATTCTACTATCATATTGAAGAAGAGTTCCAAAGAGTTCATCAAGTGTAACCTGAGTAACCTTTATGTTCTCATCTATAGTAGTCCTCTTGGATTCCTATTCATTGGGCATGACGTATATGATCCTATCCACAAGAGAATCATCATCTAATCATTATCTCAACCATTGACTATAACTATTCAAAATAGTCATGATTCTTTGTTGAACCATACACATGGCTTCTCCATTAAGAATGTTAAAGCCATGGTATTCACTTCTGAGCATGGATTTTATAGTTTCAATAACATTGGATGTTCCAAAGTGAATAACTTCAAGTTTCTTCCAAAAACAATTTGCTGCTTCACAAGATGAAATTTGGCTATATATTTTTTTAGTCATGGAGAAAAGAAATGTATTGCGTACTTTATAATTCAGTTAATATTCATGCTTTTCATTATTTGTGAATTTACTAACTTCCTTGTCAGGGGTTTTATATCATCTAGTAAGCATAATAAAATTATCAACTCCAGTATTGATAATATAATTATTCATGCGATCTCTCCAATATTCGTAGTCATTTCCATCAAAAATAGGTGGTCCAGTTTGATTGAGATTGTCTATGGAACTGACATTGATTCCTGTCATCTTATAGAAAAATATATTCACAAAAACTTGTTAATAGGAAAAATTTGTAAGCAATCATAATATTCCTAAGAAAGAAAAATATAGAACAAGAGTATCTCAACGCAAAAATGAATCTAAACTATACGAGTCTGAAAAACTGTTTCCAGACAAAAATGAGATGAATTCTATTCTAAATCTAATCATGAGATTTATTTAGATTGAACCAAAATTCTAAATGCCATTATTATATTGGTTTAGGATTCAAGGTCACCTCCTCTGATACCAATTTTAGATATGGTATGTCTACGTATGATATACTCTATAATACAAAAATAAGATCGAAATAATAGAGATACTGTATGTAGTATCTATTGATAATCAAAATACAAGAGGGGGGTGAATTGTATACGTTAAAATTGTGTTTGGAACATTAAAGATGGTTATGTTTAACAAGGATAAACCAGGTAATTCACAAATCCTCAAGAATGATGGTTATGTTTAATGTGGATAAACAAGGTAATTCACAAAACTTCTAGATCTTTTGACTTTCTTGAATACAGAAATATGATTCTGAGAAAGTTAATCCGGAAAGATCGTTCCGGAAAATGAAACATAATGAAAGTTTAAAATGATGAATATTCTACCTTAAATCATATGAAGTCTAACAAAATAGAGTACAAGTATAAGAAATTATAATATAGTTATACATTCCTCAACAATGTAAATGTAGCAGAAATCCTGAAACAAACAAGTAACTAGTAGAAAATCTTTTAACCCAAAGAGAAGGGTATCCAAAAACCTTGGATAAAGGTCCCTTAATGATTACTTTCATGAAAGTCTATCATACCCACACCAGGGTAAGCCCTTGATACGAAGATTGGGGTCTGTCTTGCTATACCCACAAGCCCTCAACTTCAAGGTAGTCGGCGCCTCTTTCTTTCATAGCAAGGAAGACGTCAACTTCAAGGTTGTCGGAACCTCTATCTTCATATCCCTATAAGCCATCGAATGTACTCATCAATATTCAGAGTCGCATAAAGAAAATCTGAACAAAAAGTTCAGTACGCACAAAGCATTAAAGATTATCTCTCTAGATATCACTTCAGAAGCATGTAATCTCTAGATTGATCAACTTGTTGTGAGCTATTCAAATGAGCTCTTATTTATAGGCATGGATTCAACGGTCATCTCCCTCCTCCAGGGGTCATATTTTTCCTTGAATTTGGGTGGTAACTGTACACAGGTCACTCAAACAAAGCATAGTTAGTAACTGAAAGCATGACATCATTTAATAACAATAGAAGTGTAAGAAAAAATATGGTTACATAACCAAAATCCAATATTAGAAATGAAAGTGAATAAAAGTTCGGAGTCTAACCAAAAAAGAATTCAGAGTCTATAATACAAGGATATTTGGATACAATTTTCTAAAGAATTCAGAACCTGAACTCTATAGTATTTCTGAGTCTGAATTTCAAAGATTTTCAGAATCTGGATTCTCATGAATTCAGAACCAAAACATACAAATATTGGAGTTAGAGTTCATGATAATTCAGAGTCAGAAAACATAATATTTTGGAGTCTGAATTCAGAAAACTCGGATTCAGAACTCAGAGAAGTTCTTAACCAGAATTCTTAATCAGAATTTGGAGTCATAACTCAGAAGAGTTCATAACCGAAATTCATAATCAGAATTCAGAGTCAGAACTCTGAAAAGTTTGTATCCAGAATTCATAATTAGAATTTGTATTCAGAAATCAGAAGTGTTTGTAATCACAATTATGAGAATTCATATCCTAAAACAGAATGCTTCATATCTAGGTATTTATCAGATTCAAATTTTTTTGTTTCAAACCAAATTTTACTCTTATAAAAGTTATGATATGAACAATTCAAACATGGTAAGGATAAATTTCATTAGGGAAGGAAATTTTTCCTTATAGATTTAATACATAATGTAATATGAAATTTTCCTTGAGAATAAGTGTTTTTGATTTTCAAAACATGAAGGAATGGTAAAGTCATAAGGAAACCATAAGTACTCAACAATCTCCCAAAGTGTGAAGGAATTGAAATTTCATAAGGAAATCCTTATTGAATCAATAGTGACCATGATAACACTTCATCGTCATCATATTTATTATACCCATGGCTTATAAAACTGATTTCACATGATCAAAAGGAATTTTATTGGAGTCCTGGTGAGATGAGGAAGCCTATCAAAGAGGCTTTCATGTGATCAAGGATACCTGTCTATGACCCTTCAAGGGACCATAATGGATTGTTAAAGGGACTTCATGAGATTATTCTAGCTTGTTACAGGCCGTTAAATACATCAGTTTTCTTATCATATGCCATTAGTGAGGTCCAACCATAATGTCAACGGGTCTCTTCAAGAACAATGAACTAATGACACAAGGCACATAGCTCCTTCACATGAAAAAAATGTAACTTTAATAACGTTATGCTTACCTCTTTTATAAATCCTAATTATTATCTTACAAATCATTCATCCATTTCTCATTTGTTTCCCATTTGGATATCACATGATCAACAAAGGGGCTCATGCTTCCCTAAAATAATTTTTCTGGAAAGTAGCTCAACATGTTCGTAAATCATCACATTATCTAATTAACATATCAAAGGGCCTTCAAATGAAATGGATAAAATTTCAATGGATCTTTAAGATATTATGATTATCATTGTAGGGAATTTTGTATGATTGAGTGGAAATTGTTTGGGGGCCTTCAAGAGAACACATTTTCTTATCGAAGAGACTTTTAGATATTTTGATAACATATAAAAGGGAATTATTGTGTTAAATTATGGTCACATAAATAATGTAACCTTCTGTATTAAAAATATGTACATTGAACACATGAATCATCTGCATTTTTAAATTTATAAATTTGTTTTGAAATGGGAAATAGGTGATTTCTGGGCATCTATAACCTGATATGTCACATAATCTGAGGATCTCATTGATAATCCTTCACATGTTCATTAACACTTTTCTGGAATCCTTCATAGGAATAAAAAATTATATTATATGGGATTTGGGTGATCATGAATAGATCATGAAAATTACATGACACATTCCCATGACCATCCAAGTCTCATGAAATAATGATTTTATTGTGGTTTATGTGATAAGCATGACCTAATTAGTTATTCACCATGTTACATTAAAACTCCTTCCAATGTATTACAGATAAAATAATAACCATGATTCTAGAATTTAATTGATTCTATAATTTATCATGCACATTTGGCGGGCATCAATAATCCCCCCGAGAGGATGTCTATATGGAAAAGGACTACGTTATGAGAATATTAAATTCCTAGGTGAATCCAAAAGTCTTATGATGATCATTGTCCAAAGTTGAATTTGGACTTATAGTTAACCTTTGTAATTTCATGGGGAATCCTATAAATATGTAAAGAAGGTATCATCTCATTCCACCAATGATTCAATATTTAGATTAATTTTGATTTAATCTATATCACAGGTGATTCTTTACAAGAAAACCATGTAATAACAACATTATAATTTAATGTTCTATATGTATATTAACATAATTTATTGAGGAATCCTTCCTTAGAATTTAACATCATGGATTATAAATGGCAATTGTACAGTTTAACATTATGTTGTAATGAAAAAACAATATTCCATTTAATGTATTACAACTAGGACATAAGATTCAGTGTAGTTTAGTGTCTTACTACCATGACTTGGGACACTATACTGATTAGATCGTTGATTCCATAAGTTGAGACATTCTATAATTCCTATTCTTTCATTCATGTCATAGGGTAACATAATGTTCAAATCCTTTCTTCCAGGACATCATAACATGAGAGGATGTTGAGTCAACATCAACATATTAAATATGGGATGTTTGAATCATGTGTCTATGTGTTTTAATAGATGAATTTATAGTGGTTAATTCATACTATGGATGATCCAAAAAAACTTATATTTCTTTGTTATTTCATACTATATTCGAGGAACAGGGGTGCAATTGGGAATACATATTGGCAATGGACCAAATTCCCAGAGGATGGGATTTAATTTATGACGTTACCAGGACTCAATGTGATTAGAGTTCCCTTACAATAAAGAGGGTATTACTCTAGTTTGTTGGTCAAAATCCATTATAAATGGTTCGTTAAGGCTTACATGAATGTTCATGTAGAGGATTACTAATTCTTTCAAAACTGCCAGCATATAATTTTTTAGTCCTAAACATATAAATAGTGAAGTTGTATGTTGATAGGAATAAATCCAATGAGGTTTTTCGAACCCTATATTAGTTTAGATTTTTGATAGACATCTCAGTCTCTATATTAGGTTGTTTTGACTCAAGGGATGAATTCTTCCAAAAGTATTATGAATGGAATGTCACATTCGATCTTTGAGAAATGGTGAAAACCACAGTGAACTAATGTAAAGGATATTGAATCTAGTTCAATGTCCTGGTTATAGGGATTTTAAATAATTATCATAAAAAATATTTGTTATTGTATGAGGTAACTATAGGGTACTTTTTAACCATTTGATGAAGAGAAATCCCATACTCCATGAGTTTAAGATAATAATTTGTGGATTAAAGGGGGCCTTTCTATGACTAGTGGGCCCATTTGAATTATCCATTACCTATTACCAGTTTTTATAGGTATTAACTGAGAGTAATGGATCCCAAGATCAATATGTTTCAATATATGGATTTCATTTTGATGAACTGGTTTTTCGTCATATAAATCAGTAAAATAAGTGTGGTGTATTGAAATTTTATTGTTTAAGAAGGTTTTGAGTACCATAAAATAATTTTTATGCCCATTGAACATGTTATCATTTCAAGGAGTCATGATTTGTCATCAAAATGATTTTCAATAAATGAGGGGGTCCAATGAGAATTCATCAACTTCTACTAGGGCCACAAGGTTGACCCTATGATCTTTATTCCATGTTTATGTGCAATCTAACATTTTTGAAAACCCTAATGATGAAGAGTTTAGTGATTTGATGTTTAACTTTTTCTTAGTCCTTTATTTTCATGATTTCATCCTGGAATGAATTATGAATCATTAACTATCATTTAAGGTTATTGATATTATGTCCTTAGAATTATAAAGTTAATGTTAGTACATATTGTTAAAATTGAATGTAGTTTAAGGTCGTGATTTATGTGGATCTGGTATAATGAAAATGATACACAATATCCTAATTAGAACACCCATAGTCCAGAAATCTCCAATATAATTATGATCATGAGATAAAAAATTAATTTGTCATGTATCAGGGATCATGGGTCATGGGTAATGGTATGAGACAATCATGTCATAGATGACCCAAAACTCCATAAGGTGTTAGTTCTACTGCAATGATGTTGGGGCTCTTGAGGAACATAAGGACATTATTATATGTCCAAGAAGACTCTGGTTGGTGGGTCTAAATCCCTTATTAATATCCACCTATAGCATGTCCAAATATATAAATATTTTCTAATTATCAATGTCAAGGAAGTTTTTTTGAAACATGAGGTGATAAAGACATTAATCTTGACTTATGGATTAAGGTGCAAAGAAGAAGAAAGAATCACATCATACTTTTTTGACTGTGTTCAGGATATTATGGTGCAATCATGAGGAATTATTATGCGTGATGGTATGCACACATTAACATCATTCGGTGGAGGTGTACTTACCATTTGGTATAATATCATGAAATAATGAAATGATTCATCAAATTTAATTCCTTGCGATAAGGCTTATTTCATGAAATTAAATGATATGCAGTAAGGATGTACGAATTGATGAGAAATTATAAAAGATGTTCCTAAGGAAACCTAAATTAGCAAGGGGAGTTTAAATAAAAAACACCATTTTATACATGAATATTATTATTAATGGGTAGACATAAATTGAATCCTTTCAGGTATTTAATTATATAATGTGCATGAAATACATTCATATATCTTACTCTAGTGTAGGAAGAGAAAGTATGTGTGAATAATCCATCTATAAAAAGATGTATTTTCTTCTTTTATGGATTGGTTACCCTAGGATTCCATTTTCCGATTCTAACAGTATTAATCAATCAACAATTAGATTATTTAATGTGATCCATTGTGAATGATCTGACTCTTATGTAGGGGATATTGGTATTTCATCTACTTCCCTTATTGAGTCTCGACATCAATGTTATATAAGGGTTCCTCTACATAGATTAGTCACATACATAGGGATTGGCAGTTATCATATTTTATTCTGGTGTGGAGGTGAATAGTTCACACGTATCATAGATTCATGGTTAGGGATCCCCACTCAATGATGTTTTAGGTATTGCTGGATAAAACATATGTAACGATGTTTAATGTCATGAACATTAGATGATTCCATGAAATTTAACATATTTTAAATAATATGTGGTCATGTCATTTATCATCATGTGACAAAGTTGTGATTCCCCATCCAATATGCTTATTACTTCTTCCATCCAGGACATTTTTTCTTGTTCTCTAAGCTCACATGATCTATTCTCGGTGTGAGAAATTAAGGAAAATTGGACAGTTGATAATCTTGTGTCTGTGTAATTGACAGAGAATGTGTGTTGGGTCCAAAAATTATTATGGACTATGAACTCTACACAGATCTATATATTCTAAAGGAACATGATTGAGAGTGTTGGAAACCAATGACAAGGTCTGAAATGGGAAATCCATGCATTTCTACATATCATGTGATGGTAGGAATCTTGAAATGTGTAGTTATCAAATAGTTCACTGAATTTGTCCTCCCATATATATGGGGATCATTTCTATTGATCTATATATTGTGTATAAACCTGTGAGATGAGATCTAGGTGTCACTTCATATCCATTGGTAATAGAAATCAACCCTAATGTAGATTATCTATGAAGAATTCTTGTAGATGTATGACCTATGAAATGGGAGGAGGAAAATTTTATATTGCAGATTGACCCCAGACTGAGAGTTTGGGGGTCACTATATATCCTATGGTCATATTAATCAACAAAAAATAGAGATTTAATGGGAAAATATCCAAAAATGACTAACCCATATGTAGAGGGGGAATTTTTTTTGGATGTTTTGGTTACACCTAGGATTGGAGATCTTGGTATCACTATATATCGTTTAATAGTATGTATTAATACACATGTAGTTTTTGAAAAGAAATATATCCACACAGGTCTGACCCATATGTAGAGGATTAATTTTTTTTCCATTTATGTGGTAGTTGGAGGCATGATTGGTAATCAAATCATTATTATATATTATGTAATAACAATAATCAACTCACAAATACTTCATGAATATAAAACACATCAGACTGGAGTAACCCATAAACATAGGGGATCATTTTTTCATTTTTAACATAGTTTTTCATAGAATTGTATATATGGTCATCACTATATATACTATAATATTATGAATCAAGCCTCACATAGTTCAGGAAGGGTAAAATCATCAGGAATGCGTAAATCATATGATAAGGGGGAATATTTCTATCGATGTTGTGGTTGGATGTAGGATTAGAGATCCAAGAATCACTACATATCCTATAATGGTAGGAATAAAGTCTCACATAATTTTGGGATAGCGGTGTGGTTGGATACCAACACCAAGGATTGTACACCTCTGAGAAAAAGGATATATCAATTCATTGTATTACTTCATGAAAGAGAAATTAACCATTCAATTTATCATCATGTAGTAATTATTTTTTGTGTTACTTTAAAGCACCTTCAAACCAAAACATGATATCCATTATTTTAATTGATATTCCTCAATCAAGTGGGGAAATCCTTATGAATATTACTTTGTTCACATAATATGAGCACAGTTTGTGAACTATGGAATTTGAAATTATTCTTTCACCACACACATGCTACTAAAATAATGGGATTGTGAATTTTAATCATCTAGTGGTTCTTCTATGATTTAAGATATGTGATTCTATATATTTTTAATTTCATTGATAACCAAAACACGAGTAGTTCTATAAAATAATGTAGTTTAATGAAATATGAAAATTATTATGGTTATATGACACTAAAAAAAGGATTGAACCCCCATTAATTATGTCCATGAATTTGGGGAATCATCTCTTGAGAGGAATATCATGTTTCTAACATGAGGCTTCTTGAGATGGGTTTCCCAAGGAATACTATTCTTTCCATGAAGGGTATAAGCACATTTTACAATCATGTGATGAATATTTTTTCAAACACATTGATGTCTTTTGACTGGGGCAATATGAGGATTTGATTTTAAGGTCATATGAATGAGACGTATCATGTAGTTTAATGTTATGTGACTAGAGAAATATGGTGTATTGTCATTTTAGGTCATTCTACTGGGTCGTAATGTGTAATTTTAATTAATGAAATTAGGATAAAATGGTATATTTCATTATATAGGTCATATCACAATTATCAAGGACATTGGGTGGTTTAACATCTTTGGTCCATCACATGGGATACTTTTCAGTATAAATTCTTAACATTATCACTTCATTCATGAAATTTAACATCATATATTAAGGACATAAAATGATATTTACATTATAGTCCTTATACTAAGTCTTCTTACACGTATTTTAACATAATTGGAAATGAAATAAAATTCTATACAGTATAAATTCTTACTTTTAGGACTTCTTCTATGCAATTTAACAATATACAGTAAGGAAGTGAAATGCTATGAAGTTTAAAGTCTTACTATTAAGAATTACTCCCTAAATTTTAACATCATTTAGTAATAAAGTGTGTTGGTTTAGGAATGATATGATAATCACATCTTGGGAATCTTTTCATTGGTAGGGGACGTAATTAGATCCTCATATATTGTGGCCAATGAGTATGTTCTATTATAATAGGCCCTATATATGATGTAATGGCCTTCCAATTTTTGATCCACCTTTGCAGTTATCCTTACTAGTATCATTGGCGTTATGATAGCCAATCAAAAACCTCTATGATGGAATGAGTAGAGGTGATACTTTTTATTTATGTTTCAGGTGGTCTAATTAAGATCAATATTATTGTGGTGTAGTGTACATGACCTTTTCCCATCAGTATACACTAGCCCATCCAGTTCTGTTATTGATTCTTTTCATCTGAGAGTTTCTATGGATATCTATTTTGAGTGATGGAAACAAAAATTATATTGGAAACACTTCCTCAGTTCTATACACTAATTCATATAGAGTTACTTGCATATTATTTCATGTGGTTGTATGGTAGGCCCATGAAGCATGATGGGTCTTGCATGGGAAAGCCTTCTTGTCCTTATCCACCGTTTTCTGATGTAAATTTTATATAGTCTTATTAATGTCATATATTTTTTCATTATTCACATCAATATAGTGGGATGAATGGTTGGATTCAATGTTTAACTCCTGGTTTAATTTCATTAATTTGATTGAATAGAACATGTTTCCCTTGTCCATAAATATTGTGTGAAGAAATCTAAATCTAGTAATGTTTTTAGGCATTATGATGTTAATGATATTATCCATCCCAAATTCCATGAGGACGGTTTAAAAATACAATTTTGAAGATGGTGTGGTATCAGTAAGGATACATTTAACTACAATGTAATGGCTGGGAGATATGGCCCCATAATTTCAATTCCCCACACCAGATATATCAGAGAAAATTTAGCTATATTTTGCAACACCATGTGATAATTGATAATGTTTTAATGAATCATGATTTCATAAAAGTTTCTAGTGAATTCCACATAGTCCTATATCATTGACTTCAGTAGAAACCAATCCTTCTAATTGTTTGGGGGTCTAGTCCCGGACTGATGAGGGTTGTATGAGCTTGCATGAGCATCGTCTATAATAGTGTGAATCTCTCTTATTCTATATATGAAAAGGATTCCATATAATAATCCTTTATATAGTGTAACATCCTGGTTCAAGAAGACGCCTAGAGGTTCCCCATACCCTGTTGGTCACATGGCCTTGAGCACATTTCCCATAACGCCAAATGTAGTCAACTAGTAACGAGGGCCTTGGGAGTGATAGTGGGGAAACTATTCCCTCATTGAAAAAGTAACACAGTGGAAGAGAAACAGATAACAATAGAAAAAGAATTAATAATGGAATACAATAGTAAACAGTTGATGACTATAACTAATAAGCAACTAGAGAACATATATAATGATGCATGATACATATGTCTAGGAAAGCAGCCAAACGGGTCATAATGCTGAAATACAGTACTAAACCACTTTACAAAAAAAATAGTAAACAACTCCTTAGCATCGCAAGCCTCAGCTTTGTCCCATGATCTCCAGCACCAAATTAGTCAAGAACCTAAAGTAAAATGGCACATGCCCTTATCAATACATGTAACAATATAATCTATTTAGCCCTAAAAGAATGACCCAAATAGGGTATGAGAAAAAATCCAAGTAGGCAAACACCAAGAGAACTGTGCCAAATATTATGTGAATATAAATGGAAGTAAATAATCCAAAGAAGCAATAACTAAGGATGTACTCATCAGTAAACATTACTACAATTTCAAAGCATTCAAACACCACATATCAATTAAAAAGTTAATCACAAATAGGTATCCCTTAGGGCCATACTAACATCCTAACCCCCTCTTGTCCTACCATGAAAACACAAGCAATCCATTGGGAAGTACACATAGTCTAATCCCTCTGGTTCAACTTTAAAATAGACTCTCTGAAGAATAACTCTCCATTAATTCATCTAATAGTCTCTTATTAGTATCTAAAGGCACTATGGGAAAGGAATTACATCTCATTACACCTATGGGCCATGTTGGGGAACTATAGACACACTGAGGAAGCACATACGTCGATTTCCCTTATGGTATCATGCCCTAATAATAAAAACAGACCCTTATGAAAAGCCCCCCATGTCTATTCTCCCAATGGTCCACTATACCATGTTCTCACAGCCCTGTGTAAGTTAAATGAGCACCACAATACATTGAAGTCAATGTAAACCTCAAGAACTACTTGGTTAAATAGTCAACATCACAAAATCATGTCAGATAATAAACACTACATCCTACAATACTAGGCATGGGAAACAAACAATACAGCCTAACATGGTATGAAAGACCAAACGGTAAAAAAAACATGCATCGGAAATAATTTCAAAGCATAGAAATTAATTCTATTAACATTCAATTATCCTCTACTCAAGAATACAAGCATTGCAGGAAATTAACACGGCTAAAACTGTAAACATGCAATAACCCGATCAAGGGTATTGGGAACTTTTGCACATAAAATTCAAAGGCTTTCTACATGAAATGCACAAAATACCTACCATTGTGTGGGGAGATCATTATACATTAGTATCATGCCTTTAATATCCATATAACACTGTAGATCTATAAAAAAGTCCATAATGTTCAATGGAGCATAACATGGGAATGAGGAAAAATCAGGAAACGAAGCACTAGAAGAAGAATGAGCATACCGAGGTGATTCCAATGCAATAGAAGGTGGTCAATTCAGAGAATTGATTCTCGGTCTAGGGATTGGGGAATGATATGTGGTTGTACGATGCTCCTGGATTAAACAGATCGAGAAAGAGAGCATTTAGTCCATTAGACGCGACCCCAGACTGTTTAATGAAAAAAAAAATCACAGCATGTGCTTTAGATGTACACGATGTGTAGTTGCCCTTATCAGCCCTCGGATTAGGCAGTCTCCAGGTCATGACACATAGTCATGTGCATGGCCATTACCCGACCAATGCATAGTCACCAGTGGTAATAGAGTACATTGTGTGTACTTTTATAGTACACGACGTGTATGTAGACAATTTCAAAAAAATCTTTTTCATTTAAAACATGATAAAAAGGAAAAATTACCTGAAAAGAAGTTCCTAGTTCATACAATCTTCCCCCCTTAATGAAATTCATCCCCTAATTTTTGTAGCAAGGCAGCATAGAAGAAGAATCTTCGATAAACTCTGGCAACTGTGATCGTACATCAATCTCCCTCTCCCATGTAAAATCTTATACTCACTCATGCTACAATTGTATTAGTACCAGAGGAAAAGAAAATCCATGGAAAACCTTCATACTGTGATCAACAATCCAGATAGGATGCTCCTCAAACAAGGCACCTTCCTCCAACTCAACCTCTTCGGGTTGAATAACCTGAGATGGGTCTGTGATGTAACGGCGATGTTGAGAAACATGAAATACCTCTTGCATAGCAATGCACCTTTGAGGAAACTGCAGTCGGTAGGAAACTGGCCCGACTCTCTCCAAACCCTCCAATGGACCGACATACCTTGGTGGAAGCTTACCCTTTCTCCAAATCCTTATATTCCCCAACCTCAGCAGGACATGCAGAAAAACCTGACCCCTATACTCGAACACCAGAGGATGTCTCCGCTGATCAGCATAGGACTTCTATCAAGACTGTGCAGTAGCCATCCTCTTCCAAATCAACTCAATCTGCTATGTGGTCTTCTAGTCAAGATGAGGTCCCAGCATTGCTTCCTCTCCTTTATCCATCCAATATAATGGTGATTGGCATTGTATACCAGACAAAGCCTCATAAGGTGCGATATGAATAGTTAAGTGAAACTATTATTTTAGGCAAACTCCACAAGAGGTATTTTTTTCTCCCAAGAACCTCCAAAATCCAGGATGCATGCTCGTATCAGGTTCTCAAAAACCTAAATTGTATGCTTAGACTGGCCATCTGTATGGGGATGGTATGATGTACTCAAAATTACCTATGCACCCAAAGTCTTCTGTAGCCCCTACCAGACCCGAGATGTAAAACATGTGTCTCTGTTTGAAACAATAGACTGTGGAACTCCAGGTAAACATACAATCTCTCGGATGTACAATCTTCCCAGCTTATCAACAATGAAGGTCTACTTTATCGGCATGAAGTGATAAGCCTTCGTGAGTTTATCAAGTCAACCCAAGCTGTATTGTTCCATTGAGGCGACCATGGTAAACATATCACGTAATCCATCGTGACATTATTCCACTTCCACTTGAGAATGGTTAACTACTGTAAAATCCCTACTGGTCGCTGGTACCCTGCCTTCACCTCCTGGCAGGTAGGACACATCTTGAACAGACTAGCAACATCTCTCTTCATACCTGGACACCTATACTACTGGTGTAGATCACACTACATATTGGTGACACTAGGATGAACTTCCAAAACTGAGGAGTGAACGTCATGCATCATCTCCATCCATACGTCTGCAGACACCTATACACAACCATGAAAACTCATGATCTCATCCTCACCTATGGTCCATCTAGGACTAGGGTCCTCCCTGGACACACATTCCTAGAGGATTGGGCCTTCAAAGTTAGATAATTTCCTTATTTAAACTCATTTAAGAATATTATAGGTAACTGCTACATAAGAAAGAAACATTTTCCCCTGTCTATCATGCACCTGCAAATTCATCTCAGAGAACTATGCCATAAGCATCCACTCACAACTAGCCTCCTGAACTACATGTACCTGAGCCCTCTTGATCAACGCATCAACCAATTTGTTTCCCTTCCTAGGCCTATAGGCAAGATCAAATTCAAAAGACTGAAGGTACTCAACCCACTTTTGTTGTCTCAAATTCAGTTCACACTGAGTGAGGATATACTTGAGTCTTTTGTGTTCGGTGAAAACTATAAAATGCACTCCCAATAGGTAGTGCATTTAATTGAGTAAAGCATGAACAACTATAGTCTGCTCGAGATCGTGTGTTGGGTAGTTCCTCTCATGTGGCCTCAACTGTTGGGTTACATACGCAGTAACCCCTTCTCCCGGCATAAGCACTACTCCCTGCCCAATACCTAATGCATCACAGTAAACAATATAGATTTTTCCCGACTCTGGAAAAACTAGTACCGGTGATAAAGTCAACCTCCCATTCAGCTTCTGAATGTCCAACTCACAAGAATCTGATCACAAGAATATAGCACCCTTTTTAGTTAGGCCCGTTAGTGGCACTGCTAAGAGTGATAATTCATCCATGAAACATTTGTAGTATCCATCTAGCCCTAGAATACTCCATATCACAATGAAGATATTTGGAAGATCCTAGGAAAATACCGTTATCACATTCTATAGGTCTACTGATACTCTTATCTCGGAGATAACATGACCTATGATGTGAATTTGGTCCATCCAAATGTGGAATTTTGAGAGCATAGAATATAACTGATGCTCTCTCAGTGTACTGAAGATGATATCAAGATGTGTGGCATGGTTGTGTCAAGTGTGAGAGTACACCAACATATCATCCACAAAGACTACCACAAAACATTCCAAGAATGGATGGAACACTCAGTTCATTAGTTCCATGAAAACTGCAAGTGTGTTCATGAGACCAAACGACATAGCTACATACTTGTATAGATCTTGCATGCTCTGAAAGGTTGAAAGAGGTACATCTGATGGTCTCACCCCAAACTAGGGATAACTAGATCTCAAGTCAATATTCGAGAACACCCATTCAACTCAATGTTGATCATAATGATCATAAATCATATTCAAGGGATATTGATTCTCGAACATTAACTATTTCAACTTCTGATAATCCACACAAAGTCTGAGGGTACCGTCTAACTTCTTCTAAAAAAGACAGGAAAAACCCAAGGAGAATGACTGGGTCGGATAAAACCCATTGTTTGAAACTCCACAAATGGCTTCATGAGATCATGTAACTCTAGTTTAGCCATCCTATAAAGAGGTAAGGACACCAGTTCCACTCTTGGTACATGATCGATAGAAAAGTATACCTCTTCCTCCGGAGGAAAACCTGAAAATTCATCTGAAATTACATATATGAAATGATTATACACAAGAGGAATGTCAATATCTGTTGTCCCCAGGTCATCCAGATATAGACTAACTATCTGGGCTATAAATCCTCCCAACCCATATTGCTTGGGTCCCACTCTGCTTGAATGGACATCCCATTTTCCCTTATAAAAAAAAGATCATCCTTCTGGTCAGGTGAATCTCACCCTACGATGATAATAGTAGACAACAGACAGAAAGAGAACTAGCCAATAAATTCTAAGAATGACATAATAGCATGTCATCTCTAGGAAATAGAGATCCCATATGAATTGACACCCACCAACATCAAGAAGGAACACCTTACACTGACACACACTATCCTCTCTTGTCCCCAACTGAGTGTTCAAAATCATGATATCAGCTGATGAAAAGATACATAGACCATTTCCCTCCATAATAGAAATAGATATTAATCTATGGGAAGCCCCTGTATCGAAAAGAAAAGAAACTGAAACTGAGGTAACTAGGGTGGTACCTCGAACTGTAGAGGGTCTGGGATCCTGCTCCAAGTGGGTCTGCTCCACTGTAAATGTCTATCCAGTACCACAACCCTATGACCCTGCCTGACCACTATGAGCTGATCCAACATGATATCACTGAAAGCCTAGAGATTGACTACCATGTCTTCAACTGCCACCTCGGCCTAAATATAAGGATGAATTCAAGTTCTTATATTGATGAGAAATTGGTGATGATGCTCCTGAATGAGGTGTCATATAAGAACCCATGTCACCAGCTACTGGTGAGAAGAACTGAAAGAAGGGCTGAAGATTGCATATTTTTTCGCTAGATCGGCACTCCAAAGGGTTTATTAGGTAATGTGGCCTCATATTACTGCTCATCCTGCACTGGTAGCACACCACCTAGATTCTAGAAGAAGTGTATCGCCTCCTTGGATCACCATGTGAAGATCCCCTGTGGTGCTTCCTACTGTCAGTAGGATGGATACTAACTCCAGTTGTTGAACATCCCTAGCTCACGACGCCAGAATCCCTAAAATTGCACTCCGTGATCAGCACCTAGTTGACTATAGATGTGATGGAAGTCAACATGAAGATGTTCACCTATGATAAGATTTCCTACCTCATACCATCCTCAAACTTCTTTTCTAGGAATAACTCATCACCTCCTGGTATGGTCATAAAGTGTTGTAGGTCTATGAAGCTAAAATAATACTCCATAACAGAAAGAGGACACTACTCCAGACACATGAAATCTCAGGATCGATCGTCCCTCAAAGTCTTTATATAGAAGTATTCATTGAAGTCACTCTGTAAGTCATCCCAATACATGACCTACTAGCGTCCCTCATGTGAGATCGAATCCCACCATCTCTTGGAGGAATATTGTAGCATGTAAGTAGCCTGATTCACCATCCTCTCTGGAGGCGTCTCCAGTTGATTGAAGATAGAAAACATGGATTCCAACCATGATCCAACATCCATTGTTCCTCCTTCCCCTATAAAGGGGGGAGGATGTTGTTACTGGAAAACCTGAGTCATCTCTACCATAGAAGGGAAGGACGCAGTACTCTTCAGAAGGTCTACAAGAACCTCATAAATCCTTCTCATAACTGTGCATCCGCACCTATTTCTAGAATGACGGCTAGTTCCATGACTGGCAGAACTGGAGGATCTTCTAGATGTCCATAATTATCCATGTCCAGTTTTTGATCACCACCATTCATCTAGTGTACAACCATAGGACATCTCAAAAGAATGACTCAGCTAGGTCAAAGGAACACCTTTGATCAAGATTATTAAGGACTGAAAACTAGACGGGTAAGGATGGAACTGGAGAACGAAAGCATTCATTTCATACCAAACAAGGATACATGATGTGTGTACTTAACTAAAAAGTGTATTACATTGATCCTTTCACATGGGCGTGTACTTCTGCCAAAAATGGTCATGTGACACCCCAAACACATTGTGTGTTGTCCTAACACACGATGTTTACTTGAATCCTCTTCCCCAACCTGAGTCCTTCTAAAGGACTACGCAACATGGTACTCTATGAACATTACTGCATGGAATGTTTGTTCTAGACACAATGTGTACTATGCGAGTTTCCCTGACCCTTTTTCTTAGTGACACTGCTGGATTCACTGATCACACTACAAAGCGTGTTTCAGACGGACTCGGCGTGTACTAAAGTAATTCCACCAACTCATGTTGTTAGTTACCCGGCTGGATTCCAAGGATTACACAATAGGGCATGTTCAAGACTGACACAAAATGTATTGATTAAGTTTTTATCCATCTGTGTCATTAGTCACATAGGAAGACACATGTTCTAAACACACGGAATGTACGTTTGGTACACCGCGTGTCCCACCAAAATTTTCCCAACACCATGTCTCTACCCACACCTCCCGCAATACAGTTACAGACTACACAGTGTGTACATATAGTACATAGAATGTACTTCAGAAAACATGTTTCTTCCAGAAAAGAAGAACACATGTCATGTATTAAAAACTACACATCATGTATTCTGGGTTTTTCCAGACAGTAAGCCTTAGAAACTACTCCGGAATCCTAGAAAACACTCAAACAAACATTAAAGTGCCAAATTATTGTCCGTAAGGCCTCATACTCCCCGTGAATCATAGATTTCCATCACATTAATGTCATATAATAAAAAACAAGGCAATATTCACCAAATTCCTATACATGAGGGCCTATAACACCTCAAGAACAAATTTTTGGCATTCATTCTAACAAAACCGTACAAAAATAAATACCCTATCAAATAGCATGTACATTATCAAGGCATCTATCACAACTGCATTCATATCTATCACAACATCTATCACAACAACATGCAATCGCTAATTAATTCTAAATGGCATGGCCAAAATGCATGACGTGTGATTTTTAATAAGTACCTATACAATGCAAGAGATGGAATACTCTCATCTCATCGGGTTGGAACAGAAATGGAACTTCAATAATGTCAACAATAACATCACAAAACTTTTGGATCACCCAATCAGTGAAATAAAATCAACTATAATATTTGGAAAACCAGAAAAATTTCAATAATGATGTAAATTGGATTTTCCATGTACACGGGTTAGCAACTCCCCGGAATAGATTATAACCTAGTACCTATTTCCATCCTATCACTGACTATATTCTCCAATAATTATGTCACGAATAAAATAACACCTCTGATACCACATGGTAACACCCATGTTCCGGAAGCCACCCAGAGGCGCCCCATACCTGGTTGGTCACATAGCCTCAAGTGCATTTCCCCTTACACCAGAAGCTACCGACTAGAAGTGAGGGACATGGGTACGATAATGGGGAATTCTTGCCTCATTGGCAGAGTAACATAGTAGACGAGAAATAGATAACAATAGCGGAAGTATTAATAATGGCATACAATAGTAAACCACGGAAGAATATATGTAATTAAGAGTTGGATCGCATATATAATGATATATGATACATATGTCTAGAAAATAAGCCAAGCATATCACAATGCTGAATTACAATACTAACAAAGAGTATGAAAAATAACAGTAAACAAATCTTCACCATCGCAAGCCTTAGCATGGTCACATGCTCTCCAGGACCAATGTAGTCAAGTACTGGATGTAGAAGGGTTCTTTCCCTTTTCTATACCAACATCAATATAATCTATCTGCGCCCAAAACCATGACCAAAACTGGGTTTGAGATTAACTCACAGTTTTCAACCACTAAGATATATGTGCCAAATAGTCAGGGAATATATATGGTAGGCAATAAGAAAAATAATCAATAAACAAAGAAGTACTCAATAGTAATCATTCCTATAGTTTCAAAGCATTCGAACACCACACATCAAGTAAGAAGATAATCACAAATAGGTAACCCTCTAGGATGTACTCACAACCTAATCCCCTCTAATCCTACCAAGAAATTATAAGAAACCCTCTAGGATGTTCACATAGTCTAACCCCTCTGGTTCAACATTATCCCAAACTCTCTGAGGAAGTAATCACCATCAATATCCCCTATTGCATCATATCGGTAACTAAAAGGCACTATGGGAAAGAACATATGTTTCATTCCCCCTATGGTCCACGTCGAGGAAATATAGGCACATTGAGGAAGCACTTACGTCAATTACCCCTTTTGCCTCATGTCGTAATAATAAAAATAGACCCTCTAGAGAATCCCTCGCATCCATTCTCTCTATGGTCCTCTACACCAGGTTCTCATGGCCCTATGTAAATAAAACAAGCTATGTAATAAATTGAAGCTAACGTAAACCTCAAGAAATACTTTGCTAAATAGTCTACAGCACAACAGTAGGTCAGATAATATACACTCCATCCTACAATACGAGGCATGGGAAACAAACAAGGAAGACTAACTGGCTAAGTAAGAACAAATAGTCATAAACAAAACATTCATGGGATAACACTTCCCATGTATAGAAATTAACCCAATTCATATTCAATCAACCTATACTAAATCATAAAATCATTGCAGGCACTTAGTATAGCTAAAACTATAAACACGAAATACCCCGATCCAGGATATTGGGCACATTTTAACATAAAATTCAAAGACTATATACAGAAAGGCACAATCACCCAACCATGGTGTGGGGAGATCGTTATACTTGAGTATCATGCCTCGAATCGCCCTAGAATTATGTATATCATCAAAAACATATAAACTATTCAACATAGAATAACATGGGAAAGAAGAATAATCCTAGAACATAGCTCTTAAAGGAATAGAATACTGAGTCGATCCCAATGCAATAGACAGAGGTCGATTCAGAGAACTGATGCTCGATTGGGGGCTCGAGGAAAGATCGGTGGTTGAATGAAATTTTTAGAGGAAGCAGGACTAGAATGAGAGTATTTTTTCTATTAGATGTGTCCCTAGTCCATTTATTGAGAAAAATGAAAGTACACATCATGTACTTTAGAAGTACATGGAATGTACATTCCCTTACCAGCCCCCACATTAGGGGGTCTCCTAGTCACAACACATGGACGTTACACGACCAGCACATTGCTACCCGCATTAACTATGTACATAGTGTGTATTATTAAAGTACATGAGGTGTACTAAATAAATTTCAATACATTTTTATTTTTCATTAAAAACACCAGAAAAATGAAAACATACATGAAACGAAGATCTGGGTTCTTACATATTGTGATTTTTTTCTCATATGTTCCATCCGAGAGGGTAAAGATTGATGCTCAACATTGGGTTTCTACCCTTCGGGCTCATTATAATGGGAGGGTCCCATTATGAAGGTAATTAGCTGTAGTAATTATCCATCCTAAGGTATATATTGGTTTACCACACTCCAGGGTAGTGTTGACCTGATTCATTTTCCACATTTCACATATTATGCATGATGACACCATCATTTGGTGCCTGATCCGGAAACCCACTTCATCTTCATCAATGTTGGCCAGAACTATGACTAAATTATTTAATGTGTTAGAAACAGAATGTTTTTATCAAAGAACATGAGTAATTTTAGTTCAAAAGGGAACTTTATCATCATTAATCTAACATACTTAGTATGAGGGGCCAATGATTCCTTCATAATGGAATATTAAACAATAGTTTATTTGATCCCTAATTCTGAATTTGGTTTGATGTTCTTGTTGGATATAAAAGGATATAGAGAGAATTCCAGGCTTCCAATGGGGGCTTGGTATTCATCATCATTAGCATTGTATCCCTTAGATATTGAGAAATTTTATGGAAAATATTCTTTTTCTAAGGAAACAAATAAAATCCCTAAACCAAACTATTTGAGGGATTTGGGTTTAAAAGACACATTCAAATCTTACAATAGATGGAACCTTAAAAATACATATCATGTGTTTAGAGAGTATCATGTTCATATAATTCCTCTTCTTCGATAAGTTCATTGACCACTAGTGTGATTGCGGGGGCCAAAAGTGGGAAAAGGGAATCAATCAGGGTCTTCCCTTTAACTATCTTCTAGGACATGAACTATAACACATATTTCTAAAAATAACATCCCATAAATCCGAATGAGGAGTCTGCATATATTATCCAAGAATGCACATGAGTTTTCCAATATAAGAGACCAAGTGGACTTAATTAAACTATAAGTAATGTATTATATTTCTCACTACAAATATGAGTTGAAGACAATTCTTATCGAAATGAAAATATCATGTCTCAGAACATAGATTAATTTGATTAAGTTAGTATTGTATTTTTTTCATTCCAAAAATAACTTTTCATTATAGGAGATCACCATGTTATCATTTCATAGCAGCCACCTATTAAATAAATATATATCCTTCCATCGGCAACATCAATACCAGTGGGTGAAACCAGTATAGCATGATATTTTCATAGGCTTCATGAATATCCTCAAATCATTATATGGTGACTTGCTTCTTCATAAACATGGTGAAGGGGATTGATTTTCCATCCATGTTAGATATTAAATTCCAAATATTATTGAGGTGGCCATGGATCCCTCATGACTCATTCAATTATGAGGGTGTGGAATTACTAGGACTATAGTACATTTTTCTGGGATGACCATGAGGCCATAGTGGAATTACACAATGGTAAATAATTTCTCTAACACTACCTTGATAGTTTACTTCAGCAAATTCATCTTCTAATTGTGTTTCTAATACATTATAAATATTGATGTATGATTTGTGAAGTGATCACATTGATGTCTAGATTTGGATATCAGTTCAATCACCTAGAATACTTATATTTTCCCCAATAAGTGATTAATTATTTTATTTAGGTAGAATTATTAAGTATATTTAACATTTTTTAATCTAATGTTCATAGAAAAATGGAAAACTATCCTTTTGTGTGCTTTTATGGAGGTGAGATTCTCATATTTAGGTTCTGTCATTATCAGAATATTCCTTGAATACCCCTCTATGAAGTAAATTCCTCATAATCTCAATGTTTTATCGATCAACATTTCTATAATTGGTAATGAGAAATCATCATTTTGGATGTGTCACTAATGGTCTCCAAAAATCATGAAGACCGTGACATTTCTATTATTGTTCTTGAAATAGATTTTTTGGTGATCCCTTTTGGGTATTGCACATCCCAAAAAAATTACCATTCATCAATTTTCGAATTTAGATTATACATTAGTAGGATTAGAGGGTTTTATCCTCTTGGATTCCTTCTTCAAGCTTCAATAGTCGTCGGGTAAGCCTATGTGATTTGTTTCTACAAAAAGGATCATTATCCAAATTTATGTGTAATTTCTAGTGAACATATATCAATGATTCTTTCTATATATATATCTTCTTCAATATATGATGAATGGATGAACCAATCAATGAAGTCCAAATATTTTATTATATTCATATATTCACCTTCCAATTCTCATTGATGGTGGTTGAGATTCCGTCCTAAAACTCATGAGTGGAATTCCAAATGTCATCTCATTCTTCTTCTAACTCTGAGTCGCTTGAATAATTTTCAGACATAATGGGTTGTTTGGGGGCCTCTACATCAATGTTGATGTTAGGATTCAATGGGAAGAGACATTATCATCATGAACTACAAGAGTCATCGCAGAGACAATTCGGAGGATACTGTTTTCTTATATGTTTTCACTAGACATAGAGGATCCTGAACATTTTCGATTAATTATACTTCCTCAATAATGATAATTAGTAGCACATAATAACTATGAATCATACTCTAGGGAGTCACAAAAATGACCCCTAGTCCATTTGGGGTTGTAACCTATATATCATTGTCCACTATTTGTTGTTTTCTTTCCCTCTTAGAAACATTCGTCAACATATACGATTTTATTGAACATAGAGGAGCCACTATAACAAAATAGAATATTGACCTTCCGGTTGAGGAGGTATTTTTGGAACTAATGAAATGTTTATGGTACCACCACATTTCTCTAATTTCATGGAATTCCATGTAAGACATTATATATTGTTTATTACTGCATAACTATGAAATCAGTGCTAGATGTGGGCCCCCCAAACTATTTGTTAATTTGAACTTCTCCAGATGCCTTTTATCACAAGTATTGTACCCTTGAATGGTTATATTATTTGGTGATACATCCCCCTAGCTATATCTCAATCATCAGAGGGTCAAATTGGGATAATGATGATCCTAGAATCAATTCCAATCCGATCTCTTTGGATGTTGACGTTATTGATTTTACCTAAAAGATATAGGTGTCTCATATTTCCCTATAAAAAATCATCAAGATACTATTATATAAAGTGTATGGTGACATGGAATTATAATCGAATTGTCTTCTATTGGAAATACATGGTTATAGTGACTTCTATCTCAAACCCTTATGGGATATGGAGGTTATATGTTGGTTCTTCTATATGTATTTTTCAAATATGTAGAGTATCCAAAATTGAGAGTTTGTTTGGGATAACTACACATATTACACAATGTCATAACTATTGTACCTGAGATCTATGATTCCCTTGTTTGGGTTTCACCTTATTATGTGGGTCAGGATTTGAGGATTATAATTTGGGTGGTAATTTTTCTAATGAATAGGTTTATATAGCATCTATTTCAAGTGCCTTGGGTTGTATTGGCCTTCCCCATTATTTGAGATGATCAGACAATTACCCACCCATCAGTTAGTCAAGTGAGATAAGTATTATTGGATGACCACTAGGGAGATCAAAGGCATCTATATGTTTCTATTGGGATTTATAGAGATATATTTCATGGTTCTTAGATATATATTTGTATTCTATGGGGATGTGACTAAAATATTGGGTATTCCCACACCCACATTTTCCCCTATATACTAGGTTTATTTTTTCCTTATCTTCCTTCTCCGCAATCAAATATGTGGTATTCAAACTGGGAGGGATATTAATTTTTGGATAAGAGATCTATTAAGTGAACTATTTTAATCGAAAAAAATATTCGATCTTTTACTTATCAATTTTCCATTTTTGGGGTACTTTCCATTCTTTAGATGTTCAATGAATGAAATATATGAGAGTAAGAGCTTTTGTGGGATTCTGATATGACATTTTCTCTTGGGTATTTTTTTTGTGTTTGATGAATGCATCCACATCTAGGATGGGTATTCAATAAAACCACTCAAGGTGATGTGATATTTTTTTGTTTTTGAATCTATTAACATAGGGTGTCATGATCTCAATCAATTTTCATTCAATTTATCTAGTAATCATACTTGTATCCACTCATGGATACAACGTATAATTAGTCACCCACATTTTTTTTGTTAATTAGTTACACTAGTATCCAGTTATAGGTAGTTATATATTGTTTCATGTAAATATAAAACTATTATTTGGAAGATTTATTTAATGTCAAAATGTTTTTGGATGGTGTGACCCAACCTCTTATGGAAAGGGAAGTAGTCTGGATGATCCCTGAGGATGAACAGTCTATGATTCATGGGTTGTGGTAGCTTGAGTAGGTTATTTTCCATGGATGAAAATACATAACTGTGGGACTTTTCATTTTTTGAGGAATATTACTTATTCATATCATACCAAAATAACATGTGGAAATGATCTCTTTTGACTCTAGCCAAGGGTGATTTGGTTGCAAATTATTCTCAGTGGGAGGTATTGGATAATTCTGGAACATCCCTGATACATTAATTGGAAATAATACATAATGAGGGTAAGAATATTAGTTCATTCATTACTGAATCTATTTCCCTATTATGAGGGAATGTTATGACATTTATCTTAATTCTACTAGATGGACTCTTCTAGATATTCTACCATTTCTGCAAACTCATAGAATCCCCTAAGGTATTTCATTTATATCAAATGTGTTTTTATCTCATCCATTATATTTTAAAAATAGATTTATAAAAATTTATATTATGATATTGGAATAATGAGTTAACATTTGAAAACCTTATTTTGAAAAATGAATTCATAACCCTCTCATTCTTGTATTGTTTATAGTTTGTGTGGTCAAAATTTGTTGTCTTCCACACCATTCCATTGAACTAAATAAATCTATGAAGAATGTCTTACCATATCAAATTGTATCATAAAACAAGGCCTTTGTACCAAAAAATGATATTAACAATTAATGTTTTTACAAAAAAAATATTATTTTTATCACATTCTGATGGTCTCGAGTGTCTATCATCAGGCTGCGTTGTGACATGAAGTGTGTGTGACGCTATTTTGGGTATCATGTATCATCAATGGTTTATAACTGGAACAGTTTCATCTACCCATTATAGATATGGATTCTTATTATGATATATATTTCTGTTATCCACTTCCATAGCTTCCATTAGAGTAGATACAAACTCAATGGATTTGAGGAGTTCTGAATGTACTGCTATTTGGACTACCTCTAATCTATACAGTGCGAGTGGGGCATAATGAGGTGGACCCATTTTTATATCTCAAAAATACATATACTATGATAGGAATGAATGGTATCTTTTATAATGGATAGGTTTTCTCTATAATGGATGAAATTTTGATTCATCATCAACTTCCTCATTTAAAAGGACAGATTTCCTGGATCAAAAGACAGCCTTGATTACATACTCCACTCTTGTGGGTAGATTGCCACTACCATAATATGTGGGAGTATAGGTATTTATATTTTTTCAAAGATGATACCTAATATAAATATTTCCCTTGCATTGTTCCTTATTCAGTATTCTAGGATTTTGATTCTCAATTTCATACTATGTCAACCATTCCTCAATAGATGGGATTTCATCTCATATAGATGGTGATTGGGATATATCATCACCAATCCCTTTATCAATTGTGGTTTTCAATAATAGATGTGGGAATTCATTATTCAAGTGTTCGAGGTTATTTTTCATTCTATGATTTCACAAATGTGCAACCCCAGATAGTGAGTGAAGATCTCCCTCTTCCCAAGGTATGATTTTATCCATCCTATCCTTCTATAAATGCATCTTAATCCACAACAACTATTCTGAAAATTGTGAAGAAATATTCTAAGGTTAATTTGAGAATGGTATTTGTACCACTACTCTCAATGTAATATAGTGAATCTATACAACTTACTCATCATTAAAGGCTTGCATTAAGGTCATTTCAATGACCTTGTGCCATATTAGATCATTTTGGATTATGAACCCTATGGGAATTAATATCTTGAATCATAAATTTCTATTATATTTGACTATAATAAGTGTCTTTAAGGGAGATGCAGGGTTTCTTTTCAGAATGAACCACAACTAGTGATGGTATATCTTGATGTGGGAGAAATCGATTGAATTCCAATTGGTGATATTTACCTCCCAACCTGTAGAGAACTTACCTTCTTGGTTTTTTAGAATTATGAAAATATCCCATATTCTATGGGATAGAGATGATTAGGAACCACTATTTTAACTCGTTGATGCTTTTTTTATTTGGTCATTCTAGTCTAGGATTTGATGGCTCATGAAATAGAAATTGAGATATAAATTCCACCAACCATATAGGATGGGGTTTATCTAGGATCATTCATAATTTCTCCTAGACATCCTCACGGTGTGATGTACCTATGATTGATGATTGAGATAAAAATACCCAAATCCTACTGGATGTTATTGTTTTACAACCGTTGTGACATCCAGGTCCCGATGACAGCACAGACACCTCTTCTTAACATGGTTGTCAAGTCCTGACCCACTAGGTACCACCAGTTGCCCAGCAGACACATGGGTCTCACCCCAGGGTCCACCCACATACCTAAACGGACTATCTGAGTAATGACAGTCCCCACAGTCCAACACATGTCCTTTCCAGTTTGTTTTTTCCTCACTCACACACACCCTGAGAAACTTCCCAGAAGGTCACCCATCCTAATCACTACTCCAAGCCAAACACACTTAACTGTGGAGTTCTAATCAGACAGTCTGCCGAAAAGGAAGGTTCACCTTGTTTACATGAGTCATATCATTTATTCATTTAACCCTTTATCATTTGGGGATGTTGAAATAACCCCCCTCCCCCCCCCCCCAGAGAACAACGCCCTAGTTGTGGGCCCTACATATCAACCCAGGTAGTGCACCGCACTTAAGGCTGGTACCACTTCTGATACCAAATGTGACAACCAGGTCCTGATGACAGCACAGACACCCTGCCTTAACATGGTCGTCGAGTCCTGACCCACCAGGTACCACCAGTTGCCCCGCAGACACATGGGTCTCACCCCAGGGTCCACCACATGCCTGAACGGGCTATCTGACTAATGAAAGTCCCCACATGCAAACACATGTCCTTTCTAGTGTGTTTTTTCCTCACTCACACACACCCTGAGAAACTTCCCAGAAGGTCACCCATCATGTTCACTACTCCAAACCAAGCATGCTTAACTATGGAGTTCTAATCAGACAGGCTCCCGAAAAGGAAGGTGCACCTTGTTTACATGAGTCATATCATTTATCCATTTAACCCTTTATCATTTGGGGATGTTACAACTGTCGTCAATATTTCATTGATCCTTTCAAGGTATTATTATTTGAGGAGTGGAGGAAATGAAAAAAATCCCCCATCCATGTCGGATTAGTTCAATTTTTGATGGATTTTATTGTGATTCAATTTATTTGACAAAATTGTGATTTCTGATGATATGGTTGAAATAGTTTCCCCTAATGGGAGTCATTTTATATTGGATGTTTTCATACTGTCCATAATATCATTGTTTGTGTCTGAAATGGATTCCTATTTTTTGAGGGGATAACTTAGGATGAATTTTCATCATTAAAGGTGGTGAATTTTACTATATTGAAAAACTAGATTATTCATTTCCTGGTTATCAAATAATTATATAGGCTATGTCAGTAAATTATTCCATATTTGGGAAGTTATATTATTTTGGGGATGAGGTGATGTTTAATGATACATTATTTAACCATACTCATATATGAATAATGGATGATGCTTTAGTGATCAGTTTCAAAATATATGTTTATAAATTGATGAAAGCATGCTATATATTTATAATATGCCTTTATAGTTTTGAGTCTTCATCCATGGGGAATGAAACCATGTCCATTTTACAATAGCATTTGTTTATGGTCCGAAGGTGGCCCTTATATCTTTGGTTGGAGAGATGTTTATGATTTAACATCTAATGTATTTATTATATATTTTGTAATATTTAAAGAATGAAATCTTTCTTAAGATCATCTGAGATATCATAGTCAAATGTGGTGATGGGCCAGAACATGGTTGGGAGGCTTTTTTGGAAAAATATTCCAAAATAATCATTTCAACAACTTATTCATCTAATTTATATGAATCCACCTAGTCATATCATATATGTTTCTTCTTTGGTTCACCTATTAGATACGGGGAAGTGATTTTTATAGTTCAAGGGGCCCAATATATGGTTAATCCATGTGTTCAATGCATCTCTCTAAACCACTATGTCTATGTTTTGAGAACCTCTCGATATTGGGGGTGACTTGGAAGGGGGAGGATTTCCTTTTCCAAAATAGATATCACTGTGAATGTGGGGGTTAACCATGGTTGATGTCAAGAGTAGGGTCCCTACATTCCATATCTTCACTACTACGAGTAGGAAAATCGATACAATGATATCATTCATGTTATGTTTATGAGTAGGGAAACCCATTAAGTGTTTCATAAATAAATCAAACGATCTCAACGATAGTACCATTGAGAAGAGCATGGGAAGGAACCTCATTCTACATCATGGTTGGAAGATACCAACCTAAAATTGGGGGTTGAAAAGGAATATTAGACTCATGTATAATGGTTGTTGGAATATTTGGGTAACCATCTGGTTTTGTGGGTATATGATACATTGATTGAGAAGCCACTGGAGTATGTTGATGAGCATATATATTATTTTTAGGAACACAATCATGTATGTTTTACATTACTAGAAAATGTTTTCCAATCCTGGTTAGAGTAGGGACATGATCCCATTTCAAATATATACACCACATTGGAGTATGTCTATATACATCAGTAATGGTATAAGGGAAATTATCCTACACTTATATTGCATATGAATGATACTAGTGAATTCATTCTTTTTTAGAATTATGTAGATGATTGTTTATTCCATGAGATGCAATAATATTATGAGTAGCATAATTAAAAGGGATATGAGAATACACAAAGGTTATTTCCATATATTCCCAATAATCATCATTTGAAATGGGGATATAAGGCTAGTCCTATGCCTTCAGAATATTAGACTGGTATTTTCTAATAAGAATATGCACTTGTCCTAATACATTAGCCAAACCAAATTGATGATCCCCAATTAGAAAGGGGAATGAGTCCGGTCTTATGCCTTTGGAGTATATCATAGTCCATTTTTGACAAGAATAGATGCATGTCCCAACACATTTACCATACATAGTTGGTGATCCCCAGTTTGAATAGAGATATGAGATCCGTCATATGCATCATCTTTTAATAAAATTTTATAATAATCCTCCTTGATGGAAGAAATAATTTTTTCTTTTTCTAGAGTATCCATAAATTCATAATGGTCATAGTGATGTACTGCTCTAGATCATATGATATGAATATTTTCTTTTCCCTGAATCTATACTAGTGATAGAATATACTTACAGATCTATTCATTTGTTTTTATGATATAGTGAAACATTAGAAAAGTTTGTTCAAGAATGTAGGCCTAAACATTTTTACTCACAAAAATATATTTGTAGATATCATTGATTAATGTGGTGATATATGTAAAATATAATGATCATTTTTCCATTAGAATATGTATATGGGAATCAGGAGTGGGGTAAGTGATATATACCCCAACGATGATTTCTGTATGAATATAAATGAAGACTACATCTGAGATAGCATGGATATGAGTCATTCTACTAGATACAACCAAAAATATTCCTACGAGAATATTTAAAATAAGTTAAAAATAATACTGCACTCATTTATCCATAGAATATCATACCTAGTGAGACATCTTTATTACCCATGAATGAGTATGTAGTGTAAAAGTATTCGTGGCGGTTCCCTTAATAGGCAATGATGGGGAACCGTCAGGATAATGCTGGTGGAAGTAGTTGATATGATCCCTCCTTAGAAGCACCTCAACTAGAATTTAGACATAGTAATATTCTTTATCCACCATATTTTGATTGTGAAGGTTCTGATTACCTTACTCTAGGGATAAGTATCTGATGTGATTGGTGGTTTTAGTAGGATCCACCAGATTCATTGTAGATTTCCCTAAATTATATGGAAATATCATCCTTATCATCTACAGAGAATTATGTGATGCCTCAAGGATGAGGATTGTACAATGTTGTTTGTATTCACGAACCATATATTATCCACATAATGTTAAAGGTTTCCGGTAGTTCATGTTGTTTTTCAACCCGCTGAGGTTACTAATGCAGAAGAGGTTCCTTAATATTCACTTGACTAAAAATTGAACATAGATAAATATTTCAATGATATTAGTTTTTGAAATCAGAAATAAAATAAGGAACAATGTCACTGGTTATTGAATCCTCAGAATTATAAAACATGCTTAATTATCTTTGCACGAGTAACAAAATTTCTCTATCTTGTTCCTTGTTGGGGTATTTTTCTTGCATGGAATTTTCCTAGAAATAATGGAATTATTTCAATAGATATATCATTATGAGGGATTTCACATATAGGATTCCATTTTCAATATCATTGGACATGAAAAACAAAATTCTATTATTAATGGTCAACTAATCATTTTTACTATTCGATATACTGACATTGGGTTCAAAATTTTGGTTTCATTTGAAGGATGATGGATATATATATTCAACATGTTTCAAGAAGAATTATTCTGAATTCCTATAATGAAATAGTTGATCTATCATTATATGACTTCGAACTCAGTTGACTATATTTGATTCCTATTAGAGTATTTATTGTTGGTGTTCATATCTGGTTTCAGAATCATTCACATAAAGTTTGGCACTGATTTTCTTTTATAGAAACTCCTATTAGACCTGATATCTATAACTTTATATAGCTATTATTTTCTAAGATATGAATTAATTTTTGGTTTTAGACCCAATGTCGATAAGGAACTCACATTGGTCAATAAGATAGGTGGTTGACCATATTGCACCCATTTGGGGTGAATTATTTCTTATTGTAGGAAAACATATTAATTTAAGATATTTTCATTAATCTATTTAAAATCCTTATATAATAATGGTTCTCCTAATAATTTGACTTGATGTTGAATAATTCTATGTTTAGAGGGGTGTTGTGTTAAAGAGACTATATTTATATATCTAAAGTTCTCTACTCATTTCCTGTTATTTTTAACCAATGGATAGTTGTTTATTTTTTTTCCATATAACCACACACTATAATGTTTCACCTCCATTAATAGAGGTGATTGGTGTTTCGAGGATGAGAATGAACACACATAAGGTGTCCAATATGTCATTTTTATAACAAGAATAAAACCCGCATAATTTATTATGTTAGAGATGTGCAATTTAACAACACATTGAATATAAATATAATAGGGAACATAGGAACTATGTATGGAGCGTGATCCTTGGGAGGTCATCCTACATATCCTTTTTATGGAAGGAATCACTATCATCGTATTTAGATATGTACTCAACCAACAAATGGGTAGAGATAGATGACTAAATCCCATTAGGGTTATTTATCGAGGGTTTACCAATATGGGAATTCCTTTAAAACTTTCACCAAGGAGGATATCCATTTATAAGAAAATGGTTTCACGATAATGATCAAGACATACACACCGAGGTTTTTCCTAACTGGAGGTCAAATATGGTGAGACTAATATATTCCTTTAAAATCTCTATAACCATTTGAGTATTGCTCGATGTGAGAAAGAAGTGATAAAAATTGATGTGAATCACCACATATAGGTATGGTACTTATGAACTCGGGCGACCCTAATATGGTGTTTCATATTGAACACAATCCTTAGGAAGGAACACTATATATCATAATTATTATAGTAATAAAAGTCCTCTTAATTCAATATGATTATCAATCATCAAATGGAAGAAAATTAATAATAAACCCATGTGAGTGTTTTGGTCTTTGTGTTAGAGTGTCTGAAATATGGAGGGATATACAAAAAATTTGATTCCCAATTTGAGATCATGATTTGTGAAAGAATTATACAACTACTATTTCTAAAGGTATCACAGTGCTCATATTAAATTTACATTTAAATTTTTTGGATGGATGAGAAATAATGAAAAACCAATGGGACTTTTTTTGTCCCTAGAGGTTAGAGTGTTTGAAATATAGAGGGACTTACACTGAGGTGGAATCCAAATTGGATTATGGACCATTTGTATAAATACTATGGGTCTTATTGGGATAGGAATAAAAAACCTCATAGTTTGGTAGGGTATATGTCTAATACTCTTTTTGGTACAACGGTATCATTTCCTGGGGTGTCTCCCTTGAATGATTGACATGTAAATGATGTCTGTTGGACATGTCCTAGTAGTCTGCATGACATGTATGAGGATGCATTAACATGTACTGGGGTGTGTGCCTAACATTCTTGACATGTCGAGGATGTTAGATGGACTTGTACAAGTTATTTCTTAACTTGTTTGAGGATGTCGATATATGTCCTTGGGCTTCTATATTACATGTCCTGGTTTATATTATGATAAGGCTAACTACCCCATATGCTTCACATTATTCAAGAATGTGTATCAGATATCTGACACATGATCTTCATAAAATTTCTAGATTAATATTCATGACTTTTAAAATATAAATCGGTCATTTTTTACTTGAATAACAAGTCCAGAGGACTCTGTGTTACTTTTATGACATGTCTGTAGGACTTTGTGTGATTTTGATGACATTTTGAGGTGTTGTCACATTATTGGGATAGGTCATGTAATATGAATGGTTTTTCTAATTAAAATATAGAATATATAACATTATATAAATATCATGTCTTTTCATCATCAATTATATATATTCCTCAATTTTTTTCTTCAATTATCTTATTGCTGTTTGGGTGATTAATTTGTCATTAAAATACTACGTAATATAATTTGATCAACACATTGTAATTCCTTTGAAATATCAGTAATATGATAACATGAATATTATATAAATGGATTGTAATACATTTTTCCATTCCAAGGGTTTAACTATTTTAATAACATAGTGAAATCACAAATTATTTCTCTGAGAAGTACACTTTCACTCTTATGTCCCCATGGGCATGTCATTCTAGTGTAGTGTGTTGTATCTTTTCTCTCTAGTGGAATGAATTTATAGGCTTTATATCCTCAGTTCCATTATTCCTTGCACATTATTTATATCACAAATATGGGCTTGATTCAGTGGAGGTAATATTATATCATGTTCTTCGCATAATCCTTTTGTGGATAATCTATGTCGTTAGATGATAAACAATGACTAAGGGAACACTCTGTCAATGACATTTTTATTAAATCCATAAATTTTCAAAGGGAACCCATATGATCGAATTTGAATTTCAAGGACTCCTCATTAGATCATAATTCCACTAAAAGTGGATTCCACATGATCAAAGATAATTATATGGTATGCTTCAAAAGGTCAACCTATTTTGCTATATTTTCTTCATGGGTTCATACAAAATTTTCAAATTGTATTCATGAGATAATGTTGGATTTTCATAGGCCATTTGCAATACAATTTATTCATACGAAAAGTTATTTTCAATATCCATGATATTATCTAATGATTTACTCCACCACATCTTATAAATAACATGGTAACATAGATCGAGTGAGGCTTCATCTGTTTCTAGGGTTTATTCTTTATTTGAAATTTTTTTAAAAGATTTACAATTATATTTACAGAAGGTTATCACTTGAAAAATATATTATTTCATTCTAGGTTGTGTTCATTGTCATTTATAATCTCCCTTCTCATTTTTGGCATGTTTAATTTTCAAATAATTTGGTCAAATGGCCTTTACAATATAGGGTTGAAACATCTAGAGTTTTTTTTGAGATTAGTATCCTATTGAAGAGTCTTTCATTTGATGAAGGGGGAATTTTCTTAGGACCATTGAGAGATAATGTTCTATTTATTGGAGAAACATTGTGAGAATAGTATTATAGTTCAATGATCCTTCATGTGGCCAATGATTATCACATGAGGTACATAACCAATTTTCGTGAAAACAAAATAACCCTGAACACATGAATCATCTTCCTCTTTTATATTTTTTATCTGTTTCACAAGTTTCTTTGGGTGATTTTATGAAATCTGTTTTCTGATATGTTGCATGATTAGAGTATCTCATTGGTCAACCACTACAAGATAAATACTACAATTCATTATTCCTTCACAATAATAGAAGATAATTATATATTGCCTATGAGTGATCATGAAAAGATCATTCTATTTGCATGACCCTTTCTCATGACCTTCCAAGGGTGATTCAATCACTTGTCTTCTTTAGGATTACAGGATCTATGTGACCTAGCCAATTAGTCATTATTTCCCCTTATTTCTCTTTCCTTTTTCTTACAGAAAAAATTATCCCCATTATTTGGTTTTTTTTATTCTACACTATTTTATTCTCACATCAATGTTATGATCATTTTCTGTGATTATATCATAATATTTTTCTGATTGATCTTTTTTAGTCATGAAATATAGTTGAAGGAAATTATTTAAAATTTTATTAATGACCACATTTTATTTACTACTCCTATTTAATTCTTGATATTTCCATGTAATAGTACCATTTTACCATTCTTTGGTACATTAAATTATCGAGAAAATAATATTACTGAATCCTATATTAATTATTTATTAGTTAAGAAATTTTTTTTAATCTAATGCCATTTTTTTAAAAGAAATCCACAATCTTTTTAACCCTTTTACTATTTCTTTATTAAAGAAACATTTAACCACCTTAACTATTTACAAAATTATTTTTAATTGATCTTTTTTTATTTTCAAAACGTTTCCTATATGGAGTTTACTAAAACTGTGAAAGGATTCTTTATTTTAACATTTAATGAATTTATATAAATTAAGGCTCTCATGTCCACCCAATGTTGTAAATATTTCATAAATATTTTAAAATAGTATTTTCAAGGTACATGTCTATCCAATTGTTTTGTAAAATTTATGTTTTAAAATTTAATTTTTAAAATAAAAAAGAAATTTTCCTCACAAATGTTTTGAAGACCTGTTTATGATATATTTTTTTATTCAATGATAATAACCCTTTATTATTCTTCCAAATCATATATGTTGGATTTATATTATACATATTATTTATTTTCATGTTTTATGATCATTTTAACCCACATAAGTATTGAAAATCACATTCATGATTAATTTTGATAGTCAACAACGTTCCTTATAAATATTCACTTACATGTGATCATTGGACATTAAATTTAACCTAATTATCCATATTCATTTTCATGAATATTTTTATTTCTTGAATATTATATCAATCTACATATGGTGAAAAGGATCATTATTTTAATACAGAGCATGATTACAAGGAATCATATCCTGAAAAACTGATCAGTTTAGCAGTCTTGAAAAATTGATTACATACATAAACATTACATTACACATTCAAATATAAAACACAGCACAAATAATCCTTTGAGAACACCATTATTAACTTAGTTTAATCATACATATCAATCCTAATACACTTCGTGGAATCTTGTGAAAAAAACAAATGAAATTACTGAGATGAGATGCTCTGTAAGGTTATATAATATAGCAGAAGGTTTAATCTTTTAAGTAAAGATGTCTAATAAAAAAACCAAATTTAAAACAAAAAATCAAATATAATATAGAAAAATAAATCAAACATTACCATATAGACATGAACATAGATGTTCTACTAGTCAAATAATCTCATGTAATAACTCATTTAATAATGATGGAATTCATAATGTCAGACGTCATAACCCCATAGTCAGGGCCTCATTCCAAGATTACAAATTAAAATATTTTCAAAGCCTTGTTCCGAAACACTAATTGGTCTCATGATACATACCGATGCATCAAGGGGATATAGTGCGCCCTTCCCATCATTTACTAAGTCTAATACATTCCTTATTTCAAAATGTTGAAAAAAAAACATAAATATTCTTAAAACTAGCATAAAAAATATTAGTACTTTAACCATAAACCATGAATGGTAAAAAAAACATCCAATGTCAAACATATCATAAATAATTCCACAGAATATGGAATATTGTATTATAATAAATCAACATAAATCGTGAATAATATATATTAAAGGATATTGACATAGTTGAAAATGATCAGTAAAATTATTTGAGAGAAATATCTCATTTTTGTTAAATCGTTTAAAAGTCAAAAATTTAAAAAAGAAATCATTTAAAATATATTTTTTAATAAATAATTCTCACACAAATTTGAATATTTTGAAAGGAATAAACGTTTTAAAACAAAAATGTACATATAAATAAATACTTTATATCATTTTGACAAAATGGACATTAATTAAAAAGATTTATCAAAATAAATCAATAAAACATTTAAATGATGATCTAGTTAAAGATTCCGTTCAATAAAAATGTAAAAATTTAAAATTGAAATTATTTTTATGAAACATGGACATGGATTATAAATATGTCTCAATAAATACATATACATAAACAATCACAGATAATAATGAGATTGAGGAATTCACCATTACATTTTACATTCCTTTAGTCAAGGATACTTTTAACCTCCTATATAATTACCATTGTTTGTTATTAAATTATACCAGAACCATATTCATATTTATGATATCATACTTGATTCATTTGTTTCTTTATACTAGAAATTTAGTATTAATTTCTATTTTAAAATAATATTTAGGGTTATAATAAAATTCTTTGTCGTATAGTTTTTAACTTGTTATTCTAGACCGTATATAACGACCCATACTTTACATACATTATTAATACTTCAAAATTGAAGTACACTTATTACAACATATAACAAAACCACGAAAGGACCGTATAGGTATAGTGTCTTTAGAACCTGGTAAACATAAACAACTGGTTCATAAAGCGTCTACACTGTCTCCCATTTATTTCATCATATCTATAGTCCCTTTTGGCATATCTTACTTAATAACCTTATTCATGACCTGGGGAAAGAAAACATACAAAAGGGTGAGCTCAAATTCTCAGTAAGGGTAAATAAAAGAAATATCAATCACATCATATTCATAAGAACATAACATTTTAGAAATCATACCCTGCAAATGAGATCATAATTTCATAACATGGGATAAATCATGGTAGTGAAATGTAATCACAATACTCATAAATTAAAACATGAATCTTTGTGTCATACAAAAATAATCAAAGAGAATCGTTTCTTATTAGTCAAGACTCATTTCCAGGACTATCTTAGTGGACAAAGTCAATTTCTGAACTGAGTTCGTTCCTTGTTTCAATCTTGTTTCACTGAACCGGTTTAACCTGCCATTCCAACCATGTCTATCTCGTGAGATATAAAATATTTACCCAATGCATTTTAGGGAGATATAGGTCCCACCCATATCATAATGATACCATTCTTATGTGTGCCACAAAATCAAAAATCATACATCATTGCATAACCCATGTAAAAAAATGGGAATCTTAAACATCATGCCATCATAACATAATCCATATAAGATAAAAGGACATCATAAAAATAATTCCAACATAAAATAATCAAATAAATGTTAAAATAGGGATAGAAACATAACCCTATATTATCTTAGATGGAAAATAATTTTAATAAAACACTTGAACTCCATTCTTGAGGAAAATATCCTTTCTACTTCAAAAACATTGTTCCTTTCATAATATGTCATACAATTTTAAACTAAAAGAATCTGATTAAAAATAAATTTAAAAATATGTAAAGGAATCTTCTTGGAAATAATTTTTTAAAAATCCATTCAGGCCATATAAGTTAAAAAACATATTTCTCGTATTTTTTCTGAAAAAGTCAAAAAAGTACCTCGTACGAAAAATGACAACAGATTCCTTTCATATCTTTTAATAAAAACTCACCGAAGGGTAAAATTGGATTTAAAAATTTGTAGGTGGACGGAAATAATATTACAAATTGAGGAAACATGGATGTGGATGATAAATATTCCCCAGTAAATTTTGAAGTATAAACAATCTCGGATAAAAATGAGATTGTGAGATTTTCCCTTACCCTAGGTCTGATTTGCTTCGTAAGTGTCTGAACCTCCTGTATAATAATTTAAATAATGTAATTGACTTATTACAGAATCATACTCATTGTTATTATATCATATATGGTCATATTCTTAGCTTATTATTAGTAATATTTCATTGCTACTTGTTATTCATGTGTTTATTACTTTTTGTTCTTATTTGTGTTTTGTTGAATAAATTCTTATTCTTCTATTTAGGTTATAGAAAACACATTTCCAAAGTGGTATTAGTGTAATATATATCATATTAATTCATTTAATTAATTTATATAATCATTATGCAATGAAGATCATGTAGAATGAGTCGCATCACATCGTGGAGACGATATTCCGTACGTACGCACGAGGGATGATATCGTTCCCATGATCGTGAAATTGTAATGGAGTGTTTGTATAATATTTAATAATTAATAAAAATTTACAATAATAATTTATAGTTGTTATTTACACCATTATACCCATCCAAGTAAGGTGGTGATGGAAAATATATTACACCACGGCGTTGAGACAGTATTCCGTACGTACGAATGCGTGGTGATTTCGTTTTCCATAGGATAGATATAGGGTGAAATAGGGTTGTTTCATACTTATAATAACATATCAGTATATGAGTGATACTGATGTTATTACTTCATAATGAAACAACTAAATAAGAACAAGTGGAAGAAGAAATAAAGTTGAAAGAATCGGTAACGGACATTACCTCTTCTTTGAAGCACCTCTTTGAGACCTCCTTTTAGTGCACTAAAATTGGTCTTTGAAGAAGACCAGAACCTCTATGATGTTTATAGGGAAGTGGAGAAGAGAATTTGGAAGGTTTTGGAAGATATTGAAGGCTCAACGTGGTGTGAGGAAGAGAGGGAGGAGGTGCCCTTTTATAAGGGAGGAGAGGGGCATCTTCGGAAAAACAAAAAATATTATTTTATTATAAAGCCATATTTGGTTTTAAATAGCTATAAATTGATTTATTTCGAAGCTAAGGTGGGTATGGGTCGAAATCCTTTCATCCAATATAATTTGGACATGTTTAGTTTACTATTTTAACCATATCATTTAGATTTAACTTTAAGTTAGATAATTTTACTTTTACCGTGTCTTTTTGTGTTCTTACACTATAAGGTTAATAAACTTACTATAACAAGACAAAAGAACCCCATGTTGTTTATTATTAATATATATAACCTTATCTATTCCATTTGTCCGAACCATAGATTTTTAGGAATAACATAACAATTAATAATATAATATTTGTTTTAAAAACTATTTTATGCCAATTTTGACACTATTTAGTAATTGATTTTTGTGAAAATCATAACAGAATGATTAATTCAAAAAACGTTAACTAAATAAATACTAACATTCCATATTAACCTATAAAATTAGTGTAATTCATAAAATTTCTCATATTACATTTATTTGGGTATTTATAACATCAATTATGTCAATATTTCATTAATAAGATAATTACTGCATCATCTTTGGGTCATAAATAAATTAACTTATTTAATGTATAAAAATTAAAAATAAAATACCATTATGTAGGAAATATTTTTATATTTCTAATTAATATTTATAGTCGAATTTATCTCATGTATAACCCTATATTAAAAATTATTTACTTATTAAACATGGATTTTAACTATTTTAACTCTTCTTTAAATAAATTCATAATAAATGTCCTAATCTAATCAAAGTGGGCCTAAATGGTCATATTTTATTCCTAAGGTTGTTATTGGTCGAATTACACTTATCCAATAGAATTAGTACATGTTTTAGGGTAATAATAATATCATATTTACCCTTAATTACCCTATTTACTTTTAACCGTGGTAAATAAAAGTAAAAAGTTACTATTCACCAAAAATTATTTTCATCTCATTGAACCACATTTTAATTAATGACATCAACCGTGTCTCTCCAATTTTTTAAATTCCACTCACAGAAGTGGTAAAATTAAGTTTTATGTAAATTTGCAAATTCTCCTAGGAGGTGGGTAAAAGACAGTGAAAAGTTCAATAAAATTTTTATACATCTAAAATTATTATAAAATTACCCCAATGAATTACATTTAACTTATGTAGGTATTATGTATCAATTTTGACCTAAACTAAATTAAAATAAAATAAATAATTATTTAAATAAAAACTCGCTTTTTAAATAGTAACCTAGTGTTTTCACTATTCATCAAAAATTGAAAGTTTCCAGAAAAATACCAAAATTTCACCCTAGGCTAATTTCGATATTCTGAATCCAAAAATGAAGTCCATTTTGTAAAATAAAATTTACAAAAAATCAAAAAGTGGTTATTACTATTCATAACTTCTAGTTTTAATAATATTTTAATAGCATATCTTTGTTTAGTGAAACTCTGTATTGCGTATGACGCAAGCTACCAAGGAAGGTCGCGATTGTGAGTAAAGCATGAAAAGATAGTGTTGTGTGTAGTGAAATATTCCATTGATGATTTATATAAAATAAAAACAAAATATTTATTATAAAAGTCTCAGGTGTTACATTCTACCCCCCCTTAAAATGAATTTCACCCTCGAAATTCGTCACTTGTAACAAACAGATTAGGATACCTCTCCCTAATCATATCCTCAAGCTACCATGTAGCTTTTTTTAATTGGTGGTTCCTCCATGAAAATTTCACCAAGAGAGTGGTCTTGTTCCACAGGACTTTTTCACTATGATCGAGAATCTCTATCGGTTGTTCTTCATAAGAAAGATCTTGTTCCAACGGTACAACTTCTGAGCTGAGTACATGTGAAGGATCAGGTATGTACTTTCTCAGGAGAGATACATGGAACACATCGCGAACTTGATATAGATTCGGTGGAATCCCCAATCGGTATGCTACCTTCCCAACACGATCCATAATTTCGAAAGGACTGATATACCTAGGGCTCAGCTTTCCCTTCTTTCCAAATCTCATTACTCTCTTCCAAGGAGATATTCGTAAGAACACTTTATCTCCCACTTCAAACTCTAAGTCTTATCTTCGGTTATCAGCATAAATTTTTTGTCCACTCTGAGCTACTCTTATGTGTTGTTGAATAGATCGGACCTTTTCTACCATCTCATCAAAAATATCATGTCCTAATACCTTTCTTTCCCCAGCTTCATCCCAGCAGGTTGGAGTCCTACATTTCTTTCCACAGAGAGATTTATAAGGAGCCATCATAATATTGGAGTGAAATCTATTATTATAAGAAAATTCCACCAAAGGTAGGTGTTGATACCAACCACCTTTGAAATCCATAGATCAAGCTCTCAACATATCTTCTAGAGTTTGAATTGTCCTCTTAGACCGACCGTCTATCTGAGCATGATAAGCAGTGCTGAAACTCAACTCTGTATCCAGAGTATGCTCAAGACTCCGCCAGAACTTTGAGGTAAACCTCGGATCCCGATCAAGTATAATAGAAAGTTGTACTCTATATAATCTTACCACTTCCTTTACATATATCCTGGAAAGCTGATCCAGAGAGAAATCCTCTGTAATAGCAATGAAGTGTGAAGACTTTGTAAGATGATCAACTATGACCCAGATAGCATTATTGCCTTTGGATGTTTTAGGAAGTCTTGTGACAAAGTCCATAGTTATGTTTTCCCATTTCCATTTGGGTATGTGTAATGGTTGTAAAATCACATTAGACTTCTGTCTCTCAGATTTAACTTACTGACAAACCAAGCATCAAGAGACATATTCAGCAATATCTATTTTCATTCCATCCCACCAGAAGTACTCTTTCAGGTCCCTATACATCTTCGTGATTCCAGGATGAATAGAGAATGAAGAACTATGAGCCTCATCCAGCAGCTCCTTCTTTAATTCGGGGATGGGAGGAACACAAACCCGTTTACTGAACCTTATTATCCCATCACAATCAAGGTTGAATTCAGGAACATTTATCACCTTTATTTGTAACTCTACATCTTCTTTCTGTGCCTCTTTAATCATCATATGTATAGATGGTTGAACATTCATTTGAGAAAGATAATATTTTATTCCCTTCCATTATAATTCCAAGATTCATCCTTTGTAAATCCATAAATATTGAATCTTTTGTGATCCTCATCATGGATAAACTGACATGGTCTTGTCGACTTAATGCATCTTCCACCTTATTTTGTTTCCCAGGGTGGTAATGAATTGAGCAGTCATAATTCTTAATCAGCCCCAACCATCTTCTTCGGAGCATATTCATCTCCTTTTGTGTGAAAATATACTTTAAAATTTTATGATCTGTATAAATTTCACACCTTTCTCCATAAAGATAATGCCTCCAAAACATTAATGCAAAGATTACTGCAGCTAACTCCAAATCATGAGTTGGGTAATTTTGATCATGGATTTTCAACAGTCGTGAGGCATAAGCTATCACCATATCATTTTTCATAAGAACACACCCCAATCCCTTCTTGGATGCATCACTGTAGATCACAAACCTTTCTCCACTACAAGGTAGTGTGAGTAGAGGTGCACTGGATAACCTTTTTTTCAACTCTTTGAAATTCTCTTCACATTCCTCCGTCCAAACAAACTTATCTCCTTTTCGCATCAATCTAGTGAGATGATTAGATAATCATGAAAAATCATTCACAAAACGTCAATAATATCCAGCCAAACCAAGAAAACTTCGGATCTCAGTTACTGTTGTTGGTCTCGACCATCTTTCGATAACCTCTTTTTTTGCTGGATCCATAGATATCCCCACTTTTGAGATTATGTGACCCAAAAATGAAACTTTTTGAAGCCAAAATTCACACTTGGTAAATTTGGAATAAAGCTTCTCCTTTCTCAGGGTCTTCAATATAATTCTCAAGTGATCTTTATGTTCTTCCTTGCTCTTTGAATATACAAGAATATAGTCTATAAAGACTACCAGAAACTGATCAAGATAGTCTCTAAAGACTCTATTCATCAGATCCATGAAGATAGTATGGGCATTAGTAAGACCAAATGGCATCACTATAAATTCAAAGTGTCCATACCTTGTACGGAAAGTCGTCTTTTGTATATCCTCCCTTTCGACCCTTAATTGATGATACCCAGAATGAAGATCAATCTTGGAAAAGTATTTAGCTCAGCGTAGTTGGTCAAATAAGTCATCAATGCAAGGGAGAGGATATTTTTTCTTGATAGTGATCTTGTTAAGTTCACGATAATCAATGCAGAGTCTCATTGATCCATCTTTCTTCTTAAAAAACAGAATAGGTGCTCCCCAAGGTGACGCACTAGGGCGTATGAACCCCTTATAAAGATTCTATTGGAGTTGGTTCTTCATTTCATGAAACTCAATTGGGGCCATTCTATATGGTGTCTTTGAAATAGGTAAAGCACCTGGTACAAGTTCTTTTGAAAACTCAACATCATTATTTGGTGGAAGACCCGTCAACTCCTCCGGAAAGACATCATCAAACTCTCGTACAATGGGCATATTCTTTATCGTGAGTTTCTCACCAACCATTTGAGATAAATAACATTCATTTATTGGAATCAAGACCCATAAGATAGAAGAAATTTCCACTGGAAGGTTATGTTCATCCTTGCATCGATAGATGATCAATGATTGATCTGGAATATGAAATGTGACTTACCTTCTTTGGAAATTGATATGAGCTCCATATAGAGAAAGCCAATCCATGCCAAGAATCAAATAAAATTACACTATAGAAAGGATCACAAGATTTATAGGAATCACTTTACCACAAACAACAATCAGAGAAGAATTATAAACTTTTGATGTGACTGTTGTGCCATTAGGGGTTGTCACAGCTAACTCAACATCTAATTATTGAGGTAATATGGTGATATCCTTTGAAAATTCTTCTGAAATAAAGGAGTGGGTGGATCCAGAATCAAATAAAACATTTTCTACTTTAGAGTGGATGGTAAGTGTACCTTTCACAACTTCGTTATTATACTCCACATCAGTGATAGAAATTGAATGTGACTTTCCTTTGTCTTTAGCCTTAAGATTTTTTTGACGTCGATCATCATCAACAACCCTTGGATTAAGGCATTTATTGGCATAATTCACCATTTCCTTGAACTTTTAACATTTAAGTGTTGGAGGTCCACTCTGTGTTTCCTTTTCATTGTTCGCATCTCTAGACATATTCTTCCCATCATTGCGGCATTTAAATGCCCGATGACCTTCCTTTCCACATTTGAAAAACTTACTTGTACCTTTAAGAAAACTTGCTCCATGTTTCTTTCCACACTGTGAGCATAAGGGAAAAATCATCTTCTTTTCAGTGTGCTCTTTATATTTTCCTTTGAATTCCATTTTGCTTTTCTTATCAAACCCATATGACTGATGGGTTACTCAAACCTCCATCTCAACTTTGAGAGCACATCGAACGATTTCCTCGTAGTTATTGAAGTCCCTTATGGCTAACGCCCTTTGAAGACTTGGTTTTATGTCACTAAAGAATCGATCGATCGTACTCTGAGGTAGGATAATAATACCAGAAGCGTACCTTTCATGTCTTGTAAAATTTGCTTCATAGGTACCAACAGATTCATCATCCTTTTTCTTTAGTTCAAGAAACTCCTTCTCCATCTTTGTTCGGAGAATATTAGGGAATTACTTATTGAAAAATAAGTTCTTGAACTCGTCTGATTCCATGGACTCAATTTCATCTTTTGGCCTCGTATTCTTGATAATATTCCACCATTGATCAGCATCACCTTCTAAACGATACACTACTAATATGACTTTATCATGTTCAGAACATTGAAGAACCGAAAATATCTTTTCAGTAGTACTGATCCATTGTTCAGAAATTAATGGATCAGTAGACCCGCTGAATGAAGGTGGACGTTGTCTCATGAAGGATTCAACAGAATGTTTCTCCTTCCTTTGCACGTTTGGAAGTCCTGCAAGATTCATAGCTTGAGAAAGTTGTGTGAGCATGGATACAAGATTTTGCATTCCAGCTCCCATAGCATTTGGTTGCTCGGGGGGACAGTCATTGCATTTCCCGTCGCATTACGCATTAACACGGTTCCTTCGGGTTCCAGCCATTGACTAAAACCAAGAAGAATAGTGTGAGAAACACTAATTATAATAGGAAAACCACATAATCAAGAATAAAATTTCACACTTATGGTCTTATCATAGGTTATTCATGGCCATTTCTAAAACACTAATATTGTGTTCTATCCTTAGACTTATCCTTAGGGTTCTTACTAAGGCTTTCACATCCTAGTTTCGAAAAGTTGACTATACCTTTCCTCTAATACCAACTATAACAACCCATAATTTACATACATTGTTAATACTTCAAAATTGAAGTACACTTATTACAACATATAACATAACCATGGAAGGACCATATAGGTATAGTGTCTTTAGAAACTGGGAAACATAAACAACCGGTTCATAAAGCGTCTACATTGTCTCCCATTTATTTCATCATATCTAGAGTATCTTTTGGCATATCTTAATTAATAACCTTCTTCCTGACCTGGGGAAAGGAAACATACAAAAGGGTGAGCTCAAATTCCCAGTAAGGGTAAACAAAAGAAATATCAATCACATCATATTCATAAGAACATAACATTATGGAAATCATACCCTGCAAAAGAGATCATAATTTCATAACATGGGATAAATCATGATTGTGAAATGTAATCACAATAATCATAACTTAAAACATGATGCTTTGTGGCATACACACATAATCATAGAGATTCATTTCTTATTATTCAAGACTCATTTCCAAGACTATCTTAGTGGAGAAAGTCTATTTTTGAACCGAGTTCATTCCTCGTTTCAGTCCTGTTTCACTGAACCGGTTTAACCTGTCGTTCCATCCATGTCTATCTCATGAGATATAAAGTATTTACCCAATGCATTGGAAGGGGATATAGGTCCCACCCCTCTCATAATTATACCATTCTTATGTGTTCCACAAAATCAAAAATCATACATCATTGCATAACCCATGTAATAAAAATTGGAATCTTAAACATCATTCCATCATAACATAATACATATAAGATAAAAAGATATCATATAAATAATTCCAACATAAAATAATCAAATCAATGTAAAAATATGGATAGAAACAGAACCCTATATTATCTTAGATGGAAAATAATTTTGATAAAACACTTGAACTCCATTCTTGAGGAAAATATCCTTTCTACTTCAAAAACATTTTTCCTTTCTTAAAATGTCATAAAATTTTAAACTAAAATAAGTTGATTAAAAATAAACTTCAAAACATGTAAAGGAAGCTTCTTGGAAAAAATGTTTTAAAAATCCATTCATTCCGTATAAGTTAAAAAAATATTCTTCACATACTTTTTCCAGAAAAGTCAAAAAAGTACCTCATATGAAAAATCACAAACGATTCTTTCCATATATTTTACTAAAAACTCACCAAAGGGTAAAATTAGATTTAAAAAATTGTAGGTGGATGGAAATAATATTACAAATTGAGGAAACATGGATGTGGTTGATAAATATTCCCCAGTAAATTCTGAAGTATAAACAATCTCGGATAAAAATGAGATTGTGAGATTTTCCCTTACCTTAGGTCTGATTTACTTCGTAAGTGTACAAACCTATTGTATAATGATTTAAATAATGTCATTGACTTATTCCAGAATCATAATCCTTGTTATGATATCATATATGGTCATATTCTTATCTTATTATTAGTAATATTTCATTGTACTTGTTATTCGGGTGTTTATTACTTTTTGTTCTTATGTGTGTTTTGTCGAATAAATTCTCATTCTTCTATTTATATTATAGATACCTCATTTCAAGAATGGTATTAGTGTAATATATATCATTTTCATTCATTAAATTCATTTATATAATCATTATGCAATGAAGATCATGTAGAACGAGTCACATCACATCGTGGAGATGGTATTCCTTACGTACGCACGAGTGATGATATCGTTCCCATGATCGTGAAATTGTAATGTAGTGTATGTATACTCTTTCAGAATCAATATCACATTACAATAATAATTTATAGTTATTATTTACACCATTATATCCATCCAAGTAAGGTGGTGGTGTAAAATAGATTACACCACGGCGTGGAGACGGTATTCCGTACGTACGCATGTGCGATGATTTCATTATCTGTAGGATTGATATATGGTGAAATAGGGTTGTTTCATAGTTATAATAACATATCAGTATATTAGTGATACTGATTTTATTACTTCATAATGAAACATCTAAAGAAGAAGAATTGGAAGAAGAAATAAAGTTGAACGAGTCGATAACAGACATTACCTTTTCTTTGAAGCACCTCTTTGAGACATCCTTTAAGGTAACTAAAATTGGTCTTTGAAGAAGACCAGGACCTCTAGGATGTTTCTAGGGAAGTGGAGAAGAGAATTTTTCAGGGGTTGTCTGAGCATGAAATCTCAATGTGGTGTGAGGAAGAGAGGGAGGAGGAGCCCTTTTATAAGGGAGGAGAGCGACACCTTTGGAAAAACTAAAAATATTATTTTATTATAAAGCCATATTCCATTTTAAATAGCTTCAAATTGATTTATTTCGAATATAAGGTGGGGATGGGTCCAAATCCTCTCATCAAATAGAATTTTGAAAAGTTTAGTTTACTATTTTAACCTTATCATTTAGAGTTAACTTTAAGATAGATAATTTTAATTTTACCGTGTCTTTTTGTGTTCTTACACTAAAAGGTTAATAAAACTAATATAACAAGCCAAACGAACCCCAAGTTGTTTATTATTAATATATATAACCTTATCTACGTCATTTGTCTGATAATTAGATTTTTATGAATAAAATAACAATTAATAATATAATATTTGTTTTAAAAACTATTTTATTCCAATTTTGAAACTATTTAGTAATTGATTTTTGTAAAAATAAAAAAAGAATTATTAATTCTAAAAAAGTTATTTAACTCAATACTAACTTTCCATATTAACCTATAAAATTATTTTAATTCATAAAAAGTCTCAAATTACATTTATTTGGGTATTTATAACATCAATTATGTCAATATTTCATTAATAAGATAATTACTGCATCATCTTTGTGTCATAAATAAATTAACATATGTAATGTCTAAAAATTAATAATAAAATACCATTATGTAGGAAATATGTTTTTCTTTTAATGAATATTTATAGTTGAATTTATCTCATGTATAACCCTATATTAAAAATTATTTACTTATTAAACATGGATTTTAACTATTTTAACCCTTATTTAAATAAAATAATAATAAATGTCCTAATCTAATCCAAGTGGTCCTAAATGGTCATATTTTATTCCTAAGGTTGTTTTTGGTCGAATTACACATATCCAATAGAATTATAGAATGTGTTAGGGTAATAATAATATCATTTTTACCCTTAATTACCCTATTTACTTTTAATCGTGGTAAATAAAAGTAAAAGGTTACTATTCACCAAAAAATATTTTCAATTCATTGAACCACATTTTACTTACTGACATCAACCGTGTCTCTCGGATTTTTAAAATTCCACTCACAGAAGCGGTAAAATTATGTTTTATGTAAATTTGCAAATTCACCTTGGAGGTGGGTAAAAGACGGTGAAAAGTTCAATAAAATTTTTATACATCTAAAATTATTATAAAATTACCCCAATTAATTACATATAACTTATATAGGTATTATGTATCAATTTTGACCTAAAATAAATTTAAATAAAATAAATAATTTTTTAATTAAAAAGTCGGTTTTTAAATAGTAACCCAGTGTTTTCACTATTCATCAAAAAATGAAAGTTTCCAAAAAAAACCAAAATTTCACCCTAGTCTAATTTCGATATTCCGAATCCAAGAATGAAGTCTATTTTGAAAAATAAAATTTACAAAAATTCAAAAAGTTGTTATTTCTATTCCTAACCGCTAGTTTTAATAATATTTTAATAGCATATCGTTGTTTAGTGAAACTCGGTATTGCGTATGACGCAAGCTACCAAGGAAGGTCGTGATTGCGTGTAAAGCATGCCAAGATAGTGTTGTGTGTAGTGAAAGATTCATTTGATGATTATATAAAATAAAAACAAAATATTTCTTATAAAAGTCTCGGGTGTTACACCGTATCACTTATATCCCGATTTAATTTCCTCTAGAAGATAAAAACTTATTTATGTATAATATATATTTATAATATAAATATTTATAATATATAGATATATGAAATTGGAGACACTTTTTATTGAAATGGAAGGACATACATACGCATAACGTTGTTTTTGTTTTCGTATCATATTGAATGGAAGCAAGTGAATGAGATTTATGTAAACACGCACACACACAAACATGTATATATAACGATATATATCCAGTATCATTATTATTTCATATATTACATAATTTTTAATAATATATATTTTTACAATCATCATTTAATGGTTAACATGGAAATGAATGTCATCACATCATGGAGATGGTATGTCGCAAACACGCACTAGCAACGATATAATTTCATTAATGATAAAATAGTTTGAAATTGGATGATATATTAATTATACAAAAACACTAGCATTTTATATTTTTTATTTACATCAATTATAATCATTATTATACCCATCCAAATAATGACGTGTTGAATATAAAATTACACCATGACGTGGAGATGGTAAGCCGTATGTATGCACGTATGGTGACTTTATCATTCATTGAATTGATAGAAAAAATAATATGATTGGGCCATATTTATAATAAAATCTCAATATGTGGATGGTACTGAAGATATTATTTTGGTATGGAAAAAATAATGAAATAGGATGTGGAAGAAGAAAAGAACTTTAAAATATGTGATTAAATAATTACCTCTTCTTTGAGTTATTTCTTCTGTTTTGAAAAAGGGCTACATAGGTTGGCTTTATGACCAACATACGACCTCTATGTTAAATTGAGGGTTGTTGGGATGATATTTGAGTGGGGTTTTTGTAACATCTAAGGTAAATAAAGAATAAGACATATTTAATATTTATTAATATTTGTGAATTAAATATTAATTTTACTTTAAAACAGTTTCTAAGTTTGATAGCGTACCAGATACACAACAAGGGGTTTCTTTGAAATCTTATGTTGCACACTAATAATATAATATTATTAATTTAAATGGTAGTTAACTCCTAGTCGTTATATTGGTGGGAATGAATGAAACTAACTACAATATAATTATACATGTTTGTTAAATGTATTTACATTTATCCAATATAAAGTTAGAGGCTTAAAATGTGAATAAATCTAATTTTAAGCATAATTTACATTTAAAGGCCAATTTATCGCCTTTTAATGGTGAACCCTTTTTAAATATATTTTTGGTCACTTTAATAAATTCTATATCAGAAAATAAAATCCGTTTTTACAAAGGGGACACCAAATTTTACATTGGGTAATTTTTTGGTATTTTTATGATAAAGTTCATTTTTAAATGAATAGTGAAAATATTGTATTTTAATTCAAAAGTGCATTTTTATCTAATTTGATTATATGGATAGATTATATTTTTAATTGGTTTTACATTGAATTTAAAATATATTTTTACCATTTAATACAATGTTTGTCATTGCAATTAATTTCTCTTTGAAATTGGACAGAAACAGGTTTCAATCTTTTGATAATGATTGTTTCTTAAAAACAAGTTATTTGTTTTGATAACGTGAATTAATTTTAACATTAATTAACGCCACTTATATATTTTGAATTTGGAAAAATAGACATCATTTTTGATTTCATAATATCAAATATAGCTTAGGATGAATTTATGGTATTTCTCTGCAAAACATAAATTTTTTATGAATAGTGAAACCACTTAGTGGTAGTTAAAAAACTGACCTTTTCATTTAAATGAAATTTTACCACTTATGTGAATTTAATTTCAAATATCTGACATACATGGTTTTTATAAAGAAGTAAAATGTCGTTCATTAAGATGAAAATAATTTTTGGTGAATAGAAACCTTTGACTTTTATTTACCGCAGTTAAATGTGAATAGGTTAATTCAAGGAAAAAAGAATATTATAATAATTCAAAATTACCTTAACTCTTGTCCAAAAACTATTGGATAAGTCATTTATGACCATGGTTATCTTTGGGTCAATTTTGAGACCCCATTGAGCCACCGGGGTGTGATAATGACAATTTAGAATAATTAATTTAATGTAAAGAAAAAATTGACATTAACAAAAATCTTTTAGTAATTAATTTTTATATGGTGTTACATAAGTCATATTTTCATCTATAAATATTAATTGGAAAAATAAAAAGATTTCCTACATCATTGTATTTTTTTTATAATTTTTATATAAAGAATAAATTAAATTATTTATGACATAATAATGATGCAGTATTAACCTCATTAACAAATCATTTAAATAAATAAGATTATAATGATTAAAATAATATCCAAAACTTGTCAAATTCTTATTGGATGATTTTATTTCTACCATGAGTCATATTATCTTAATGTTTAATGATTCTTGACCATTATAAACCGAATATAATTATATAATAAAATAATAGTTTCAAACATTCTTAAAGAGCCCCTACTCCCCCTTATAAAAGGAGACCACTGATAACCAATTCCTATCACCTCTCAAGACATTTCTCTCATCCAACATAAGCCTAATTATGATCCCTACATCAATCTCCTCCTCTTAGATGACTTAAACTAGGCATAAGGCACTTCAAGAAGTCCTCTACTTCAAACCAAAGGGAGTTACCCAAATTAAAGGTAACGATTTCTCTTAATTTGTTTTCTTTTATTTTACTTCTCAAACCCCTAAACTCTATTTATTTCTTTAATTTTGTAAAAAAACCCATATCCTAAATATACTATGAATTTTTAATGAAATGTATTTTAACTACACTTACACACAAGTTCATCTAATGGATAAAGAACATAATGTGTCTGTGGATGGTAAACTAACACCTCACAAAATGATGATTGTTCAATTACATTTTACCACATCTCATGGTGGCCATTATGATGGAACTGTATTTAAATATAATATATATTAGGTTTATGATTTCATTATGCTTCTGTTCTTCTCAATTATATCAATGCATTATGGTTTCCATAGCGGGTAAATATGATAATCTCATTTGAGAAAGTGTGGACTACCGCCCCCTTAAAGTGATGTGACTCGTTAATGCCTTATGTGGGATGTATAAAGGATAGTGTTAATGATATTATATATGATATTATACAGGAATTATAATATAACTATGTATCATTATGTTTTATTTCCATTAAAATAAGAAATAGAAATGAAGGTACCGTTCATGCATACATACGACTTACCATCTCCATGAAAGGTGCATTTCATTTGTTACCTCTAAATGTTATGTACTATTATAAATACATTTATATACTAGATATATATGATATATATGATATATAAATCAAGAATATAATTATATATATAATATACTATTGACCACATGGACAACTTTTAAATATAAGGTGTTCATTTTTTACTCAAGTTCCAAATATCGACAAAATGAAAGTTATTAACTTAAATGATTACATAATGTATATAACATGGTAATAAGTGATATAAAAGGAATAATAAACCTGAAAATCGTTCTTCATCAAGTAAAAATTAACTTTATTTTATTATTCCTAATATTAAACAATGATCGAGTCTAGTCGGACACGAGGTAAGGGACTTCATCTCAATCTTCATTCATTGAGGCATATTTTAATTAATACAAAACTTTATTTTATACAGTGTATAAACCCATTTGAATTTTACTTTTATTAAAAAGGAGTATTTTTCAATGATTCTTTTTACTAAACAACATAAAATAATGTTTCTTTTAACGTAATAGGATACAACGACCATTTCTGCCGCCGCGAGTATTATTTGATCTTTGGCTTCATCAAGAAGTCGTAATGTTTTTAAAAGAAAATAAATAACTTATACACTTTTACGTATTTTTGGTATTGATTTTTTTTTGAAAATGGATTTGTTATGTCTATATATTTAAGTGATATATTTTTATTGAAATCTGGAAATGTTTCCTTTCCTTTATATTTGAAGTATGTGAAATGATTTTATATTGGTACTTGGACATTTGATGGGTGGTTCCATGAAAAAAAAATGACAGGTGGTGTCGTGAATACCAGGATGGGTGGTTACATTATAAGCTCCAATGCATTGGGTATGGAAGTCGGTCATATAGCTATTCCATTTAGTGATATGTGTGGAAGTTGACCGTATAGTTATTCCATTTATTTATGTTTATGTCCCAAGTTACCTTTCAATGTTATGTGTTCTTTATATGGGATTTATTGTAATCTTTTGGACACAAAAGGGTATGTAATTATCTTTTATTCAGTGAATAGTATTTACTTATTTCATAAAGGTGAAAATTTTTACTTATGTTAACGTATTCATGGTTTACTTGTTGTTTTGAAAAAATAACAGTTTTCCTTCTTTGTGTATCCCTTACTGAGCTTTTTATGATCATCCGATCTTTTTGAAATGTTTTTCACAGGACATAATGTAGAATAACGTCAAGGATGGGATCAAGGAAAAGTCATGATCTCCTAGACATGGAACTAGACATGAATCATTTATCAAGAGTTCATGTTTTGTAAAAAAATGGAAATTATGTAGAAGTGTCCACTTTGTAATCTTTTGAGATGTAATAGTTATATCCTAATTCTCTAAAACTCTAAACCTATAAAATCCTCAATTTGAATTATTCATTTAATTCAATATTAAGTAAGGTTTAAGGTCAGGTCCTTATAGTTGGTATCAGAGGTCGGTTTAGATAACTTTAGGAGATAGGCCGTTGTTAAATAAATTTCAATAATTTAATTTATGTTAACATTGAATTGATATATTATTTACATATTACCATGATGCTTCACCTAAGATATTTCTGTGTTAAGAATGGTTTTTCATAGAGGAAACTGAGCATCTTCTCTAGGAAGGCATACAGAGGGAAATAACCTTTCAAATCAGTATCCTGAGATAGTCAGAATCAGAAATGAAAAGTTTGTTGTAGTGATGGCTTAATTGACTCAGGTGAAAAATGTTGTTTTTTTTATTGATGAAATTTTTGTTTATTTAAAAATTAAGTAGGAACATGAAAGTCTTTTAAGGGTTTTCTTGGAAACCTTAAATGAAAAGTTACATTATGGGAAATTCAGCATGTGTGAGTTTTGGTTACAAATAATTTCTTTCCTTGGTCACATTGTTTCAAAAAATGGCATAACTGTTGATCCTACTAAAATGAAAGATGTTGAAGAATGGCCAAGACCCAAAAATATAAATGAGATTCGTAGTTTTCTTGTTTTGGCATGTTATTAACTGAGGTTTGTTTAAAATTTTTCATGGTTGTCTAGTCCAATCACTAAGTGAACTTGAAAAGGTGTTAAGTTCATCTAGAAAAAAGAATGTGATGATTGTTTTCAAGATTTGAAAAGAAGATTGGTGAATGCTTCAGTTTTTGCAATACCATCCAGAAATGGGGTGTTTTTTATCCATAATGATGCTTAGTTGAAATTAATTGGATGTGTCCTTATGCATAATGATCAGGTAATTGCTTATTCTTCACATCAATTGAAACCTCATGAGTTAAATTACCCTACACATGATTTGGAATTAGCTTCTGTTTTTATGCTTTAAAAATTTGGAGGCATCAATTGTATAGAGTGAAGTGTGAAATATATATTGATCCCAAAAGTTAGAAGTATATATTCACTCAGAAAGAATTGAAAATGAGGTAAATGAGATGTTTTGAATTAATCAAGTATTATGATTGCACGATTCTTTATCATCTGGGAAAAGAAAATAAAGTGGCTGATGCTTTATGTTGTAAAAGTAATTCTTCATTAGTAATGTTACATTTGGAACGTGATCCTTTGGTTTGTATTTTGATGAACTTTGGCATAGAAGTTGTTGTTACAGGAAATTATTCTGTTTTGTATCAAGTGTCAGTGAGATCATCTCTATCGGACAGAATAAATCAAGAAAAAAATGAAGACAAAGAGTTACAGAAAAAGGTATATTTAGTTTAGAAGGATATGTATCCTGATTTTAACATTGATAATGATTGTGTTTTTAGATTTGGAAAGCGATTATGTGTACCTTGTGATTAAAAGTTGAATAATGAGTTGTTATATGAAGATCAAAGTTCTCCATTTCAGTGCTTCCCGGTTGTACTGAGATGTACAGAGATCTCCATGAGTATTAATGGTGGGATGGAATTAAAAGAGATATTGCTGATTTTACTGTGAAGTGTTTGAATTCTCAGCAGGTTAAAGCAGAGCGGCAGTTACCGAAATGAATGCTTTAGCCTTTACTGGTGCTAGAGTGGAAATGGGAAAATATATCCATGGACTTTCTGGTGGGATTACCAAATACTCTCGAGGTAATAATGCAATCTGGGTTATTGTTGATCGATTGACTTAATCTACTCATTTCCTTCCAATTCGAGATACTTTATCTCTAGATCATCTTGCTCGGTTGTATGTTAAAGAGATAGTCAGGTTGCATGGTGTTCACCTCTATACTGTATATGATAATGATCCCAGGATTACTTCAAACTTTTGGAAAGGCCTTCAGAAGTCATTGGGTACTAAATGAAATTTTAGTACAAATTTTCATCTGCAATCAGATGGGCAGTCAGAACGAACATTTCAGACATTGGAAAATATGTTACATTCTTGTTCGATTGTTTATCAGGGAAGTTGGGACCAACATCTTTATTTGGATTAATTTTCATATAATAACATATTTCATTCCAGTATACAGATGGCTCTATTTGAGGCATTATATGGAAAGCGTTGTCGAACTCCGGCTTTTTGGGATGAATTAGGCGAAAGGAAGCTTATGGGACCATAATTGTTAGAAGAAATGGCAGAGAAAGGTCAGTTGATTCAGAATCACATGAGAACATCTCAGAGCAGATAGAAAAGTTATGTAGATAACTAGAGGATTTATCTTTATTTTGTGGTAGTTGACCATTTCATTCTCAAATTTTCTCCATGGAAAATTGTGATGCATTTTTGTAAGAAGGGAAAGTTGAGTCCGAGATTTATTGCACCCTATGAAAATATAGAGAAAGTTGGATCAATTTAATATTGAGTGGATTTGCCTCTGAATTTATCCCAGGTACACAATTTTTTTCATGTTTCGATGTTGAAAAAGTATACGCCAGATCCATCACATGTTTTGAGACCAGAGGCAGTTCATTTGGAATAGAATGTCTCTTATGAAGAAAAAATAGTCCAAATTCATGACCATATAGAGAAAGTGTTGGGGAAGAAGGTAATTCACCAGGTAAAGGTTTTGTGGAAAAATCATATGGTTGAAGAGGCAACGTGGGAATCTGAAAATGCTATGAGGGATAAATAGCCCCACTTATTTGATAAGTTAATAAAAATGAAAAGAAGAAATTTCCAAAAGTGGGGAAGGATGTAATATCCCAGGTAAATAAAGAATAAGACATATTTCATATTTATTAATATTTTTGAATTAAATATTAATTTTACTTTAAAAGGGTTTTTATGTTTGATAGCATACCCAATACGCAACAACGGGTTTCTTTGAAATCTAACGTTGCACACTAATAATATTATATTATTATTTTAAATTGTTGTAAACTCATAGACGTTGTATTGGTAGTAATGAATTAAACTAACTACAATATGATTATAGATGTTTGTTAAATGTATTTACATTTATCCAATAAAATGTTATAGGCTTAAAATGCGAATGAATCTAATTTTAAGCATAATTTACTTTTAAAGGCTGATTTATCACCTTTTAATAGAAAACCCTTTCTAAATATAGTTTTAGTCACATTAATTCATTTTATATGACCAAATAAAATCCATAATTTGAATGGGGACATCATATTTTACTTTTTTTATTTATTGGTATATTTCTGATAAAGTTCATTTTATAATTAATAGTAAAAAATATAGTATTTTAATTCAAAAGATCATTTTTGTCTAATTTAATTATATGGTTATTTTATCTTTTTAATTATATTTAACGTGAAATTAAAATATATTTTTACCATTTAATTCAATGTAGGTCATTGGAATTAATTTCACATTAAAATTGGATATAAACAAGTATCAATCTTTTGATAGTTATTGTTTCTTAAAAACATGCTATTTGTTTTGATAACGGGAATTAATTTTAAAATTAATTAATGCCACTTATATGTTTTGAATTTGGAAAAATAGACATCACTTTTGAATTCGGAAAATCAAATATTTCTGAACAACTTCAATTTTTGATGAATAGTGAAACCACTTAGTGGTAGTTAAAAAACTGACTTTTTTATTTAAATGAAATTTTACCACTTCTGTGAATTGAATTTCAAAAATCCTACATACATGGTTGTTATAAATAAGTAAAATTTGGTTCATTAAGATGAAAAAAATTTAAGGTGAATAGTAACATTTGACTTTTATTTACCGCGGTTAATGGTAAATATGTCAATTCAAGGTAAAAAGAATATTATAATAATTCAAAATTACCATAACACTTGTTAAAACCGTATTGGTTGAGTCATTAACGACCATGGGTGTCTTTGGGTGGATTTTGGGATCCCATTGAGCCACATTGTTGTAATAATGACAATTTATATTAATTAATTTAATGTAAAGACAAAATTGACATTAACAAAAATCATTTAGTAATTAATTTTTATATGGTGTTATATAAGTCATATTTTCATATATGAATATTAATTGGAAAGATAAAAATATTTTCTACATCATTGTATTTTTTTTATAATTTTTTACAAAAAATAAATTAAATTATTTATAACATAACAACAATGCAATATTTACCTCATTAATAAATAATTTAAATAAATAAGATTATAATGATTAAAATAATATACAAAACTTGTCAAATTTTGATTGGATGATTTTATTTCGACCATGATTCATCGTATATTCATATTTAATGATTTTTGAGCCATTAAAAACCGAATATAATTATATAATAAAATAACAGTTTCACACATACCTAAAGAGACCCTCCCCCCCCCTTATAAAAGGAGACCACTTCTAACAAATTCATCACACCTCTCAAGCTATTTGGCTCGTACAAACTCTACCCAATTAATCTCCCTGCATCCTTCTCTGCCTCCTAAAATCCTTACTGTAGGCAGAAGGAACTTTAAGAAGTCATTTGGTTCAATCCAAAGGGAGTTACCCAAATTAAATGTAATGATTTCTCTTAATTTGTTTTCTTTTATTTTACTTCTCCAACCCCTAAACTCTTTTTATTTACTTTAAAATGTAACAACACCAGTATCCTAAATATACTAGGATTTTTTAATAAGAAGTATTAGAACTACACTTACACACAACTCTATCTAATGGATGAAGAACATAATGTTTCTATGGATGGCAAACTAACGCCTCACGAAACGATAATTATTCAATTACATCTTACCACCTCTCAAAGTTTCCATTATGATGGAACTATATTTATATATGATATATATTATGTTTATGATTTCACTATTCTTCTAAACATCCCAATTATATCAAGCCTTTATGGTTTCCATAGTGGGTAAATATGATAATCTCATTTGAGGAAGTGCGGACTACCGCCCCCTTAAAGTGATGTGACTCATTAATGCCTTATGTGGGATGCATGAAGGATAGTTTTAATGATATTATATATGATATTATACTGGAATTATAATATACCTATTCATAATTATGTTTTATTTCCATTAAAATAAGAAATATAAATAAAAGTAGTGTTCATGCATACGTACGGCTTACCGTCTCCATTAACACTGCATTTCATTTATTACATCTAAATTTTATGTACTATTATAAATACATATATATACTGGATATATATGATATATATGATATCTAAATCAAGAATATCATTCTGTGTATAATGGACTATTGACCACATGGATGACTTGTAAATATAAGGTGTTCATTTTTGACTCATGGGCCAAATATCGACAAAATGAAAGTTATTAACTTAAATGATTACATAATGTTTATAGAATGGTAATAAGTGATATAAAAGGAATAATAAACTTCAAAAATGTTCTTAAAAAAGTAGAAATTAACATTAGTTTATTATTCAGGATATTAAAGAATGATCGAGTCAAGTTGGACACGAGGTAAGGGACTTTGTCTCAATCTTATTTCATTGAGGCATATTTTCACTTATACACAACATTCTATTATACGGTTTATAAACCCCTTTGACATTTACTTTTATTCCAAAGGAATATTTTTATACTAAGTGTTTTACAAAATGATATAAATGAATGTTTCTTTTAACATAAGCAGTGACAGTGACCTTTTCTACCGCCACGAGTATAATCTGATCTTTGGCTTCCTCAACAAGACGTAATGTTTTTAAAAGAAAATGAATACCTTATACTATTTTATGTATTTTTGTTTTTGAAAATGGTTTTGAAAATGGATTTTTTATTTCAATATATTTATGTTATATATTGTGATTGAAATGTGGAAATTTGTCCATTACATTATATTTGTTGTATGTGATATGATTTTATATTGGTACTTGGACATTTGACGGGTGGTTACGTGATAAACCAAATGACGGGTGGTTCCATGAATACCAGGATGTGTGGTTATGTTACAATCTCCAATGCATTGGGTATGGAAGTCAGCTGTATGGTATTCCATTTATTGATATGTGTTGAAGTTGACCTTATGGTTATTCCATTTAAGTATGTTTATGTCCCAAGTTAGCTTTATATGTTATGTGTTCTTTATATGGGTTTTATGGTAATATTTTGGTTACAAAAGTTTATATGATGATATTTTATTCATTGATGAGTATTTAATACTTCATAATGGTGAAATTTATAACTTATGTTAATGTATTCATGGTTTACTTGTTATTTTGAAAAACTAATAGTTTTCTTTCTCTGTGTATCCCTTACTGAGATTTTTATGCTCATCCCAATTTTTTGAAATGTTTTTCACAAGACATAATGTGGAATAGGGTCAAGGATGGGATCAATGAAAAGTCATGTTTTCTTAAACATGGAACTAGACATGACTCTTTTTTCAAGAGTTCATGTTTTGTAAAAAAATGGAAACTGTGTATAATTGTCTACTTTGTAATCTTTTGAGATGTAATAGTTATGTCCTAATTCTCTAAAACTCTAAACCTAAATAGGTCCTAAATGTGAATTATTCATTTAATTCAATATTAAGTAATGTTTAAGGTCGGGTCCTTAGAGTTTTTTCGAGACAAATGCAATTGGAGGTCTGAAATTAAGATAAGGGGAACTACCCTTTTATAAGAAAGGGGAGGGGCATATAATGAATAGATTGAAACATTAATTTATGATAAAATAATTTTATTGTTCTAAAAAAACCAAATGGATTTAGTTCTTGGATAAGGTGGTAATTGGTCGAAATACTCTCAACCATTAGGTTTTAGACATTTTTAGGTCAACATATTAACCTTATCTTTTTTATTTAACCCTTAATAAATAGTTTTACTTTTACCATGTCTTCTTGTATTATTATAATACATGGTTAATAAACCTACTGTAAAATTCCATGAGAAACTCAAGTGGTTAATTAGTGACATATATATCATTATTTATGTTCTTTCGATAAATCATATATTTTTATAAATATTATATCATTTAATAATATAGTATTTGTTTTAAAAACACATTTATGTCAATTTTGACACTATTTAGTATTTGTTTTTTGTGAAATTCATAATAAGTTTACTCCTTCAAACCATATACATTAAATCAACCCTAACATGTCATATTCACCTAAAAATTTCTTGGATGGCATAAAAAGTCTAAATTTTCAATATTTTCATATTTATAATATTAATTATTTTAATCATTCATTAATAAGGTAATTATTACATCGTCATTGTGTAAAAAATAATTTTTTTATATAATATCTAAAAATTATAAAAAAATTAAAAAGAAATAGGATATTTTTTTATTTCTATTAAATATTTATAGTCAAATTTATCTTTTGTTTATCCATTTATTAAAAATGGTTAAGTTATTAAACATGGAATTTAACACTTTCAACTCTTTTTTTAAATAAATTATTTTAAATGACATAATAAAACCTAAATGGATCAAAATGATCATATTCCTGTAATATGGTTTATTTCTTTCTAAAAACACTTATCTAAGATAATTAGGACATGTGTTGGGGTAATTCTAATATTTTTTTTACATATAATTACCTTATCTACTTTTAACTATGGTAAATAAAATTCAAAAGTTACTATCCACCAAAAAATATTTTCATACTATTAAAAAAATTACTTATTAATTTTAACTATGCCTCACAGATATTTGAAATTCAATTCACAGAAGTGGTAAAATTATGTTTTATGCAAATTTTCAAATTTTACTAGAAGGTGGGTAAAAGATGCTAAAAAATTTCAATATAATTTTATATGTCTAATATTATTATAAAATGACTCCAATGAATTAAATTAGACTAATATATGTATTATTTATCTATTTTTTACATTAAGATAAATTTTTAATTAAAAATAATTATTTAAATGAAAAACTCAGTTTTTTTCCGCAACGCTGTGTTTTCGCTATTCATCAAATATTGAATGTTTTCATGAAAATACCAAAAATTAATCCAAAGTAAATTTTTATATCACTCTTCTAAAAAATAATGTAATTTCACTAAATTTAAAATATAAAAGTCGTAGAAATTGTATTAAAAAATACCATTAAATGGTGGAAAATTGTATTTTTTTAAAAAATAATTCTTTTATCTAAAAAATTGAATTTGTCTTTAAATTATTACATAGAATCACAAATGATGAATGTTAAAATTTTATAGGATATATATATAATTTAACCTTTGTTTAATATTATTCATAACTCCTTTTTAAATGGTTATTTTGATAGGTCGTGATGCACTTGAACTCGGTGTTGCATGTAGAGAAGCTATTGAATTAGTTTAAAGAGATAACATACTATGAAACCATGGGGTGTTACATTATCCCCTACTTTAATAAATTGTTTCGATGCATTTGAAATTGTTCTTTGAAAAAAAAAGCTAAAAATATAAAATTCCTTTCTTGAAGACCCACCTAAGAAATAGGGTTAATAAAATTTAGTCTTAACAAGAGGTAAAGGGAAATGAAAAAGTCACCAAAAAATTAGGATTTAGAATAGCAGGACATTGGTGGAAATTGGAGACACATAAATGGAGAAAAATTTAAATATTTATAGTTAGAGATTAAGGCCATCAATAACAAATAGGTGAACAATAAATGTAAAATTAAGGGCCTCAAATCCATCAATATATGATGATTTAAAGTATCATTGGTTAAAAAAGAGATGGTATTAGGATAAAAAAAATTAGATACATTATTGTATTTGAATACGAGGGATTAATTTACTATCAATATAAGATTTCAAGAAAATATACATTATTTCATTACTTTTCGTAATCATATTATCATCATTTTTTTGTGCTTCGATTTATTTTCACTACATCCCTTACACTAGAAAAAATGATTTTTTACGCCTGAAGCACATTTGATAAATCATAAGGTCCACAAGTATTCCCTTAATCCACTAAATTTTTACTAAAAACCAAAAGGTTAGGTAAAATTATTCAATAAATAATACATTAACATCGAAAAAAATATCATATGTTCAACTTATTCAATTCTAACCATTACACCTATCCAAATTACGTGTGTCTAAACTCAAAGTCCAAAAATTTGTAAGGAAGGTAAACATAACATAATGAAGATCTCTTTTATCACATAACAACATGTGAATAGCTTCATCATGTATTATATTAAAACATGGTAACAACCTGAATTACCATAAAATAGTATTTGAATAGGTATGTGCCTCCCAATTCTATTTGTAAAACAAAGAATACAGGATATACTCATTAAATATTAAAATGTCTTAATCTCCAACAATTGTGGAATTAAAAAACCAATAATTAGCTCAGAGGAAGTCAATAATATTCATCATACTTTATCCAAGTCAATTATATCTAATTCAAAAATCACTACCTTAGTATCAAAACCATATTATATTGTATCTTTCTCTCAACCATTTATTTTCAAAAAAGTTTAACTTGATATTGAGACACTTTTCTTGGTACCACATAATATCAAATACTTAATGAAATAGTACGACAGTACAATCCATATATACCCTATAATTCCTATAACTTTTAGACCATTAATACAATGCTCAAATAAACCAATTATTTAATAACAACTTCAAAACACTAATCATTCCACTTCATCTAGGGTAGTATAATAAATTTATTATTATAGAAATATCACCAACTGGGGTATACTTTGATGATTGGGAAATTTATTCACATAGTGTCTCAACTCTTGTAGATGAAGAATTTTATATTTGAAACCTTTTTATTACCCAAGTAATCATGTTCTTGGTGTCCTTTTTCTCCACATTTAGAAGAAACTCCCATTACATTAAATAATTTACAAACATGATTCTTTCCATAGTTATCACATGTGTGAAAATACATCTTTCCTTTCTTCCCTTTATCCGTGATTCTCTCTTCCATCGAATTATTCATTGTCTTCCCTTTAAATCCATTGGACTCAAAAAAAATTTTGTTATCTTATTAATAGATGACACTATTTCCTCATATGATCAGTAAACATGGGAGGCTATTTCCCTTCGAAATGTTTACTTAATACCATGAAAGATATGATCCTTCTTACTCATTGGATCATGAGTATTGTTGGATTTCATATTAATTCTACTATGAGCCATTTCTAAATGAAGACATACACTAGGTAATATCATATCAGAATTTATAATGAAAAAACATGAAACATTATCAACACTTATTGTATATTTTCACAAATCTATTCTCCTAATATAAAAATGGTTTCATTGATGAAATATTTACTATTAAATCATATATAATGTAATGTAAATAAAATGTGAATTATCCAAAGCATATCCCCTAGGAGTGTCAAAACAGGTTCGCAGTAAGGCTCGTTGTCGTGTACCAGGATACCTCGGGTGAAACCCAAAACTCCCTGTCCTAGTTTTGACACCTAGGTACATCTGTTCCAGAACCACATCCACTTTTAGTATCCACACTTAGATTTATTTCTTGGGAAACCCACATAATATCTACATTACCAATTTTTTTTGGAGTTTTGGTATAAAAATCATCAATATCTATCTTAAGGTAATGGTTCGTAATCAGAGTTTATCTAATTTTATCTCCAAGGTTTTTTTAAACATCCTCTAATACCAACTGCAATTCCACAACCCCAAAATCTCAAAGTTTTTTCATTATTTTAATACATTGGAATTATTACAAGGAATCATATCTCGAAGGACCCATCAGTTTAGCAGCCATGGAAAATTGATTACATACATAAAATATTCATTAAAAATTGAAACATAAAAACAAAACATCAATAATACTTTGATAATGCCTTTATTCCCATTTCATAACCCTTCATATCAATCATAATACACTTCTTGGAATTCTGGGAAAACCAAACATAAGAAAGGGGTGAGATCATATGCTCAGTAAGGGTAAATAATTTAGTAGAAGCTATTAACTATTATGGAATGATGGGTAACAAAAATAGAATCCTTTTAAACATAAACATGAGCATGATATTGAAAAAATAAATCATACATTAAGAAATAAACATAAACCTGGGTTTTCTACTAGTCAAATAATCACATTTAATATCTAATTTCAAAACTATGGAATGCATAATGCAAGAAATCATAACCACATAGTCAAGGCCTATTACCAATAATAAAAATAGTAATTTTATCGAGGCCTTGTGACATGACACTAATTTCTCTCATGCGACCTACCTATGCATCTAGGGGCAATAACAGGCCACGCCTATCTCTTAAAATGTCTAATTAATTCTTCATATGAAAATGATGAAACATAACATAAACATTCATATTAAAATTAGAAAATAAATGTCAATACATTAATAATAAATCCTAAAAGGTATAAAAATAGCAGATACAAAACCAAAAAGATAATAAATATTTCACAACAATATGAGAGATTTTATTATAATAAATCAACCTCAATCAAGAATAATATCATCTAAAGGATGATGACATAGTTGAAAATGTTCAGTAAAACTATTTGAGAGAAATATATCTTTTTTGTGAAATAATTTAAAAGTGACACATTTATAAAAAAAAGTCATTTAAAATAGATTTATAAATAAATTTTCCCATACAACATTTATACTTTTTAATGAAATTAACATTTTAATAAAAACCTGACCATATAAATAAATCCTTAAAATAATTTTAAAAACATGGACATTAATTAAAAATATTTAGGAAAATAAATCATTATAAAAATTAAAATGATAATCTAGGTAATGATTCCATTACATAAAATCTTAAAATATTTCTTTTTGAAAATATTTTTATGAAACATGGACCTAGATGATAAATATGCCCCAATAAATATTTACCCATAAACAATCTCTGATAATAATGACATTGAGGAATTAACCCTTACCTTGTACATTATTTTTGTTGAGGGTATTTTTAACATCATGTATAATGAAAAAATAATGTTATTAAATTATACATGAACCATATTAATATTTATGATATCATATATGATTCATTTATGGCTTTATACTACCCATTCAGAAATAAATTAAATGTTAAAATAACATTTTTCATAATAATCAGTTTCCTTATCATACGTGTTTTAACTTATTATTATTGATCGTAAAGCATAAATCTTGATTTAATTTCTTCGAGAATATAAAAAATTATTTATGTAACATATATATTCAAAATATAAATGTGTATAATAGATAAATATATGAAATGAATGAAATTGTTTATGGATACAGTAGTCCATACATACGCATAAATGTTATTTGAGTTTTCATATCGTATTGAATAGAAATATGTGAATGAGATATCAGTGTATATATATATTCAGTAGAATTATTATATCATATATTAAATACATATTAATAATATATATTTTTATAATTATCGTTCAATGATGAACGTCAAAATAAATCTCATCACTTCTTGGAGACGATAAGTCTCACCTACACACAAGCAATGATATCTTTTACGGAATGATAAAATGGTATGAAATTGGATTGTATATTAATTATATAGTAACATTAACATGTTATATTTATTATTTACAAAAATAATACTTATTAGTATACCCATTAAAATAATGAATTGTTGAATAACAAATTATACCATGAAGTGGGGGTGGTAAGTTGTACGTATGAACGTTGTGTGACTTTGTCATTCATATGAGAGATATAATAATGAATATAGTTGTACCATATTTATAATAACATTTTCTTATGTATAAGTAAATGGAGTAATTATTTTGGTATGTAAACATCAATGAAATAGGAAGTGGAAGAAGAAAATTACTTCGAAAGAGGTTCTGAAATAATTACCTCTTCTTTGGGTTCTTAATTTTTATTTGAACAAAAGGTCAAAATATGATGGCTTTCTGATCAAATTATGTACTCTAAATTGAAGTGAGGGTAGTTGGGAGGATATTCGACTAGGATTTATGGCTATAAGAATTGATTTGGAGGTGTGAATTTAAAAGAAGTGGATGTAACCTTTTATTAGAGAGGTGAGGAGCACTTTAGGAAAAGAATGACATTTATGTTATTATAAAATAAACATCTATTTCTAATAGCTCCAAATTTATTTTTTTCAAGTATAATGTGGTGATGGGATGAAATATTATCAAGAAATAGGTTTTAGAAATGTTTAGGTCACCATATTAACCATATCGTTTTTATTTAACCCTTAGTTAAATTGTTTAACTTCCCCGATATCTTCTTGTATTATTATAATACATGGTTAATAAACATACTATTAAATGACAAGAGAACCTCATTTGGTTCATTAATGACATATATATCATTATATAAGTCATTTTTATGAATAATATATTTTTAGGAATATTATATCATTTAATAATATAGTATTTTTTTTTAAAAACTCATTGATGTAAATTTTGACACTATTTAGTATTTGGTTTTTGATATAGTCATTAAAAGTCAATTACATTGAATAAAATACATTTAATCAACCATAACGTGTCATATTCACCTAGAAATTTATTTTATGGCATCAAACGTCCCAATATAACTTTATTTTTACATTTATAATATCAATTATTTTAATCATTCTTTAATAAGGTAATTATTACATCATCATTGTGTCCTAAATAAATTTAATTTTTGAATGTCTAAAATTTATAAATAAAATACCATGATGTAAGATATTTTTGTATCTTTATAATTAATATTTATAGCTTAATTTATCTTATGTGTAACGAAATAATAAAAATGGTTGTGTTATTAAACATTGAATTTAACACTTTTAACACTTCATTAAAAAAATTATAATAAATGTCCTAATCTAACCCAAATAGATCAAAAGGATCATATTTTTTTCCTAAGGATGAATTTTTTAAAACACTTATCCTATAAAATAAGTACATGTGTTGGGGTAATTTTAATATTATTCTTACCGGTAATTACCTTATTTACTTTTAATCGTAGTAAATAAAATATAGAAGTTACTATTCTCCAAAAATTATTTTAATCACATTGAACCACATTTTACAAACTGATTTCAACCATGTCTCTCAAATTCTTTAAATGTAATCTCCCAAAATCATAAAAAAAATTATGCAAATTTTAAATTGTACCTAGAAGTTGTGTAAAACATGTTAAAAAAGTTCAATAAAATTTAATATGTCTAGTATTATTTTAAAATTTCTCAAATCAATTAATTTAGACTAATATATGTATTATGTATTTAGTTTGACATAGGATAATTATTTTATTAAAAATATTAATTTAAATGAAAATGTCTATTTTTTCTATAACGTAGTGTTTTTACTATTCATCAAAAATTGAATGCATTCAAAAAAATACCAAAAATTCAACCAAACTAAATTTTTATGTCCCTATTATAGAATATAATTTAATTTCATTAAATGGAATATATTAAAGTGTCCAATATAGAGTTGAATAAAAGGATAACCATTAAATGGCGTAAAAACTACCTTTTTTAAAAATACTTCTTTTATCTAAAAAATTGAATATTTCCTTATATTATTTCTTGGAATAATAAAAGATGAATTTAAAAATTATATAGGATATATATAAAATTAAGAATGTGAATAAAACTATTCATAACTGCTTTTTAAATGGCTAATTTGATAGGTCATGATACCCTTGATCATAGTTTTGTGTGTTGCGCCATACATTGAATTACTTTAAAGAGATAAAGTACTATGAAATCACAAGGTGTTACATTCTCCCCAACATGAATAAATTGTGTCCCCGCAATTTGAAAATGTTCTGAGAAAATAAAAAGTTAAAAAAGAGAAAGTTCCTTTGTCGAAAGCCCACATAAGAAATAGGGTTAATAAAATTTAGTCGTAATAAGAATCAAAGGGAAATGAAAAAATCACCACCAAATTAGGATTTTTTATAGAATAACATTATTAGAAATCAAGGACACGTAATTAGAGAAAAATAAAAATATTTTTAGGGAGTGATTGATGTCATCAATCACAAACATGTAATCAATAACTGTAAAATTGAAGGCCTCAAAGCCATTAATCTATGGTGATTTAAACTATCATTGGTTCAACAACACATATGATATAAGGATAATGCATTTTTTAAAATAAATTATTTTTTAATATGAGGGATTAATTAACTATAAAGATATTGAATTAAGAAAATATACTTTATTTCATTACATATCATGATAATATTCTCACCATTTGGGTGTGCTTCAATCAATTTTAACTTCATCCATTACACTAGTTCAATTTTTTTTTGCCAGAAGCACTTTTGATAAATCATAAGGTCCAAATGTATTCCCTTGAACCTATAAATTTTTCCTAAAAAACAAAAGGTAAGGTCAAAGTATTCAATAAATAATACTTTAACATCAAAAAAAATATCATGTGTTCAACTTACTAAATTCCAACCATTAGACTTATCCAAAATACTTGTGTCTAAACCCACAGTCCAAAAATTTATATGGATGGTCAACATAACATAATGAAGACCTATTTTATCACATAACAACATGTGAATAGCTTCATTGTGTATTCTATTAAAACTTGATAACAACATGACTTGCCATAACACCTTATTTGAATAGGTATGTACTTACTCCTTTTGTAAAAGAGAGAATACTAGATATACACTTTCAATCAAAAAATTTCATAATCGCAAAAAAATATGGAATAAACAAACTATTATTTAGTTTCAAGGTAGTCAATAATATCAAATATACTTTATCCAACTCAATTATATCTTATTAAAAAATCACTACCTCGGTATCAGGACCATATTAAGGTTTATCTTTCCCTCTACCATATAATTTCGAAAAAGTGTAACCAGCAATGGAATCACTTTTCATGGAACCACACAATCTCAAATTTTTAATTAAATAGTACTGAAGTACAATCTATATATACTCTATAATTATTATAACATGTATATCATCAATACAACACTCAAATGACACAATTATTTAATAATAATTTAAGAACACTAATCATTACTTATCATCTATGGTAGTATCATAACTTAATTATTATTTAATAGCATCATTTGGGGTATACTGTGATAATTGGGTCATTGATATGTGTTGTTTCCCAACTCCTTGTATATGAAGTATTGTACATTCGAAAACATTATCATACCATTTAAATCACTAAATGGGTGTCCTATTTCTCCACACATATAAGAAACTCAACATCCATTAAATCATTAACCGAGATGATTCTTTCACAGTTATCTCATGTGGGGTAATCCTTGTTTCCCTCCTTCCCTTTATCCACCATTCTCTCTACCATTATCTTCTTCTCTGGCTCCCATTCAAAGCCATAAGACTTATATATTTTATTACATGTCTTATTAACAAATGATATTATTTCCTCATATGATAAGTATACATGGGAGGATATTTCCCTTCGAAATGTTGGATTAGGGCCGTGAATGATATGATCATTCTTACTCTTTATATCATTATAATTAATGGAGTTCTCATTCCTTTTACTATTATCCATTTCTAAATGACGACAAACATTAGGATAGATCATATAATAATGTATCATGCAAAAACTAGAAAAATTATCAGCATTAATTGAACATTTTTACACATCTAGTCTCATAATTATAAAAGTTGTTTCATTGTTAACATATTTACCCATAAATCCATCAAAATAGTTTGTAAAGAAATTTTAAATTATTCTATATATATCCCCTGAGAGTGTCATACCTTATGCGCATTAAGGCTCATTGTCATGTACTAGGATACCCCGGGTGAAGCCCGAAACTCCTTGTTATAATTTTCACTCCATGAACATATGTTCTAGAACCACATCCACTTGTAGTGTCCAGAAAGAGATGCATTTCATGGAAAACACACATAATAATTATATTAACAAAAAAAATTATTCTTTTCTATAATAATCTTAAATGTTTTTCATAGGGTAATGTTTCTTAATCAGAGTTTATTTAAATCTATTTCTAAGGTTGTTTCTAAAATTCCACTGATACCAAGAGCAACTCCCCAACCCAAACTCCCGTAGCTGGTGAATTATTTTAATACATTAGATTGATTACGAAGAATCAAGTCCAGAAGTACGGGTATGTTTAGCTGCCTTGGAAAATAGATTACATACACAAAAGTTACATTACACATTCAAACATAAAAACACAACATAAAAAATACTTTGAGAACTCCATTATTTCCATAGCTTAACCCATCATATAACTCATAATACACTTCTTGGAATCCTTGGAAAAAGACATAGGAAAGTGGTGATCTCAAATGCTCCATAAAGGTAAATAATTTTTGTAGAGGCTCTAAACATTTATGTAAATACGGGTAATAAAAAATTGGCCTTTTAAAAATAAACCCATACATAATATTGAAAAAATAAATCAAAAATTACAATATAAACATGCACATGGATATTCTACTAGTCCAATAATCACACGTAATAACAAATTTCATAATGAAGTAATGCATAATGCTAGACATCATAACCACATAGTCAAGGCCTCGTGCCATGACTAAAAATAAACATTTTGTCAAGGCCTTGTACCAAGAAAATAATTTATCTCTTGATACCTACCATTACATTGAGGGATATAGAGGGCCTCATGCATCTATAACTATGTCCAATACATTCCTCATTTAAAAAATTTGAAAAATAACATAAACATTCGTATTAAAACTAGCATAAAAATGTAAATACTTTAACAATAAACCCCGAATGGTATAAAAATAGCACATCCACATTCAAACATATCCTAAATCATTAAATAAAATATGAATGGTTGTATTATAATAAATCAGCCTCAATCAAGAATAATATCAAGTAAAGGATGTTGAGATAGTTGAAAATGATCTATAAAACTCTTTGAGAGAAATGTCCATTTATTGTGAAAACATTTAAAAGTCACACATTTATAAACGAAGTCATTTAAAATATATTTTTGAATCAACATGGATCATACCAAATTGAAACATTTCAATGGAATTATCATTCCAAAACAAACATGTCTATATAAATAAATCCTTAAAATCATTTTGAAAATGTGGACATTTATTAAAACGTTTTAGAAAAATAAATCATTAAAACTTTTAAAATGATGATGTAATTAAATATTCCATTCCATAACACCATAAAATATTCCTTTTGAATATATTTTTAGAAAACAGGGACATTTATGATAAATATGTCTCAATAAATACTTACAAATAACAAATCTCGTATAATAATTAGATTGAGGAATTAACCATTTCCTTATACATTCCATTAGTCGATAGTACGTTTAACCTCATGTATAATGACTATAGTATGTTATTAAATTATTCTAGTACCATATTAATATTTATGATATCATAATTTATTGTTTTATTTCATTATACTATCCTTTTAGTAATAATTTATATATCAAAATTACATTTTTGTTAACAATCACTTTCTTTATCGTACGTGTTGTAACTTGTAATTATTGACCATATAACTTATAACCTGAATTAATTACTTCCAGAATATAAAACATTATTTATGTATCATATATATTTATAATATAAATATGTATAATAGATATATATATGAAATGTAAGACACAATTTATGGAGATTGTTGGTCGTACGTACTTATAAATGTTGTTTCCATTTTCATATCTTATTGAGTGGAAGTAATTGAATGATATATATATAAATACATATATATATATATGTACACATATATCCAGTATAATTATTATGTCATATATTACATATATATTAATAATATATTTCTACAATTAGTGTTGAATGGTGAAAGTGGAAATTAATCTCATCGCATCGTGGAGATGGTAAGTCGTACAAACACATGAGAAACGATTTCATTTTATTAATGATAAAATGGAGTGTAATTGGATGTTATATTGATTAAACCGAAGGATTAATATGTATTATTTATTATTTACATCAAATATACTCATTATTATACCCATCCTTATAATGAAGTTTTGAATAACAAACTACACCATGACGTGGAGAGGGTAATCTGTACATATGCACGTATGGTGACATTTTCAATCATAGGATGGAGAGAATAAAGAATATGGTTGTAAATTAATTATAATTACATATTAGTATGTATAAGGTTCTAGAGTTATTATTTTAGTAAGTAAAAAATATGTTATTAGGAAGTGGAAGTAGAAAAGATCTTTGAAATATGAGATAAATAATTACCTCTCTTTCGGGTACTTACATTTGATTTAAACAAAATGGATCCATATGATTATTTCATTATAAAATTAAGGAATATAGGATTATTTTAGCTTTTATGGTGGAGATTCGGGTAGGTTTAGGATATGAAAAATGGCTTTTAAGGTGTGAATTTAAGAGAAGATTATGTACCCTTTTATAAGAGTGGTGAGGGGCACTTTAGGAAAAGAATGAAATATTATTTTATTCAAAACAAATTCGCTTTCTAATTGCTAAAAATGAATTTATTTCAAGGATAATGTGGGTATGGTTCTAAATAAACTCATCCAATAACTTTTATATAGGTTTAAGTCACCATATAAATCTTATCTTTTAGATGTAACCCTTAGTTAAATAGTTTAACTTTTACCATGTCCTCTGGAATTATTATAATACAAGGTTAATAAACATATTATAAAATTCTAAGATAACCTAAAGTTGTTAAATAATGGCATATATACCATTATAGAATTATTTTGGCCAAATCAAAGATATTTTAGAATATTAAATCATTTAATAAAATAATATTTTCTAGAAAACTCGTGGATGTAAATTTTGACATAATTTAGTATTTGGATTTTGTAAATATAATAACAAGTTGATTGCTTCGATCAAAATAAATCAAATAAACCCTATAAGGTCATAAGAAGATATAAATTTCATGTAAGGAATCAAAATACTCAATTTAAATTTATTATGATATTTATAATATCAATTATTTTAATCATTCATTAATAAGGTAATTACTGCATCATCTGTGTGTCATAAATGAATTTATTTATTTAATGCCTAAAAATTATAAATAAACTTCCATGATATATAAAATCATTTGATATTTATAATTAATATTTATGGACATATTTATCTTATGTTTACCCCTATATTAAAAATATTTTAGTTATTAAACATTTAATTTAAGACTTTTAACTCATCTTTAAAAAAATATAATAAATTTCCTAATATGTCCGAAATGGATCAAAATGATCTTTTTTCCAATGGTTGATATTTTTAAACACTTATCCCATAGAGTTATGACACATCTTTAGGTAATTTGAATATAGTTTTTACCTTTAATTACCTTATTTTATTTTAACAGTGGAAAATAAAATTCAAATGTCAGTATTCACCAAAAAATATTTTCATCATATTGAACCTCATTTTACACACTGATATCAACCGTGTCTCTTAGATTTTTTAAATTCAATTCATATATGCGGTAAAATTGTGTTTTATTCAAATTTGTAAATGTTTCTATAATGTGGGTAAAACGCATTAGAAAAAGTTCAATAAAATTTTATATGTTTAATGTAATTATAAAATGAATCCATTGAACTACATTGGAATAATATAACTATAATATATCAATTTTTCGTTAATATAATTTTATAATTAAAAATAATTATTTAAATGAAAATTTCAGTTTTTATCTATAACGTAGTGTTTTTCACTATTCATCAAAAACTGTATATTCATAGGATAATACAAAAAATTCATCGAAACTAAATATTTATGTCCCACTTCTAAAGAATAATTTAATTTCATTAAATTTAATATATAAAAGTGTAAAATATTGGATTTAAGGAAATTTCGACATTAAAATGCGAAAACTAATTTTTTGAAAAATACATCTTTTATATGAAAAAGTAAATTTGTCATTATATTTTGTCTATGAAACATAAAATATAGATGTCAAAATTATATAGGATATATAATAAAATCCAAATATGGTTATTATTATTCATAAATTTTTTTAAATGGCATGTTTGATAGGTATTGATGCGCTTGAACTCGGTGTTGCGTGTAGTGCAGGTCGTTGAATTAATTTAAAGAGACAATTTACTATGAAATCATGAGGTGTTATATTTATTCCCTAGCTTGAATTTTATCTCATACCTTGGTTTATGTAATACCTAGGTTATCATATGAATATGTAAGTGTTCAAAATAAGTAAAGGGTTCATAAGGGATAATAAATATCGAACCATTTTATTTAGTCCCATATTTTCACTTTGTGTACCTAGTCTTCTGAGACACAACACATTACATTCCTTGTATTGTAATTTTATGTTTAATTATGATTAAAATCATTTAATTTTATGTTTAAATGGATAGGGGTGTTATAGGTTTTATTAGAGGAACATTCTGGACAACTATTGAGAATATATGTTTTCATCTTAGCAATAGAGTATAGATGTTTATCAGTTATACTTTTTTGTCATTATGAACAAAAAAATTTATAATTTTCTAATGCCTGATGAACGAATTTCATGAATCTAACTAATTAAGGGGAAATTATGTAACATTGCAAAAATTCAAAGAATAGTTTTATTATATAAATATTATATTAAATGGATTAGTTTATAATTATAACTAAATAATAATATTTTTATACAACATATCTTTAAAATTAATGATTTAAATAATTTTTTATTTAAATTTAATATATGTTAATTATTATACTCATATACTTGTAAAATAATCAAGAAACCCAAAGAAAACTAACACTCTTTAATGATGAAATTGAATATCTTAACGCACCGACATATATAAACTTAATTAAATTATTAAAATATAAAATACATATATAAATGGTTCTAGATTTATTAATTTATCAATCTAAATTTATTTTCTTAGATAATCATTTCATGTGATGAACACCTTCAGATATAACATAAGAGATTCTACCTAAAACTCAATTATTCCTTTGTGTTATTCATTCTCTATTTATACACTATTGAAATTATAATTTAGTTTTATATACGTATTCTAAATACATGTATGTGTTCCAAAATAATGTATCCATATACAGTCATCCTTATATTTTGGGGATATATGTGATTTTAAAGTGTTCCATACTCAATCCATCCTTATAAGAATGCCTGATTGAAGGGAACTTCTCATATTTTAACCTTATTCCAAGTTCACTCTATAACCCATTTATGACAGAATTATTTTACTAAAATAATAATTTTTGTTATTAAAACATTATTGGTTCGCTTATTATTTAATATTAAATATTATTCCATTTTATTCCTCAAGTACACTATAATATTTTTTAATTTCAATAATATTTTTTGATTCTAAAGTAACTTATAACAATTTTTATAAGTATATATTTCAGTTTTACATCCATTATCATAATATATTCATATTTTACAATATGAATGTCCACGTATAATTGAAATCATTCATTTCTGGGACACCATTGTGATATTCCATTATGTTATTCCTTTTTACAACATTATGATACCTAATTTTTACAATGGGTGACCCATATATTTAGGTTTGATTACTTATGTATGATTTTGTATGAGAGAAGCATATTCATGAACATGTAATGAAGGGTGATCCTAGATTGAAATCAAATTCCTTTGGTAATTCTTAGTCTCATGAGATTTTATGTGCAATGGTCTTAGTGGTTAGCCTTGACTCGTGATACTCTAGGTGCAATGATCCTTGACTCGTACTCCTCTATGTCCAACGATACTTGACTCATGAAAAATTGTTGTTTTATGTTGCTTCCACATTACATTGAATTCATGATTTTATTATCCCATGTTATGATTCCATATGTCTAATAATAGTCCATGCCTTTTCGTATCATTATGTTAATCTCTCTAACCCATGTTCTAAGAATTATTTTTATCTTTATTACCTTATTATGATTTTTAGCTCATCCCTTCATTTATATAATCTCCAGTTTATTCTATGCATAAGTATGAATGGAAAAAATGTTAGGTGATCATACTAGTTGGTAAATAATGGTATTTTTATCTATTCCTATGTTTTTAGTTTTATATTCCTTGTCTTCGAAGACACATGACATTACTATCCATAGCCTTTAATTTTTGGTGTAATTATGCATAAAATCAAGTAACAAATGTGTTACCATTCATAACATTATAATTGAATATCAATGATACCATTCAATTAAAAATAATTTATTTAGAAATTAATTTTCCACAATAATTTCTTTACTAATTCAATAATTACTTCATCACATGATTACACTTATTTAATTTAAAATTTTATTAATATCTATTGTCCCCTTATTTTATCACTCATTGATTAATACACATCCCTCAATTCAAAATCCCATAAATAATTCCTCCATTAGTTTTCTCAATTATCAAATTTCAATATCTAATGATTAATTAATAAATTTATTACATCAAATAAAAAAACTAAATATCTCAAAATTAATTCATCAACTAAATATCTCAAAACAACAAACTCAATATATCAAAACTAATTCATCAATTAGTTATCTCATATTAAGAAAATAAATATCTCATAATTAATTTATAAATTAATTTTCACATATAATTAAACTTAATACCTCATAATTAATCTATAAATTAGTTATCTCAAATCAAAAAACTCAATATATCATTATTACTTTATCAATTAATTATCTCTAACAATATTTCCCAAAATCCCCAATTTTAAATATCTTCAATTTATAAATTCTCTAAATTAATTTATTCAATCATGAAATCAATTTTAAAAAATCATTTTCAATTTCATTAATTATATATTTGAAATTTAGATCACGAATCTGTGAATTGATTTATTAACCACCTTCCCCAATTCATTTATGATTGTTCGCCCAACCAAAATAAACAATTTCTATAGAATAACAACATTGAACAAGATCCATAGCTAAAACCAACATCCAAGATCTAATAGATCAAGATATCTTATTTGTACATATAGGTGAAACAAAACAAGGGAAAACCCCCTCCAAAAAAAGGGAGATGAATGGGAGAGATATTTGAAATAAACTAACATGAAATCCCATACCTGAAGAGATTAAAATATTCCAACTGAGATTCAAATTATGATAAATGGAAGTCCGATGGACATGGACTCCATTCGGTAGGCGGCAGAATTGTTAGAAGTTGATTATCGGATAGGACAGGGAATTTTGTGGTATTAGATATTGTTTTAGGGATTTTTTATTAATTTTTAGGGATCAAAATTGCGTACACACAACTTTCTACTCAAGTTTCACAGTTTCCCTTAACCATGAAACTCTTCTATGGGACACACAATTTTAAAAATTCTATGGTAGGCATCAAAATTAACATTATCTAGGGTTATACGCTTTACTGGGTCAGGACACATGGATAGGGAAAACAATGTGGAAACTATGCACTTCTCCCTTTCCTCCATTTTCTAGAATTTTCATCTAAACACACTACAATGTAAAACCCATATGATAAGTACTAAAAATGGAAAATAGTAAATTTAAACAAGACTACGACATCTCTCGAATGATTCAGGTCTTAAAAATATACCCATCATATAATATATCATCCTCGAGTTGTACTCCCATACATATCTAAGATTATGTGTCAAAAATATTGGGCCATTAATCCCTTACATCTATTTCCCTCTCTCTCTCAAGATTCCACCTAAACATGACAATATTTCCAAAATAAAAAAACCATTGTCAGCGCCTTTCTTCGAAACGCATTCGCACTATGATTCAACAATCATATCAGATGATCATCAAATATTTCATTAATCTCAATCTCAACATCATCAACATTTTTCACAAGAGAATTGTCTGGTTGATACTACCAAAATTGTGAAAAATGAAAATCATCATTCATATCACTATATCTCTATAGAAGAGATAATCAGTATGAAACCAACCTTATTTTCTTTATAATGTCAAATGGTCCAACAATACTTGGTACCAGCTTTTCGTGTATCTATATCCTATAGTGACCTAATCTAGGGGAAACCCATTGGTGTACATGATCACCGTATGTAAACTATATTGTCCATCCATGTCTATCAACACAAAAATTCTTTCTAATCTAATATATAGCCATATGCCTTCGAATAATCTAAACCTACTCCCACATATCATGCACGAGACACAATCCTAGCAACTATAACTCACTTGCCTCTATCTATCATAGAGGTCACCCATATGTCCAACCATAAAGAGACTATTAGGTTTTCATCTGAATAGTTTCCTGATAACTATTTTTATAGGAAAACTCATCTTGTGCCAACTACTTCTCGCAAGACCCATTGTTGTCAAGAACACATTCTCATAACATATCCTCAATCACCTATATTGTATTCTTCAACATTCCTTTTATATGTGGGTGGAACGATATACTCAAAAAACCTACATAACATGGTCTTCTTGTAATCCCTTCCATAAGAATGACTAAATTCTTGAGTCACAATATTAATCAATAGTCTGTATCACCATATGCCAAAAAAATATATTTTGAACACACAATTCTCTAAACTACTCCCCTATGATGCTTTCATATATTTGTGAGAAATGTGATGCCTTCATCATTCAGTCCAAAATAATCTTTATATTTTCATTCATTCATGGAATCCTTCAGAGACAAACAAAAATATACATGGTCGCGTCATCCCACATCCATTATGGAATGTGTAATGGAAGTAGCTAATTTATTGTTCATTTATGTTCATCCTTCACCTGTTGACTGGTGTAGTAACATATCACAAATCATACTATCTTCTTTTTCATACTCTTACAAAAAAAAATATCGATGTAGGCCACATTACATTTTGGTCACAACTATATGCATAACATACTTTGAGTAATGAATATCCCACATCAACTCCTCTTACAAATTCTTTGGAACCACATCCTGATTCATGGAATATATAATAATATCCTCATCAATGATCCAATATGACGGTGTCTTCCCACCATCATGAATGTACATATTGATCACACATTCAGGATTCTTATACTGTCTATCCCCAATCCATCAAAAATGTGTACACTCTACTAGAAATGATATGATATTCTTTTTATTCTGACTCTCCTAAGCCACAACATGTATCTCATCTAGAAAATTCGTCATCTTCCATTTTTCATTAGTATCTTATACTGCATGAGTCTGAGTTTTCCTACTCAAAGGTTATATACATTGTTCCCCTTCCCAATTATATATGATATCTCCAAATAAAATGAATAGATATACTCATCCAACGCCCGATGTCAGAGATTCATATCTTATTATGAAAACATGTACATTAAGATCTTGTTATATGTATACATAGTAAACTTCTCACCCAAAAGAATATGCCACAAACCCTTCAAGTCATAAACAACTGCAACTAACTCGATGTCATGATTAGGGTACTTATATTCATATGGCTACAAATTCTATGATTTTTATGCCACAACTCATTCTCCCTACAAAAGAATAGATCTATTCCCAATTATCGAAACACCATAATACATCATTCACTCGACACTTGTCTTAGTTTTGATTGGGATTGGGGATGATGTCATGTGTTTATTCAGCTCATGGAATGAATTCTCATATTCTTCAAACCATTCAGACTTTATTATCCTTTTTTAAGACCAAAAGTGGATCTTCAAATGGGAAGTGTGTTGAAAAATGCTCTGATATCAACCTGTCAACCCGAGAAAGCTATGGATATCGAATATGCTCTTGGGATTCTCATATTAAGCCATAGATTGAACCATATCTGGGTCAATCGAAACAATTTACTATGAGATGAAATGACCTAAGATGTGAACATGATCAATCCAAAACTAACACTTAGATAGAATGGTGAATAGTGTATTCCCCATCATGCTGCTCTGAACGATGTCAAGATGACATGCATTATTTCCATGAGTCTAGAGTAATCCATGATTTCATCCAAAAACACTACCATAAAGTGATGAAGGTATGGATGATAAAACCTATTGATCATGGATTTATACACTATTGGGCCATTTTTTAATCCATCTATAATTACAAAAAACTCATGTAGGCCACACATTCTTCCAGAATAATTTCTTCATATATTAGATTTAAAAACACTCAACTGAGGATACCTTGATCTCAATTATATGTTGGAAGATTCCAAAATTCTCTCAGTAGGTCAAATATATCATATATATGTGGAAGAAAATAATATATCTTCACTATTATCTAGTTCAAATTATGTTAATCGATACATAATCACAAAATCCATTCAGCCGTCTTAGAAATCAACACTAGTGAACCCCAATGTGATATACTCAAATTGAAAAATCCATTATCCGCTAAATTTTCTAACTGATAGTTAATCTCTTAATGATCTTTTACTTCCATTATTTATGATGGAATTGGAACTGGCTCATCCCCCTAAATTAGCTCAACAGTGAACTCCATGAATATCTTCTAAGGAAAACCTAATATGACAATAGGAAACACAGCCTAATACTGGTACACCAAAGGTGAAAAAATATCCTACCTTACACCTCCATAATCCAACAATGGACTAAGAACCTAGGAAATGAGATCTTCAGTTGTTGAGAAATTGGACCTCGTCAGCCTTCTTGGATATCCAACATTCCACACTGAATATTATAGTCACCCATAAGAGATGTAATGGACATTATCCTCTGGTTAAAATATTTGCATGCTTAGTATACTACAATAAAATCCATACCCATAATTATGTCAAAGAATGAAATTTCAAGGATGTAGATATGTCATTTAAATATATTCACTCCAATATCAAGAGAACAACCCTCCCCCAAATAGTTTTCTCTTGATCGTATACCCAAAGTTGAGTCTACTACTAATTAAACATGAATGAAACCCAGAAACATGATCAAACCATTAAGAACTTGTGAAAAAATAATTTAATTAGAAGAAAAATTATAAAATATGACACAAGATAATGTAGAGTATACAAGAATAAAACCAGTCACTATCAATAGTCCATCCTTACTATAAACAATTTTAGGCTACACTTCATGAAATTATCATGCTCCTCTGACTAGTGATGTAGTCATAGTCCTCTGATTTAAAATAGTCATTTAGTACATGTGATCTTTCCTAGAAGTTCTACATCCACTACCTCAACCATCATAACCAGTAAAACTCAAGCTTCTTTCCAGATGTTGTATTGATAGTCCCCTTCCTACACTCTAATTCGACCTAGAAGCACTCTCACTAACAATCTCCCATTGGGTCCTACAGAACATTAGAAGATTTTCTATCTCGCCTCAACATTATTACTCTACATGTGGTTGGGAAATGTTTCTATTTTATTGGCCCAAGATACCATACTAATGAAAAATCACCCCAATAAGGTCATGTTCAACTGACCCTCCTATATTTCTAGTCATATTTCCATTAACCTAGTTAAAACCCCCGTATCGATGCATACATCCCTAAGACATTGTACCATCTGAACAACTAGTAGAAACTATCTACCCTACATTGGAAGCCTTTTTAAGGTTTCCCTCAGCCTTGAGAGACTTATCTAATACCTTAAAAAAGATCCTTAAAATAAATATGATAACTTGGGACATAATTTCTCATGTAAGTTTTTCCTAAGAATTCCTCTATATATCCCTCTCATACACTCACATAATTAATGAAATTAATTTATAATCTATAAAGCATCCAACATGGTCCATCAAAAAAGTTTTCCCTAGAGTCAACATCATGAACTTAGAAGATCTCTCCTACCTCAGTGTACCTGGACAGAAGTTCTCCAGGAACATATCTAGGTAGTTCTTCGATAAAATACCATCATCATTTCAAGACTGCACCTAAATTTTCTCCATCTATTTACTATTAATTGTAGCATATAAGTATCCAATATCTCCCTCCCCTACCTAGGAGCCTCCAAATGGTCAAGTATCATCTGGATATACTCAATCCAAAACACAGATCCCTCAGTTCCACCATCTTCAGTAAACTTTAGAGGGTGATGTAATTAGAAATCATGCATAATCACAAAAATTCATTTCACAACCCGACTTGGGTTTCTTTTAACAAGCTCCATGATGTGAGAAATGTTCCCATGGAACTTATCTCCGACATCCTCCCCCAACACAATCATTACCATTGGTTCCACTATTAGAGTATCATCTCTAGCCATGTCCTCTGTTCATCCTTTCAAAAGTCATCTTTGTGGTGGAATACTATCTTAAATTTAAAATACACATTGATCTACAAAGAAAATTACAAGAACACATTTTCATAAGGGTAAAAACACAATAACACACAACATGTATTTTCCCCAAACCTCTCCACACTTTAAAAATTGAGTCACCTTCACTACCCTTAACAATCATACACCTAGGTTCTAGTTAATAAGGGTAAACACATTATCAATACTCAATATTATCATTTATAAACGCTTTTATTATCATATATAGTCTATTTAAAATATTTCTAAATTTCATGTTAGGAACTTTGTTTCAATTTCACAATCTCAGAAACAATTTCATGTTAAATCACTTACCTATAACTCGTATTCCCATGAAATCCAAAAAAATACATGTAAAAAATTATCTTCAGCAAATAAAAGGTTGCATGAAAACTTAACTCTCATACCATACCAGGACACAAGTCAAATCTCTGAAAATATAAATGAAAATTATCACATCACCTGACAAGTGCATCAAACAAGGTTAAATAACATCACTGTAATAATAAAACCAAAATAAAAACAATCCAACCCTAGGTTAATGAGTTATCCTTTTTACATGGGTTAGTTACTCCTATGTATAGTCTCTTAACCAAGGACCAAATCTTCTAAGTCTAATATCTACATTTCATAAAAAGTATGAATAAAATAATAACAAAAAAATGGGATCTAATACCAAGTTGTAGCATCCTGGCTGAGGTTCACACACCAGTGCCCCAAGTCGGTCCCCTATATGACCACAAGCACACCTCCCAATAGTCAACAGGCTACCCACTAGAAATGTGGATAAAATTTCCATCATGAAAGTATTATACACTATTTTTCTGAGTAAAAATACAACATAAAATAAATAAACAATAAAAAATACATAACTATAAGCACAAGGATGAAAATATCACATTATGACAAAAATTTGGAAGTACAATGTCAAAACTGAACATTAGATAAGCCATGCTAATGTAAGTGTATATTGTCAAAATGAAATTTCAAAATAAACGACCCTGAAAACACCCAATAAAGTCCCAATCCCCATCTCTTCCCCTCATACTTTCCCCACTATACCTCAACCATCCAATAGTAGTCATTTTCCCTTATCATGTACTACAACCATCAAATATATTCAGGTACTTGTTAAGATGGTCATGTAGGGTGTGAGTACATCTCAATAGGCCACCACCAATGGTGTCTAAAACAATATCTAGTCAAATAACTTTGTATTCATTTGTATCCAGAATAAAAAACCATGAATATGTGAACAATTGTCACATTTCCAACTATTATTTACATAACCTCTCATAACCTTGAGTTCCCATTAACACCCATAACAATATACCTAGTTTGGACTATGTAACACACTTAACTATTCCCAAAGGATATCATAAATCAAAATACCATTTTTACCATTCATTATTTAATAATTTAATGCGTATGTTACCATTCATATTTCAGACCTAAATGACTATGTTATCATTTATAACCTCACTATTAGAGGACCATGTTACCTTTCATACTATCACAAATGAAGGGCCACATTTCCATTCTTAATATAATAATAGATTTATGATGTTACCATTCATAATATCACACTATAATGAACATTTTACCATTTATAATTTTATAAATGAATGATAGTGTTACCATTCATATCATCTCAATTAAATTTCCATGTTTGCATTCACCAACACATAATTAATTCAATAATTAAATAGCCAAAAAATTTCATTAATAATTCAACAATTAGTTTATCACATAATTAAAATTAATTAGTTTTCTACTTAATTAGGCACATAAATCCCATTAATTAAATGTGCCATTAATTATTCCAAATCCCACAATTCCAAATCCAATATTTAATTACCCGATTAATTATCTCAATTCTATAATATAAATATCTCATAATTAAATCATCAATTAATTATCTCAAATCAACAAACTCAATATATCATAATATATTAAAAGATTATTTATCTCAAATGAACAATATTAATATCTAAAAATTAATTCATCAATTAACTATCTCAATTCTAAGAAAAATCTCATAATTAATTAATCATTTTTTATCTCAAACTATAATTCCCAAAATCCCCAATTTTCAATCTCTTTAAATAATTAATTAAAAAATTATTTAATTCAATCAAAACATGAATATCATAAAATCTAATATAAATTATATAGTTTCATACAAAAATATTTAAATCAATACATTGGGAAATTAATTATAGACCACCTATATCAATTCATTGATGAACTTCCGCCCAACAAAAATCCCCAGTTTCAGTGAAATAATGACATAGAATGAGATCTGAATTTATAACACAAATCCAAAAATAATAAATAATGAAATCTTACTTCAATATCTAGATACACAAGCCACGATATAGATTTAAAAATTATATACCAAGATCCAACAAATCATTGGATAGAACCCCACCGAAATAATTGGAGAACAATGGGAGAGTGATGAGAAATAAAACGAGAGGAAACCAAATACACAAAAAGATGTTGATCTACTAACTGAACATTGAATCCCTAATAAAAGAGGGAGTATGTCTTTTTTAATTTCTCTGAGAGACTTTCTAATTGACACGCATCCATTATGGTTTGAGGTAGAGAATTTGGGTGTATTAGATGGGGATTTCAGTATATTTTCCATAATTCTCTATGGATTAAAAAAACACTTATTTGGAAACATATGGTGCATGTTTTCCCCAAAACATGCAACAAATTGTGTGCTTATTCTTGTGGGATGTATGTTTTTTAAGAGGGTGAGAGGTTTGATGAACTATGAAACAGCCAGGCAAATCCCCACTATCTAAGGTTGCACTGTTTGCAGGGCCTGGGCACATGGTTAAGGAAAATTGTGCATCAAATGTGAACTAACTCATTCTTTCATTATTCTCATAGTTTTACTCAAACACACCAAATGTTGAAATCCAAAATAAAAACAATCAGATCATGGGAAAAAATATTACATTTAAACCGTCCTGAGACATCTCTAGAAATGTTCTAGGTTCTAGAATGGTGTTTTCAAATATTAAACACTTGATTACTGAGATCATGTTTAAATTGTGAGGATGAAATTTATTTATGTTGGGGATAATGTTAAAATCAAATATTATAAAATAATAACATTGTATTTGATATAATTTTTTTCCTAAAACATCGATCTTAAACAACCTTCAAAATATATTTCTTTAAATTTCATCTGTTTGATATCGGGCCGAACATGTTACCCTGATCCTAAATGAACCATAATAGTTTATATTGTTATATGTAACAAATATATTGGTGGGTATTAATAAATATAAAGAAATTATGAAAAATATATATTAACTTTTTTATAAATAAAATAATAATCATTTAAAACAAAAACAAATGTTTTCTACAAAATCGTAGATTTTTAAAAGATGGTTTAATAACACATTTTACACATACTTTAAAATTAATTATTATCACTATTAAAAAATCTATTTGTTAATGATAACTTATATTTTGAAATAATAATATTTAATTTATCTTAGGGATACTTGTTTGTATTTCTTTGAAATTTTCATTTTTTTCATTAATAGTTAAATTATACTGTTTTTTTGTAAAAACTCTATTTTAATTTAAATGAATATAATGGATAAAATATATAATAAAATGGTTTCAAATTAATAATATATCACTTATATATCAATATGTCTATATTATCTAATTTTAATATTCAATTTTATGTAATAACTTTTCAATCTTTTGAACATTATGTCGTTGAAACACTGATTTCTTATCATATTTATGAGATTAATTTTCAATTAAATTTTTCCACATATACAATATTGGAAAATAGGTCTATACCCATGGTTTTGCACAAAACCGTGGGTTTAGGGAACCCCTATACCCACCGTTTTCCAAAATCGTGGGTATAGGTCGCATATACCCATAGTTGTGCCAAAAACTATGGGTGTAGTTTTCTTTTAAGACATATACCTTTGTTTTTTGAGAAAACTGGGGGTATAGGGTATTTTTTGAAGACCTATAATGATGAATCTTCAAAACCGTGGGTATTGGGGGTTTTTTTGAGGACATATACCCACGGTTATTTAGAACCGTGGGTATTGCTTTCCCACGTTATGGTGGGGAATGAAAATTATGCGGGACATGAAAACAATTTGGCAGGAATACATTTTTTCATGGTTTAGATTAATATATTTACTTTAATATAAATATATACTTTCAAAAATTCTTCATCTTGGTGGGTAAAGTTATGTCTGTGGGTGTTGTAGGTCGCGGGTTCAATTTTCGTAGTTAATGTTTTTTGAAACATGGATAATATTAATATATATAATTAGTAGTATGTAAATATAAAAAATGAAAAAAAATAGATCAGTTGGTCCCTTAAGGAGGTGTGGTCGTGAGGCGCTTTGTGAGATGTAGGTTTGAATCCCACTGGCCCCATTTTTTGAATATATATACTATACTAGATTATATTAATATATATATACGCAGATATATGAATATATAACAGTTAAATAGCGTAGCTCGGTTGGCCTGTTTGTGGGGCATTCCTGTGAGTCCTAGTGTGAGGTGTTGGTTCAATTCCCCCCAGTGCTGGAATTTTTGAATTTAAATTCCCCAAGGTTTGAAATCCGTGGGGTCTATTGTGTGCCAGGCTGGAACAACTTGTGCCACATTTGACTCCCCTATACCCACGGTTCTCCAAAACCATGGGTATAGGCTGAGACCCCTATACTGACGCCTCTCTATCCCACGGTTCCCAAAACTGTGGATATGGGCTATACCCATGGTTTTGGGGGCTATACACATGGTTTTGAACCGTGGGTATCTGTCGGTTCTCAAATAGTGATATGAATAGAATTTTGAAAAATGAATTAAATATTTCTAATCAACATAATTTATATTATATAATGAGGTAAATTTTTTTTTTACCTTTATTAATATTTAAAACAAAAAAAACTATTTACCACGGTTACTGTCTAAACTTATTTATTGGGGGTTAAACTAAGTAGATAAGGGTAAAATTGCCTAAACACTTATATAAAATCATATGTATTGATTTATTTATAACTTATAAATTATAAGGGTATAAAATATTAAATTTTGGACTCTTTTGTAATGTGATAAATGTGGTTACACCTTTTTTGTCTCAAAATATCACATTTTCCACTCACCTCACTTATAAAAGGCCACCCATATCATCTATTTAGCCAAAAATACACAATTTTTTGGACATGAAATACCCAAATACCATTCCAAAAAAACTCATATCATACTATAAGTCATATTTTTTATATTAATGTATGTTAAAAAGGGTCTTTGGTCAAATCAAATGTGGATATCCAAATAAGATGTAACATTCTTTAATTAGAGTCATTATTTTATTGCATACAACACCTCCAACAATTATTTAAAAATCGCGATAATCTAAAAGAACAAAATAATAAATATAATTAGATGTTTATTTGTAAATGGAAATACCTATAACCATTTACACTTCAAAAAAGAGGTTAGGAAATCGTCATTCGTGTCTACAGAGGACTATCTCTTCGTTAATCGATGTCATTTTTTATCCATTACCACCTCTTCAGGTTAGATCAGATGATGGATATAAACTACGTATATGATATTTATTAAATAATAAAATTTATAGATTAAATATATCATATATAACTTTTTTAATTTTCATTTTGTAGGGGATACTATATCAACGATCGTGTGTATAGAAAACTACCACCTCATGAAGTGAGGTCATTTATTTATCACAAGGGTTATACATGGAAATTAATAAGTGTAATTTTGAAAAATATATGTAGTATAAATGAATTAATTATTATATTTTTAATGCCCCGACCACTTTTACCCAGAGTCCGTGCATTATTTTAGTACATTGGAAAGATCACAAGGAAATATTATCCCGAAAGACCAATTAGTTTAGCAGTTTTTGAAAATAGATTACATACATTAACATTACATTACAATTTCAAACATAAAACATAGCGTAAATAGTTCTTTGAGAATTCCATTATTCACTTTAGCTCAACACTGCATATCAACCACAATACACTTTTTGGAATCCTGGAAAAATAAAACATAGAAAGGGGCAAGCTCAAACGCTCAGTAAGGTTAAGGAATAAAGTGGAAAATAACATAAATATTATGCATAGTGAATAATTGAAACCACATTCCTTTACCAATAATAATCATGAATACTTTTATAGAAATAATATGAGAAGAGAAAATAATTCCATAATAAAACATAACAATTGTATTCTATTAGTCTAATGACCACATGAACCATCAATATTATTTCCATAATGAGGGAATGTATAATTCCAGTACTTCTATAAAATTTTGTCAAAGCCTCAGCCAAGATGTCTAAAAATGATTAAGTCCTTGGACAAAACCATAAATCCACAATTGGTAAAGGCCTCAGCCAATTCCACATCTAGTTGTCTCATGAGACCTACCGATGCATTGAGGAGCTATAGCGAGCTCCACCCGTCACTTACTATGTCCAACAAATTCTTTATATGAAAAGGTCGAAACATAACATAAACATTCATATAAGAACTATGATATGATATGTCAATACTTTAACCATAAACCATGAATGGTATAAAAATAACACATCCACAATCAAACATATCACAAAACCTTCAACACAATATTGATGTTTTGTATCATAATAAATCAACTTCAAAACAAGTATAAGATCCATTAAAGTATTTTACCTAGATGGAAATGATTTGTAAAACTATTTTATTTAAATATCCCTTTTCGTGAAAACATTTAAAAGTCACACAATTTAGGAAAAAAAGATATTTAAAGACATTTTTTAGTCAAAGTGACCCATACAACTTTGAAAAAATTTAGAGTAATTAAAATTTTAAAACATTCATGTCCATTTAAATAAATCCTTAAAACCATTTTTCCAACATGGAAATTAATGAGAATGGTTTAGAAGAATAAATCTGTAAAACATTTAAAATGATGTTGACATAGATGAAATAAAAACAATTTGAGAGAAATATAATTTTTTTAAAATAATTTAAGAGTCGTATAATTATAAAAGAAATCAGTTACTTTGAAAATAACATTATATGCTTTTAAGGGAAGCTTTGACGATTTTATAATGGTGGAAAATAGTTGCACCCACCGTATAAGTTAAAAAATACATTCTTACCTTAATTTTGTCGAAAAAGTTAAAAAAGACCTTGTTTTGAAAACGATGGAAAGTTTTCTTTATAAACATCTTAAAAAAAATCAAACATGGTTATAAATGACTATAACCCATATCTGTAAAATAGTAATTATTATTTGAAATGTATTTTTAAGAAACAATGATATGGATGATAAAGAGGTCCCAGTAGATAATTGCACATAAACAATCTCTGATTATGAAGACATTGTGAAATAAACCATTAACTTATACTTTTCCTTAATAAAGGGTAGGTTAACCTCCTATATAATGGTAAAATAATTGTTTTTAAATTATACAATAATCATATACATTAATATGATATCATATATGATCTTTTAACATTTCATTGTTAATAATATCTTAGTAATATAGTCGTTTTGGGTGTTAACTTACTCATCTTATTTTATATGTTTTGTTACATAAGCCGTGTTTGTTATTGAAAGGTAATATACTATTCATATCCAGAATGATATCAAGTCCTTAAACATTACTTTTAATTATCAAATTATAATTATACTTGAATGGATATGATGGGGAATGAATCTCATCACGTTCGTGGAGAAGGTAGTCCGTACGTACACACAAGCGACAATAACATTATTTTGATATTAAACTAATATATACATGGATGGTATAACATATATACAGAATCATTATCATGTTATATTTATTATTTACATTAGTTACATGTAATTATCATACCCAGCCAAATAATAATGTTTTTCAATACCAATTACACCATGACGTGGAGACGGTAAGCCGTACGTACGCACGTATGGTGACATGTCATTCAAAGGATAGATATAATACTAAATATGGTTGTAAAATATTTATAATAACATAAAATTATTGATTATATATAGGAGTTATTATTTTATAATTGAAATGTAAAATACATAATAAGTGGAAGAAGAAAGGAACTTGAAAGAGGTTGTGATATTTTTACCTCTTCTTCGGGTTCTTCCTTTTGATTTGATCAAAAGGGCTTCTTATGTTATCTTTATGACTAAAGGAAGGCCTCTAGGATGAGTTGAGGGAAGTTTATAGGATATTTGGGTAGGTGTTGTCCAAACCAAAAGGCTTTGAGGGTATGAATTTGAGATGAGGGCGAGTTTCCTTTTATAAGAGGGGTGCGGGGAACCATAGGAAAAGCAAGAAATATTATTTTACAATAAATTAATATTCCATTTATAATGGATACAAAGTGTATTATTTACATATTAAGGTGGTGATAGGTCAAAAACAACTAAACTAATAAGTTTTAGAAAGTATTGGGTCACATTATTAACCTTATCTTTTAGTTTCAACTCTCAGTTAATTAGTTTGGCATTTACCATGTCACATGATATTTTTATATTATATGGTTAATAAACATAATATATACGTCCAAAAGAAACCAAAGTGGTCCATTAATGATACAACTATCATTGTATAAGTCCTATGTCTGAACCATAGATTATTAGGGATATAATATCAATTGATAATATAATATTTGTTTTAAAAACTCATTTATGTCAATTGTGACACTATTCAATAATTGATTTTTGTTAAAGTCTTAAAAGCATTATTAATTCCAAAAAATTCATTTAAGTAATAATAACATGTTATATTTACCAATTAAATTCTATTATGGCATCAAAACATTCAAATTATATTTATTTTAACATTCTTAATACCAATTATTTGATTCATTCAATAATAAAGAAAATATTACATCATTATTGTGTCATAAATTAATTTTATTATTCAATGTACTAAAATTATAAATAATATATAATTATGTAGGAAATAATTTAATATTTATAATGAATATTTTTAGTCAAAAAAATAACATACATAACCCTATGTAAAAATTGTTTTTCAATAAGATATATGCTTATGTCATTTATGTATTTACTTTAACATAATTAATATAAAGTATCATTATCACTTACAAGTGGCTCCATGGGGTCCCCAAATCGACCCAAAGATTCCCATGGTTGGAAATTTATCAGAAAATGGGGTTAGGAAATGTTTTATGTTAATTTAATATTATTATAATATTATTTTTTACCCTTATTTATCGAATTTACCCTTTAACCATGGTAAATTAAATATTTATCAAAAAAATTATTCAAAATGTCTAAAAATAAGAGTTAACTATTTACACAATTTGGAAATCCTGATTCGAAATATGTAATAAATTTTTTAAAATTCAAAACACAGAAGTGGTAGAAATTAATTTAAAATTAATTCCCGTTGTAAAAAAAAGCGTGTTTTTAAGAAATAATAATTATCAAAAGATTGACACATGTTTATGTCTGTTTTAAATGTGAAATTACTACCAACGACAAAAATTGTATTAAATGGTAAAAATATATTCTAAATATACTTTAAAACCACTCAAATTCATAGCTTATCACTATTAATTATTTCTATTAATAAATTTATTTTTAATTAATGTTTAGTAATTTTCACTATTAAACGAAATATTAATGTTATCAGAAAAGTACAAAAAATTCACCCTAAGATAATTTCGATATTGAAAATCCAAAAATGAAGTCCATTTTTAAAGATAAAATATATAAATTTTCAAATTGTGGGTATTACTATTCATTATTGCTAGTTTGATTGGTTGTGCAGTGTGTTAGAACTCGAAGTTGCGTACAACATAGGCCATTGTATTATTAAATGATAAGCGTACTGTGGAATATTGGGGTGTTACATTCTCCCCTCCTTCTATATATTGCTTCATCATAATTTATTCTCAGCATTGGAAACTTGGGGTTGAAATTTAAAAATATCTTAGTTTAAATCCCACATCAAAAAATGGATCGGGGAGGCCTCTATTTAAAATATAGAGTGGTAATTATGATTGTTAACGAAAATAACACATACTAGGGTTCCATGTAGAAAAACATGGATATGGAAGAGAAATATAACCATCAATATCTGATGGGAGTGGTTGATAACATGGCTATAAAAATTCCAACAATCACAAAGCCATAAAATTGTGATGATCTAAGGTACCATATGGGACAATGTTTTTGTTCTACGTTCCTTTTATTAATGTTGAGGAATTTATTTATGAGAATGTATAAGATCATAAGAAGATATACTTACTTTATAATTAGAGTTTTATCCATTAATAAATTTCTACCACAAACTAATCTTTCACTCTAAAATAGAGTACAACTCAAAAATACTCAATTTATCCTAATTGTATAGGGTTCCAAATATAAACATATACCATTTAACTGATGAAAACTACTTTTTAACTACCAAGGTCTTCATATAGGCTAGTGGTAGGTAATAAAGGCATGTTGCACCATGATTGTGGGTTTGATTCTTGCATCTTTGTCCGATGCGAGAGGTTATCTCCCGACCCACATGTTTTTCTTTTTTCTAAGACTATAGTAATATAATATTCAAAAAATAATCATAAGAAATTTTTTAACCTTAAATAATACTATCCAAAGTTCAACTTAATCCATTAAAATCATTATATTTATCTAAAATACCTCTGTCCAGACACCTTGTAAATGGAATCAAAATTCCAAAATCAATTGTAACATCAGATTCCACAAAGTAAAGTTTCTCTTATTGTCACATACTCAAAATATGATTACCTTGGTCATATTAAATCCTTTATGAAAACAACAAGTATTGAAGTACAATCCTTATATATATCACATTATTCTTATAACCTGAATATAGTTATTTAATCCAAATACACAAATACAATAATTATTCAACTTCAACTATAGTAATAGCATAAGCTTGGCCTTTCTCCCTTGCCCTATTCTAAGGTAAGTTTCTTGGGATCTTAGGACATTAAATTGCATAATTCCCCATTTATATACAATTATATCATTCCACATTGATATAAACTTTATTTCCCTTGCAATCATGAGCTTGGTGGCCTTTTTCATAACACTTTTAACAAACACCCATTCTCTATTTTTATTGATTTACATTATTTTCATAAGATCTAGATAATTTTGTTTCTATCTTGATAGAACATGAGACAATATCTTCGTATGAAGAGAAAGATTGTGATACTAAAGCTCAACGAAAAAATGGTTTTAAACCATCAAGGAAATGATCAATATTACTTCTTGAGTTACGTATATAATCTGCAGCATGCCTTACTAACCTTGTAAAGTTAGCCTCATACATTGCGACATTCTCATCCTCTATTTGCCTCGGACATAGAAACTGTCTTTCTATATCTACTCGATGGTCATAAGGAATATAGTTTTCTAAGAAAATTCTTTTAAACTACCTCCATTCCATATTTGATACTTAATCATCTTCCTTTTTGTTTTTAATCAATGACCACCATTTATCAAAATCTCCAGTGAGGTGGTAAACAACCATGAAAACTTTTTCCCTTTCATTAATCCCCAAAGTGCAGAATATTTTCTCTAAGGAATTTATCCATTGCTCCACCACTAATGGATTTGTACTCCGATTAAATGTCGGTGGATGTTTCCTCATGAAGCGATCCAAAATTGATCCTCCGTGTTGAGGATCTGGGTGATCTATATGGGTAAGTTTATTATTCATAAACTGAGTGAGTTGTCCTGGTATAGTGATAAGCTAATCATCCCCAGTTGTATCACCATCTCCACTATTATTTTCTTGAGTAGGAGGGTAATCCCTAAATAGAGTACGTGAATTGATATGATTTCCATTACATCCACTAGGTTCCATTACTAAGCCACGGCATAAACTAGATTAGTTTATGAATCAAAATACATAATTCCAAACATGTAAAATACCTAACATAAATTGAATAGTTTATGGATATAATCCATAATCAAAAAAATGTTTTCATTGAGTAAGTATATACTCATAAGCCCTTCATAACGGTTTGTGATGAAAATGAGAATTATCATAAGCATATCCCTCGGGAGTGTCGTAACCAAGACTGCAGCACCACCCATTGTCATGCACTAGTTCCTATTTGATTCTAGCTCAAAGTTGTGTTTTCAAGTTTTACCCCTAGGTACATCTATGCCAGAGCCACCACAACCTGCTCGTATCAAGACCGGGATGTATTTCTTAGAAAAACCACAAAATCTCTACAATACCAAAATACTAGAAAGATCTTTTTTACTAATCCTCAAAGTCAAACTTAGGGCTATGTGCTCTAATCAGAGTTTATCTAAATCTAGTTTCCAAGGTTTGTACTAAACATAATTTGATACCAACTGTAATGCCCCACACCTAGTTACCTAGAGTCAGTACATTATTTTAATACATTGGAATGATCACAAGGAAATCATGTCCCGAAAGACTGATCAGTTTAGCAGTCTTGGAAAATAGATTACATAAATTAACATTACATTACAATTTCAAACATATAACACGGTGTAAATAGTTCTTTGATAACACCATTATTAACATTAGCTTAACCCTTCATATCAATCACAGTACACTTCTTGGAATCCTAGAAAAATAAAATATAGAAAGGGGTGAGATCAAACGCCCAGTAAGGGTAAGAAATATAGTGGAAAATAACATAAATATTAAGAATGGTGAATAATAGAAACCACATGCCTTTACAAATAATAAAAATGAATACTTATATGGAAAGAATAAGAGCTCAGTAAATAATTCCATAATAAAACATAATCAGGGGTATTCTACTAGTTGAATGACCACATAAACAATCAATATTATTTCCATAATGAGGGAATTTATAAGGCTAGACATTCTAAAACATTTTTTCCAGGCCTAGGCCAATATTTCTAAAAATCATTAAGGCCATGGCCAAAACCATAAATCAAAAATTGGGAAAGGCCTTGGACAATTCCACATCTAATTGCCTCATGAGACCTAATGATGCATCGAGGAGCTATAGCGGGATCCACCTGTCACTTAATATGTCCAATACATTCTTCGTATGAAAATTTTGAAACATAACCTAAACATTCATATAAAATCTAGGATACGAAATGTCAATACTTTAACCATAAACCATGAAAGGTATAAAAAAACACATCCACAGTCCAACATATCACAAAACCATAAATATATTATGGAAATTTTTTATCATAATAAATCATATTCAAAACAAGTCTAAAATCCATTAAAGGATTTGACATATATGGAAATGATTTGTAAAACTCTTTGACTGAAATATCCCTTCTAATGAAAAATTTTAAAAGTCACACAATTTATAAAGGAAGACATTTAAATACATTTTTGAATCAAAGTGTCACATAACAAATTGAAACTTTTTAAAGTAATTATCATTTTAAAACATTAATGTCAATTTAAATAAATCCTTAAAAACATTTTGCAAACATGGACATTAATGAGAATGGTTTAGAAGAATAAATCTAAAAAACATTTAAAATGATATTGACAAAGATGAAATCAAAACTATTTGAGAGAAATATCTCTTTTTTGATATCATTTTATTGTCACATAATTATTAAAGAAAACATTTACATTGAAAATATTCTTGTAAGATTGTAAGGGAAGCTTAGACCATTTTATAATGACGAAAAATAGCAGAACCCCCCGTATATTTTAAAAATACATTCTTACGTTAATTTTGTCGAAAAAAATAAAAAGGACCTTGTTTGGAAAACGACAGAAAGATTTCTTTATAAACATCTTATAAAAAGTAAAACAAGGGTATAAATGACTTTAACCCATAGTCTATAAAATAGTAATAATTATTTGATATAAATTTTTAGGAAACATGGATGTGGATGATAAAGAGGTCCCAATAGATAATTGTGTATAAACAATCTCGGATAATGAATAGATTGTGAAATAAACCCTTACCTTTTACTTTTCCTTCATAAAGGGTAGGTTGACCTCCAGTTTAATGTGGAAATAATTGTTATTAAATTATAAAATAATCATATACATTAATAAGATATCATATATGATGTTTTTACATTGCTTTTTTAATAATATCTTAGTATTATCGTAGTTTCAGGTGTTAACTTACTTGTTTTATTTTAAATGTTTTGTTATATAAGTCATTTTGTTATGGAGATGTTATATCTTACTCTTATTCAGAATGATATCAAGTCCTTAAACATTATTTTAAATTATCAATTGAGAATTAGACTTTAATGGATATAATGGGGAAAGAATCTCATCGTGTTTTTGGAGACGGTAGTCCATACGTATGCACGAGTGACAATATCATTATTTTGATATTAAAATAATATATAATTGTATGGTATATCATATATATAGATTAATTATCATGTTATATTTATTATTTACATAAATTACACATCCTGATAACACCCAACCAAATAATAATGTTTTGAATAACAATTACACCATGACGTGGAGACGGTAAGCCGTACGTACGCACGTATGGTGACATGTCATTCAAAGGATGGATATAAAACTGAATATGGTTGTACCATATTTATAATCACATCATATTATATAGAAGATACTGGATTTATTATTTTAGAATCGAAATATCAGCGAAAGAAGAAGTGGAAGAAGAAAGGAACTTGAAAGAGGTGGTGAGTTTTTTACCTCTTCTTCGAGTTCTTCCTTTTGATTTGATCCAAAGGGATCCTTAAGTTTGATTTCTGAAAAAAAAGGCCTATAGGTTAAATTTATGGAAGTTTAGAGGATATTTGGGTAGGGGTTTTCCGAACCAAAAGGCATTGAGGGTAGAAATTGAGAGTAGTGTGAGTTCCCTTTTATAAGAGGGGTGAGGGGCACCTTAGGAAGAGCTAGAAATATTATTTTATAATATATTCATATTCGGATTATAATGGAAAAAATGAGGATTATTTAATGTATAAGTTGGGGATAGGTCAAAAAAACAAAACAAATAGGTTTTAGATAGGTTTGGGTCTCTTTATTAACCTTATCTTTTAGTTTTAACTCATAGTTATTTAGTTTGACATTTACTATTTCGCTTTGTATTTTTATATAATATGGTTAATGAACATATTATATACATCCAAGAGACCCCAAATTGGTCCATTAATGATACACATATCATTATATAAGTCCTTTGGCTGAACCTTACATTTTTGGGAATAGAATATCAATTAATAATATAATATTTTTTTTTAAAACTCCTTTATGTCACTTTTGACACTATTCAATAATTGATTTTTGTTAAAGTCTTGAAAACATTATTAATTCGAAAAAAAATTAATTTAAACAATACTAACATGTCATATTAACCAATTAAATTAGTTTATGGTATCAAAACATTCAAATTATATTTATTTTAACATTTATAATACCAATTATTTGATTCATTCATTAAAAAGAAAAATACTACATCATTATTGTGTCATAAATAAATTTAATTATTCAATGTCTTAAAATTATTAATAAAATATAATTTTGTAGGTAATATTTTTAGATATTTAATTAATATTTATTGTCAAAAAATATCATATATAACCCTTTGTAAAAATTGTTTTTTATAAAAGATATTTTCTTGTGTCATTTTTGTAATTAGTTTAATTTAATTAATATAAAGTGTCATTATCACTTACAAGTGGCTCCATGGGGTCCCTAAATTGACCCAAATAAGCCCTTGGTCGGAAAAGTATTAGAAAATTGTGTTAGTACACGTTTTAAGATAATTTAATATTGTTATAATATTATTTTTTTACCCTTATTTACCGGATTTATCCTTTTCCGAAGTAAATATTCAAAATGTCTAAAATTATGAGTTACCTATTTACACAATTTGGAAATCCTGATTCCAAATATGGAATCCATTTTTCCAAATTCAAAACACAGAAGTGGCAAAAATTAATATAAAATTAATTCCCGCTGTCAAAACAAAAAGCGTGTTTTTAAGAAATAATAACTATCAAAAGATTGACACTTGTTTTTGTCCAGTTTAAATGTGAAATTAAATATAATGACCAAAATTGTATTAAATGGTAAAAATATATTCTCAATATACTTTAAAAACACTCAAATTCAAAGTTTATCGCTGTTAATTATTTAAATTAAAAATGTTTTTTTATTAGAGTTTACTAATTTTCACTATTCATCAAAATATGAAATTTATCAGAAAAGTACCAAAAAGTCACCCTAAGATAATTTTGATATTCCTAATCAAAAAATGAAGTCCATTTTGAATGATAAAATGTATCAATCTTCAATACGTGTGTATTACAATTCTTTACGGCTAGTTTGATTGGTTGTGGTGTGTGTTAGAACTCGAAGTTGCGCACAACACACACTATTGTATTATTCAAAGAGAAGCGTACCATAGAAGCTTGGGGTGTTACAATATTAGTTACATATTATTAATTTTAAAAGTATAATATAACTTTTTATTTATTTCACTGAAAATCGATAACGTCATTTGTGTTTGTTTGGACAACAACCTTCATGATGTAATGTGGCTCTATTTTTATCACCACAACTCATAGATAATATATATAATTATATTAATTGAAATAATATTGTATATATGGTATTTTTATCATTATTTAATGATGAAATATTTCTTTACCTATTTCCATAATGATCATTGAAATATGGAAATGTTACTCATGCGTATATACGACCTACAGTCTCCATGATTGTAGCACATATCGTTTTTCATTAAATCCTTAATTATTGGTACTAAAAGTAGAATTTATTAACAAATTTGATAACTATTTTAGGATTATAATTATTTATGTTTTAACATAATTACCACATTGACCATTTTCAACCTATAAAATCCATTTTTGACACATAAACCATATATCATCAAAACATCTGATATTAACATGATCGATTACATAATCATATAAAACATGTTAATTGCTGAAACAAAGCAAAATAAAAATGAAATGGGTACATACATAATTAAATAATTAAAATAATAATTTTCTTCAATAAATATAAAGGACATTTATTTCTATTCTAGCATAATGTAAGGGTTTCTTGTCTAACTTTCACTAACTTGAGACAAACGCCATATTCACCACTTATTTGATTTTTGTGTTGAGTATGCTACCATTTTTTATATGTTATTTCATGAATATATTTATGTTCCTTTTATTCATTTTTTCACTTTTTTTATTCACATTCATGTTTCTTTGGTTTCAAGAGTTACCAATGTGGTATGGGTTTATTTCACAATTTCATCATTATATGGAATTGTTTTTTGTCCCCATTGGGGAAATTATATGACATATATAGCCCAAAAAATCTATTCTTCTTCTACTTGGTTAATTAAAGAACATTTTCATGTAATTAAACAATTTTTACTCGCTTATTACAAAAAATAATTGAGAATTTTATTTATGGAAATCTGCCTTTATTTCTCTTTTTGATTGAAAATCCATTTTCTTAAAAAACCATGTTTTCTAAAAATAATTCATAAATATTTAAATATTAACCAAATATTTCTTTAAATAAATTTTTACCCATGTTTTACTTTTAATAATAAATATTGGATTCAACTACCCATTTTTTTAAATCGACACTTTTCTATCATTTTTACCATGAAAAAATAAATATTCTTTTTAACTATTACAACATGTATGATATTACCCCCCATCATGGTCATAATTTTTATGAATACTAATTTTAAATATTACAGGATTAAATTAAAGTAAAAATAATTTTATATAATTATGTAAATTATTATTTTCTTAATTTAATTTTCAAGAAAATGGATTTTCAAAATATATTTTCAATATTTTATTTGAAAAATAAAATGGTGATTTTTTAAGAAAGGTTATTTCCATAAATAAGTGTTCTATGCAATATTTCAACAACATTTTACATCTAATAAGACACCTTTTGATGTTAATTTTTATTTAAGGGGATTTAATCCAGTCATACTACTCTTATTATTTCTCTGGATGGTTTATGATATGTTTTTATGTGGATTTACTGTATTGATACAATTCATTTTACAATATATGGTTTAGTATTATGATTATTAAAGAGAGTCATTGTTAAAATTTTAAATTATTTTTTTAAAAAAAATTTAATTATAATTTTGATTATGGTTCACCCCTCTCATATTATGAATGCATTAAACTAGTTATGTGATGGGTGGGGCCTGGAATTATATATCCCCTTGAGGCGTTTGTTTGAATCATTATTCAAACTAGATTGGTTTTGGCCAAGAAGTTACTCATTTATATAGAAGTCTCATCACAATGCCTGGAAGACATTAATTTTCTTTTAAAAATTACTTTAATGTATTATATTTATTATAACATGGCCTTGAAAGATTATTTTAGATGTCTAGAGTTATTAATTCTATAATTATGAATTTCAATGTCTATTTTCCATTTGATTATTCAACTAGTTAGAATATCAATGGTCATGCTTCAGGAACATGGGACTATTTATAAGAATGTATTTCACCATATTTTATTCCTTACATATTATTCTCATATTATTGATTAAAAGGGACACGTTTTAGTTATTTAAATTTCTATATTGATTCTGCCTTTTTTATTTCGGATTAGATCTATTATACGCTTACATTTATAATGCTTCTAAGATCATGCCAATATTATATTTTATTTTACTCAATATATGAAATAAATTTATTATTTATATTCCGGGATATTCTAATGTTTATATCATAATTATCATCAAAATTAATTATGTAAATTATGATTTAAAATTTAATTTTAATTTCATGTATGTATCTAGTTTACCAAAAACTACTTATCTATTCGGTCCTTCGAGTTGATATTATGAGTATGTTATAGAAATGAAATGAATCATTCAACTTCTCTTAGATACTGGGGTCATGGATATTACAAATAATCTTATGATTATTTTTTAGGATTTCTATAAAAGAAATTCATTTGTTGATGAATAGAGAAAAATACTATGTTTCAAATAAAATTTTCACTTTGATTTAATTTATTTATAATGTCATTTTATATTTTTAATTTGATTTAAAGTAAATTTAGTTCAATTAGATGTCATGTAATCCCATTTATTTCATTTTAATTATATTTAAATAAATTTTTGATAAGAAAAACTAATAAACTTTTAAACTTTCTTTCTTCAAAAACAATATTTCTCATCACTTCAATATGATTAATTTTATGTTAAAATTTTGAACTTGGTAAATTTAAATTGAAAAAATGGATTCCATAAATTTAGAAATCATAATTTATATAATATAATATGTTTATCATATTTTTTCCCAAAATGAATCATGAAAATAGTAAAGATAAATTATTGATGTTAAGGTCTAAATGGGATTACCTGTGGGTTTAACTAAATATATATGGGAAAAAATGACAACAAAACATAGAAAAGTATTATTGTATGGAAATATTTCAGAATTATCCTTAAAAAATTATAATAAATGATAATTTATATGATTTTTTAATGTAATATACTTTAACATTATATTATTTTTAGAAATTTCCAATTAATTACCCAAGAGGTCCAAATTCCACAATTAAAAAGAAAACTCCATATCCCCACTTATCCACACCTACAAAGCCCCTTGGATGAAAAAATTAACTACCAAATTATCTCCCCAACATTATTTCTCAAATTATGGATCTTATTATCCACCCGATAGACTATCCCTAGGGTCCTAAACTAGAGATATAGATTATGTTTCTCTTAGAGAATGTAATTTTCTTAACAATTTCATTTAGGATTCTTTATTATTATTCAACCATAAATTTTGTATTTAATTGTAGAATATAATAAAACTATTATATAACATATATTAAAACATTATTATGTTTTTGGAATAATATTTATCGATCTGCACATCCATCAAATGGTAATTTTCTTAAAAATGCTCTTTAGGGTTCCTTACACACCACTCATTATATATATATAATCATTATTACATAATATTTCATGGTAATTTTAGTATCAATTTTAATTATTACAACAAAATAGATTTTATTTAAGTGTAGTTGAGTGTTAAAAAATTCATAACTCGATTTCTTATCATTGGGTTATATATCTTCTTCACTATCATTGATAATATAAGATTGGGTGTAAAATGATTTTTTATTAAAATATGTCATATTTCCACTTGTTTAATCTAGATTTACATTTAATAGACTCAATTTTTTCATTTATTAATTCTCACATCAATGTTATGATCATTATAAGTGTTTATTTAATAATATCATTCTAATCAAGAAGGTTTATTCTTGAATTTTAGTTAAAGGAAATGATATGACCATTTCTTAATAAAGACATTTTATTTTATTCTCCTCTATTTATACATGCTATTTTCTGGTAATAGTATAATTTTTTACACTACATGGTACTTAAAATAATCTATAAAATATTTTTTTGGTATATTTGACTTCATTTATCTCTATAATAAAAAATCTGATTTCATAGAAAACCATATTATATAAAAATAATTAAAAAAATTGAATCCATTTCTAAATATAATTTTAAAAAATTCAGCTATTTTTACTTTTTACAAAATTTTATAAAATGAATTTCATTGTTATTTTCAAAATAAAGCTCGTTTGTATTTTACCCAAAAAATGAAACGAATGTTTGTTTTACTATACTCTATATATAATAAATTTCATAACCTAATGACCAAAAAATGTTTAAAATTATACATTATATGTTTCAATTATTATATTCAAATAAAATTATTTTATAAATGTTGTGTGACCTTTTAGTTTTAATAAATTAATTTTAAAACTAAAATTATATTTTCCTCAATAATGTTTTTATATTTTTTTCAAGTATTTATATTAATCAATAAAAAACCTTGTTATTATTTATATAAAGGATTTTTATAGGATTTTACTATCTTTATTCTTTCTATCAATTATTTTTTCCCATTTTTTACATGTACTTACACTGACTTTCTTGATTCAATTTTTAAGTCATTGACTTTCCATTGAAATATTAATGTACTTGTGGGCATTGTAAATTAAACTTCCTCTAAATATACAAATTATTTTTATAGATATTTTTATTTCATAAACCATATATCACTTCTTGATGTGTTTTTCTATAGTTAATGTTATTTATTTATCTCTAAAAATATTTAAAAATTAATATTATTTATTCAATATGAATATTTCATAATAAGTTACATGTTCCATGAATTTAGTAGATCTTTAAATATATGTGGAATGATTTTGAAATGTAGATATGGGTGGATCCCAGTTATATATAGCCCTTAGAATGAATGAAATGTCTCATGATACAAATTAGTTGGCCAAATCAGATAGGTTTCACAAAGTAGTCTTAAACTTCCTTGAGGAAAGCTCTTTGCGATATAAGTATCATGAGGCCTGAGATCATGACACCTATTTATTAAAAATATACATAATTATAAATATAGTTGTTATTATTTTCCAAAAAAATTGGAATACTATATTTTCCATAGATTCATTTCATTCTATGTTATTCATTAAATTGCATGTGTTATTAGTTATTGAACATGACAAATTGATTGTTACTTATCTAATCATGATGGTAAAATTATTAAAATTGATGTTTGTTTAGTTATTTTATTTTCCATGTTGATTATGTTTATTAAAAAAAGTATATATTCTATTTTTCTTAACACTTACTAAGAATTTGATCTTACCCTTATTTTTTTATTTCCCTTGGATACAAAGAATAATTCATGTAAAGAGTTTTATAGGATATAATTACTTTTCATTTGATATGTATTATGTTTGATTTTATATTAAAAACATACAATAGGTATCATTAATGTATCTAGTTCTCCAAAACAACTAAAATGATCAGTCCGTTGGGATTTAACCCTTTGTACATATTCTATTGTAATAATGTAAGACCCCATGTTTAGGCATTTGGGGATGAGGTCACTATATCTTAATAGTGTCTCCCTCAAACTGTAAATCCTCACTATAGAGTTCCACTTACTCATGTTCCAGCACCACCACCCTATGGGCCACCAAGGGTATGTTTGGGAGATCCCAAATCCTAGAAAATCTTCTAGAATGGTTGTACATCCTCAACCTCCCTTCCCTCCTCGTTACATCAGGTTAGGCAATCATTTTCTTTTTTTCAATGCGCATAACAACAGTAGGACCAACCCTATTATGAATGATTGTGTCCTCTATAAGAACCTTACACCATATATCAACAAGTCAGATTCCTTTCATGGGATTGTCTCTTACACTGAGTCCCTAAATACTTTCACCTACTAGATTCTTCAATGGATCCACTCCCATGATTACCACCACTAGCTCTATACACTTGATTTCCCTCTTCTAGGAGGATCACAAATACAATATCTCACACCTGTATTCCATCATTCATAGGTACTCATTGGGATACTATGATGGGATGGATATCTCTATAGGGACCCTACTCAGACTTCTATGCCCAAAACAAATAATTGTGTTCCATGTTGATGGTATAACATTTGTTTTTAGTGAACCTCACTATTTAATAAGGAATTATTATACTACCCTATTACAGATTAAGAAGCTCGTAGATATAAAGTGAGATAAATAAAGTGGGGTAATTCTCATGAAACATCTCTTGAATGTTGGTCCCTAAAAGCATCATCTCATTAGGGGTATGTGTGACTACACTCCCCCAACACCCAGGTTCTCCAATGAAAATATTAGTCTCTAGAGTTACTATCAAAATAGTTATGGTCTTTACAAGAATGAATATGTAAATCATTAAATTGCATGAATCCTCTAATACCTAAGGATATAATTCAATATGTAAACTCAAGTGTATATTTCAATGTAACAAATGTAGTATAACAATCCTATGGGCATCATTATCTTGACCTACTGGAGCTAACTACTGCTCAATCAGTCAAGGTGTTAATTCATGGTTTCTAAGAGGAAACCCCTTATGAGATATCCCCTAATATAAGTATTGATTACTCAATGGATAATATTCATGAACCTGTATCAGTATACTGTTTGATATCCACATTGAGGAATCTTGAAATTGATTAATAAGTAAAATAGTTATATGAGAATATATACATACATATATATATATATATATATATATATGGGTATATGACTCAATGTCGATAGTTAAAGGAATCAATCTAATCTTATTCATGTACCAAAATTCCATCAACTAATTTCTCATTATTTAGATTCCAAATGTTGTCAGTTAGTGTCATGGTGTGTGGATAGATTGGTTATAAAACTAAAACTAGGTTCCCCAACCTGAATGACACACTAGAGACACTCTAAAACCTTTTCAAAATTTCTCCAATGAATCCTAAAAAAGTAGAAAACACTAAACACTATCCTAATGAATGAATTACAATGAAACCACTCTTGCGCAACCTGGCCCACCAAGGCCCACCTAACCAGATGAGGGTTGGGCTATAGAAACCCTAATCTAGACTCTAATAGTTGATGTTCTCATGACAAGATCCATGAAAGAATAACTGAAATGTGAGGTCTTTGCCTAATATAACTAAATTCATTTACCAAACTGTATCTAAATAAAAATTATTTCAGAATAATAATAAGGGTTGTGAATTTTATAGTAAAACTATGAATTCTATAATCATTGGGGATTACATTGGATTATGAATAAATAAAACCAATAAATAAAGGAAAAAATACCCAACTAAGAATGATGTCCCAATATAACATCAAAGGGAATAAATTAAAATGAGAGTGAATCAATCCTGATCTAAATGTCTAGAAATTTCCACAACCTATACACCCCATGTATTACTATACTCCATTAATATCACTACTGACATTCGTGTTGTCTGTATATGAAATTACATGTATAGAAAATTCTCATCCCTGGTAGGATTCTTAAAAAACTGTAAATAGAGGAATAAATGTATACTAAATAAGTCATATCATCCCAAAATAAGGAATAAAAATACCAAAGGAATATTATCATAAAGAAACACAAACTAGAGAGAACGAGGATCCATATCTCTATATCCCATCCCAAGATGAAAAATCATCCTGAAGCTCCAAGGGTATATATTTTATGCCTCTCATCTCATTTTTCTATCCAAAAAATCGACGAGGATGTCCTGGAACCTTCCACTGCTCCACATCCTGAGTGGGTATAATATTGATCAAAGGACCCACCCCAAAATCAGGTAGAGTTTACTACTCACAAGATAGAGGACCTTCTCCCTAGTGCATCAATTGTGTTCCAATCAAAGAAGGTAGGACCCACAATCCTATTCTCCAGGGGGTTCTCTTTATTATATTGATGGAGGATGCACACCCTAGTGTGATTGATGGTACCGCTCTACTGATAGAGGTCCTACACCTCTCCATATTCTTAAACTGTCAAGGGGAAAAAATATCCAATAGAGGATTAGTTCCCAAATATGATATGGGGTACCAATCAGCTAGTGAAAAGAGTATTGGGAACCCATACAGTAGTGTTCCAATGAGGATTCCAACCCCTGCCTCTCTCCAATGATCTTGTTTGATCATCGTTACTGGTCTATAAAATTCTAATGAAGTGTCACACAGAAAACAACCAATGTCATATATCAAAATCCACTATAGAGGATTCCATCTCAATTTATATGAAAAACTATTCAGAATGGGCTTCTCATGGGATATCAACTAATTTAAAAATAAGAATACACATAATGATAAATTATATAAGAAAATTACATGACGTTCGCCTATGAACACTCATATGGTGACAACTATTTGGATGTTACCCGCATCATTTCTATAACATTACTTATAAATATATGTAGTATTATATGTCATGTTATAGTACTACATGACATGTATCAGGCATCTTGGGCCTAAACATATACTCCAGGACATGCTCATGTACATATGGTTTTCACCATATACATTGGGTTGTGAACGTCTACCTGGTTGTGTCTGTATACCAAGTTATTCCCATGTGAACCATATCATGCATGTGTGCATAGTCTGTCCCATTCCAATGTTCTCTAAGATTACACAATGGCCTATGAGAACTAGGTTACCTAGAAAGTATAGGGTCATACAAATCATGTGTCCTTTAACTTTGCAAATGCCTTTTCTATCGTAGGCAAGGGGCTGCCCAGAGTCTTTTCAAGTACAAATTTTTGTGATGTTATTTTTTTCCACAAAACCTATGAAAGATCAAAACACTTCATCATGCCAACATATCAACTATTCCATCTAAACATCATGTTGGGGGTCTCAGATACAAGACATTCCTCACTTAATCCATCAATAGTGGATAGATTATGGCCACCCGAACCCCACATAGCTACGCCCCTTTATATGAGCGTTTATCGTCACCACTAAAGATCATGAATCCATAAAGGTGACACCTGTAAACAAAAAACCATCATGATCTATATATAAATCACCACCCCTTAATCATTCACATTACCGCCATGTTTATGTTTTCTTTATCATGAATGAACCCTCCCCAACAATGTCGAATTGTCACCCCATGGAATAACTGTGAAGAATATGATGAACAATTTGGGTAAATTCAAAAGAAAAAGATAAATATATTATTTTCTAAGATTTGTAAACGAAATATCAAATTAAAAAATAAAAAGGGTGATTGATGTGTGGGAAAATTATTTATTTTCCAAATATTATAATCTAAAAAGTAGAAATTATCATAGAAAGAACAACAAATCACTGTTAGAATAAGAATATAATTAAATTCAATGATTATGAAATTTAATGGGAAAATATCTATAAATAATAAGTTCTACCTAGAATAAGGATGAATCATTGTTGAAAAATATGTTTTCCATTGAAAAATATGATATGTTGGGTTCACTACACTATATCTAATCTTGATCAAATTATCATTCCTAGTTTGGATAAAAATCCTCCACGTAGAATGCCACATCTTACTCTAAAATTAACCCATATTAATGTGGATAAATATAAAAATGTTATACAATGAGACATTTATATAGATTTAGATATAGTTTATCTAAAATAAAAAAAATTAAGAACTTATTTTGATTAAAAGCACCTTCCAATGGTCACATACCTCAGAATGTATGATGCAGAACAACATTATGTCATGAATAGAGTAAATTACATGTTTTGGAATCAACTAGGGTAAAACATTTCCCATTAAAGGTGAAAAATAAGGTAAAAAACAATAAGACTAAAATGATGTTTTCACATAAATTAAAAATATATTAGTATATGTAATATATTAATTACGAGGTCATGGGACACCAAAAAAACATGTTGTCTTAGAGGATAAATCTTGATATATAAATAGAAAAATACAAAGTACAATTACATCCAAACTAGTGTTGATGTATTTGTCTTTAATGAGAATTAATTTCAAAATATTTTATTAATTTTTAGTTTAAAAAAGTGACATATTTAAATTTAAAAGGATTATTTTTCCTATGAATGTTTTTAATGATCAACCAATGGTATTTACATTTATAAACATCTATAAGAATCACTGATTCATATACTCCATTGGGGACTTGTTTTATGGATACTATCATTATTCATTCTCCGGATGAATCATGAGATTCACAATGGTCATGTTCCTTTTACATGGTTGAATCAAGAAATTTAAACAATTTGGTAATATTTGGTCAAAAAAGACTTATTCTAATCTTTTTCCATGAATGGTACCTAAAGGTTTTCTATAGTGACTACTTAACATGATATTTCTCATATGATGTGTTGATCCCCAATAGCTCATTATGAAATTGTGACGCTAATATAGCTCAAACGAATGTTTGGGCCTTATAATAAATCATGATTAATGGGTAAGCCTAATACAACATATATGATGTTTGTGATCCATTTTAGATCATGATGAGTTGGTGAAGATGATATAGCTAATACAAAGGGTGATACCCTTCCTAAATATCCAATTAATTTAGAAATTTTCCTTTCCAATATAGGAAAGAAGGATATAGTATATCAATATGGTTTATCAATTGGGTTTAAACTGGATCTAGTTACTTCTAATTTGGTTCTTGAATATAATGTTCCTCGATACCAACTAGTTTATCTCTAGTCTTACTCTGGGTGTTTAGTGATTCCTTTGATCTTGATTGACTTCACTTGGATCATGTTTTCTGTTTCCAATGACACATGTCTTTTTTAAATCATTAAAAAAATTATATTAATAGTCAATATATAGATGGGTATGAATCCTATTATGTTATTATATTACACTTGATTATCTAATCATACCCCTCTGTTTATATTATTCCATAATGAAACTTAATTCTTAATCCTTATATTTACTCATCCTGAGCATTTGTGATTACTTTTCTTATGTTTCCTTTTTTCCAAGATATGAGGAATAATGTTTAATTATTATTGTCTATAAGGGTTTCATCTATGGATAATATTATAAGAGATGTTGAATTATTTTTTTTAAATATGTAAAGGTTTCTTTATGTAGGAAAAATAATAACATAAATACATGGTATTTTAATGTAAGGGTTTTCCATAATCCATTTAAACTATAAAACTAAAAAAATTATATGTGTGTAAGAGTGATCCCATAGTTCCTTTTAATGTTTTATGTTTCTAATGGTTGATATTAGGTAACATTTATTGGTATGAATCTAGATATTTAATGATTATTTATTAGCACCAAATTTGGGAGTGTATGATTGGTGCTATTATAAGAATCATTGATATTGTTCATTTACATTAAATCAACTTGTCTACTGTATTTATAATTTCATTCATTATTTATATAGTATAAATTTGTGCAACAATATTCTTCGAAAACTATGACTATTTATATTTTATTTTTATGGTATTTTTGTCTACTAGTGGACTTATTTTCTTTGTAATTATCATAATGATGTTTCTTATTGTATTTTAATAATGTGATAATGTTTATTTCAGAATAAATTAAATTTTATCAGTGAAATTTATTTTTTTTGGTTTTTGATTAGTTTTTCATGTGAAACATACTATTGAATTGAATAATTATTTAAATGAAAAATATATGGTGAACTTTTTGGGTGTTACAATATATTTTTAAACTCAAAACATTCATAACCCACAACATTAATATAACCAATTAGTGTGATATAAATAAAATAAAATTTCTTACATATACATTCCATCTGATTCTAAATTTCATTAAAGAGGAGTGACATAATGGTTCATGTATGAAAATGCAAACTGAAATATATAAAATAGCATAACTTATCAACACATGAACTACAAATTTTCAAATCAAGAGGTCCATAAAAATTCCAATAAACCACTTCTAAGAACCCTCAAATTTTTTAACACAATAACAATATCATGGAAGATAAAGTATGTATATATCATAAGGAGAGATGTGTATATTGTGAGTACATTATACACAGTTGGCTATCACAACATGACTCGTACTTTTTTTTCATAAAATCAACTAAATATTATATGAATATTAACTATAATAGAAATATTTATAATTAAATAAAAAACCTATCATGTAAGAATAGGATTTGATTAAATAAATCCACCATAAGGTTTGATATCATTGTGATAGACAATCGACCATGAAACTACCCATATATGATTCGACTCATGCTCGAAATCCTTGAGGACAGAAATAGTGAATTTGTTCGAGTGATGGAGGAATATCTATGTAATGTAAAGAGATCATGATATAGTGTTAGATCACTTTTATTAGGGATTGTATGAATTTTTCCAAACCCATAGTGGAAGGGAAAACATCAATTGTTAACCAAGGATTCCCTGTATAATCTAATATACCCCCCATCATTGGTGTTTATACATATGAATATGTTTTGATAATATTTTTTCCTTTTATCCTACTGAACAAACATTTTTTTGATTTTATAAAAAACATTATAGAAATTTGAGAACCACCATGAAAACAAAAGAAATATATATACACATATATAATAACAATCCTCATAATAAAAATAATATATCTCGTTATTACATAAAAATCATGGAATAACTGAGAATATAAACTTAGAAGCACAAATGGAATAATGAATAAGAAAAATTAACAGAATAATCAAATTTACAAATATTAATCATTTTATAGTTTAGTTTTAAAAAAAATATTTTAAAAAATAGTATTTATGGTTGGTATCATTCTTCCCAATGTTTTTTCAAAACATAGTATAATAATTGTGTGATTGATAATGATTTTTCTACCATACATTTTTCATAACATTATTCATGTTACTCGTAAAATAATGGATTCTATGAAAAAAATAATTATATGAACCTTAAATATAGCAATCTATAGGTTTAATACACAACACCATAAAAATAAGAGTAAGAAAAATTTTCTTTACCTGAATATCACAAACATTGAATTTGTGATTCTATATTATTGAAGAATAATAAAGGTAGATGGTGGAATTTTAAGACGATACATAGAATAAATTATGTATTTTATTTAACACCTTTAAAAATCATGAGATTCATGGAATATAAGGACAACCAAATCATATATTCATTAATTATGAAATCCTATAGAATATTGGTATTGATCTGCATCAAGAAAACAATTAGAATCCCTTCAATTTATGAAAAAATTATTGTATGTTTATTTATTTATGTTAGATTTAAATAATCCATTGATAATTCAACACCTGAGTCTCTACTAAATTAAGACTCTATTATTTGTGGTTGTTAAAAACAATCATCATCTAGTGAAGTATTTATAGTTTTTATTTTTGAAATTGATTCTATTATTCTTAATACTTTTTTATTTATAAGCATAAACGATTTATACTCAAATTTCATACTTCATTCCCATTATCTCCATCATAAAAAACCCTCGACACATACTTCTTACTTTATCATACTCGTCCGTTCTCTTCCTTTCTCTATCATGAAAACCTACCCACCCATTTAATTTTCCCTCTATCACATGAACCTCTTATACTATTTTATATTCTCTAATTCTCATTATTAATATGTTTTTATCTACCATTAATGTTGTTTCTCCCACTATATAGTGGATTCTCCATCTCCATCATTTTTCATGTGAACATCTTCCTCTTCTATATTTGTCATATCCATTAACGAGGTTGGTTTCAGGATTCTCCACTCAAACATTCACTTTATACTCCTTTAATTTAAATGATATCTATCGAATTTACTATGGAATTTTTAATTGGGAATTATTTTTTTTATTAATGGGGAATAAATGTATTTTAATCAGGTTAGTGGATCATCATTAAAAATTTACTTATTGATAGATTTTTTGGAAATAAACCCAATATTCGCCATATTATTCCCAATTTTCCTCTATACTGTCTAACTTTGGTGATACATAAAATTATTTAAAATTTTAATATATAATTAATTTTATGAATTATGTAATATGTATTAAATTTTTAGTAGATTAATAAATTAATTTTCATTTCAGTTACCTTTGTTTTATTTTTTTAATCCATTAATGCATAACATTTTAATATTAGTTTCAATATTTTCATTTTTCATACATTATAGAGTTATAATTATTTTACTATAACTTATTTATTTTATATATATGATTTTTTATTTAAATCATAGTATATGAAATCATAAGATCAATTGATTTAAATTCTATTGTATTTCAAGATATTTTAGATTTCAAATTTAAAAAATGATTCTGTTCTTTCTGAATTATGTTTTATATTTAATATTATTTTATTAATTAATTTGTGGTTTATTTTTTTTATAAAAAATTATTATCATGTTAAAATGGGAAAATGATGAAATATTTTCTGTTTTGATACACCATAACATGTTAAGAGGTTATATGTGAGTGTCTATTTTTTATTACAAATTTATCCCTAAATGAATTAATAAAATATCATTATTTTGATAATAAATTAACATGATGTTTGAGAAGATAATATGTTTTCAAAAACCAGATATTGACATAATTTTTTGATAGATATGTGTGGTGGATTTTTCATATGGAATTTAATATTATATAAAGTTTGTTGTGTAACCATCCGCATCATTAGAAACTTACCAACCCAATGGTGAAGAACAAAAATCATAACATGATTAATGTTTTTTAAACCTTTAAACTCATCAAGATGAAGATTTTAATATATCAATGTGGTATATTTCTTATTTTATAGAGATTAAAGTAATAGATAAGCTAACATAGTCATCAAATGAGTATTATGAATTAGTGAATGATGAAAATACACAGTTTTGTGAAGGATATTAAAAATATACCATATAATATTTGTATAATTATTTTGTGCTATATCATGTTCTTATTTGGAAATATAAATAAAATAATATGAATGATATTGGAGTTTTCTCAGGTTATATTTGTTGAATCTTATATTCTAAAATAATTTTTGGATAATAAAAATGTTATTAAAAGTCTGGCTGATAATTATATAAATATATATGTATGTCATACTAACTTTATATTATATTGGGTAGATTATTTTGAGAGGTAATAATATGAAGCATATAATTACGATGGTTGAAAATATGTTTATTCTGATGATTTGTTGAATAAACATATAATAAAAATGATTAGAAATAACACTATTATTAAATTTTGACAATAATCTTCAATAAAATAAAAATTAAATTGATTATTCATCTATTCAAAAATGGTAGAAAACATTTGTAGAATCTATGAAAATCAACAATGATAGGATTATATGAATCTAATAGAATCAATATCATAGAAATAATTTTATTCAGTATGCTAAAAATTCTCTTCAGATATTTATAATTTGAATTTTGGAATGGATTCAAATGGATTTAACAAATTTAGGACTATATGTAAAGCTTATATCATATTATACACTAATTTTAATCCATTAGAACATTCCCTTATGAATTTTTATGCAATTTTTTTTATTATTTTGATGATCATTTCAAGGATAAAAATACAATAAATTTAAATAAATTTATAAATTCATCCTCTTGTAAAAAACAAATTTATTTATTATAAAAATGTTTACTTACATATAATGTATCAAAAAATAAATATTTAAATATTTGTGCATATCTAATGTTTAATATTATTTATATCAAAATAACATGAAATACTTCCTGTTGGAATACCCATACATTCCAAGCGTGACTAGTTTTTTACTATCAAATCTACACTAAAAGGAAAACATGTATTATATAGTGGTGTTTCATGAGACATCATTTATTCTTTGATAGTTTTCCGAGATTTTTGTTTAAAAATATTTAATTATATTTATAAAAAACTTAGTGTCCTCTATAAATCTTTTTTCAATGTGGGAAATCATTACATAATTATCAATTGATAATGTACAATTTGGAAAATCATATCGTTTGAATGTTTTTTGATGAAAAGTTTAAATATCATTAGATATAGTTCCTACACAACACAGTAAGAAACAAAGTATTTTTCATGATTTTTAATTTCAAATTAACATAATCATATAATTATCTTGATGTTATGAAAATTTAAAACATTATATTTTATAAATTTTATATAATCCTAACTGAATGGTAAAATAAAAAGGGAAACATAATTTTTCTAAAGATTAAGATAAAATGAATAAAAAGAATTATCTTGTGGGAAATTATAATGGAATATTCAATATAGTATTTTATCAATTGAAAAAAATCATATAAAACTTTTTCCTTCAATGGAATAAAATGTGACAGTACATAATGAATATTGAAGAAACATTTCATGATGTGTTGAAATATTATAAATTAAATGGGTTTAAAATCACTAATTACACATTTTAGTGGATAAATTTATACTCTTTAATTGAATATATTATTATGTGATTAAATATTATTAATCGGAATTTTTTTACAAATTTTTTATACAACCTTTTCTGAAATAATTAAACACCATTGTTCTTGAAAAAAATTCATTGATGAATTTTAGTGACACATTTTAAATTAGATTTGATATTTCTTACTTATTTTTCACTATGAGGATTATATAAATTTTCACTTGATCTTCGATGTTATGTTTGTAAGGTTGTAAAATGTCCACAGATATATTCCATGGATTGGTATTTTATTCTGAATATTTTTTTTCAAGAACAACATATTTAAGCTCAATTCTTATATGGTTCATTCTGTAGCATTCCTTTATTGAATTAGGTATCTAGGTCATGTACATTTTTTATGACAAAAAATAACTAGAATAATCTATAGTTTAATATTATTTGTTTGTAAAGTGTCCCACCATTTATTCAATGTATTTTGAATATTGATGAAACATGATTCAATTTATGTGGAAATATTGATGATTTTGTAAATAAATTATAATCTTATTGTAAATAAGTAAAAAAATTATAATTAATTCATAATGTTGGAAAAATATCATTACTTTCAATGACATTAAGAGTATGAGATGAATCTATAGTGCTATTATTTTTTAATTTCATCTGTAATGAAATTAAAAATGTAATTAGTTAGTATTTGATTGTCTTACGTAAAAAAGTTACCCATCCTTAATCATGTGAACATATATATAATATAAGGATTATTTACACACCACTATTACATGGTAGGTTGTTTTTACATGTATATTAATCTTACAACATTCGGTTTAAATCTCATCCTATAGATTTTCCATTGGATGTTTGTGACCAATTACACTTGGATATGCTATGTATAACCTTATTTCTTTATGTGTCAATAAAATACATGTTATATTATAATAATGATAGAATATTGTTGTTTATAATGTAATACAAATTGTCTAGTATTATAAATTTTGAATATTGGTTGATTCTGTAGATACTGATGATCAACTACTTCAAGAATTCAATAATATTAGGATAGGACATTATCATTTCTTTTTGAAGATCAGCCTCTGGTATCAATTGATAAATTTACACTACATTCTCATGATAAAAATATATTTAATAATTTAATGATATTTTTATCAGTATTTATCTCAATAAATAATCACCGAGTAGACCAGATCCATTAATTTTTCATCTCTTTATATATGCATAGATATATGCTCTATTTTTCACACGCCTATTTTTTATCTCAATCATGATAGTTCTCACTAAAAATTTCCAATTTATTGGGTATTCTAGACATTTATGAATAAATTAGAATTAAGAGTATCCAATTCCAACTTAGATTCATGAGAATTCTCCAAATTAAATAGTACAATAGAATCTTTATTACATATTCTCAATCATTATTTACCTGGTAATATTCCCCTAATCATAAAATATTATCTTATATAGCTAACCACTATCCATAGTGATATTATAGAAATACAATTATTTTTTAAAACTCATAAAATTAAATCTCTATGAAAATTCATCAAATTTGTTAAATAGTTAAAATTATTATAAATAAATTATATTTTGATATTAAAATTTTTTATATATTGAATTCAACTTTAATCCTCTAGATTATATCCATTTTATATCTTTTTCATCCATCTCATGTTGTGAAGAATTTCATCATGGAACAATATCACCTGAAATGCTTAAACTAAAAATATCATCTTATAAATAACACAATGATTTCCTTATGATTATGAACACATTGCTCTAATTACATTGACAAAAAATCAAAATTCCTCAAATTTAATTCTTATTTGGCCATAATAGATTTTTTTTTCAAATAAATCTATTTGGAAAACATTATATAAGTTTATCAATGAATATATTTTATGTTTCTTATGAGAAACATCTTAAATGAAAATTGACTTCATATGTTTTAATCAATGAAGAATAAAACTAGGATCATGAAATTTACATTTATTTATAATATTTAATTGTAGATATATTATTCTTCAATAACTCATAAATTTATCAAATGGGAAACTCTTATTAATTTCATGTCATTTTATGTTAAAAGAATAAGTCTATATTTAGTTAGAATTTATAAACAATTTTATTTCAAAATGTTAAATGACTTCTCTAAAGTCAAAACTCATAATAATAGTCATTAAAATGACCAATATGAAGTGTTACATGATCCTTAAAAATTTATAAATCAATATTATGAATATTAAAAACATAATTAGAAACTAAAATTCATCCATATGAAGATGAAAAGGATATTTATGCTATTTTACAAATCCTTATGGTGTTGAAAATAAATCCTATGAAATTTTTGAAATTAAACTTAATGAGATATCCTTTTTAAAATTATCTAAAACAGATGATCATTGTGAATTCATCTATCATCCTTTCAAATATGGATTCATATTTATGAATGGTTGGAATTTTTTTTCAGAATTCATCAAGACATAGAATATTATTTTAGAGTCAAAAACATAATTCTAGATTTCATCATATAAATATATAATTATTCCAAATCATTATATTTTTTCTCAAATATTATACAAAATATTGGCAGCAACCAATAATGATTCTCAGTCATGGATGATAAAAAACACAATCCTGCCAAACAATTATAGGGCCCATCAATATCCCCATTTATATTTTTTTTTGAATTCTTTTATTAATTTTGAATCTTCCTAATTAAGATAAATAAATCAAATATGTATATTATATTCAGAAACTTATAAAATCTATCAATTGAGAAATATCTCAACACCACCTGACCATATATGGTAATGTTTTTAAGGGAATTTCATCTCTTGGTGATATTAAATTTTGGGATAATTATTTATATGTTCTGGCTAATAATTCACAAATCCAATTCACCCATCCCATTTAAATTTAAAAATAATGTTCTATTTAAAATAGAATAAGAAATGGGACACTCTCTGTCGAACAATGAAACGCAACCCCTTGGACGGTAAGAGTATTATAACGTTTTAATAAGATGTCTTTACATTCTCTATGTACTTAGAAATTTATATAAACCCTTATGGGAGGAATATTTCATACATCGTGATGTTATAGAAGAATTATTGACGTGGAGTTTTATTAAAAATTCTCCAAACCACTCTAATGTCATTAATATTGGGAACATTTCGACAATATGATAATTTATACAAAATTTATTTTATTGTCACATCATTATTTCTCATTATACTATTAGTGAAATAGAATAATATATCAGTTTCAATTGTACTTGCGCATTGAAAAATATTCTTATATATATAAATAGAACATTGATTATATTAATAATTTTTTTATGGGTTTCTCAATTTTAATTTCTAAATCTTTTTTAGTATTTCAGTCAAAATAAATAGTTATAATCATGTGTAATTATAATATTCAATGCCTCAATCCAGAATAATAAAAATAATGTATTATTCATTCAATCCAACTCACATAGATCTCACTGAGATATAATTTTATATTAGATGTCAAATATTTTTTAGTACAATTTCCTACCATTTTTTATTTGCCGGACTCCATTCAATAAATTTTATATATATCAATACACCTTGACATTATTCACTACAGATTTGAATAATATTGAAATTATTTTAGCTACCATGAAATGAGACACTTTAGGATCACTAATAAATCATAAAGAAATAGTAATAGAAAAATAGTATCTTCCCATGATATTTTTAGATAAATATTTTTTCAAGTGATTCTTCTGAATTCTTTTTTATTAACATTAACATAAAATTTTACATTGTCCCATATTTCTTCTAGTTGATATAGTGATTAAAAAAATTTGATTCCTCATTGTCAAACATTTCATAAAATTCTATATCATATTTCACTCGGAATAATGAATTATAATCATTTATTGATGTAATATGAAAACTTATAAAATATATCATTTCTCCGAGAGTATACCTCTAATTTTTATCATCAATTCATAAAAACCCTCAAATGTTTTATATTTATCCACATATTGTACATTTTTGTAAAAATAGACTATGACTATAATAATACAAGGGTCATGTTGATTGAAATAAATAATTTTAACATCTATTCCTTTAGATAAATTCATCAGATTCAATAAGTCATCAAAAATGGAATATTAGATACCATGATCTATTTTTACCCATTACATGGAATTTATAGGCCTAAAAACCATGATTATATAACTTCATAGAATGAAAAAAATATTTTTCCCACAAGAACATATTCTTCTAGATACCCATTAATTCATGTTTACTTTACATCAGTCTCATATACTAATTAATTTCATTTAAAATCCAATACAGAAAATATTCTGATATCTTATCGACACATTACTAATGAAAATTTATCTTCAAAACTAAAACATTCCAGCAGTGAAATACCATTTCAACCAAAAATATTATAGTGGTCATTAAAACTATAAAAACATTAATTTATGACATTATCTAGTATAACTATATACAATTTAAATTAAGTAATGTTTTATAGGTGATTCAATGTTCTTATTCTTTATCCAAACAACAAAAAACATCATGAAACTAAATATAGAGAAAATTTGTGCTCAAAAATTAAATAATAAAATACAAGAAAAATGTTTTCTCAATGATAACAGTAAATAAACTAATGAGTATAGTAATTGATGATAATGTTGATAGAATCAAATGGAGTGGGTAATTTTTACTTTCTTTTCAAGTAGATGATTCATTTCCAACTTGCAACTAAATCCTTAAAAATGAGTTATTCTACCTTGATCATAATGTTAAATTCTAATAAAAATTTAAATATTTATCAATAATAATAAAACAACTTGTTGATTCTCATGAGACCTAGTAGAAGATAATATGTTCCTAATAGGAATGATTTTTTATTCACATGAAATGATTATGAAACTGAAATGGTTTACATTATTTTAATTTAATTTTCCAAAATTCATTTTTGATTCAATAGAAATTATTGCATCATTATTATTGTAAAATATAGAATGTAGACCAAAGTTATAATGTATCTTTTCTCTAGAATAAAATGTATGCCTCATATCATTCATCTAATCTATAAATCCATGTATACTATTATATATTATTACCATGAAATCATGATCATCATCTCAACTCTAGTCCTCCGAAAAATCTATTTTTCAGTAGTTATCTTCGTGATAGGTAGCCTATTGCAACCTTGCCCATCTGTAAATTTTCATATTTTATTAAAGTTTTCTCATAGTATTATATTTATTACCTGATTTTTTTTCTCACCATACACATCCACCAAATTACTTCTAATATTTATTTTTCCACCAATCCCATGGAATCACCCACAGTATTTTTTCATATACATGTAGCCATCAAATATTAATATAAAACTCTCCCATTAAATGTCACTAACTTATCTCATGTATTTGAGTTCTTAATATCCTAGAATCAACATCAAATTGTCATTTTAGTATTATCATAAACCAGTAATTGAAATGGGAGTTCATTGTGGAATTTTGTAAAATATATTTTGTTCATCAACTAGCTTGTTCTCAAGCACAACGGTCAAGATGGAAATGGAGTCTAGTATCATATTTTTGAGTTCCAATCCAATAAAATGTAAAATTTATAAAAATCTAAATAGTTAATCCTCAATATTATACCTAAAAACAACATTCATTGTGAGTTATCTTCAAATTGGAGAACACCTAGTTTATTTGAATATCAAGATGCCACTACATCTAGTATAGTGTTCTCTTGGTTTTACCAAATGAACATTAAAATATGATTCAAATTCTCCCTTAGACAATGTTTTCCAAAACCACATTATTGATAGAGATCTACATTTCAAATCATATTAAACATATTTCATTTTCATAGGATCATCTATCACCTTCTTAGGGTATGACTCAATCATTGACTTCTTTATTAACCCAACGTTTTACTTGATTACTCCTTCAAAATAGGTTGTTAAATCATTCAAAAAGTCACAGAATTTATATAATTCCTCAATAAATAATAAATGGATAGAAAAACACTAAGTATGGTCAAAATCTTTCACATGGTAGATATCTGGGAATAGAAGAATGGTTGACATAATTGACTCACACAATAAGATTCAGTTTTCGATATTGGATAAAGGCACAGTTGAATAAATTTCATTTATTGAAGAAATGGTTTTGTTGTTGTTCCACAATAGTCATAATAAGGACATCCCATATTCCCATGCATATAGGCATGGGATAATTTTTCTTCCCACTAATGACACATATTTTCCATGTATTGTTTTTTGAGTATTATATGGATTATTTTTGAGACCAGGAATAGATAACACGTGTGATTCTATGTATTGGTATCCCAAATAAATGTTTAAAATATTTTAAATATAGTAAATAGAACACACACATTTTCAATTGATATGTGGAATACATAAAAAATAGTGTCTAAAATTAGAAATATGAGGGAATCGTTGTGTTCAGAATGTGGGTTTTACTATAGGTGTGATATAACTGTTTCTGTAATGGACTGTTCCTGAAAAAGTTATCATGGATATGTAATAAATAAAAAAAATTATTAAATAATTAATTATATTTTTTATTTATAATAATGAGTTTTTACCTTTTTAAATATAAATATATTGATTTTTTCTCAGGGTTTGATGCTAAACCATGGAGAATTACACACTATTAGAGAAGATATTTCTTAGTGAATGATGCCAGAACTATATTTGATCATAGATCATTATGAAAATGTAGTCCTTGGATCTCATTAATGAAGGAAATGTATCTTTTCTTTATAAAAAATCCATCCAAACATTGGGTAGGATGTTTTCCTTGATTATTTGAATCACATTTCGTAATCTAAGGCTACACAGATCAATTCCACAAGCATAATTGACACACTCATCATCGGTAGAATTAAATAAATGGAATTGTTTATTTAAATTTTGTTATATATCTCTTTTTTTTATTTCTATAAAATTTAATCAAGTCTAGATGAACAATATCCATTCATCGTTATTTAAAATTATTGGCTTTTTTTATTTATTCCCTGATATTCACAGGTTCATCGAAGTAGTTTATTCTAGTATAATCCTTAATGAAATACCATGTATTATGTCATTTTTTGGTTTTCATTAGTGAAATGGATCAATGTTGTGTGTAATTTTTTTAATCGATGGCGTGATCGAGGTGAGATGGTGGTGGTGGATGGCCAAGAGAAGAAATGAATGATTTGAGGTTCCCATTAATTCTGGTTTTAGAACAAGGTGGGGTGTTTTTTTTTGATAGATCAATTTTAGAGAAGATTTAAACATGGATTCTAATCGATGATGATTAAAATTATTTACCTACCGCCATATGTACATGTTATAGTGATCTTGGATGCTCCGAAGATGTGACAGATGGTGTGGAGGATGATTTGAAGGATATGGAAATTCATGAGCAACATAGTGTGTAATTTCGGTTTACACACCTTGTGGCTTGCAAGCTATAGTGCCAGGGTTCGTGACGAAGTTAAATAACACAATTCATGTGACTATTTCACACACCATGTAAAACCTCTATGATGGCTCGACATGTACATTGGTATGGAAATGGACACTGTAATATGTTCATGGCTAGTGTCACACTGTTTACATAGAAAAGAGAATTTCTATGTTTACATGGCCCAATACACAGACATGAACACCATACATGGACATGGCTAGGTGGCACGGGCATGATATCATGTTTCTATACATTTTACGTACTTCTACTATATGACATTTATATTTATTCTTATGTGTCATGTGAGGCTTTTCCACACTAGAATACATGGGGATAAATCTACATGCTATATAGCCCTCGGTACACACCATGTACCCCCTTCAATAGTGTTTTTAGTTCATAAATTTATTAATTTTGACCATCCAAGGTTGATCATGTTTCATTTAGTCTATTTCATTAAGAGGAAATTATGACATTACATCGACATCGCAAGATTTTGATCCTCTCTAAAGGCCCAGTGTTAGATAAAGTTGTAGCATCCCTCCATGAGACTGGAGTGTGATAATCTATCATCCTTTTTTCCTATGTGGGGTTTTTTGAATTTTTTTGTAATCCTTCAGGAGGTAATTGGTCCTCCATATAACATGTTTTATCAGTAGGGTTTTTGGTATCATTGACATATGATCCCCTGCATGATAGGTTTATAAAAATTTGGTTTTTTGTGTCCCCTAGTGGCTCTTGGACTGACTTCGTAACTATGAATTAGTGTATTCATAGACCGTGAGTTTTATTAGGTGGTTCAAATAATCAATACCTCATTTTTGAGTTCCTTTAATAATTCCATGGCTTGTGGAGTGGAATATCCCAGAAAATGAGTTACTTTTAGCCGAGTTATCTGGTTGATAGTTGGTTATGACCATATTGTGGTTTTGTGTAATTCATGAGTTTTTATGGGTATTTTTGTTATAAATTGATTTTTATATCCTTATTTGAGTTTAATATACTTTTTATCTTATGTTTATTGTTTTTGGTAGGTTATACTGAGTATTTTTATACACACCCATTCTCGGGATATGTCCACACATTTCATATCTTATGCAGACCCTGGACCTTTTGATGGTGTCTTGGAAGGACATGGAGTGGGTAGAGTGTATCTTGAGCTTGTTAGAAGTGGTTATTCCATTAATATTTCAATTGATGTTATTTCTCACCCTAAGATAATGTGGTAATCTTTATAGATGTTTTTGGATTGTATGTGGACCCTTTTTTCACTTTCATTACTTTACTATCAAACTCGAATGTGGGATCTTCGATGTATGCACGTATTGGTTTATGTTGTTTTATATTTAGAAATTTCTGGGATTCGAAATGTGTGTGTGTGTAGGTACATTGAGATAATCCCTCCCATTTGTGGTATATTCCAACATGGCATTGGTCGCCAGCCCCTTGACTATTAGAGGCAGGCTTTGGGTAATGACGTTTTGGACATTAGTGGCATAGGATGTGAAAATGTGGTATCAATGTAGTCAGTTCTACTTTTGGACTGGAGTTAGTTATTTTTGATTATAGAAACTATTTTTATTTCATCATGTATGGATTTTAGGCTAGGGAGTGTCATGTCAGTGTGGAGGTTGACATATCCATACACATGGACTCTAATCACCTTCTTTTTGAATTAATACATATATACATTGGTAGTAAATATTATTATTACATGAATAATATATTATGGGTTGTGTTTTCCATTTCATTCTTGAGTTAGCTCCCCATATATACTATTTTCACTAGGATAGAACATGATTAATATTAGGATTCCTTCATGCCGAAAACCAGCTAGGATTCTACTACATCATCACTAGGATGATACACCTGGTGATGAGGCATCAATAAAGGGGAATTTACTAGAGATAGAACCACTTGGTGGTTTACCCGCTATAGCCCCACCCATTGAAAAGAATTTATCACTGTATGTTCTAGATAATGATGCTTGCTAGTGGAGTGAATCGTATGAGTTTCAAAGGCCATGACTTCTTAAATTTTAGGGTTATCCAAACCTCCCATGTTCATGAAGACTGGATAAGGATGGTCCCTCATTTTTCCCACATGTTGAGGTTTCCTGCATATTAGATGGTGCTCCCCACAATGAGTATTATTTAGGTCTATGATGGCCGATGGTGGAAATTTTGACTAAGTCACATAATGAGATACCTCTATCCTGGTTGTTCTTTGAAAATATCTTCATGTAGTTCTATCCATCCAAGTTACAATAGTTATGTATATAGAAGCTTCTACATATGCAGTAGGACAGTTTGATCATGGTAGAGTGCTTAGTGAAATTTATCAATCTCTCCCTTTACTAATTTGATATGTTTTGTGATTAGTTATTAAAATATAAAGCCTTTGAGATGGGTTTATTCTGTAAAATCATTGATTTAGTTGTTCCCCTATTCACATCCACCTATCTTGGGTTGTAAGGGTGAGTCGTGGTGGTGGAAATATCTCGAGAATAGTATGAGATGGAAGTGAGTGAAAGTGATGGGAACCCCATAGTTTTGACCTCGGTTGTAGCCATCCAATGTAAGTCACATGAATCGATGTGTGTCAGATTCCTTAAGAGGTAATCCTATGACAATGGGATAGTGTTATAGGGCTCATAGGGTGGCTCAAATCAGCCAAGGGGGAGGCATTGTTTCTATTGTGATGGTTCCAGAAATCAAGCAACGTATTTTGAGACCCATCATACAACTAATAGTGTGATAATCTTGCGACTACTGATCTAGAGATAGATGTTGGAGAAAATTGTTCAACATGGTTTTAGGCATGGTAGGGGGTCAGTAGACAGTAATAGGTGGTTAGAGGTTTTCATATCACCACCGACACCCTCAGGTAGTCTGCATAAGGTACATGGATTATGTAGAATGAAAATATTCTAGCTACAGGCTATCGAGGACTATGACCCTGAGGCTCTTGGGATTATATGATGAATAATATTTGGATAGTCTAATTTAGCATTAGTAAATATAGAAATTGGTTCACGTACTTTATTCCTAACCGTGTATGTAGTTCGATACTTACATATTTTAGTTGAGCCATTGGCTTAATCCCCATGGTTGGTGATTCCAAGATTTTGTGACTCAGTAATATCAACCTTGTTCAAACACTGTGATATAACACTTCGTGATGATATTTTTGTATGGGATACTTTTGTAGTTGTGTTGAGGCTTATGAATAAATATTTGGAATGGACTACATATCCACCTTTTATGCATAGAAATACTATTTTAGGTAGATGGTGTGGTGTGTCCATAGTGGCAGAATGAGGTTTTCTTTAGTGGGTGAAAACAAAACCTTGGTGGAGCAGGATGAGCTTAAGAATATAAGTGTGTAGCTGAATACCTTACAATTATCTATCATGACTCATCGATACGTGGATTCTTTAGACAATCAGTTTCTTATAGTGGTGGCAGAGTATTGGGACATAATACCTAATTATGTACTAGGATTACCTCTCCAATGTGACCTAGAATTCTCCAATGACATTCATCTTAGTGAGACACTAATATCAATACTGGCATATTAGATGACTCTCAATGTGCATCAAATAATTATGGTGTAGTTGGAGGACATGAAGGAGAATGGATTTGTGTGGCCTCTATTTTCCCCTAGGAAGCCCCAGATTTTTTCAATAAGAATCCAAGTAGGTGGTTGAGGTTATATGTTGAATATTTTCTCTTAAATGATGTGTCTGTGAATAATATATATCCACTACCGAAGTTAGATGACCACTTTGGTCAATTGAGTGGGTATTTATGGTTCATGATGATTGACCTCATATAAAGCTATCACCAATTGTGAGTATGTGATGAGGATATACCGAAGATGACTTTCAAATGTCATTATAGATACTATGAGTACGCAGTGATGTTGGTCAACATAATGAATTCTCCATTAGTGTTTATAAGACTCATAAAATAGAATTTTAAGCATTTATTAGATCTGTTCATGGTGGTCTTCTTCTATGGAATCCTACTGTATTTGACATCCAAGGAGGAGAACACGGGACACTTGAGGATGGTCCTAGAAAAAACCCCAAGAGAACTAGATTTATTAAAATCTAGACGAGTGTCATGGAGGTGCAACATTTCCTAATGTTGCTAGGGTACTATCATATGGTTATACTCGATTTATCAAGAGTGTAATCTCTAATGACATCATTTTGTGTGGATGGAAAGGTTCTAGAAGTTCTTTCTAGATCTGAGGAAGTGGTTCAAGATCTCCCTCATTTTAATATTTCTAGTGGTTGGTGTGAGTATATAGTGTTCTGTAATGCATTAGGAATTGAAAATCATTTTATTATAGTTCATCTGAAGTTAGCTATTGCATGTGGTACATATTAGTTGATGATAAATGAGTAAAACTATTCACCCCACAATATTGAGTTTGAAATGGTAGTATTCACAGAAAATATGTGGTGACAATACCTGATGAGATAATGGTTTATCATTTAATCTGACCTCAATAGTGTCAAGTATGTCCTCTTGCAAATGGATATTTACTCAAGACATATGCGATGGATATGGTTCTTCTTGGATTATAAATTTTATATTTTCTATACACAAGAGAAGGGGAACATGGTGGAACAAGATATTAGTAGGATGTCAGGTTCTCAGTTATTGTACAAGGTGTATGAGATTTTAGCCTCATTATAGATGTCCTTATTAATGATGAATGGCGATTCATTATATTCAGATGATGGTTTCTTCCCCCACTACTTTTATAATGGTTTTGGGATGCCTAGTGTGGAGATACCAACTGTGAGACATTGCGTACTCATATATCCACTAGACATTGACTTGATGGATATTATGATGGTGGGTATCACTCTATCCATTTCAATGGACATATGATTGAACCTTTTATGTTGATGGAGGAGGTGATGCGGGAGTTTCACACATCCCCTTTAGTGGTAAATCCATTTTTGAAAAGACGTACCAGGACCTTCGATGATAGTTTTGGTGGCCGTGAAGGAATAAGGGAGTATTATATTTTGTCACTTGATGCCTCACATGTATATAAATGATGGTTGAGCACTAAGTTCAAGTAGGTTTGGATCAACCCCTTGTGGTTCGAGAGTGGATGTGGTTCATGATTTCCATTGACATCATGAAGGGCTTACCAAATATGTTAAGGGGATATAATTCTATATGGGTTATTATAGATCAACCCCTGAAGTCATCCTACATCCTCGATATTCTAGTAACGAGTTTACTAAATATAATGGGATGCCTGAAAATGTAAATATGGTCCTACTCCATGGATTCCCCTCAATGATATTCTAGGACGATGATTCTCACTTTACATCTCGATTATAGAGAGGAAAAGAGGAGGCATTGGGGAATTAATTACGTTTGGGCCTGGAATATTACAACCATATAGATGGAAAAACATAGTAGACCATTATGTACATGGAGGACATGTTGCAATCATGAATTTTGGACTTTTTCCATAGTTGTGAGGATCCATTTCCCTTAGTGATGTTTTCTTAGAATAAAAATATCATTCCCCCATTGGTATAACTCCATTAATGGCATTGAATAAGACACCATGCAGGTCACCGAATTGATGGAATGATCAATGAGAGTTAGTAGACATGGGCTAGGATTTGGTGGGTGATAATATAGACAAGGCATATATGATCGTAGAATATTTAATGACTACATAAAGACATCTAACTTATTATGAAAAATGATGATAGAGATCTCTAGAGTTCGATGAGGGAGATCACATATTCCTAAGAGTCTAAAGTCGATATTGATTGATGCAATTTAGATATGGAGACATGTTATATTGAGATTCATTGTTCCCTTATAGATGTTGTGTAAATTTGGGTAGGTGGCATGCCACTTAGCTCTATCTCCATTGTTGTATTAGGTACACGACATCTTCCATATGTCACAACTATGGAGGTACATGCACGACATAACACACCTTATCAACTGGGGTGAGATAGATATTGAGGATGAATCTACCTTTTCAAAGCACCTGGTGAAGATCAAGGATTGTAAGAAGAGAATCTATCGTTGGAAATTGATTCCCCTTGTGTGGTTCTAGTTGCAACACAATAATCTTTAGAAGATAACATATGACTGAGAGACCCATAAGTGAACCCAATACCTCAAATTCTTGAGAAAGCTTCTTATTTTTAGGATTAAAGTCCTCAAGGTGAGGAGAATTTAATATCTGGTATATTCCATGTATTACCTTTTGATATTATATGGATTATTGATGAGACTAGGTTCTAAGACAACATGTCATTTCGAGGAATGGTTTTCCCAGAATTTTTTTTAATATATTAGTTATATTAAAAAATACACACATGTGGTATTCGAGAATATTTTGATTCACTCTCGAATGTAAGACAAGATCATAAATTTGAGTAAAACATTGATTTCAGAATGGGGGTTTTACACTAAGCATGGTGTAGCCATCATCTGTACGGGATGTATGTGAAAAAGATATCACAAACCAAGGGTAATAAAATTTATTAATTAAGGAATTTATTTTATATTATTTTGAGATAGAGAACTACATACTAATTAAATATACAACATTAGACTTTGTCTTAGGGTTGGGAGTTAATCCATGGAGACCTAGAGGTCATTAAAGGGGATAGTTATTGGATAAAGATGATAGATCTAGATTGGATCATGGATCAATGCGCCAATGGTGTCGATTTATCTTTTTAATGAATGAAATGAAATATTTCTTTATCAAAGATCAATCCCAACTCTAGGTTGGATGTTTTTCTCTATGATTTTCATCCAGTTTCTAAATATCAGTGGAATAGAGATGAATTATGTGAATAGAACAGATATGTGCATTGTCGATAGAATTAAATTAAGGGATATTTTTATTTATTAATTTTTATTTATCCCTATACATTCACTCCTTTCTTCCAAAAATAATCTATGATGAATGAAAAATTTCCATGTTTTGTTCCTCTTGTTAATTAGTTTCTTTATTACTTCCCTCGTTTCTCACACGTTCCTTGTGGGAATTTCATTTGACCCAACATTAATTGAAATACCAACTATTCAGGCATTTTACAACTATTCTATGGTGTAAGGGATTGATACTGAGGGTTAGACTCATGATCCATGGTGTGGTTAAGGTGTGATTTCAAAAGTGGTTGATTAGGAGTTGAATAGACAAATATTAGGTTCACTATCTTTTTTATTTTTGAATGTAGTGAGTGTTTTTGATTGACTGATCAATTTAAAAGTAGATTTGAACCCTGATTCATGCTATTGAAGATAAAAATGTGTGTCTATCACATAAATATACAAATTATAGAGAGCTTGAAAGCTCTGTAGATGTGAAAAATTATGTGGTGTAAGATCTGGTTGATCTAGTAATTCATGAGAAACATGGTGTGTGTTTTTTTACATGTCATATGGTCCCCAAGGATATCGATCTAGGCTTATAATTGAATTTGAAGATCACAAACAGTGAGAATTGGTAACACACTAGGTGACCCTCCATGATTGATCTTTATAAACTTAGTGCAGTACACAGAGATGGTAAAAATTATAGGGCAAGTGGAATGTTTTTTACTTGGACACAGACATGACTAGGTGTACATGGACAGATACACCTACATGTCTACCATACACAGACATGTCAATGATACACATGCAATATTTAATGTGTCCTTATACTTCTTTTTATTCTTCTACACATTGGTTAAGAGGATACATAAACAAATTGTGAGGCTTTTACACACTGGTATACATAGGGTTAACTATACATGATTTGTTTCCCTTGTACACACCATGCACCCAATTCAATATTTTATTTATATTTTTGATTCCTTTGTTTTGACAAGTCTACATTTATCAGGTCCCCTAGTTCATTTGAATATATGATACATTGAAACATTACATTCCCAAAAAATATTTTGATCCCTTCTAAAGTTAGAACCTCTGATAAAGGTGTGGTGTCTCTCCATTAGACTAGTTTGTGATCCACTATCCACATTGTTCCATGGGTGGGGTGTGGGGAATAAGTGTTACCTCCTTTAATGGGGCATTGGTCCTCTATCTGAAATGTCGTATTTGTAGAGATTATGATATCATTGACATATGATCCCATATATTGAGGGTGTAGTGACCCAACCCAAGATATCTTGAATCCAGTGTCTACTACCAATACATTAGCATGATTACAAAAAATTAAATCCTAAAGGACCAATCATTTTAGTAAACTAGGTAAACTAGATACATAAATGAGTCACATATTATAAATGAAAAGAGTAATTAAATCACATTTTCCTTTCACAAGAAATAATATTATATAATATAATGTATACTAGCACATATTATCTAGTACACTTCTTAGATTAAAGAGGAAAAGAAAGAAATTAAGGAGATCTCCAAATATTGGTAATGGTTAAGTATAGAGTAATCAATAATGAATACATTATCTTAATCAATATATAAAGGTAATAAATGATCACACATGAGATATAATTTGTAAACTAATAAGAATGTGCATAAACAATATAGAATGGTAAATAATGGAACACACATTTCATGTATTCAATAAAATAAGAATAAAGCTGCATCCGTAGATAATTTATATGAAATAATCTCTTGGACAATAATTATAAATGAATTCTTAAAAATTGAAATGATAAATTGTTGGATGTCATGTATGCCAACGAGCTCGTACAGAAGTGGTTAGGGCTCTTGCTTGTCATCCAAGAGACCAGGGATCAAAACCGGGTGGAGGAGAATTAGAGGGGGTACTATAGCAGTATTGTAGCAGTACTATCGCAGCACTGTGGAAGTAATGTGGCAGTGACTGTAGTAGTACTGTAGTAGTACTGTATTAGTTACTATTCGGTACTATAGCAACCTGAATTATTCACCCAATTTGGGCCTTCGGGCCACCGGTTTGGGCCTACGGGTCTCCAGGGCCTTTGGGTCATCAATGGCCTTTGGGCCATAGGGCCTTAAGGTCACGTAGACCATGGAGTATCCTAGTTCATAGAGAAAATTCCCCAGAAGAGGATCAACGAAACATGAGTAGCAGTCACCAGATGTAGATCTAACCAGCTTGGAAGAATGAGAGGGTATGGTAGCCGCTATCGGGACCAGGCACCATGCAGCTTTTATGGGAAAATTCTAGCCGATCAGCAATGCAAGGTGGGGAGATAACTAGATAAATGATTCAAGACACTGGGGAGGGGTAGTTCTTGTGGGTTGGGCCTATGGGTCATGTAATGGGAATGGTATGCCTCTGGGCCTTCGGGTCATGTATTGCGGGTCATGTAGGGCCTTGTGTCATGGGCCTATGGGTCATGTACGTGTTCCACTTCAACCCTTAAAAGGAATATTATCTATAATAAAAAAATAATTAAGGCCTTCAGTCCATTCGGGGGGGGGGGGCGGATTTCATGTATCCAAGGAAGATTATACATTTACTGTAATGTTATATCCTCTAAATAGTTAAAAAATTCTGGGTGAAAATCCATTAGCTTAAGATATCCAATTTATTTTACCTCATGAGACTACTAATGGATCAAGGAGATTGTATTAATCGATCCCCAACATGTATAGTTCACATCCATATCATTCCCCGTATATTGAATAATATATTTATTTATTGAAAAATGGTCCTCATAAAATATTTTTATTAATAAAAGAAGATAGAATTGTCATTATTTTCCTAGATAATAAAATATTATTAAATGTAAATACAACATGTAAAAATGTTATATGATATTGTCATTAAATGTATCCATGATAAATTATATGTATGATTAGTAAATACAATGTCCCCTGATCACTATAATTGAATATTTAAATGGGAATAACAAAGGAAACTGGGAATTTAATTTCAGTATTACCCTTGACCAAATAAATCATAAATCATATAGTATAATAATAAGGATGGTATAAATACCAAGTATCCCAAGTTGTGTAAAATAAAGGGTTTTTTCGCGATGAATAAATTTACTATGAAATGATCTTTTAAATATATTCTTGATAAAAATATACTTTTTATTTTAAAAAAATCAAGAAAATTTATTTGAAAACCACTTTTGAAAAAAAATCAAAAATTAAGATTTTAAGCATGAAAATGAATGTTCAATGATTTGAAGGAAGATAAATCCATACATGTCATACAAGGTAAAAAGAATATTTTTCCAATGAATTTTTTTTGAAAAATACATTATTATATAAGTAAAATTAATATCCCTTTGAAAATGTTTATTAAAAATGATAAAAATTTATTTAACATGTAATTTTGGGAAGTTCACGAAAAAATTTGAAATATTTTTCTAAAGTATGGTTTTCAGAACAATACTGGTTCTTAACTAAAAGGAAGATGATGTTAGGATTTTTGAGAACATTTTATAGAACAGTTTTAGAACCAATGACTAAAAAAATATTACTATTACTTGATAAAGGATATTAATAACCATTTTGATAACAAAATTAAATTATTTTGTATACAATGATCAAATAATATCCTCAAATTCATATTCTATAGTAAATAATCTTAAATAAAATGAGATTGTGATGTAAACCCATGAAAAGAACATAATTTTGATGTTAGAATCAATAAATGAATAGATTATATGTGTTAAATTTTAATCCATATATAAAATGTCTAAATAATAACATATTTATTAAAAATTCATTACCCACGTAATCTAAGAATATTTTTTTCAACAAGAACGTATTATAACCTAATGAAAAGGACTCAAGTTATGGATTTTTTTTATAAACTAGAGACCATATGTTCAAATATAGTTATATAAAATAATTAAGATTGAAACCAATAAAACAGTGAATATAAAATAATTTATGATAAAACATATTTAATGGGTATTTAGTTACATCACACCCAAAATTAAGTCATGAATATGATATTTATCTAACAAATGTAAAATTTTAGATGAAAATAAGTTACCTTTTGTTTATTTTCCTGTTTACATCTTTTAAACTCTTGTATAATCATTTTAGACATCTCAAAATATTATAGAAGAACCATAATAAAATTTTTAACATCATATATTAACTTCTCATAAGATATTATTTCATATTTGTTAATAATATGTCATTGTTTTCACTATTTCAGGAGTTAATTACCGAGTTCTTCGAGTATGTTTTGACTTGCTACTTGTTGTAATCATTAATTATACCATAATTTATTCTTTTATAAAATGTATTCAATAACATAGTTATCATATATATTCAATATATATATATATATATTTATTTATTTAAAATAATTTATTGAAATAGGAAATTAAATTCCCCATTCATTGAGACTCTTGGTCGTACATATGCCTGAATGCTACCTTCATTTCATCATCGTATTTTAAAAGAATGAAACATAAAGGATATATATATATATATATATATATATATATATATATATTTCTATGTTTAATATAATTCCAATATAATTTTATTTCATATATGTCACTTTGGTTTACAAAAAACATCGTTTATAAATTCTATAAAGGGCATGAAAGAATCACATCCCTTTGATTAGATGGTAGTCAACACTTGAGCAAACGATGTAATCATATTTTTACAAAATGGAAATCATAAAGTTAACTGTTATATAGAAATTAATTAATTTTAAAGACATTATAATTATAATATATTTAATATATAAACTTTGTTACAATTATAATTCCCAACTTTGAGAGTTTCTACAGGTAAAACGAACAACATTGTTTCGTGAGACGGTAGTTCGCCATATAGAAGAAGGTAAGTTAATTACCCATTAGATGTGAGTGTGTGTATTATTAGGTAGAACCATTATAACAAAAACATATAATTATATTTATATTAATTGGGGTATTATATAAGTACTTAATAAAAAAATCATTGTGTGGAGAATGAAAAAAAAGAGTTTAAGGAAGGATGTCGCCTCTTCTTTGGGTGACTCCATTAGGTATGCACCAAAGGAAATCCTTGGATGGATTTATTAAAAAATTGAGAATTATAGTATGAATTTAGTGATATTGGGGATATATTTGGATAAAATCTTTTAATCTAGTGTGTCTAGAGAGGCGTGAGGAAATAGGACAGGTGAGTGTCACCTTATAGAGGAGGGCTGTCATTATTGTCAATATAAGATGATAAATACTATTTAGATGCCTCAATATGTTCCTATAATAATGTTATATATAATATTAATGGGAGTATATGGTCGAAATATGGCTAGAAAATGGATTCTGGACATGTACTAGGTAATTGTTTCAACTAAGTTAATTGTTTATTCCCTTGTTAAGCTAATTTTTCTCTTAATAATTTTAATTTATTTTCAGAATTATCACTAATATTCTTTGTTAAAAAAATTAACCTTATTATATATTATTATTATTTATGATTCCAAATATTTTATTCAATTATCTAAATTCCAATAACATAATTTAATTAATTAATATTAAAATGAATCCCTCTGACGGGAAGAAAATGCGGATTTTTTAAGTATAAATGTTCAATAGATTACTTCGTTTTTAGAACCAATTTTAAAGTGAAATTGATTAAAATGACCAAAATAGTAATTATTTACATAAAACATATCTAATTAATCATTCAAACAAAATCAAAACATAACTTAACTATATAAATATATTGTTATAATAAGTAGTTTTTAATTAAAATATAGTATTTTTCCCAATACATCACAAAATGAAACATTACAACAAAATACCATAAAATCAACCAAACATAATTTTGATCTTCTGATTTTGAAAGTTAATTTTTATTTTGACATGTAATGTTTAAAAATGGTCCAAAAATTATTTCAAATAGGTTTTTCATTAAAAAAATATAGAAGTGGATTTATAAAAATATTTATTTTTATGAAAAATATTGTGTTTGTTTTTATTTTATTCTTATAAAATCTATTGGATTATTGTAATCAATATTTTATAGAATTTGTAATATATATGTTCAAATAATATCACTTACTAACTATAATTACAATATTGTATAAGGATATTACTACAATGTGATCATAAAAGTATTTTTCTACTAAATCCTTTTCGTTATATTAAATTGGTTATATTATTCAATTATAATTAATTCTTAACCAGTGAATTTATATTGTATTTTTTTAAATAATATATTATAATATGATAGTAAATACTATTTATAAATTCTAATATAACATATCTATAATATCTTCTTATAATAATGAATATTTTTTTTATAATATATTGGTGATAAGTAAAACATTGTCTTTCAAGTAACACAAGATATAAAAGAAAGTATATTTTTTTGTAGAACAATATAAATTAGTTTGTCAGGGATTTAAATCTATATCATACATTTAATTTATTTAAAATTCTAATTATACATTAATTTTCAACGGATATTATATTTTGTTATGTTCATGGTGTATCGTGTCATACACGCTATTAATTAAAATGCTCTTACTTTAGAAAATTGCAGAGTCACATTCTCCCCACCTTATTAAATTGTGTCCTAACAATTTAAATTTGACCTTTCCAATAAATTGTTTTATATTTTCTATGCATAAATCACATATCTTGAGAACAGTTCACAAAAAATCTTCTATAAAATATAGAATGTAATGATCCAAGGTCATAAGGAATAACATGAAAATATGTCTCTATGTAGGAGAATATTACTGGAAAATGGAGAAAGGTATATGGAAGGAAAACCTAAATATTCATATAGGGTGACTGAGTTCATAAATCGCAAAAAAAAAAGTTAATGATTAATAGAATTTTGAGGGCCTTAATGTAGAAATATATGATGATTTAGAAGACCATAAATTCAATAAAATTAAGGTATTATGATAAAAAAAATTAAATAATTTTCCTCTTGTTGCATAATTCAATTATTATATAAGAATATATGGAAATACATTTACATTACATGTTTATATTAACAAAATTTCATCATTATGTTATTATTTGATCAAGTTATTATTCATCCATTCCTTTAAAGAAATAGATATTCTTGGATGGACCCCATTTTTAAGCAATAATATTTTCCTTTAATGAATCACAAGACACAAAAAAGACTGAAATGTATAAATATTTCTCCAAAATAAATCTCCAAAGATAATATGATTAAGTATTTAATAAGTAAACCTATAATTTAACACTCAAAGTTAATTATAAATATTTATTTCCCAAATTATTTAACAAACAAAAATAACACATTAATGAGGAAATTGTGTAGGATAGTGGTGGGAATGAAATCCTAAATGTCATTTGGTCATTGGTTCATGTCCTAAGGCCTTGCTAGGATTTATGATTGGACACCTAGCATACATGTTGTCCTTTTCTAAAACCGTATTAATATAATTTCGAAAATAAATATGATGGGGAAACATGAAATAAGGTTAATAAATAAATTGATTTTTAACAAAGGTTTTCATTTCCTACTCAATCCATAAATACTACATCTATTTTAATCAAACATAGATATTTTCTTGGTTTAAGGAATAATCTAAGTCATTAATTATCATATTAAATACTTCATAATATATTTTAAAGTAACTATTAATTATCTTAATCATATTTCTCAGGAGTTTCAAAATAGGTGCATAGTAAATATTGATTTCTTTTAGCATGTTACGCTTAAGTTAAACCTAACACATCTTCTCGAAGTTGTTTCCCCTAGGTACATTTTTCCTAGAACCGCATTCACTTGTAGTTTCTATAAAGTGATATATTTATAGTAGTACCAAAATATTCTCTACCTTACTACAATTCATGGTTGTACTCTTACACTTATCATTGATGTCTACCATTGGTCTATGTTCCCTAATATATGTTTTCATAATCTTGTTTCCATGGTTTAAAAAAACAACCCATTGATACCAACTATAGTAACCCTGCCCTAGAAATCCCAGAGGTGGTGTCTATTAACATTACATTGGCATGAATACAAGGAATCAAATCCCAGAGGTCGAAATATTAAGAAGTGTTGGTAAATAAAATACATACATGAGTCTTTTATTACAAATGAATATAGTAATTACAACATAATGTTTTATTTCAAGGGTAATGAATGTATTACATCTAGTATATCTGTGCATAAAATTCTTAGTGAATTTATTAGATTCTTGGGGAAAGGAAAAAAATAATGGTGATCTCAAATACTCATTAATGGTTAATTATAGTGGAATTAATAATAAATCAATGAGAATAATCAATATAAGATGGTAATAAATGAAAAAACATGCAATGTAATTAATAAATAGAAAATAATGTGCCTTAAAATTATGGCATGGTCAATAACTAAACATACATGCCATGTATTTTATAAATTAAGAAATAAATTTCATATATATGTAATTGAGATACAATAGTCTCATGGATAATAATAAAAAATTAATTCTGAAAAATTTATATGCTTAATTATTGGATGACATGTCACCGAGTCACATGATACCTTTATCATAAAGATTATATCCTCTAATTGTTTTAAAAAATACTGGTTAAAAACCCACCACCTTAAGATATCCATATGATTTATACTCATTATGATATTGATACAATAAGGGTATTTCATTAACCAGACCCCAACCCATATAGTTCATGTTGAAATTATTCCTCATATATTGAATAATCATGTTAATTAATGAACAATATGCCTTCTCATATATCTGTGTTCGGTAAAGAATGCAGATTTATCTATATTTCAACATATAATAAAACAACTTTCAACATAAATTGAGTATGTAGAAATGATATATGGTTTAGGAAATAAATATATCCTTGATAAATAAAATGAATAAATTTTTCAAATTCAATGTCTAAGGATTTTTGGAAATTGAATATTTCATGGGGACCAACAAAGAAGTCCTTAAGGTGAGTATCAATGGTATCCTTGGTGAAATCAATCATGAACAGTATTGAGGACGAATAAAGAGTGTATCAATAAAAAATATACCAGTTGGAGTAAATTAAATGGTTTTGTGTTAAATCAATGGATATACAATAAAAATATATTTAGAAAACACTTTTGAAGAAAATGTAATTTTTATTTTGAATAAAAATTATAAAATCATATTCCTTCAAAATAACGTTTGAAAAAAATTTCTTTAAAATGTATCCCTTTAATTATCTATGTGAATAATTTAATATGTGATGGTTGGTAAATATGTATATGTAATATAAGGTAAAAATAAAATTCTTTTTTCATGATAAAAGGTTATAAAAGTTTATTTATCAGAAAGAGACAAAATGATTCCTTTGATAAAATTTTTAAAAGATATTAAAGCTAAAAATATCATTGATAAATAATTATTTATGAGAATTATTTTTTTAAAAAAATAGAAAACATGATTTTTAGATGAAAATGAGTTCTCCAACAGAATGAGAAAAAAAGTTGGGTTTTCTTGAAAATATTTTCTAAAAAATTTTGTATACCAAAGAGTCGGAAATGGAACTATTACTAGATAAATTTCATGAATAACAATAAGAGAATAAAATTTAAGGGTATTCAAAACATTGATCAAATAATTTCATCAAATGAATATTTAAGTGTAAATAATACATAATAAAATGAGATTGTGATTTAATCCCTTGAAAGGACCATAACATTGACCTGAGAATAAATCAATAAATAGATTATGTGTGTTAAATTTTAATACCTAAATAAAAAATTTAAAATCAAAAATATATAGTAAAAACTTTTACACGCATAATCTTAGATTATTAATGAAAATGACGAAATAATAAATATCATGGAAAAGAAATCGTGTTAATATATTTATTTACCACTTGGATACAATTAGTTTAAATCCCATTAAATGATATAATTCATATTTAAACGTAAAATAACATGAATATAAAAAATTTTATGATATAATATCTCTAAATTTTTTTTGGATTCATCACACAAAATATGTATGTGTTGAAATTTACATTTTCTTAGAGAAGGAATATTTGATTTGAAAATCCCTTACTAGGTGATTCCTTTATAGTGAACATCCTTTAACCCCATTTATAATGGTTTTAAACATTTTAGTAACATATACCATAACCAAACTCATATTTATAATATTAATTATTAACTTTTTATAATATTATATTACATGTTTTTTAATAATGTTCTTTACCTTCATTATTTCTAGTATAAAAAACTTTTTTCCATGTATGTTTTGTCTTGTTAGTTGTTATTATTATTAATTATATTAGGATTTAATTGACTAAATAATTTAAATCTTGAATTAATTATCATATATATTCTTATATAAGATTTCAAAATAATGTTCGTAGATAAAAATAAAATGCACTACTCATAGAGATGGTAGGAGTATGTATGCATTGATATTGCCTTCATTTCATTATAGTATTTTAAATGAATGAAAATTAAATGATATATATATATATATATATATGTATAATATAATTAAATTGTAATTTTTAAGTCATATATTTCACATATATTTATGGAAATCATCATCTATACATTCCATGTATAGCATGAACGAATCGTTCCCCTTTGATTTGGTTGTAGTCCACACTTCTGCAAACTACGTTATCATTTTGACAACAAATAGAGTAAATAAAGTTATTTGTTACAAATAAATTAAAAAATAAATTTTAAATATCATATATATCATTTATAAATAAATTTCCATCAAAATTAGGAACCATGAGTGTTGCTAGAGGAAAAATTAATAACATTATTTCAGGATGTGGTAGTTCAACATACACAAGATCGGTTGGTTATTTACCCATTAGATTGAAGTTTGAGTATTTTTAGGTAAAAAACAAATAACAAAAACATATCAATATATTTATTATAATTATTTGTTCATATAATTATGTAATAATAATTGATTAGGGGGTGTAGAATGTAAACAAAACAAATGATCTTGTGAAATGATGTCACCACTTCTTTGGGTAACTTCTATTTGTTTCCACCTAAGGGATTCCTTGTAAGGATTTTATGAAAGGCCCTGACCCTAGTTACCCAGAATTAGTGCATTATTTTAATAAATTTTCATGATTATAAGGAATCAAGTCCCGAAGGACCGATCATTTTAGCAGTCTTAGAAAATAGATTACATACATGAATGTTACGTTACAGTTTAGAAAATAAAGCGCAACATAAATGATCCTTTGATAATTAAATTAATCCCTTAGAATAACCCTGCCTATGAATCATAATAATCTTCTTGAAATCCTGAGAAAATTAAAACATAGAAAGGGGAGAGCTCATATGCTCAGTAAGGATAACAATATAGAGGAAACTTTCATAAATAAGCATATACATTTAAGGCAATGTATAAGACTAAAACAGAATCCTTTTTAAACATAAACATCAGCATAATATGGAAAAGATACAATAAAATAATTACATTTACTCATTCACTTGTATATTCTACTAGTCAAATAATGACATGCAATATCAATAGCCACTTTCATAATGATGGAATGCATAATGCCAGACTATCATAACCACATAGTCAAGGCCTTGTTCTAAGAATACAAATAATATTTTGTCAAGGCCTTATGACAAGACCCTAGATTGTCTCATTAGACCAACCAATGCATCAAGGAGCTATAGCGGGCTCCACCCATCACTTACTAAGTCCAATGCATTCCTCATATGAAAAGGTTTAATCATAACATAAACATTCATATTAAAACTAACATACGAAATGTCAATAATTTATCCCTAAACCATGAATGGTATAAAAATAACACATCCATAGTAAAACATATCACAAAACCTTCAATACAATAGGGAAGATTTGAATCATAAAAATTGTTTTCAAAGAAGTTTAAAATCCATCAAAAGATGTTGACATAGATGAAAATCATTTGTAAAACTCTTTGAGAGAAATATCCCTTTTTAGGAAAACATTTAAAATTCACACAATTTAGAAAGGAATACATTTAAAGAAATTTTTTAATCAATGTTTCACATACCACTTTGAAACATTTTAATGGAATTAACATTTTCAAAACATTCTTGTCCATATAAATAAATCCATAAAAACCATTTTTAAGAAATGGACATTAATGAGATTTATTTAGAAGAATAAATATTTAAAAAATTTGAAATGATCTTTTTGTAAAAAAGTGCATTAATATAATCCCTTTGAATAATGTTTCATGACACATGGACATGAATAATAAATGTTTCCCATTAGACACTTATGTAAAAACAACCTCGGATAATAAAGAGATTATGAAATTAACCCTTACCAATTTGGTAAATTACGAAACATACACCCCATGAAAGAGGTATCATAAAATTAATATGTAAATACACATAAATTAAAGTGTATTACACAAAAAAAAAATTATGGTCAGTAAATACACCAAACAAAAGGTAATAGTGTCAATATGGCACGAATCTCACGGGAATAAGGAGTGACATGAAAGCCCCTTACCTTGCACATTCCTTTAGTCGAGGGTATATTTAACCTCCTTTATGAAGACCTTAGTATGTTATTAAATTATAAAAGAACCATATAAATATTTATGATATCATACATTATTCATTTATGACTTTATACTACCCATTTAATAATATTTTCCATGTTAAATTAACATTTCGTGTAATAATCGCTTTCTTTATCATACGTGTTTTAACTTGTTACTCTTGATTGTATCACTTAGATAATGATTTAAATACATCCAAAAATATAAAATATTATTTATATATCATATATATTTAGAATATAAATATGTATAATAGACATATATATGAAATTGAAAACACCCTTTATGGAGACGGTAGTCCGTACGTACGCATAAACGTTTTTTCTATTTTCATAATGTATTGAACGGAACTAAGTGAATAAAATATATGTAAGTACACACACACACACACACAGATATATATATATATATGTATCTATAGTAGCATTATTATTTCATATATTACAAAAATATTAGTAATATATATTTTTATAATCATCGATGAATGGTGAATATAGAAATGAATCTCATATCGTTGTGGAGACGATAATCCATATGTACGCACGAGTGACAATATCATTTCTGTAAAGGTGTAGAATTGGATGGAATATTAATTTTACAGATACATTATCATGTTATTTTAATTAATTATATACATATTACTCATCACTATATCCATCCAAATAACATATTGTTGAATGAAAAATTACACCACGGCGTGGACACTGAACGCCTTACGTACGCACGCATGGTGACATAATCATTCATAAGATGGATAGAATAATGAAAATATTTTTGAAATATTTATAATAACATCACAGTATATAGAAGATACTTCTTTTAATATTTTATAATGGAAATAACAATAAAAAAGAACTGGAAGAAGAATGGAACTTGAAAGAGGGTGGTGAAATCATTACCTCTTCTTCGGGTTCTTCCTTTTGATTTGATCAAATGGGATCGATAGGTTTCCTTTATGATCAAACTAAGGCCTATAAGATAAATTTAGGGAAGTTGAGAGAATATTTGGGTAGGTTTTTTCCGAACAAAAATGCTTTGATGTTATGAATAATTAGTTAGAAGTGTTGTCCTTTTATAAGGGGGAAGAGGGGATCTTTAGGAAAAACTTAAAGTATTAGTTTATAATAAATTAATATTCGGTTTATAATTGCTAAAAACTGGATTATTTAAATTATTAGGTGGGTATGGGTTGAAAAAAACTCACCCAATAGTTTTTAGACAGGTTTGGGTCACTATATTAACCTTATCTTTTAGATTTAACTCTTAGTTAATTAGTTTGACATTTACAATGCCTCTTTGTAATTTTATATTATTTGGTTAATAAACATACTATAAAATTCCAAGATAACCCCAAGTGGTTCATTAATGGAATATATATCATCATATAAGTCCTTTTCTTGAACCTTATATTTTAAGGAATATTATATCAATTAATAATATAATATTTGTTTTAAAAACTCTTTTATGTCAATTTTGACACTATTTAATAATTGATTTTTTTAAGTCATATAATCATTATTAATTCATATTGAATTAATTTAATCAATCCTAAAATGCAATATTAACCTATAAAATTAGTGTATTTCATCAAAATATTCAAATTTTATTTATTTTAACTTTTATAATATCATTTATTTTATTCTTTCATTAATAATGAAAAATACTGCATCATCATTGTGTCCTAAATAAATTTAATTATATAATCTCTAAAAATTAGAAATAAAATAAAATTATGTAGGAAATCTTTTTATCTTTCTAATTAATATTTATAGTCTAATTTATCTTATGTATAACCCTATATTAAAAATTGTTTTGTAATTAAACTTTGATTTTAACTCTTTTAACTCTTCTTTAAATTAAATAATAATAAATGTCTTAATATAATCTAAGTGGACCTAAAGGGTCATAATTTATTTATAAGGTTGTTTTTAGGAAAATTAAACATTTCCAATAGAACTAGGACACGTGTTAGGGTATTAATAATATCATTGTTACCCTTAATTACCCTATTTATTTTTAATTGTGGTAAATAAATGTAAAAAAGTGACTATTCACCAAAAATTATTTTTATCTTATTGAACCACATTTTACTCCTTTATATTAACCATGTCTCTCATATTTTAGAGATTCAACTCACAGAAGAGGTAAAATTAAGTTTTATGTGAATTTTCAAATTCTCCTAGGTGGTGGGTTAAAGACGGTGAAAAGTTCAATAAAATTTTTATATATCTAAAATTATTATAAACTGAATCCAATGAATTAAATTGGACATATATATGTATAATGTATCTATTTTGAAAAAAAAATTAAATAAAATAAGTAATTATATAAATAAAAATTTAGTTTTAAACAATAACTCAATGGTTTTCTCTATTAATCAAAAATTAAAAGTATTCAGAAAAATACCAAAAATACACCCGAAGCTAATTTTGATATTTAAAATTCATTAATGAAGTCTATTTTACCAAATTCAAAACATATAAGTTTCATTTATTAATTTAAAATTAATTCCTGCTGTCAAAACTAAAAGGCGTATTTTTATGAAATAATAACTATAAAAAGTTTGACAATTGTTTATATACAATTTCAAAGTGAAATTACATAAAATGAACATAATTGGATTAAATGGTAAAAATATAATCAATATATACTACCAAACCATTAAAATGTATAATTTATCTCTATAAATTATTTTGATTAAAAAGTTGTTTTTAGTTAAAATATACTATTTTTCACTCTTCACACAAATATGAAAATTATCATAAAAACACTGAAACTTTATTGAAACTAATTTCTTTTATACTTATTCCAAATAAGTTGTTTATTTTGTCAAATTGAATATATGAATGTTTCAAATATTGGATTTAAAAAGTCTTTTCCATTAAAAGGTGGTAAAATTGCATTTTTTTGAAAAATAATTCTTTTATCTGAAAAAAATGTATTTGTTGTTACATTATGTCTAAGAAACTCATAATATGGATTCTCAAATTATAAGGATTATATAAAGTTTAAAATTTTGTTAATACTATTCCTAACCGCTTTTCAATGGCCAGTTTGGTAATTCATGGCGCACTAGCACCCGTTGTTGCGTGTAGTTCAAGTTATTGAATTACTTTGAATAAATAACGTAATATGAAATCTTGTGGTGTTACATTCTTCCCTGCTTCAAAAAATTTCATCCTCACAATTTGAAATTATTTTTCGAAAATAAAAGGTTGAAAATATAAAATACCTTTGGGAAAACGCCCATCAAAAATTAGGATAATAAAATTTAGTCTTAATAAGAGGAAAAGGGAAATCAAAGGGTCACCACCAAATTATTATCTACATTAGGAGAACATTTGTGGTAATTAGAGGCATAATTGGAGGGAAAATGTAAATATTTATAGGTATCGATTGAGGTCATCAATCACAAAAAGGTCTATAATAGAGGTCCTTGATTTCATAAATCTATGATGATTTAAAATACCATCGTTTCAATAAAACATATGGTATTAGGATAACATATTTTTTGTTTTAAAATCCCTTCACTAAAGTATAGGAATTAATCTCTTCATAGAATAAGAGAAGAAGAAAAATATAAACCTAACAAGTAGAGTCGCATCCTTTAACTAATTCCTACCACAAACTCATCTTTCACTCTAAAAGATAATAGAACATAAAAATAATATTCTATTAATCCTATTCGTATAGGGTTAAAAAAATGAATTTATAATTAAACTACCAATTTTTTTTAAAAAAAACATCATAATTCAATCCATGACATCACGTTGGACAATGGTAGGTGATACACCCTTGTCACCCTTTGGTTGTAGGTTCAAGCCTCGTGGCCTTACTGGACACGATGCGTTGCCACCCGACTTCCCAGTTGTCCGTTTATGGAAATCCAAAAATAATCTCAAATTAGAATTATCTAAAATACTTCTTTCCAAACTCACAGTCCAAAATTTTTTAGGAAGGTATAAACATTGAGGATCCTTTTTTCCATGTAATAGCATGTAAACACCTTCATCGTGTATTCTTTTAAAGCACTACAACATCCTAAATTACCATAAAACCATATTGATTACATTCATGATCCCTTATTACTTATTGAATACTAGATATAATCCTTCTATCCAAAAATGTCATAAACTCCAACAATGATGGAATATACAAATAATTAATAAGTTCCAAGGTAGATAAGAATATCCAATATAATTTATCCAAATCAATCATGTATTATTCAAAAATCACTACCTCGGTCTCAGAACCAATTTATGGTTTATCATTCTCTCAACCATATATTTTCCAAAATCTTAACTTTCTATTGAGTCACTTTTCTTGGTTCAACAAAATATCAAGTCCTTAATGAAATAGTACTGTAGTAAAATCCTTATATACTCCATAATTATTATAACAAGTAAAATGTTGATAAAACACTCAAATGACATAATTCTCTAATAAAAACATAAGAAATATAATCATTCCTCCTTATCTATGGTAGTATCATAACATAATTATTATCCAATATCATCATTTGGGGTATACTCTCGGGATTTGTACCTTGGTTCACGTTGTGTCCCAACTCCTTGCAGATGAAGCATTGTACATTTAAATCCTTTTTCTTACCCTTACAGTCACGTACATGGTGTCCTTTTTATTTACACTTATAAAAACTCCCATTCCATTTTGGCAAGTTCCCAGGTGTTTCTTCCCATAATTATCACATATGATAAAATTATTATTTTCCCTCTTCCCTTTATCTGTATTTCTCTCTTCCATCCTTTTCTTCTCTTACTTCCCTTCAAAACCATAGGAATCAGTGAATTCCTTACTTATCTTATTAACACATGATACTATTTCTTCATATGCTGAAAATACATGGGAGAAAATTTCCCTTATAAATGTTGGCTTAATACCATGATAGATATGTTCCTTCTTACTCAGTGGATCTTACGTATTTCTAGGGTTCACATTATTTACACTGGGCACCATTTCAATACAATGGTATACACTAGATTAGTTTATGAATTGCAATATGTAAATCCAAACTTCTATAACACTTAACATAAATTGAGATGTTTATGGATATAATTCAAAATCATAAAAAAAAATTCTTTGAAGAAGTATATACTCAAAAACCCATCATAATGTTTTGTAAAGAAAATGATAATTATCCTAAGAATATCCCCCAGGAGTTTTGTAACCAAGAGTGCAGCATGGCCCATTTTCATGTACCAGTTCCCGTTCGAATCTAGCTCAAATACGTGTTTTTGGGGTTTACCCCTAGGTACATCTGTGCCACAGCCCCCTCTACCGGCTTGTATCTAGACATGGATGTATTTCCTAGAAAACTCACAAAATCTTTATAGTACCAAAATTTTAAGAAGTATTCTATACTGATATTAAAATTCTATCTTAGGGTAATGTTCTTTAATTAGAGTTCATCTAAATCAAGTTTCCAATGTTATTTCTAAACATTCTCTGATACCAACTGTAATGCCTTGACCCCAGTTACCTAGAGTCAGTGCATTATTTTAATACATTGGCATGATTACAAGGAATCAAGTCCCAAAAAGACCGATCGATTTAGCAGTCTTGGAAAATAGATTACATACATGAATGTTACATTGCACTTTAGAAAATAAAACTCTACATAAATAATCCTTTTATAATTCCATTAATCCCTTAGCTTAACCCTGCATATGAATCATAATACACTTCTTGGAATCCTGAGAAAATTAAAACATAGAAATGGCTGAGCTCAGATGCTCATTAAAGTTAAAAATATAGAGGAAACTTTCATAAATAAGTATATCCATTTAATTCAATGTATAAGACTTAAACAAAAGCCTTTTAAACTAAAACTTCAGAATAATATGGCAAGTATATAATAAAATAATTTCATTTACTTATTCACATGGATATTATAACTTGTCAAATAATCACATTCATTATCAATATCCACTTTTATAATGATGGAATGCATAATTCTAGACTATCATAACCACATAGTCAAGGCCTTGTGCCAAGAATACAAATAATATTTTGTCAAGGTCTTGTGAAAATACACTAGTTTTTCTCATGAGACCTACCGATTCATCGAGGAGTTATAGCGGGCTCCACTCATCACTTACTATGTCCAATGCATTCCTCGTATGAAAAGGTTTAAACATATCATAAACATTCGTATTAAAACTTGCAGACTAAATGTCAATACATTATCCTTAAATCATGAATGGTATAAAAATAACACATCCATATTCAATCATATCATGATACCTTCAATAAAATAAGGAATATTTGTATCATAATAAATCATCTTCAAACATGTTTAAAATCCATCAAATGATGTTGACATAAATGAAAATGATTGGTAAAGCACTTTTCCAGAGATGTCCCTTTTTCATGAAAACATTTAAAAGTCACAAAATTTAGAAAGAAAGTCATTTAAAGAAATTTTTGAATCAAAGTGTCCAATAGAACTTTGAAACTTTTAAAAGGAATTAACATTTTAAAAACATTCATGTCCATATAAATAAATCCTTAAAACCCATTTTGAAGACATGGACATTAATGGGATATATTTAGAAGAATAAATATTTAAAACATTTGAAAAGAAGTTTTTGTAAAAAAGTGCATTAAAATAATCCCTTTTAAAACTCTTTAATTAAAAACTGACATGAATAATAAATATGTCACATTAGATACTTATGTAAAAATAACCTCAGATAATAAAGGGATTGTGAAATTAACCCTTACCAATTTGGTAACTTACGAAAATACACCCCATGAAAGACGTATCATACAATAAATATGTAAATACACCTAAATTGTTTTGTAATACACAAAGAATACAATTATGGTCCATACATACACCCCACAAAAGGTAATAGTGGAAATACAGCATGAATCTCACGGGAATAAGGAGTGAGATGAAAACCCCTTACCTTGCACTTTCCTTCAGTCGAGGGTACATTTAACCTCCTGTATAAAGACTGTAGTATGTTATTAAATTATACCAGAACCATATTAATATTTATGGTATCATACACTATTCATTTATGGCATTATACTACCTATTTAATAATAATTTCCATGTTAAATTAACATTTCGGGTAACAATTGCTTTCTTTATCGTACATGTTTTAACATTTTTACTCTTGATTGTATCACATAGATCATGATTTAAATACATCCAAAATATAAAACATTATTTATATATCATATATATTTAAAATATAAATATTTATAATATACATATATATGAATTGGAAAAAATAGTTTATAGAGATGGTACTCCGTACGTACGCAAAAACGTTATTTCACTTTTCATAACGTATTGAACGGAACTAATTGAATAAAATATATTTAAGTAAATATATATATATATATACATATATATATCTCCAGTATAATTATTATATCATATATTACAAACATATTAGTAATATATATTTTTATAATCATCGATGAATGGTGAATATGGAAATGAATTCCATCGCGTCGTTGAGACAGTAATCCGTACGTACACATGAGCGACAATATCATTTCCTTAAATGTGTGGAATTGGATGTTATATTAATTTTACAGAGAAATTATCATGTTATTTTCATTACTTATATACATATTAATCATCATTATATCCATCCAAATAACATAGTGTTGAATAAAAAATTACACCACGGCGTGGAGATGGTAAGTTGTACGCACACACTCATGGTGACAATATCATTAATAAGATGGATAGAATAATGAATATAGTTGTTAAGTATTTATAATAACATAAAAATATATATAAGATACATGAGTTATTATTTTATAATGGAAATAACAAGAAAGAAGAAGTGGAAGAAGAATTGAACTTGAAAGAGTGTGGTGAAATCATTACCTCTTCTTTGGGTATTTCCTTTTTATTTGATCAAAAGGGCTCCATAGGTTGTCCTTCTGATCAAACTAATTCCACTAGGATGAATTGAGGGAAGTTGAAAGAATATTTGGGCACTGGTTGGCTGATCCAAAAGGCTTTGAAGGTACAAAGAATTTGTTAGAAATGGTGTCCTTTTTTAAGGGGGGGAGAGCTCTTCAGGAAAAACATAAAGTATTATTTTATAATAAATTAATATTCGGTTTCTAATGGCTAAAAACTTTAGTATTTAAATTATAAGGTAGGAAAAAGTCGAAAAACCATCCAAAAATAGGTTTTAGACAGTTTTGTGTCACTATATTAACCTTATCTTTTAGATTTAACTTTTAGTTAATTAGTTTGACATTTACCATGTCTCTTTGTCTTTTTATATTATTTTTTTAATAAACATACTTTAAACTACCTAGAAAACCTCAAATGGTTCATTAATGACATATATATCATCATATAAGTCTTTTGGCCGAACCTTATATTTTTATAGATATTATATCAATTAATAATATAATATTTTTTTTAAAACACTTTTATGTCAACTTTGACGCTATTTAATAATTGATTTTTTTTAAAGTCATAACAACTTTATTAATTGAAAATAAATTTATTTAATCAATTATAACATTCCATAGTAACCTATAAAATTAGTTTATGGAATCCAAATATTCAAATTTTATTTATTTTTACATTTATAATTAAATTTATTTGATTCGTTCATTAATATGGAAAATACTGCATCATCATCGTGTCATAAATAAATTTTATTATTTATTCTCTAAATATTATAAATAAAATACAATTAAGTATTAAATATTATTATATTTTTCATGAATATTTATAGTCAAATTTATCTTATTTATAACCCTTTATTAAAAATGGTTTAGTTATTAAACTTTGATATTAACTCTTTTAACTCTTCTTTAAATTAAATAATAATAAATGTCTTAATCTAATCCAAGTGGACCTAAAGGGTCATATTTTATTCATAATCTTGTTTTTGGTCGAATTACACTTATCCAATACAATTTGGACAAGTTTTAGGGTAATAACAATATCATTTTTACCCTTCTTTACCCTATTTACTTTTAACCATGGTAATAAAAGTAAAAAGATACTATTCACCAAAAATTATTTTTATCTAATTGAACCACATTTTACTCCTTGATATTAACCATGTCTCTTGGATTTTTTAAATTCCACTCAAAGAAGCGGTAAAATTATGTTTTATGTAAATTTTCAAATTTTCCTAGGAGGTGGGTAAAAGACGATGAAAAGTTCAGTAAAAGATTTATATATCTAAAATTATTATAAACTGAATCCAATGAATTACATTGAACATATATATTAATTATGTATCTATTTTTACCTAAAATAAATTTAAATAAAATAAATAATTATTTAAATAAAAATTCATTTTTAAACTATAACTCATTGTTTTTCACTATTCATCAAAAATTAAAAGTTTTCAGAAAAATTCCAAAAATTCACTCTAAGATAATTTTGATATTCCAAATTCAATAATGAAGTCTATTATACCAAACTCAAAACATAGAAGTGTCATTTACTAATTTAAAATTAATTCCCGCTGTCAAAACCAAAAGGCGTATTTTTAAGAAATAATAACAATCAAAAGTTTGACACTTGTTTATGTAAAATTTCAAAGTAAAATTATCTACAATAACCATAATTGGATTAAATGGTAAAAATATAATCTATTTATACTTCCAAACAATTAAAATTTATAAGTTTAAAATATAATTTATTTTGATTAAAAAAGTTTTTTTTAGTTAAAATATTGTATTTTCCACTATTCACCCAAATATGAAAGTTATCATAAAAACAACAAACTTTATAGAAACTAAATTCTTATGTCCCGATTCTAAATAAGTAGTTTATTTTTTCAAATTGAATATATAAATGTTTCAAATATTGGATTCAAAAAGGATTCCCCATGATAAGGTGGTAAAATTTCATTTTTTAAAAATAATTCATTTCTCTAAAAAAAATGTGTTTGATTTTAAATTATGTCTAAAAAACTCATAATATGGATTCTAAAATTACAAGGATTATATAAAGTTCAAAATTCAGTTAATACTTTTCATAACCTCTTTTGAACGGCTAGTTTTGTATGTTATGATGTGCTAGAACTCAGTGTGGCATGTAATACAAGTTATTGAATAACTTTTAATAAATAACATAATATGAATTCATGGGGTGTTACATTCTTCCCTCCATAAATAAATTGCATCCTCAAAATTTGAAAATATTTTTCATAAATAAAAGGTTGAAAATAGAAAATACCTTTGGTAAAACACACATCCAAAATCAGGATAAAAAAATTTAGTCTTAATAAGAGGAAAACCGAAATGAAAGGGTCACCACCAAATTATGATCTTGATTAAAAGAACATTGGTGGAAATTAGAGACATATAATTGGATGAATAACATAAATATTTATAGGTAGTGATTGAGGTCACCAAACACTAACAAGTCTAAAATTGAGGGCCTTAAATTCATCTATCTATGTTGATTTAAAATACCATCGGATCAAAAAAAACATATGGTATTAGGATAACACATTTTTTGTTTTAAGAATACCTTAACTAAAGTATAAGAATTATTTTCTTCATAGAATACGAGAAGAAGAAAAATATATACTTGAAAAGTAGAGACTCATTCTTTAACTAATTTCTACCACAAACTCATCTTTCACTCTAAAAGATAATATAACATAAAAATAATATTCTATTTATCCTATTCGTATAGGGTTAAAAAATTAATTTATAATTCAACTACCAAAATTTTTTCCAAAAAAATTACAATATTCAATCCAGGACATCACGTGGGACACTGGTATGTGATACACCCTTGTCACCCTTCGGTTGCAGGTTCAAGTCTCGCGGCCTTTCCAGACGTGATGGGTTGCCAGCTAACCTCTAGGTTGTCCTTTAATGGCAATCCAAAAATAATCTCAAACTAGATTTATCCAAAATAATTCTGTACAAACTCACAATCCAAAATTTATAAGGAAGGTAAACAAAATGAAGATTCTTTTTCATCGCGTAATAACATGTGAACACCTTCATCATGTATTTTTTTAAACCAATGCAATATCATGAATTACCATAAAACCTTATTGATTACATTCATGATCCCTTATTACTTATAGAATACTGAATATACTCCATCTGTCCAAAAAGGTTGAAAACTCCAACAATGATGGAATATATAAATCATTAATCAATTTCAAGGTAGTCAAGAATACAGAATATAATTTATCCACATCAATAATGTATTATTCCAAAATCACTACCTCATTATCAATACCATATTATGGTTTATCTTTCTCTCGACCATATATTTTCCAAAAAATTAACCTACTATTGAGTCACTTTTCTTGATTCCACACAACCTCAAGTCCTTAATAAAATAGTTCTGCAGTACAATCCTTATATACTCCATAATTACTATAACCAGTACATTTTTTATACAACATTCAAATGACATAATTCTATAATAACAACATAAGAGCTCTAATAATTCATCCTCATCTGTGGAAGTATCACTACATGATTATTATCCAATAGAATCAATTGGGGCATACTCTGATGATTAAAAAATTGGTTCATGTAGTGTCCCAACTCCATAAAGATGAAGCATTGTACATTTGAAACCTTTTTCTTAACCTTGAAGTCACGTACATGGTGTCCTTTTTCTCCACACATATAACAAAATCCCATTCCCTTTAGGCAAGTTCCAGGGTGTTTCTTCCCACAGTTATCACATATGAGAAAATGTTTCTTTTCCCTCATCCCTTTTTCCATCTTTCTCGCTTCCATCCTTTTCTTCTCTTTCATCCCTTAAAAGGCATAGTACTCAGATAATTCGTTACTTATCTTATTAACAAATGATACTATTTATTCATATGATGAGAATACATGGGAGAAAATTTTCCTTCAAAATGTTGTCTTAATACCTTGAAAGATATGATCCTTCTTACTCTTTGGATCATACGTATTGCTGGAGTTCACTTTCATTCTACTGGGCGCCATTTCTATACAATGGAATACACTATATTACTTTACAAATCAATATACATTAATAAAAACTTCTTATAAACTTAACATAAATTGAATATTTTATGGATATAATCCATAATTATAAAAATGTTTTCTTTGAGGAAGTATATACTCATAATCCCTTCATAATGGTTTGTAAAAAAATGATAATTATCCTATGAATATCCCTTGGGAGTGTCGTAACCAAGATTGTAGCAAGTCTCATTTTCATGTACCAGTTCTCATTCCAGTCTACCTCAAAGCAGTGTTTTCGGGTTGTACACATTGGTAAATTGGTGCCAGAGCCGCCTCTACCTACTCGTATCCAGACATGAATGTATTGCTTGGAAAACTCACAAAATTTTTACAGTACAAAAATTTTATGAATTTCTTCTACACTAATGCTCAAATTCTATTATATGGTATTGTGTGCTAATCAAAATTTATCTAAATCTAGTTTCCAAGCTTATTGCTAAACTTCCTCTGATACCAACTGTAATGCCCCGACCCTATTTACCCAGAGTTGATGCATTATTTTAATACATTTTCATGATTACAAGGAATCATGTTCTGAAGGACTGATCAGTTTCACAGTCTTGGAAAATAGATTACATACATGAATGTTACATTACACTTTATAAAATAAAACGCAACATAAATGATCCTTTTATAACTCCCTTAACCCCTTAGCTTAACCCTGATTATGAATCATATTACACTTCATGGAATCCTGATAAAATTAAAACATAGAAATAGGTGAGAATAGATGCTTAGTAAGGATAACAATATAGTGGAAACTTTCATAAATAAGCATAAACATTTAAGGCAATGTATAAGACTAAAACAAAAGCCTTTTTAAACCTAAACATCAGCATAATATGAAAAATATACAATAAAATAATTCCATTTAATTATTCACATGGATATTCTACTAATCGAATAATCACATGCCATATCAATTGCAACTTTCATAATGATGGAATGCATAATTTCCAGACTATCATAACCACATAGTCAAGGCCTTGTGCCAAGACTCCAAATAGGATTTTTTTCAAGGCCTTGTGACAAGACAATAGTTTTTCACATGAGACCTACCAATGCGTCGAGGAGATATATCAGGCTCCATCTGTCACTTACTAAGTCCACTTCATTCCTCATATAAAAAGGTTTAAACATAACATAAACATTCATATAAAAAATATCATACAAAATGTCAATGCATTATCCCTAACCCATGAATGGTATAAAAATAAGACATCCATAGTCAAACATATCACAAAAACTCCAATACAATATGGAATATTTGTATCATAATATATCATCTTCAATCAAGTTTAAAATCCATCAAAGGATGTTGACATAGATGAAAATGATTTGTAAAACTCTTTGAATGAAATATCCATTTTCCAGGAAAACATTAAAAAGTCACACAAATTAGAAAGGATTACATTTAAATAAATTTTTGAATCAAAGTGTCCCATACCACTTTTAATCTTTTGAATGGAATTAACATTTTAAAAACATTCATGTTTATATTAATGAATCCTTAAAAACAATTTTGAAGACATGGACATTAATGAGATAGATTTAGAAGAATAATTATTTAAAACATTTGAAATTATGTGTTTGTAAAATGTGCCTTCAAATAATTCCTTGAAAACTCTTTCACAAAACATGGACATGAATAATATAAATGTCCCATTATATACTTACGTAAAAACAACATTGGATAATGAAGAGATTGTGAAATTAACCCTTACCAATTTGCAAACTTAAAAAACATACACCCCATGAAAGAGATATCATTCAAGGAATATGTAAATACACATAAATTAATGTTTATTACACATATAATACAATTATGGGTAGTACATACACCACACATAAGGTAATAGTGGAAACATGGCACGAATCTCATGGGAATAAAGAGTGAGATGAAAACCCCTTACCTTGCACTTTCCTTTAGTCGAGGGTACATTTAACATATTGTATGATGACCTTAGTACATTATTAAATTATACCAGAACCATATTAATATTTATGATATCATACATTATTCATTTATGATGTTATACTACCCATTTAATAATAAATTCCATGTTAAATTAACATTTTGGATAATAATTGCTTTCTTTATCGTACGTGTTGTAACTTGTTCCTCTTGATTGTATAACTTAGATCATGATCTAAATACTTACAAAATATAAGACATTATTTATATATCATATATATTTAGAATATAAATATGTATAAAATACATATATATGAAATGGAAAAAACCATTTATGGAGACGGTAGTCTGTACGTACTCATAAACGTCGTTTCTATTTTCATAACGTATTGAACGAAATTAAGTGAATAAAATATATTTATGTATATATATATCTCCAATATCATTATTAAGTCATATATTAAAAACATATTAGAAATATATATTTTTATAATCGTCTATGAATCATGAATATGGAAATGAATCTCATCGCGTCGTGGAGATGGTAATATGTACGTACGCACGAGCGACAATATCATTTCTTTAATAGTGTTTATTTGGATGGAATATTAATTTTACAAAGACATTATCATGTTATTTTAATTATTTATATACATATTACTCATCATTATATCCATCTAAATAACATAGTGTTGAATAAAAAATTACACCACGGCATGGAGATGGTAAGTCGTACGTACGCACGTAGGGTGAAATTATCATTCCTAAGATAGATAGAATAAGGAATATAGTTTTCAAATATTTATAATAAAGTCACAATATATAGAATATACTTGATTTATTATTTTAGAATTGAAATATCAAGAAAGAAGAAGTGGAAGAAGAATGTATGTTGAAAGAGGGTGGTGAAATCATTACCTCTTCTTCAGGTTCATCCATTTTATTTCATCAAAAGGGATTCTTAGGTTGGTTTTCTGATCAAAATAATGCCTCTAGGATGATTTTAGGGAAGTTGAGAGAATATTTGGGTAGGTTTTGGCTTATCCAAAAAGGAATTTATGGTATCAAAAATTTGTTATAAGTGGTTTCCTTTTATAAGGGGGAGGAGGGGATCTTTAGGAAAAACTTAAAGTATTATTTTATAATAAATACATATTCAGTTTCTAATGGCTCCAAAATGGTTTATTTAAATTCTATGGTGGGGATGGGTTGATACCCACTCAACCAAAAGGTTTTAGACAGGTTTGGGTCACTATATTAACCTTATATTTTATATTGAACTCTTAGTTAATTATTTTGAAATTTACCATGTCTCTTTGTATTTTTATATTATTTGGTTAATAAACATACTATAATCTACCATGAGAAACCCAAGTGGTTCATTAATGACATATATATCATCATATAAATCCTTTTTCTGAACCTTATATTTTTAGGAATATTATATCAATTAATAATATTATATTTATTTTAAAAACTCTTTTTTGTCAATTTTGACACAATTTAATAATTGATTTTTTTAAGTCATAAAAACATTATTAATTCAAAATAAATTTATTTAATAAATCCTAACATGCCATAGTAACCTATAAAATTAGTGGATGGCTTCGAAATATTAAATTTTATTTATTTTAACATTTATTATTCAATTTATTTTATACTTTAATTAATAAGAAAAATACTGCATCATTATTGTGTCATAAATATATTTAATTATTTAATCCATAGAAATTATAAATAAAATACTATTATGTAGGAAATCTTTTTATATTTCTAATAAATATTTGTAGTCTAATTTATCTTATTTATAACCCTATATTAAAAATTTTTTAGTTATTAAAAATTTGTTTTAACTCTTTTAACTCTTCTGCAAATTAAATAATGATAAATGTCTTAATCTAATATAAGTATACCTAAAGGGTCATACTTTATTTATAAGCTTTTTTTTCGAATTACACTTATCCAATAGATTTAGTGCATTAGTTAGGGTAATAATAGTATCATTTTTACCCTTAATTACCCTATTTACTTTTAGCCGTGGTAAATTAAACTAAAAATTTACTATTCAGCAAAAATTATTTTAATCTTATTGAACAACATTTTACTCCTTGATATTAATCGTGTCTTATTGATTCTATAAATTCAAATCATAGAAGTAGTAAAATTAATTTTTATGTGAATTTTAAAATTCTCCAAGGAGGTGGGTAAAAGACGGTGAAAAGATCAATAAAATTTTTATATATCTAAAATTATTATAAAAAAAAAATCCAATGAATTACATTGAACACATATATGTATTATGTATCAATTTTTACCCTAAAAAAATTTAAATAAAATAAATAATTATTTAAATAAAAATTTGGTTTTAAACTATAACTTAGTGTTTTTACTATTCATCAAAAATTAAATGTTTTAACAAAAATACAAAAATTTCACCCTAAGATAATTTTGATATTCCAAATTCAATAATGAAGTCTATTTTACCAAATTAAAAACATAGAAGTTTAATTTATTAATTTAAAATTACTTCCTGCTATCAAAACCAAAAGGCGTATTTTCAAGAAATATTAACTATCAAAAGTTTGACAATTGTTTATGTGCAATTTCAATGTGAAATTACTTACAATGACAATCATTGGATTAAATAGTCAAAATATAATCTATTTATACATCCAAACCATTAAAATTTATAATTTAACACTATAAATTATTTTGATTAAAAAAATTGTTTTTATTTAAAGTATAGTATTTTTCATTATTCACCCAAATTTGAAAGTTATCAGAAAAACAAAAAAACATTATTGAAACTAAATTATTATGTCCCTATTCTAAAGAAGAATTTTAGTTTGTGAAATTTAAAATTTAAAATTTCAAATATTGGATTTAAAAAGTCTTCACCATTAAAAGGCAGTAAAATTTCATTTATTGAAAAATACTATTTTATTTAAAAAAAATGTATTTGTTCTTAAATTTTGACTTAGAAACTAATAATATGGTTTCTAAAATTATAAGGATTATATAATGTTCAAAATTCATATAATACTTTTCATAAATGCTTTTGAACGACTTGTTTGGTAAGTCATGGTGCGCTAGAACTAGTTGTTGCTTGTAGTGCAATTTATTGAATTACATAGAATAAATAACGTAATATGAAATCTTGAGGTGTTACATTTTATCCAAAATGTAGGATTAAAATTTTATTTTAGGTATTTTGTGGGACCTATTTGGTATTATATTGGTTTAGAAAAAGTTGATTGCGATGTATGAGAAGTGAGAGGGGTGAGTGCCTTTTTATAGTGTGGGTGAGTGGTATTCTTGTAAACATTGAAAGGAAAATAATATTTAGACTTATCCCTTACATAATGTGCCTCAAATTATAATCCATATTCAGTAAGATGGAAGATATGGTCTAAATATTCTGGTCTAATTTATTTTGGTAAATTTTCATTGTCATTTGGGCCCTTGTGTTTAAGGGCTACTCCATTGAAAAGATAGTTTCTTCTAAATTGTTGTAATTAATTTTAATTATATTCAATAATATTTTTGGTAAAAAACTAATTTTACCTTATTAGAAATTATAATATACGGTTATTACAAATATTTAATCGATTTTTTAAAATTAAAATCACATAATTGGTTGAAATAAATTTAATATCAGTCCCACAAATGTGATAAAAATTCATGTTTTTAGTGTAAAACTATTCAAATGTTTGATAAGTTTTTATATCCAATATCATATTGAAATTGATTCCAAAGGCCTAAATTTGTATTAATTAATATAAAATTTTCAATCTGTAATTTGTAACCAAATAATAACATAACATTATTTATTTAATAAATAATGAAAAAAATTAATTTTTAATTAAAATTCAGTATTTTTCATAATAATTAAATAAAAGAAACATGAAATGAAAGTAAAAAAAACACCCTAACCTAATTTTGATTCTTATTTTTTAAAAATTATTATTATTTATTAATAAATATTTATAAAAGTTCCAAAAATTAGATTTTAAATTGTTTTTTCATTAAAAGATGGTAGAAGTATGTTAATAAAAAATATTTTCTTGTAAAATATTATGTTTTCCTTGTAATATTCTTATCAAATCTATTAGATGAATGTAAAAAATATTTGATTGAATAATATATATATATATATATATATTATCACCCACTAATTTTAATTATTTTATTGTTTATGGATAAAATATCATTGTGATAATAAAAATGGTTTTCTATAAACATATTACCTTTATATTCAATTAGTTTTTATATTCATTTATAATTAATTTTTAACCCATGATATCATTTAATATTTTCTTAAAATAATTAATAATATTAGTAACTTCCAATTTAGTGGATATTTTATATCTTATTATATTAAATAATATTTTTTTAATAATAAATTGTTGATCAGTAAAACTCAGTCTTCTATGTAACAAAAGATAATAAAGAAAGAATATATTACATATAATGCAAGCTAAATCAGTATTTAATGAAATGTAGTATATATCATATATTGAAAATGTTATAAATAGTAATTATATTTTAATGTTTATGGTTAACATATTATTTTATGTATTGGTGTTGTTTGCCTTTCCTTCAATCGAATACAATGTTATTACTTTAGAACATCTTGGCATTTTAGTAGGTTCATCGAAACTGGTTTCCTGGTGTCCCCTAGCGGTAACGTGCATGACCTCTTATATGTGCATAAGGGTATTCCTAGAGTAGTGTGTATTCTTGGGTAGGTATTAATGACATATAACTACTTATAAAGAGTCTCTGATGATAGTATGCCACATGGATTGGATTCTCCGAGAATGAGAGTTTATTTGAGCAGAATCATGTGTCTGACAGTTATTTTTGACTGCCTGGTGGCATGGGGTCTTTCTTAAGTATATCTAGGTATTTTTATTATAGATTTATTATATTACCTTTTATTTATGTGGCTATAATTGTTACCTCATGTTTCTTGATTTCGAGGTGTCTAAATGGGTATTTCTGTACTCACACAAACATGGGATTTTCCCACATGTGTCGTGCCTTTTGAAGATGTTGCCCATTTTGATGGTGTCCTAGTATGATAGAGAGAAGTTTTAGTTTATCTATATCTTTTCTTGACTGGGTTTTCTACCATGATATTTTATTTAGATTTAGTCTTCACCAATGGAGTAGGTTGGACTCATTGCAGTTTTTGGTTGGACTTGTATTTGGCAACTTTATCCACTTGCATCACTTAACTTTCATCAAGTACTATGGGATATTAGATATATGAATGAATTGGTTTCAGTTGTTTTACATTTTATCATTGTGTTAGATTATTTATCTATGCATGTGTAAATAGACTTTAGGGTTATTCCTCCCATTTGTAGGATATGCCTACTCGGCACTGGCCATCATCCTGAAGCCTATTGGAGGTGGGCTTGGGGTAGTCATAGGTTGAAACTCAGAGGGTTGGGTCATGACATTCATGATTTATTTCATTTATAATTCATAGTCACATTATGAACCTTGCAGTATAATTGAATGAAATAACCCCCAAGGTACTAAACGAAAACTTATGATCACACACTACATTCAAAACAATATATAAATAAGAAAAAAATATATAAATTAAAATTCCAGAAAAAAAAATTAAACTAAGATACTTGAGTCCAAATAATATATATTTATAACTATTTATTTTCTATATTATTCAATTAAAATATTCTTTATAAGAATTAATATAATTTCAATTTGAAAAATAATTTTATATAGTCTCTTACTCAATTTGACAATCAAAATTCTACAAAATGATTAAATGTTTCCCAAATTATAATATAAAAATTTTTCATTCTGTATTTAAGAAAATTGAATTAAAGCAAATTAACCAATATTACATTAAAATCACACTTTTATGAAATAATTAACTTAATTAAAATTTCCAATACAGATTATCAAATTGAATCTATTTATAATTATAAGAACATTTTAATAATTAAATCATGATAAATATGATAAAATAATTTACAAATCGTAGATAAAAAGGAGACCACAACATGACCAATTATTATATAATTATTTCAATGTCATGTTTCTCATTCAATATATTTATAAAGATCTAAAATTTAAAAAAAAAATCTATTTGAATGAATTAGATCCAAATTATGTTGTTATCAAAATTATTAATTTATTCATTTATAAATAAATTATTCTATAGGTATAACATCCAATGAAATAGTGTATGTTTAATTAATTTATCATTAAATATTTTTAAATTATAATGATGATTTTTAAATACCATTTTCTCAAAAAAATTAGACACAAGTTATCTTTATCAAAAATATCATCAACATGTCTATATTTTTATGTATTAACATTAAATAAAATCAATATGTCTCCATATTTTTTTAAAAAAATCCCCAAAACCTAAATTTTATCTAATTTATAATTTCTAAGAAGAGATTTATTTTACACTTCAGGATTATCATGAATATCATTCCCTGTCAAATAAAATCATTTAATATAATTATGAAAACTTTTATTCTACTATTTTCAACTTTTGTAATTGATTAGTGTCCCATAAAAATTCCATTATTAACTATCTCTTAAAATATATATTGATTTTTTTTCTTGGTCTCTATGTAATAAAGACAACCAAACACATTAAGGTATTTAAATATGTGTTTTTAAAAAAAACATCTCTTAATGTTTCGCATGTGTCTTAATCCTCAACTAACAAATCTATGGAATTCAAATAGTCATGCGAACATATTCTATACAAATGAATTTAGATAGGTTGTGCTCAACCACTATATTGTATTATTTCATTAGAAGTATTATATTTTTCTTCTTGGTTATTCAATTTTATAGGGGAATGTATTTTGTAAAATATTGACACTTTATTCCTTTTTCAGTTGATTTCTAAAAATAATTTCATGCATAATCCTTTCCTTTATCATATCTGGTCTTATTAACATGAACACCAATGTATTCCTCAACCATCTGTGCATAGATTTTGATTATATCAATTCCTTGGGATATTTTTATAAAAATAAAATCAGTTAAGATGGTGCAATTATCAATTTTGTAATTAAATACAATCCAATATAAATAAAATTCCATCTCATTCATATAATAATTTAAAATTAATCAACTATAGTGGACTTTAGATTGAATCATATCACACACTTGAGTTTATTTGATCATATTATCATTTTGTTTCATATATATCATCAATTTTCTGATTTAACTAGTTTGGCTCTATCAAAATTCCATGTTTTGATATTTTAGTAAAATTACGTTGGTTTTTATGGGAAATCCTTCTTTTCCAAACATTATTCTCATTGTTGTAAACTAAATTCAATGTGTTATTTGAGTCACCATTTTGGAATGGAATCTCACATGTTCATTAATATTTTTTGATAAAACCCCCATCCTCTAAATGATTAATGATTTGTGAATTTATCAAAACCAAAAATAAATTCTCATCATCACAAAATATTTTCAATGTAAAGATATTTTAATGATTCCTTTTAATTTGGAGAACATGTTTTAATTAAATTTTATTTAATTTAAATATCACTAAAATCAAAAAAATTTATTCTCCACAAACTATCATTTACCAATGTTACTACCCACCATCATGTCCCCCAAAGATTTGGAAAATATTGATGGAACATGACAAGTATGAGGAATACCCACTATTAGGATTTTATAAATTTCCATTCAAATATTATATTAATAAAAAATAAATAATAAGAGGATTTTAATCATGATTTTATTTTTTCGTTCCTTTATTTACTAATTTATTAAAAAATAGATATTTTTTACATTTACTCAACAACATAAAAACATTTTTGGCCACATCTTTCACAAATTTCATCTAAACGCTCAAATCTCTCTTGTATTGGAAAAATATGACGATTTATTAATCACTATTGTCTAATTTTATAATTTATTTGTCTTGTTAAAAAAAACTAATCCTTGTTTCATCTTGTATTCTCCATGGTGGGGATATATTATGCTGTTGTGGAAATCTTTTCTACCTAAAAATCCCACAACACCAACAATAACCATTGAATCTCATTCGTCCTTAATTATTGAATTTCTGACTAATTTTTAATCAAACAACCATATGTTTAATGTTATTATATTTAATGGTTGATTGTCTTATTTTAACACACATTTCTTCAATTTATGATATATTGTGTTTTTCATCATTTCATGTGGCCCACTTTTTCTTGAATTATAATATAAACTCTCATTGTTAGCAAAAAAAGAATAAAACAGATACATTCTAAATGAATATTTGACCTTAATTTTGAGTTTATTTTCTCTGTAGAATTAAATGTATTGGATTTTAAATTAACATAATTATGAAATTAATACCTCTTCTTATTCATGGATTTTTTGGCATCATATTTTATTTCTCATATCTTCTTCATTTATTGTGATTTTCTCTTCATGATAATTCACCGTATATCATTGATTGGAAGCATTAACCATGAGGTTTCTGATATATTAATTATTATAAGATTATTTTTATGTGATCGTTCTTGGATTCTATTTTGTTCTAATATTTCTTCATCAGTTGTGATATACCATTCTTGAATTATATACTATTTTCAAGACTTTATTTGACTTCTAATGTCATAAAATTATCTATATAGGTGATCTGACCTTCTTCTTCCGCAATACATGATATATTTTCATGATTCAATTAATGATAACTAAATTTTAGGAATTTATTTTTTATGTTTTTATCTGGTTTTATTATTCAAAATAGTTCATCATTATCTTCTTTACTCATCAAACAAATTCTTTCTCTTATTTGAATATTATTATTATTTAAAATATATTTTGAAACTTGTTGTGAGTTTTTAATCCATTTATTAAATAAATAAATATCCCAGTGGTCATAAACATAATACTAATACCTTTTCATCATTAGATAATTAAAAAATTGTTTATTTCCACTATATTTAAAACACTTGTGTAACATTTTGACTGTGTATTTATTTTTCCATTTATTTGATGTTCTTTGAGTTAAGAGATTTGATTTTCTTATAATAATAATTATTTTATCTTTATATATTAAAAATAACTTGGTCCTTAAAAATATTAATCCATGATATTGAGTTTTTTTTGAATCAAAAGTCGTTACATTATATCATTTTTTAATGCGGCTGACCTTTTTATTTCATATACAATGAAAATATTATACATTTCTTCTTGTGTAATATGTTATATATCTTACTATTCATAAAATTTATTTTAAAATATGTCTATAATGTTTCTCATCGGAATTTTAATAATCAAATAATCATCCAAATTTTCTCTATATCCTCTAATATTGTTGGAAATTTCATTGACACTAATAATTAATTTAGCTAGGTTATCATCTTCACCCATTTCTGATAACATTAAATATTCTCCTCCAAATATAAAACAAATATTCATTAACTTTAATATTTATTAGAAACATTATTCTTAACATTGAAAATCATGCATAGTATTTGGAGGTCCCATCTTGTTGGTACAAACACTGTTTGGTAAGGACATCAAAATATAATTATTTTTATCATCAACATAAAAATTCTTCAAATATAAAATATTATGTTTTATAATACTAACAATATGTGTAAATCCTAATGTTACATCATCATAGATTTATAGGAAAAGAAATGAAAGATAGGGTAACTTCTTGTTCTTCCATCAATGATGGGTTTTTCTATAAAATGTGAGTATAACACTTTTATTAACTAATTTTGTTTTTTTCATCTAAAGCTACTTAAGGATTAGATAGGGAAAGATAGAGTCTCTATTACTACTTGGTCATCCCTTAGAATGGTTATAACAAAAATAAAGGGATATGAATACATGTTTTAATTATTTTATAAGTTCTATTTCTTTAAAATAAATTTTTTTAATTGGTTAGACTTAAATAAACTCAATTATAAAAATACATCATATTTACTAAAAAATATACATATATTAAAATTGGAAAAGATATAAAAAATTAAAAGCTTAAATAATAGACTGGGTACCTAATCATTACTATATCGGGTTACTATCATAGTACATTGATATTCAATTTGATATTTATGATCAATTATAAGTGGGTAGGACAAGAATCTTCTTATAGCCTGGGGTTTCCTAAAAAATACATAATATCCTACTATATTTATAACAGTCTATTATTTATAATGTTACTTAATAAATTTTTCCATGATCCCAAAATAATCTAGGATTCTTCATAATGTTTTGAGGATATTTCACTTCAATATTTCAATAGTAACATAGTATTATATGCTAACCTATTCAAGAACATCAACCTATGATATAACATGATGACTATTGACTTGTCGGACTTTCTCATTGAATTTTCAATTTATTGTAGATATTATTATCAATTTTCATATCAATAATGAATCACTACAAATCTTGGGCTCATCATTTTTTCTTCTCTTCAAGGCCTTATTTCTTCACGAACTATTTTTCACAAACCCATTTTTCCCCACCATATTTTATTTCTCTTGAAAATTCAAACTTTTATCATCCATTTTCAGAATTCCTATTTTAATTTTTTTCATTGATAATTTAATTTAAGATTAGGTTTTTGAGAATTCACTTAATTGAATGGTGTAATATAATGCTCATTGTGATTCCTCAATCAACATTAAACCTAGTAACATTCTACCAATTTAAAAATATTCCATTATACATTTAACCTTCATCCTTAATTCTATTATAGAAATATCATTGAATATTGACAAATAACTAAATTAAAACACCAATACAATTATTTATTAACCAATTAGAATAAATAAATTAAAAATCATTTATTGATTTATAAGAGTTAAATAATTATCTCAATATCATTCAAGTGGATCAAAATTATTTTACATATTCTTTAATCTTCTTATAGTGTGAACTATCTCATCAAGTCACATCAAGACTTGATAACTCAAAATCATAAAAACAATACTAAATTCATAACACATTAATTTTCTTCTGATTTATGAACATCATATCATCAAAATATTAATCAATATATTTTCAAATTATTCATACATCTTCCATTTCTATAAATATATATCATGTAAATAAAATTTAAAAATTAAAATCTGTTGGATTAGTTATGACCTTTTAAGTTTCTATTAAAAATATCATGAATCAAAAAAATGTTTTGATGTTTAAATTGATGATAAATAAGACATGTATTATCAAATTTATTTTTCCTATAAATATATAATTTTAAAAATACCAATCATTAAAAACTGATATGTTTCCTAAATAGACATCTCTTATGAACATTAACTTATACATAATGTATTTAAAGAGATTAAATTCAATTTATAATTTTCTAAAATGTTTATATGTGTAAGGGTAAATGAAACTTTTTGAATTATTATATCGCCCTTAATTTCTATAAAAAACACATATGAAGTGTTGAATTATCTTAATGTACAATAATGTTAGTATTCTAAACTTTTAAACAATCATTACATTATAGAAAATCATTATTTTGGACTCATACTCATATTTATTAGTTATATAATGACTCATGTTGAATGATCACGATTTTTTTGTAAATGAATCTTATGGAGATTCTAAAGTGCCTCATATATGGATAGCCATTTCATAATTCTCAACAAATGAGGATATATACAAGGTCAAATATCATACATGTGTAATCATATTCATTATTATGAACTATAAAAATCATCCCTATACACTCATCTATACATATAATATTTTTTCATTCAAAACTATAGAGTTATAGATGTATTGTTATAAACCTATAATCACATAAAATCATCAGTAAACATCTCACAACATCTCAAAAAAATCTCAGCAGCATCCTATGATTGACAAAATTGGCTTAAAATGGATAAAACCCATTAAAAATATTTAGGGAACATCACCTTTCAATTATTAATTAGATATGAAAAATATATATATCATTATATTAATTTATGAAATTAAAAATAAATAAAAAAAATTATTGAAAAAAGACATTATTGATTTTTTTAATCATTTATAATGTCATAATCAATTTTATATTCATTGTAATCTAATATAATATTCATATGTATCTAATAATGTTTTAGATATATTCATGTAAATCATAAATTTTGAAAATAATGCTAAAATTCAAGTTGATTTCAAATATTTGGACCGAGGTCCATTTATGATCTATAACATATTTGATTCTTATAAAATTAATGGTATAAATTTTCAAAGAATTATTAATTATGAAGGTATAAAAGTTAAAAATATTAGAATATTTTTGAGGTTTGAAGAGTTTGAATATTATGTATAGTTGATTTAAATTTTATAAATAAGTTACCATGGATAATTTTTAAATTTGTTGTGCTAATGTAACTAAGTTGATATTTTCATGGGAATTAAAAATATTTATTACAATTTAATTATGTTAACTCATCTTGGTTGATTGAATCTTTTAAGTGTAAATAATATGATCAACATATTTTCACCTCTATAGATGTAATGATCTATTATGGTTATTATAGAGTCAATGATGCCAAATATTTTAATCCCATGTGATTCCAAGATTATTGTATGATATAGGAGATGAATTTGAATAATTTTTTTGGATAGTGAACTCATTCAACAATATGAAACTAATATATATGTCTATTATGATATTTGAAAAAATATTTCTTATAAGGGAGATTAATCATGATAAAATAATTTTAATAGTGGAGGATGAATATAATGTTGTCCATTATGATTTAATTAATTATATTATCTATTCTCTTTTAACGAATCTATTATTTACTATTAAGAATATAAAAAATAAATAATCATTTATATAGAATTTTCAAAAATATTTCTTGTTTTATATCATATTGTTGTTCATAGATTTTTTTTATAAATCATTTGTATATATCATTATCTCAAAAAAAATTAAATATATGAGTATTCCTTCTACAACATTTATTCCATATGATCTATCTTATATTATCCTACCTTCATTAGTAACACATTGTACATTCTACAAAATGACTTTTTACATTTATTGATCCATTAAATATCATCTCACATTTATTATTTATGCTCCATAACTCTAATTAATCACCTAATTATTTAGGTATATTATGTGGTTTAGATAGAGTATATGATTATTGGTAATCAACATAGAATTAAATTTCATAGTTACTATCATGGGGGGTAATAATAGGTGACCTTTATTATTATACAATTTTTTATGTGAAAAAAATAAACCATATATTTACCTATTTTTTTAATATGTTTATAAAAAACCATGAGGTAATTATAATACACTAAAACAGTGAATAAGTTGGATGTTTCGAATATGAAATTATTTAATACATTTATCTAATTCAACATGTCAGAGGTTATTAAAAAATACCTATGAATCTTATACTAGTAGGACTTAGGGAAGTTATTATGTGAGATGGCAATCCATGCCATCATTTAGTATGATTGGAGGAACAGTATCAGTGATTATAATAATAAAATCATATGATTTAGATGAAATAAAGGATATTAGTCAACATAAACATCAATAATGTGAATCATATGTGGGTATCTAACATGACATAATATTGCTTAATTTATGTTAGATCCCCAATTTCATGTGTTTTATATTAATAAAAAAACTAATAAAAGTTATCATTAAAACATCTAACTAAAAAACATATTTGTGTATTTTTATGTTATTTTAAAAATTAATTATAATATTTTTTCTTTTCTTTGGAACGATTATTTAAATTACTGATTTATATTTGATGTGGATATATTAAAATTTTAAAATGATGATAGTATCACATATATATTTCCCCAACACCAAACACCACTATGTATATAGTAGGATATCACTCGATAGACATGGATACTTCTACACAATTACCATATTTTACTACTAACAATTTATTTATATTCTTACTAAATATTAGTTCAAAGTAAATTTTCAATATTATAATAGTTAATTTGTTACTATAAACTATTTTCTACCCGGATTCTCATCCCTGAAAAGAATCATGGAGCATCTAATGGGAAAATGTCTCGAAACTGAGCTTTCACTTCAACCATGAAATCCTTTGGTTTATCATGAAGGATTTTATAATTTTATCAACAAATGTTGTAATTATAATACACTATTATTTTAAATGATGAAAATTATATATGATAGAATTAAAAACAATGCAACAGTGAGTTTAAACCAACCGCACCATACTCTTAAAATATTATTATTTAAACGTGACTTTATTAAATAGCCATAAAAATTGGTGGTATAAATATGAATATAATTTTTTTTAAATTATGTATAAATAATTTTTATAAAAAAACGAAATTGGTAAATAATGATTTTTTAATAGTAAACACTTTACATGTTTCAAAAAAATTCCATAAAAATTTGTTATTAATTTTTAGGATATAATAATATAATTAATTGATTCCAATTTAAGATTTATTATTTTTAAAAATTAAGTTTTTTTAATATGTATCTCAACATTAACATTGGGTGAATTTGATTCGTTTTTATAAAAATAATTATTTACCACTGATGATTGAAAGATGTCGTATTTTGTAAAACGGTCATTTCATTACAATAAATTAATAAATTTAAAACTTACATTATCAAATAAAATTTATGTAAAATTCAAAAATTATATTTTTGTTAGATATAATACAATTAATTTCATTTTAATAATTACAAAACTTTCTTTTCATAAAATTTTATTCTTAGTCTTAAAAACACTTCGTTCTAGAATTTTTTTTTAATTGCATAATGTTCTTCAATTTTAAATAATTAATATACAGACTAGAAATAAAATATTTTAATGATATTTATCGATTACATATATATATTAATTAAATCCATATAATTAAAATCAATTTTCATATATTTAATGTATTTTTATCATTTTCTTGAAAAAATAATTTTTTGAAAAATAGTTTCTCAACATGATTTGTGAGATTATATTTAAATTAGTTTCTACATATTATTTTAATTTAATTTTATAAAATGTAATTGATATTTTATATCATAATAATTAATAGTATATAATAAATAAATCTCATTTTTTCATATTTAATATTAAATACACTAAACCTATTTTACTGTGCTTCAACATTATAAGAGGTATTACACATTACATATGCTTCATTTAAAATTAATTTCCAACAAAAATTTAATTTTAATTTAATTTTTTTATTATATTTTGATAATTACTATTTATAAATTACCTAATAAGGCTAGAATTATTTTATTCTTTAAGGATAAATTACATCTAATAAAAACTAGTTATTGTAGTGAAAACACAAATGGTAAAAGATATTAACCTTATGGGTACCATAAATAAAATGATTAAAACATGTTTTTTTAGGTGTGGATTGACCATATAATCCCTCTAACCAATTATGTAGCAATATTGTAATTACATGTGATGATTGTTACTTCAACTATTTAATAGATTTGGGTATTTATAAATATGTGACTATTCCTTGATTATAAAAGGGAACTATATCCCCTCATATCATTACACCTACCAAGTCATTGGCTTGACCTATCCAAGAAAAAATATTTCCCCAAAATAATTAGAATCATTCTATAGAATATTTTATTTCCAGAATACAAACATGAGGGTCGTTAATAAAAGATCAAATGGAGGTTCTAATAGTCAAACTCAATTGTCTTCACTATGTTCCTTATATTTTGTTTTTATTGTTTCAAAAAAAATATTTAGTAATTATTAAAAAAATAACAATATATTATTCCATATAATGAGTTGTTACTTTTTTCTGAATAATATTTACAAATCTCCTTCTCTATAAAACAAGCACTAAATTTATCTCCCTTATGTTTAGGGGTCTACTACCTCGTGAACTTATGTAATTGTTTTCATAACCAACACACATGGTTAGTAATAATGTTGGGAATAATGAATAAATACGATTCATATTACACAATATTAATTTTTTTAAATAATTATATCATCCACTTTTGTACCATTTAACCAATCAAGGGAATGATATCATTATGTGTTCTTAGATACCACCTACAATCTCTTGGAAGCAGTGGGATTCATTTTCCATATACATATTTCATTAATGGTTTCAAAAATGTACCTTATTAATAAATATGATATTTATAACATTAATTTCATTTAGGATATGATTAATCTATATCATATGGACAAGCACATGAAATTTTACGACAAATCAAGCTTGAGAAAATGTAGTAGTTAACATGTGAAACAATTGTAATAGAAACAATTTATTATCACATGGGTGATAATTTGTTAAATTGAGATCATATAAAATATATTATGTAATAATATTGTTCCTAAATAAATCAATGACATGTTTAAAACCATAATACAATAGGATAAGTTATATTTAACTAAAGGGAAATGTGTGGTTAGGGACTTTGTCATGATTTCCCTTCATTGGGGAATATTTTATTATTATTTTCCTAATTTATTTTATGTTTTGTATATACTTCCCATTTTACATGTAATATCAGGAATCCTTCATAATTCAAGGTAATTTATTTTTAAATTTTTTCTATATTCTCCTAGGGGATTTTAATTGAATTTTATTATTCGGTAAGGTAATTTATAATTCATTTTTTCATTGGGTAATATTTTTACTGAATCATCATTGATATATTAATATTATGTGTGTAATGAATTTTAAATATTTTATTTAGTATTTCCAATTATTTTATTTGAATTTAAATTTTAAAACAATAATAACTTATTTTATTAATTAAAACTTCAACTTACTTTGATCTTTTTAGGGTTTTACATCAGAAACTAATTTTAATCGATATAGTTTTTTATTGAATTTTCAATGTATTAAAATACATGACAATTCTCTAATAAAACAATTTAATTTTAATCTCATTTTTTTATTCATTGTATTTCATGTTTTTTTACAATTTCTTTCTTTTGTTACATAAAATTATTGATATATATTTTCAAGGGAAAAATTACTTTATCTACCTCTTTAGTCAAAAATCTTTTTCCATATATATCCATATTTTTGAGAATTATTTTCAAAAATATTGTTAAAAATTTAAATGTTTTTATTAAATTATTTTTACATAATTATTAATTTTAAATTAATAAAAAAAAAATCTTCTATATGCGACTTTTCAAAAATTGTTTTCAAAAATATTTTAACAATAAAAAAATTATTTAATTTTTCACAAATTTTTTAATATTTAAATTTTTTTTGAACAGAATATTCTTTTTTTTGAATGAGTATATTTTGGTAATATTAAAGTAATTGTTAAAGGAATCCATGTTTTATCCTACGTAGCATGTAAAAAATTTTCAAATATTCATGAATGCTCATTATTTTAATGATTAATTTATATATTTAAAGAGTTATTTTCATGGAATATTTTTTCCCTAAAATTTTGGAAATTTATTGTTTCAATATGTGATTTTAAATTTGAAAATTTTATTTTCCTCAAGAATGTTTCAACTATATTTTTATAGTTTTTTTATTTATCAACAACCACAACCCTTTATTTTAATTATACGCCCTTTGTAATATTATGTAATAATAACATCCTTATTCTTTATATATGTCTTTTATGATCATTTTCACCAAGGAAAGTATTTCAATTCACTTTCTTGATTAAATAGGTACTCATTAAATTTCCCTTAAAAGAATCACATTCATGTGATCTTAACCCCTTGAATTTATTATAAATAACAATATTATTTATCATGTATATTATTATTACTTAATAATTATAGAATTTTTAAAGATGTTGTTTTACATTAATTTTTTTCTATTTGAATAGTGAAATAATAATGAATCTATATTATTTACTCAATATAGATATTTTTTGATAAAATATATTATTAATGAATTAAATGAATCATTCAATATGAAAGAATTTCATTATAATTGTAGTGATTTGTGGTTCCCAAAATTATATGACCCCTTCATCAACAAACATGTATCATTATATAAATCAATAAGCTATAATTAGATGGGTTTTAACCCATGGTTTAAACTATGATGGCTTAATGTATTGACATTATTGATATAATGTTGTATGAGATCATGACATCCAATATTAAGTATTTTCTTAATTAATAATCCTTTTATTAATATCCTTGATATTATTGTATTGATATTATCCATGGATTAATTTATTGAACATGTTATTGATTAATTGGAATGTGCTTTCAGTTATTTACCCAACCATATTGATTATTCCTTATATAATCATGATAATCATGATATTGATTTAATGTAAAGTGTGTTTATTAATTTTTAATACCATAATTATTATTAATTGTTGATGCATCAATGATTCCATGGTATATAAACCTTATTAATAATTTTTGATCACCATAAATTTCAATACATTTCGTAGGATATTATGAAGAAATCCTTTAATTTGTTCTAGAATGAATAATATTTACATTCACTATGTTCAAATTTGTGTTTTGAAATATAATTCAACACTCATATTTGTGTTATTTTTAAAAATAGTGAAAAACCATTCAATACATTGGGATTTAATATCTTGAATCATGTTATAATGTAATAATGTAACAAAAAACAGTGATCTATTATAGTTAGGGACATCACATTTAGTATCAGAGCAGCCTTTCTAGGACCATTGTGAAATAACATAAGAAAAAAACATATTTTGGAATATAACCATATAATTAACTTTGAGGATATGTAAATAAGAACATCCTAATGTTTTATTGAGGTATATATTATGTGGGTTTTCCTTGTAATATATATTCTTCTGGATACTACAAATGTATGTGGTTCGAGTAAATTTTTTCTTATGTTTGATAACTCCCAAAAAATAGAGAATTGGGATTTGACTTGATCGTCACTATTTTAATGAAAAAGATATGTATAACACACCTAGTTTAACCCTATCATGGGATATACATAGAATAATTCGGATTTCTTTTACAAACCATTATGATGTATTTGAAAATAACATATATGTAACGACCCAAAGTTTCATTAATGGAAATCCCTCTTGATCATATTAAATGTCTCTTTATGAAAAAAATGATTTTATAAGATGTCAACTTCTTTGGTTTTATGTTACGAATTTTGACCGTTGTTAATATAGTCGTTGAATAGTGATCACATGATTTGTATAAATATAAGGCTATAACGAACCCAATTTTTACTTAGACAAATGAAGCGATGGCATCATCCAATAGAATTACCCCATACGAAGCCCATTTGTCAGAGCTCGGAAAAGAGGTGGCGTCTTTGGGATTCTCCCTTGACCAAGACCAAGCTGAGCTTCATTATGTCAATCTCGAACGTGACCGTCTACGGGAAAAGTGGAAGTTGATTGAAATTACCACTCGAGTAATGTTATCCGAGCCACCCCAAGAGTCTGTCACCATCGCACACCATACCCTTAGGTCATATACGGATGTTTTAAGGGGTTATGTAACAAATAATTAGTATTATGTTCATGTACATTATTTTTTTATATAATAATGAATATAATTTCTAGTCATTTTTGATACATTGTAAATAGTTTTTAAAGTACAAATGGTGTTTTTAGTTATTATTTAATTAAGAAATCTATTTTATTAAATTAAGGTATTTTTTGAATTAAATAATATTTTAATAAAATAATAATATTATTATAAAATTAATTAAATATAAATTATCTTATAAATTTATGAATTCAATTAAAATGTTATATTAAGGTTTGAAATCCATTTCTGTCAAAACCCGTGAATTTTCGATAAATGTTGGTTTTTATTTTAAAAGTGAAAATTAACATATTTAGAAATTTAATTATATACAATAAATGTCATTTCTGGAATCAGGACGTCGAAATTATCCAACGGTTAATTTTTCATAATTTTCTGAGACAGTCAAATTTTTGGGTAAAAATTAAATACCGTTTTAATATAAAATGTTTTTAATGACATCATAATGACCCAATGGTGATGTAATAAAATACTATAATCCTTATGTTCGGCCAATATATGTTTTACCATTAAAATAAAATTATTTTGGGTTTTTTTGACTTACTTTTCAAAGCATTAATGAACCCCTCAAGACTTATTCAACACTTTACCTTTTGAAATTAATTTCCATGGGAGTGTGAATCACCTCCACATAAGCAACCTTATTATTTTAATAATTTTGGACCTTTTCCTTGTAAAATATTTTTTTCCTATTCCCTTTTCCAAAAACCATGGGCAAAAACGATGGGATGTTTTGTGGTTTGTATTAATCTAATGTAAGTGGACCCAAACCTAAATAATAAAGAATTACCTCACCTTTCTTATATAAACCCACACAATCTCCCACTTCCTCCTCACTAAAATACTTTTTAGTTCGTCTAAACTCTACCCTACTCTCTCTAGAATCCTCTCAAGGTTCCTCAAGCTCCCAAGAAGCCTCTCACAATCCTTTCTCTAGCCTTTGGAAACACACTTCCAAGTACGAGTTTTTTCTTCCTTTCTCTTTTTTGTCAATTTTCTTTAAGTTGTATTGCCCTTTTAATTTCAATTATGAATATTGGGGTATGGTTCCTCACCTCCCCCATACTTCCCTCTTATTGTTTGAATGATGGGAGACCCCTTTATCTCTCATTAAATGCCTCCCATGTACACCCGTTACTATGCCGAAATTCCGAAAGGAACTTCTCTCTCCTCTTTTTTATTCAATCAATAATTTTGTATCATGAATCTAAATTCCATTACAATTGTTGGGACAAGTATCTATATTACCTCCTTACTTTACATTAAATTTAAATATTATGAGGAACCCCTTTATCTCTCATCAACCATTTTTTATGAATTCTTATGTCACACCGTTACGCTGCCGAAATCGTACAGATTTTGTAAGCCAATGCCATTGTGTAGTGGATACCATGCCAATTTCTCCATCAAGGGTATCCACCTTTATGCACCATTACTTATTTATTACAAAGTTTCATGTATGAATTCCATATTCCTTTATCGTGGAATAAATGTTTATGTTTTATGAATCCATGTTTTATGATCCATGTGGCACACTTATGCATGAAATGAAATGTTTAAGAACGGTGCACCCTTATAGCGCTCCAATGCATTGGGTAAAGTATAGTATCTTGATACATCATGTGAAATGAGTGTTGACTCATGCTAATTCAAGTGAAATGAGGGTTTACTCGTGCTTCATGTGTAATGAGGGTTTACTCATGCTCCATGTGCAATGAGCCTTGGCTCATGCTAATTTAATGTTAAGTATTGTTGCCACATTTCCATGTTATGATTTTCATGCTTTATCACGCCTTTATGTTCATGTTTCTTTTATGATCTATTGATATTCCTATTGTCTAACATGTATTTTACTCCTCAGGTTATTCCATGTGTACTCCCTTACTGGGCTTTATAGCTCACCCTTTTCTTATGCATGTCCTCAGGTTATCCCATGCATTGCTAAGTAAGAGGGAATGTAGTGGTCATGTAAAGGAGGTTTTCAATAAAGATGTTGTATTTCATGGTTTAGGTTTTTATATAATGATCTTAAGTCCCAAAGACACTAAACGTCTTGATCTTATTTGTTGTATCAAGTGATGTTTTATGTAATAAAGCATGTTTAAGTTGTAATAAAAAGCAGGGTTGTCATAGTTGGTATCAGAGGATAGGTTTAGTTATTTTTGGGATTAGGAATACCCTAGTAAAGCCTTAGAGATAATAATATGTATAACAAAAACATCCCTATGTTTTGTTAAGTATTGAGTAAGTGGTTTATCAAGCAAATACATCCCTGTCTAGATACGAGCAGGTAGAGGCGGCACTAGCACAGATGTATCCTAGGGGTAAAACCCGAAAACACCGCTTTGAGCTAGACTCGAACAGGTATTAGTGCACAACAACGGGCCTTACTGCACTCTTGGTTATGACACTCCCGGGGGATATGCTTTGGTAAATTCACAAGCTTAGTATGAACCCTTGTTAAGGGAATTAAAAATAAATGCCCCTAAGAATATATGTTCGGAAGTAGATCATGAAAATCCTATATTGAATCCTATAGACTCATGAGTTAAGGAAATTAATTTTTATTTATAAGTCATCAACTTTTGTCTTTGGATTACCCTTTATGTGTTACCCCTAACTTTCATTTTATTCCATCCAATGGCCGGTAATAGGAGGACTCGGGCTACCAACTGTTGTGAAGATCAGTGTGATGATTGTACTAATGAGATGCCCAATCCAATGGGAGCGGGAATCACGAACTTTGTCACGCTTATCTCTCAGCTAACTCAAGTTTTGAATATAAACATGGGTCAAGAGGAACATCCAACCCCCCCCCCTATGAAATAACAAGTCGCTATCGAGAGCTTCATAAGACAAAGGCCTCCTAATTTTAGTGGATCATCTGATCCCACGATCGCTGAACAATGGATCAACTCCATTGAAATGATCTTCTCCATCCTTCAATGTTATGAAAAAGAGAAGGTTCTCCTGGATGCTTATCATATGGAGGGTGAAGCTGATCAATGGTGGACATTGATCAAAAATACGAAGCCTGAGGAGGAGATCGAGGCTTTGGAATGGAAGGAATTCCGGAAGATGTTTTTCGATAAATATTTTCCGCGCACCCTCCGGCTTAAGATGGAAAGGTAATTCCTTTACCTCAAGCAAAAAGATGATGAATCTATGGAAGCGTATAAGGAAAAAATCACATGGGTTGCATGATACGCATCCGGCATTGTCTTTACCCCCGAATTCAAGGTTGACCGCTTATTTGGTGGGCTGAGTCCTAGCTTACGTAAATCATTAGCGATCCGTGACTTCGACAACTATGAGGAAATTGTCCGATGTGCCCTCAAGGTCGAAATGTAGATTGGAGAATCACAGGGGTGTCATGGGGATAAGAAGCGTAAGGTGGACTTCAATGCTGGTGGTCTGATAGATAAATCCAACGGTGCTAAGAAGTTCCAGCACCCCACTTGCCAAAAGTGCGGAAAGAAGCACCCTGGAAATTTCCTTAAGGGGACGAGAAAATGCTTCAGGTGTGGAAGAGAAGGGAACCTAGCTATTAACAGTCGGCAAGAAGGACTCGCGGCAGCGACAGAGGGGAGGAACACTCCGTTCGAACCTCAACGTTTTTTTCAATGCTAAAAATGAAAATAACTGGGTCATTTTGCAAATAACTTCCCTAATCCAAGGGTTATCGGAGGCAACCAACAACCTCCAAGACATCAAGGAAGAGCTTTTCCCATCACTTATGCCGAAGTGAACCTCGACAATGAAGTGGTGATAGGTACGCTAGTTATTCATTCAAAAATAGCGAATGGACTTTTTGATTCAGGTTTTACGCATTCTTTTATATCTCGAAAGTTTAGTATAACAATCTCATCACCACCACAAATCATGGAAGTAAAGATGTTGGTGAGTACAGAAAAATGGGGAAATCATTGCATCCCATGAATATAAGTCCTCCCCTGTTATAATCTGTGGATTGAATTTCCCGGAAAATATCATCATACACCCTTTGGTGGAATTTTATATAATTCTTGGCATGGATTGAATTTCATTATATAGAGCCAAAAAAAATTGTCGGGAGAGGGAAATCACACTCCATATGGAGAATCAACCCCCGATTCTTTACAAGTGTCAGGAGGAAGACGAATCTCCTTTAGCTCCATCATCTCAAGAATGGATATTACTGCCCTATGAGCACGCGTATCTGGCATAGATGATTGAGTCCAAAGAAGAAACCATCCTTGGAGAAATGCCTATTGTGAGGGAATTTGCATAAGTGTTTCCCGAGGAACTGACTGGTCTTCCTCCAAGAAGAGATGTTGAGTTCTCAATTGAACATATACCTGGGGCACTACCAATATCCAAGACTCCATATAGAATGGTTGTTGTTGCGATTGAAGAGCTGAAGAAACAACTACAGGAGAATCTGGATAAAGGGGTTATACGCCCAAGTGCTTCACCATGGGGTGCACTAGTCCTCTTCGTCAAGAAGAAGGATGGGTCAATGCAGCTCTGCATCGATCATCGTGAACTTTACAAAATCACGATAATGAACAAGTATCCTCTCCGAAGAATCGATGACTTGTTTGATCAGCTGCGTGGAGCACATTACTTCTCCAAGGTGGACTTGCTGTCAGGATATTATCAAGTAAGGGTGAAGAAGGAAGATATCCCCAAGACTGCTTTTCGTACAAGGTATGGGCACTATGAATTCATAGTAATGCCTTTCGGACTCACCAATGCTCCAGCAATATTCATAGACTTAATGAATAGAGTCTTTAGAGATTACCTTGACAAATTTGTGGTAGTCTTTATAGATGATATTCTAATATAATCCAAAACCAAGGAGGACCATGAGGAGCATTTAAGATCTGTACTAGAGACTTTGCGCAAGGAGAAGCTCTATGAAAAGTATAGAAAGTGTGAGTTCTGGTTGAAGGAGGTCTCATTCTTGGGCCATATCATCACAAGCAATGGGATATCTGTGGATCCCTCCAAAACAGATGCAATTGAGGGATGGCTAAGGCCAACATTGGTAACAGATATCCGTAGCTTCATGGGGTTAGCTGGATATTGTCGATGATTTGTGAGAAATTTCTCACAATTGTCCAACCCTCTAACCAAGCTAACTAATAAGGAATTAAAGTTTTATTGGAGTGATGAATGTGAAGAATGATTTAAGGAGTTGAAAAAGAGGCTTATCACTACACTCGTGCTCACTTTACCCACAAGTGGGGAGCTTTTTGTGGTATTCAGTGATGCTTCAAAAAAGGTCTTAGTATGTGTGCTAATGCAGAATGATAAAGTGATATCCTATGCTTCAAAGGAGTTGAAAATCCATGAGAGAATCTATCCAACACATGATCTGGATTTGGCGGCGGTTATCTTTGCCTTGAAAATCTAGCGGCATTATCTCTATGGAGAGAAATGTGAGATATATACTGACCACAAGAGTCTTAAATATATATTCACATAGAAAGAGCTTAATATGCACCAGAAAAGATGGATAGAGCTCATCAAGGATTATGACTGTTCAATACATTACCACCCTAGGAAAGCGAACAAGGTGGCGGATGCCCTAAGTAGAAAGGATCCAGTGATTCTATCAATGATGAGAATTGAGAAGTATCCAATCTTCTTAGACTTGATAAAGATAGACGTGGGAATCATAAAGAAGGGAACATCATCAATACTTTCACAAATGATTGCTCAACCATATATTTTGGAAAGGTTAAAGGATGCTCAAAAGGATGATGTGGGAATTCAAGAAAAAGTCGAATTAATCAAAAAGGGGAAATCCTCGGAGTTTAATGTTAATGAAGAAATAATTGTACATTTTGAGAAAAGACTATGTGTTCCATCAAGTCCGGAGCTGAAGAAGGAACTTTTGGATGATGAACATAGTTCAATTTTCTCTATTCACCCTGGGAGCACAAAGATGTATCGAGATCTCCGAGAAAACTTTTGGTGGGATAATATGAAGAAGGAGATCGTTAAATATAAATCAAAGTGCCTGGTGTGTCAGCAAGTGAAGAAATAGAGGAATAAGTCTAAGGGGATGATGCAACCATTGCCCATACCAGAATGGAAATGGGAGAACATCACCATGGACTTTGTCACCGGACTTCTAAGGACATCCAAAGGCAACAATGCAATCTGGGTTGTTGTGGATCATCTTTCAAAGACTACACACTTCATTGCTATTCGGGAAGATTTCTCATTGGATCAACTAGCACAGATATATATTAGGGAAGTGGTAAGGTTGCATGGAGTACCACTATCTATTGTGTCTGACCGAGATCCAAGATTCACCTCTAAGTTTTGGAAGAGTCTTCAACATGCTCTGAATACTGAACTGAACTTTAGTACGGCCTAACATCCTCAAACTGATGGCCAATCCGAGCGGACTATCCAAACACTTTAGGATATGTTCAGAGTGTGCTCAATGGACTTTAAAGGAGGATGGGATCAACATCTTTCTCTGGTTGAGTTCCCTTATAATAAAAGATTCCACTCGAGCATCCAAATGGCACCATATAAAGCCCTGTATGGGAAAACGTGAAGAACACCGGAATGTTGGGATGAGGTCGGTGAACGTAAGCTGCTTGGACCAGAAATGGTCGAAGAAATGGTGGAGAAGGTGAAAACCATTCAGCAGCATATCAAGGTAGCCCAGAGTCGACCGAATAGTCATGCAGATAATCGTCGATGAGACCTTGAATTTAAAGTTAGAGACATGGTGTTTCTACATATATAACCATGTAAGAAGGTCATGGGGTTTGGAAAGAATGGGAATTTATGTCCAAGGTACATCGTCCCCTTCGAGATTCTTGATCGTGTTGGGGCTGTGGCCTATCGACTAGCACTTCCACCTACCATGGCCAAGGTGTATGATTTCTTTCATGTATCCCTCTTAAGGAAGTACATACCGGACCCTTCACATGTACTCTCTTCCGAGGTGGTACAATTGGAAGATGATCTTTCTTATGAGGAGAAACCAGTGAGGATCTTAGATCGTAGAGAAAAAGTTCTACAAAATAAGACAATTCCCCTCTTCAATGTGTTATGGAGAAACCACAAGTTTGAAGAAGCAACTTGGGAGTCAGATTATATGATGAAGCTGAGTTACCCACATTTGTTTTAGTGTGGGAAAAGGAAGAATTTCGAGGGAGAAATTTCTTAAGGGGGGAATATTGTAATGACCCAAAGTTTCATTAATGGAAATCCCTCTTGATATTATTAAATGTCTCTTTATGAAAAAATGTTTTTATAAGATGTCAACTTCTTTGGTTTTATGTTATGAATTTTGACCGTTGTTAATATAGTCTTTCAATAGTGACCACATGATTAGTATAAATATAAGGCTTTAACGAACCCAATTTTTACTCAGACAAAGGAAGCGATGGCCTCATCTAGTAGAATTGGCCCATACAAAGCCCATTTTTCGGAGCTCGGAAAGGAGGTGGCATCTTTCGGCTTCGTCCTTGACCAATCCCAAGCTGAGCTTCATTATGTCAAGCTCAAATGTGACCGTCTATGGGAAAAGTGGAAGTTGATTGAAATTACCACTCGAGCGATGTTATCCGAGCCACCCCAAGAGTATGTCACCATCGCACACCTTACCCTTAGGTCTTATGAAGCTATTTTAAGGGGTTATGTAACAAATAAGTAGTACTATGTTCATTTACACTATTTTTGTATATAATAATGAATATAATTTCTAGTCATTTTTGATACATTGTAAATAGTTTTTAAAGTACAAATGGTGTTTTTAGTTATTATTTAATTAAGAAATCTATTTTATTACATTAAGGGATTTTTTGAATTAAATAATATTTTAATAAAATAATAATATTATTATTAAATTTATTAAATATAAATGATCTTGTAAATTTATGAATGCAATTAAAATGTTATATTAAGGTTTGAAAGCCATTTCTGTCAAAACACGTGAATTTTTTATAAATGTTGGTTTTTATTTTTAAAGTGAAAATTAACATATATATAAATTTCTTTAGATAAAATAAATTTCATTTCTGGAATCAGGACATTGAAATTATCCAACGGTGAATTTTTCATAATTTTCTGAGACAGTCAAAGTTTTGGGTAAAAATTAAATATCGTTTAAATATATAATGTGTTTTATGGCATCATAATGACCCAATGGTGATGTAATAAAATACTATAATCCTTATGTTCGTCCAATATATGTTTTACCATTAAAATAAAGTGATTTTGGGTTTTTTTTACTTACGCATTAATGAACCCCTCAAGACTTATTCAACACTTCGCATTTTTAAATTAATTTTCATGGGAGTGTGACTCACCTCCACATAAGCAACCTTAATATTTTAATAAGTTCGGACCTTGGCCTTGTAAAATATTTTTTTCCTCTTTCCTTTTCCAAAAACCATGGGATGGTTTGTGGTTTGGATTAATTTAATGTAAGTGGGCCCAAACCTAAATAATAAAGATTTACCTCAGTTTTCCTATATAAACCCACCCAAGCACCAACTTCCTTCTCACTAAAATCCTTTGGAGTTCGTTCAAACTCTGCCCTTCACTCTCTAGAATCCTCCCAAGTTTCCCCAAGCTCCCAAGAAGCCTCTCACAAGCCTCTCTCAAGCCTTTGGAAGCACACTTCCAAGTAAGGGTTTTTTCTTCCTTTCTCTTTTTTGTCAATTTTCTTTAAGTTGTATTCCCCTTTTAATTTCAATTATGAATGTTGGGGTATGGTTTAGAACCCCCCCCCCCCCCATACTTCCCTATTATTGTTTTAATGATGGGATACCCCTTTAACACTCATTAAATGCCTCCCATGTACACCTGTTACTATGCTGAAATTCCGAAAGGAACTTCTCTCTCCTCTTTTACATTCAAGCAATAATTTTGTATCATGAATCTAAATTCCATTACAATTGTTGGTACATGTATCTATATGACCTCCTTACTGTACATTACATGAAAATATGATGTGGAACCCCTTTCTCTCTCATAAACCATTTTTTATGAATTCTTATGTCACGCCGTTACGCTGCTGAAATCGCATCAATTTTCTAAGCCAATGCCATTGTGTAGTGGATACCATGCCCATTTCTCCATCAAGGGTATCCACATTTATACACCTTTACTTATTTATTACAAAGTTTCATGTATGAATTCCACATTCCTTTATCGTGGAATTAATGTTTATGTTATATGAATCCATGTTTTATGATCCATGTGGCACACTTATGCATGAAATGAAATGTTTAAGAAGGGTGCGCCCTTATAGCGCTCCGATGCATTGGCTAAAGTATAGTATCATGATACGACATGTGAAATGAGTGTTGACTCATTATAATTCAAGTGAGGCAAGGGTTTACTCATGCTTCATGTGCAATGAGTTTTTACTCATGCTCCATGTGCAATGAGCCTTGGCTCATGCTAATTCAATGTTAAGTGTTGTTGCCACATTTCCATGTTATGATTATCATGCTTTATCATGCCTTTATGTTCATGTTCCTTTTATTAACTATTGATATTCCTATTGTTTAACATGTATTGTACTCCACATGTTATTCCTTGTGTACTCCCTTACTGAGCATTATAGCTCACCCTTTTCTTATGCATGTCCTCAGGTTATCCCATGTATTGCTAAGTACGAGGGAATGTAGTGGTCATGTAAAGGAAGTTTTCAATAATGATGTTGTATTCATGTTTTAAGTTTTTATGTAATGATCCTAAGCTCCAAATACACTAAACCTATCAATCTTCTTTGTTGTATCAAGTGATGTTTTATGTAATAAAGCATGTTTAAGTTGTAATAAAAAGTAGGTTTGTCATAATATATTCCCATAGACACTAATATGGAGATTCAAATAGTGAATTTTAATATTTTTTACGCACTATTATGAGTTAATAATGCTATGTATAATGATAATTTTAAGGGAATAGGTACCCCTTGTATGTCTTCATGTCATGGATGTACCTGGGTGTCATTTATTGATCTTTAATAAATGTATGATGTATATGTGACCCTTATGTATGACATGGTTTTTATTGATAAGGTTATTTGTTAAATAATTATTTCATATTTGCTTGACATAGGTTTAATATTATTAAAAGCATTTAGGCTTTACATGATCATTGATATTAAGGTAATAATAGTCAATTAATATTATTTGATTTTGGGGGAAGAAATATTTTTTTATAGAATACCTTAATGGACTAAATATTATTTGATGATCAATTTTATTTTGAGTAAGTTCATTATATTTTGGGGTTGTTATAGAAAATATTTAAATATAGATATAGAAAAATGAAAACCAATAACATCTATAAAGGCCATAGGGATTTAACCTACAAATGAAACGAACTAAGGGAGAATCACCTACCACTAGCTCTGTGATGTCTTGGTTAGGATAAAATTTTTTCAGATCAATAGTTTGATTGATAATAATATATTATTATTTTTTAAACAAATTATAGGATCATTTATTTTTATTTATTAGATTTTTTTTTTTTATTTTGGGATATTTTTTTCTGGTTGATACATATATAACCACTTGGGTTGACATAAATTATGTTTCTAGGAAGAATCATAATTAAATTTTTGGGGATTTAAGTTAAAAGGGGTGAAATAAACATTTAAGTGAAAACATTAATTAATGATTATAATGATATGTATAATTGGATTATAGTCTTATTAATTTTTCTGAAAAATATAATTTGGCCATTATTTAGAAATATTGATGTAAAATGTATTATTTCATCATATGATGGTTTCTACATTTTTTATTACCTTACCATTTGGTAACCATTTAATATTTAGTAAATATTTAATTAATGGTGGAATATCATATTACTATTTTATTGATATTATGGTTAGTTAAAAGTTAATTTTATTGCATTAGGAATAAAAAATTTATTTGGGATATTCATTTCTTCGAGTAAGTGATGACATGGTAATTGATCAAAGCATAACTAAATGATGAAATTGTACATATGAATATATATATATATATATATATATATATATATATATATATTACTTTATATTCATACTATAGGTGGTAAAATAATTCCCAAACTCTTGGAAAAGATTCTAAAAACAAAATTTTTTCTTATTAACATCAAATTTGATTAATCGGTGGTCTTTTACCCATGATAGATTAATTTTTTTTAGTGGTTTAAATTATCCTAACCATGTTCTATATAGCCTACTATTAGTCCTTAGTCATTGAATTTCAACTCTATATCCATGTTTTCACTTCCTAGAAATGATCCCCTGCTTATAATCTTAGTTATTTGTTATTATAGATGACTATAATGTTTCTCTTACCTAATGTTTTTAGGATGATTTATTAACCATTTTTAGGTTATTGTTTTCCCACAAAGTAATTTCAAATATAAATACACTATTTTCTTACTGAAATATCAAATTCAGAATAATCCATTTATATATTTTGTGGATAATTTAACACTCTGATATTTTAAAAGATAAAATTATGATTTTCACCATATACAGTATACAACACCGATATTAAACAACACATAGAACACTATTAAAATAATATTATTTAAACATGACTTTTATAACCTAGCTTTTAAAAATTAAGTTTTTTCATTGGAAAAACCAATTTTTAAATTAATATAGAAATATTTTAGACAAAAATATTTATTGTTAAATATGGTCTATATTTTTATTAATTAGTTCACATTTTCCACAAAAATTATTTTTCATAAAAAATAATTTATTTTTATTTATCTAAAAATAATATATTAAATTCCAATATATTTTTGATATTTTATTTTGAAAATTTTATTTCATTTTTTATATCAATAGGATAAAATTAATAGAGGGGGAAATTTTTGGTTTTTAATAAAGAAAGTGACTTGATTATGAATAGGTAAAAATACATGTTTTTGTAAAATAGAGATTTTATTACAATAAATTAAGCAATTTAAAAGTACCGTTATGAACTAAAATTTATTTCAAAGTAAAAAAATCATTATATAGTTATATTTAAAATAAATAATTAAAACTTAGTCATCCTTATTCTTGATTTTGGGATAAGTTTATTTTATGGCTTCAAATGATTTTCTATGAAAACAGATACTAAATGCATAATGTTTTTCTATTTTAGTGAATTAAAAGAAAAATTAAATACATAAATATTTCAATAATATTTATATATTATATATCTAAATATATGAATTTAAATGTATATAATTATAATCATAAGTCATGTATTTAATGTATGATCATCTCACACTTGAAAAGTTTCTCTATTGAAAAATTATTTTTTAGAACGATTTATATTTCAATTTTAAATTTGGCTCTTACACTTCTATGGAAATAATTTAATAAAATTGATTCCATATTTATAATAATATATATTAATGTTATATAATATATTCATCTCAATTTTATTGGAAAAATTATTAATAAATAAATTTAAATTAATTTATCACGCTTGTTGTTAAAATGATGTTTTACGGGTAACATGAGCTTATGTGAAAATTAATTTTCTACAAAGAATAAATTTTTATTATAATAATTTAATTCAATTAGAAAAATAACTTGGTAAAAATTATATAATTATTCTCAATTTATTTTAGTCATAATGGATTAATTACTCAGCATAAACACGTGTTACTGTGGGGAAAACTATGATGGTAAAAGTTGGTAACCATGGCGATAAAGAATAACTAGATTAAAACTTGTTTATATTTGGTGGTTAAGGTTTGGATAGACCATATGATTCATCCACAACATTATTTTCCTATTTTTAGGATCATGGGAAGAGAGTGAATTCCTATAATTAAATAGATTTCTGTATTTACAAAAATATCCCACCTCCTCAATTATGAAAGGCCACTCCCTTACCTCACTTATCCATACCTATAAACAAAGTTTGAAAAATATAAAAATAAAAAATACTATCCGAAACATCTATATAAATATTATTATACTACTGTTATTTATAAACATCTAATCTCGTGGTCTATAATAATTGATCTGAATGAGGTTCTTCAAATAAAAAGTAATTGTCTTCACAATGTTTCTTCTTATTACATATTATGTTTCCACCTTAAATTATGTCTCAAAAAATCTCATATAATATATCTAATATTTCCAAAATAATTAATATTTATTATATCGATTTCATTATATATAGCTATCTCCTTCCCTATCAATTGGGAATAAAATCCATCAGTTGTTTATATGATGGACTACCACCTCACAAATCGATTTAATTTTTTTCATCATTGAATCACATCGATAGTCCAAATGATTGGGATAATGAATATATATAATATATATTACAAGATTTATATGGTGTAAAATTAATATATCATCCACTTTCTTACCCTTTCACCCAACAATGGAATTATATTGTCTCTCAAGCATACATACGACATATTGTTTCCATGAAGCAATGTGGTTCATTTTCCATGTTCAAAATTGACGAATGGTTTTAAAGATTTATATAATTAATAAATATGATATTTATAATATTAATATATTTATATAGATTATGTATTTATAACATATATATAATAACTACAACATTCTTGAAAAAACATTCCTACGGGAACGAAGCATTTTACAAAAAGTAAAATATTAAAAATGAAATGTCATTAACAAAAAGGTGATAAGATTTCATAATAATATCATATATGATATTATATATATTAATTTGATATTTTATAACTAAATAATAATTTTAAAACCATAATACACTATTTTGATGTTTTTAAAAAAAATGGGAATATGATATAAGGGACTTCATCTCAGTTTCCATTCATTGAGACATATTTTAATGTTACCAACCTAATATATATTATACTATGTATATATTTCACCTTTTACATTAAATATCATTAATATTTCATAATTCTTAATATCTTATGTTTTAATTTGAATTATTTCTTTACAAGTGATTTTAATTGATAGTTTCCTAATGGAAAAGAATTGCTTAGCTCAATTTATTTTCATTGGGTTATATTTCTCCATAATTTCCTTTGACATAATAAAATTGTGTCGGTAATGACATTGGAATATTTTATTATTTATTTCCACCTTTTTATGTGGATTTAAATTTGAAACACATAATAACTTATTTGATTAGTTATCACATAATCATTTTAGAATTTTTGTTAGGGTTTATTTCATAACATCATTTTAATAGATATTAGTTATTCATGAATTTACATTGAAATAAATTATTTTATCATTTTATAATAAACTAAATTATGTATTTTATCCTTTTGTTATTCATTATTGTTTCATGTATTAGTACAATTTTTCCTCTCATTTAAATTTAAAATATTGAGACAATATTTTCATATAAAATATGCCTTTATTTATCTTGTCATTATAAAATTTGTTTCCATCAATATCTATGTTTTCTTAAAATATTTTCATGTTTTTAATGTCCAAAAAATAATTTATTAAACACATTTTCCTCAAATATTGGATTTTCTAAAAATATTTTTAATATAATCTTATCACCATCTTATAAAAGAGTATTTCTTGACTATTTTAAAAAAATCAATTGAATTTTTTTTATCAGACTCAGAATATATGGAATTATACATCCATAATGAATTCTCATTTTTAAATAATACATTACATGTATATAGGGTCCTTTTTAATGAAAATATTTTCCATTTTTTGAAAATTTCAATTTTTTTAAAGGTGATATTTATATTGTAAACATTATTTTCCTAAAAATGAATTCAATTTTCATTTAATGTAATTTATATACATCAACCACAAGAAAACATTATTTTAATTATAATAACTTGAGAATATTTTTTAATTATTCCATAATTGTTATTTCTCGTGATGTTTTATGATCATTTTGTGCAAGGAAAGTATTTAAATTCGCTTTATTGATTAATTATAACTTTATTTAAATTCCACCAAAACATGTATATTCATGATATCATTGAATTAAACATTTCCCATAAATATCCATATTTATTATCAGGGAGAACAATACCACTTAAACTATATAAAATCTTTAAATGTGGTGTATTATATTGAAATTTTTTATTGAATGGAGAAATTCTAAAAAATATATTTTTTTTACTCAAAATGTATATTTTTTATAAGGTATTGTATTCGTTAATTAAATATTTCATTAGGTATAGGAGAAATTCATTGGAAACTATGTGATTTGTGGGGTTGAGAATTGTATATCCCCACAATTTATTATTAAGTAACATGTGTAAAATCAATAAGATAACACTGATGGGGTTGTACCCATAGTTTTAAACTATATTGTTTCATGATTATGACTGTATAGTTATCGTGATTTTAGGGTCATTATGTACAATATTATTAATTTCCTTCATTAAGAATTTAGTTATCGTTATACAGATACTTACATTGATATTATCCAATGATGCACTGTGTGGTCAAGTTATTTACTAAATTTCTTGGATGTTAGCTATTTACCATTCAAAATTTATTATGTTTTATCTAATAATGATATTGAGTTTATTGATAAATTGGAATTTGTTTTATGATATTGAACCTTCATATAGATTGTTCTTTATTGATTAATTTTGATTCCATTGTACATTACCCTTTTTAAGAATCATATCTCACCCTTATTTTGTTTCCATTCCTTAGTAAAGAAGAAGGAATCAGTTAATGAGTTCATGGATTAATTATATTTTCTATCATTATATTTAATTTCAATTTAAAACTTTAACTCCATACTAAATTAGTTATCTAATTTAACAAGAATATAAAATTTCTTGATCCTTTGTATTTAATATCATGTATTTTATAAAAATTTAATAAACTGACCACAGGCTCTGGGATACTCGAATCAAGGTCTTTACACTAATGGACTGATCTTCCATACAAAAAACATATTCACTCATATCAATTCTAAATATACCTTTTACCAAAATAGGACACATCCACATCTCACTCAATATCATTAGACTATTTCACATGATTTGGATCGCATTTGTATCTACTAAATTTTGAAACATGGAAGACATTACGTATTGAACTAATTTAAGAATACATTTTCAATATATAAATAATTTCTCAGATACGTTATATGATTCATGAAATTTTCAATATTCAAGGTGTTGGATTCCTTTAAATTTACTTAAATGTTTGACACTATCATGGAGAAACATGGGGGAATAAAATATCACCAAAAAAATCCCATGATTTTTAATTTTTATTAGTATATAAATTTTGGAAACATTAAGATATGATCAATTATTTTTGATTTAAAATCACCTATATCATCATCTCTAAGACTATTCAATGCCTAATAAATATTTATTATCCAATAATTAACTAGAATAATAAAGAGTGAAAAGGATTACAATAATGGGAAATAAATAGAGTTATTAGGTTGAATAAATAATAGATTCCATTGTAAAAAAATTATGATAGGTGATCTTACCATATGATACTAAATACATGAATATCGGTCCTTTCTATATCTTAGATATTAGGAATGGGTTTATTTCAATACAAATCTATCTTAGGGTAATAATTTGTACCCTATTTTACTATAGTACACAATAAACATTAATAACCTCTTAAAAAAATTTATATGAACATCATGTTTGAAATATATATGATTTTAACTGGGACCCGATAATGTTTTATAGTCTCTTGGATATATATATTTCATATCTCATCAATATAGGAAGATTCCTAAATTTAGTAAAAAATTTAGTTTTCATGGTTATGAGATCCATAATCACTATAAAATTATCACAACATCTATAAGATCTCAATAACAATGGAATAAAATCTATACTAATAATTTCCCATTTAATAAATAGTATAGGAAGAGGTTTCAATGAACCAATGTGTCAGCGATGTTCAAAATTATATTATTAATAGATTATCAATAAAAAACCCAATTATATTCATTTTTGGCCATATTAATTTTTAATAAATACAATATTTAGTTTAACTGACCCATAAAATACTTATCTAGATTGGTGATACTCCACCATAAATTCCTCCCTCATATATTTTCCTAAAAATTACATGAACTAAATGAAGTGTTTTAAATCTAAAAATGGACCCTTAAGGATCACCTCATCATCCAATGTGCTTAATTAATTATATCTTCATAGTCAAATATTGTGTAGTTCTTACATTTCATTATAGTGGATTATAATAACTCAGTGAGGTATATAAAAATATAATCTTCATTCTAAAATACCAATAAATGAACCTCAACCATTAAATACAAATATCCCTATTTATCATTTGGATCCTAAACAATTTGATATTGGTTTATCTTACTATGATAATTTATCACTGTATTACCAATTCGAAGCATATAAAATAGTTCAAATGTAAATTATTTAAGTTATGAAACACATCGATACATACTAAAATTGAATACTATTCATAAAATATAACATTTGTCCTTTATAGTTGTTGAATAACATGAACCTTCTCCTGAGAAGGTACTACCACAAAAAATTTAAATCATGCAATATTATGGATATCTCCACTTCATGGGTAAGATTGTTATTTTCATGCACTCAATCTTTCCAAAAATAATAATCTACTTTATAATGATCATGTATGAGTATACATCTAAGGACCACTAAGATACGTCATAATAATAGTCAAACACGTCACAATTATGAGTTAATATATTATGATAGTAGTTAAACTATTTATATAATCCTTCAAATAATACTTCATAACACTTATGACACACAAACGTGGCTGATTTATTCATTAAATATATCATAATAGAAGTTTTCCAATAAAATTGTTAGACAAATTTTGGTTAAAATAATAAAACACAAATAAAAATGAATTCTTAATGATATTTTCTGAAATTTCAAGGATAGTACTGCTAAATTCATATTGGGGGGTCTGTTGGGATTTCAAATTTTGTTATCACATGTATACGGAATTAAAAATTCAGAATATAAATATAAAATTTATAAACATTCATATAATGTTGGTTCGTTTATAGTGTCTCATAGGTGATCCAAATATTTCTACTATTATAATATGAGGATTTGAAACATATAAGAATATCATCCACAATGACTATTTCAAATGAGTATAAAATAGACAAAATTTATGATTCCATGGGGTTATAAACACTAGATAAGAATTGGAAAACCTGAATGGAATAAAAATATACTCATATAGACTATATTAACTTCAAAATTCAATCTTCGGAATATTCTCTAATCTTGGATAGAGGTAATGAATAGCCAAATATAGGTAAATAATTAAAAATTTCTTGTATCATTTATTTTTATTAAATAAATTCTCAATTTGAGTCAATGTATAGTGATTTTTAATATCTACCATGTTTTACCCTCAATATTGTATACATAATTGTATACACATATTGGATTTCATAGTTAAATTATTGACCAAAAACAAAAAAAAGATACCATTTCAAATAAAAATTTTATCATATATAAAATTTTGATGAAATTTGAACTATATTCACTCATTTCTTTAATATGTTCTGGTTTAATAGATTTTGGTTTACATCTTAGTTACATATTTTCTATAAACAACACATAATTATTCAGTTGAAACCGTTAAAACTATTCAAAAAATATCATTGAATATTTTTCCACTAATGATAAGTTATTTTTATTTATATATATTAAATATATATAAGTATTATAACTTTAATCCAAGAGAAATTAGATATCACAATAACATGATCATATTATAATTGATTTGATGGAATACCCAATCTCTAATGAATGTATACTGAGTGCCAACCAGAGAGAAGAATGTCACCAACATTAAATACTAGTAATTATGATATTCAAACAATATAAACAAGTATGTGGATAATATAATACAAAATATATTCATATTAAGCATCAATAAATCACAATGATTTTTTTATGTGTCGAATACCACATCAAATGATGGACACATTTTACACGATTTCACATTTATATAATATGAAACATTTAGACTCAATAATTTCAGAGATACATCCAATTATATTCATAGAGATAATTATGGTTTCTAAAATATAAATAAGTGAGAATACATTTTATTAAATAAATCATAAAACAATATATAAGAAAATAAAATAGTTTTTTTGAATATTATAAGGTATATCCCCAGTATCAATAGTACAATGGTCTACTAAATATATCATTATTATTCCCTTGACCATATATTTACAATAAAACAATTCTCAATTATATTTATAATAGACATTAAATTATGAACACAATTTAATGTTCGCTAACTATGTCATCCAATAGGTTGGCATCAACCCATGGTAAATTTTCTACCCAACTAGGCATACAATATCTAGGTCTGTTAAGGATATATACCATCCATCCATTAGGTATTTATTAAAAAATATTTTGAGATAGATAAACTAACCATTTAAGTAGGGAAAATAAGTAAGGGTTTGTCCTACCAATCCCAAATAATTATATCACCATAAACCTTTTTCATAGTCTTGGAGTATGTTTCATATAACCACATAATCTTCAATTAAATCATTCACACTTTCTCATCTCTTCAGAAAATCTATTCCACAAACTAAAAGATCCCAAATTATTATTCTACTATATAGTGAAAAATAATCCAATAAATCCCCTTTTTAAATAAATTTAGTTTTAATTAACTTCATTAAAACTTGAGATAATGTATATAAAATAACTAACATCACTAGATTTTATATAGTCTATTTAAAAAAATATCAAAAATGAATGTATTTTTTCCTCACGCATTATCATGTGAGGAATAAATGGGATATAATAAAAAAGGATAATAGATCATTGATATTTTCTACCATTTATTAATCTTCATAATCTAATGATTACTTTCCCATTGTAGGCTTTCTGGGTAAAATTTCTCAAAATAATAACTCATCAATTCCAGTTATAACATCGTAGAATCCAAAAATCCATAGTAGGTATTTGTATTACATGATTTGGATGGAATAAACTAGATATTAAATAATCCAATCATTTATTGGTCCTATAAAACAAGTTAAAAAATAAATAGAATATTTAAATACATGATACAATATGATCATATTATGGGTACATGATAATCCCTTCCATCAAATCATAAAAATTACCGACTTTATTCCTCCTTGTTTTACAGGGAAATAAGAAAAATAATGGATATTTTAGATGCATAGAATTTATTAGTATAAAAAAGATATGTTATAATAAAAAAAGTAATAATCGATATTGAAGTCATAAATAAACAAAAAGAATCTATAATCAGTTAAAACATAAGTCATGTTATATCAATGATAATAAATAAAAACATGGATAATAATAATCAGTGTTGACATAATAATAGAATGAATAATTATATACAACAAAACATCTTTTCAAGGACATAAGAAGTAAAATTTTTCCATTATGGGAAACATTATACTCCAAAACCAAAAAGAAAATTGTATCATGATAACTATTGATGGATTGACAGGATGTATAATTTTGGTCCCCATCCGTCACCTAACTGATTTTAAAAAATTCACCATAACAAACAATAAAACATTTCATAACTTAACATAAGGAACCAAACTATAAATATAAAAATTGTAATATTTATAAATTGAATCACAAAAAATCATTTACATGCACATTCAATATAATAATGTGTATGTATTATATAATATTCCATAATATTGATAAAATTCATGGGGTATTGTCCATGCACTATGAAGTACCCTTATAAAAAATATTTTTGAGGGTACATTAAATGTGTTAGGTTGTACATGAAATATGGTAATTATGTTATATAGTATTTATAGGAAGGATACCAATGAAATTTTAGATAAATCCATTGAAATTAAATGTATATGAAAATTTCAAAGCATACCCCTGAGGAGTGTCTTAACAGGTGTGTAGTTTTTTTATCCTTCATCATGTAGAAAGGAAATGATTGGGTTTAATTACAATATAAATTAATTCATGGTTATTAAAACTAGGTGCATATGTTCCAAATCTACATCCACTAGTTATTTTCAACATAGGGAATAATTTTCTAGGGAATTACAGACACTTATTTCATATATATGATGTTTTTTTCAATGTGGAAAATATTTAGTACTACAATGGTTTGGTAATCTATTGGATAAAATGAAAATGAGGGTAAGATAAAAATATATGAATTTAGAAATATTAAATTCTGATATTAATATGTAAAAAATATTCCACGATAATTCATTCATCTAAAAATGAAATATGTGTTTAATATAATGTAAGACCCAAATAATGATAATTAATATGAAAATAAAAATATCTAACATGGGTAGTAATTAAATCAAATATCCTACAAAGTGTTGTATTAAACTGATCATAAAATAAAACAGATATATTAATTTTAATTTAAGAACATTAAATAAACATTATATATGCACTAAATAATGTAATGTTTTTGTACAGTAAAAAACACATCTCAAAAAAGATAATTTGGGATAAAAACCTCATACCTTTTGTCCTAAATTCATAGAATATAATTTAACACCTTGAATCCGTATCATAAGTAAATTAATCAAATAATTTATAACTGTAATTATTTAAATTTTTATCTATAATCATCATAATTATTCATTATCTATATGAATTCTACTAATTTTCCACATCAGGTGTTTATAGTTATGATTATTTGTGCCAGTTTCATAGAATATGTGTTTGTATTAATTCTTCATTCAATATCCATCACTAATAAGTTACTATATTTTCTATTTGGGATGATTCATATTTATTTATTCTATTTTAAACCCCCTTCATGGGTATTTCAATCTTTATCATTCATGATGAAATCAATAACAAGCATGTTTTGGTAATTCTTATCGGTCAAAGGTTGTTATCTTATGTAATAAAAGAAATAATTATATAAATTCTCTATAAAAAAATATTTTATAGAATTATATTATATGATAGATTTATTTATTTTCACATAGCCATTCATGATATAAACTCATTTTATTGTTTGTGTTAGTGGCTAAACCAACCCAAACATGGATATACACTAATTTCATGAATAATTATGTGGTGGACATGTTATAATATCATTATACTAGACCTATAATGACTATATTTTATGTTTTTCATTTATATATATTTCATTATTTTTTAGTAATTAGAAGAAAAATTAATGGATTTGAAATTATTACCCAAATTTATCAAATGATTATCCTCTTATTATGCGTGTTTTAAATTATTAAATTAAATGTGATTCATATTTCATCATATAATTAATATTTCAAAAACAATTCATAAAAAAAATTATATTATAAAAATCATATTTACCCTTTAATATCATTCTTATATCCATCATTTGATGTCGGTTATGGAAAACTGAACATGTTGCACCGGGGGGGGGGGGGTAGTGCGTATAATGCACAAATGTAGGTTTCATGTTTCTTAAGTGGAAAGAAAATTGTGGTTTTTTTTATTTCAACATTATAAAAAATTCATTGTAACCTAAATTTTTAATTAATCGTATAATATTGGGGAAATAAAATTTTAAATAAAATGATAAAAGGAAAATATGTTTGTGAAATTATTGAAATCATATTGAGAACTTTGTATTTCTCAAAAAGTAGTTCATGGAAAGGAGTGGATTTGAATAATCTCTTGTAAAATAAAAATATAATAGTGTACATTGATTATAGGGGTAGAAAATATTGTATTTTTTATAGAGGATACATAATTTAATTAAAACTATTTATGGGGTGGGTAGAGGCCCATTTAATAAGTGGTAAAATGGTATTTTTAAAAATATCTCAAAATATTATAAATGGAGATCATTAAAAAATTTCAAGTTTCTCCATAATTGACAAATAATAGAGCCAGAATATATAAGGCCAATAATATCCTCATCAACATAATTATAAACATGTTTTTATTGGGTTTTGTGATCTTTACCCCCTGAATTGTTACTTTTATCATTTTGTTCTTTTACTGCATTGAATAATTTTAATCTATGGAAACATAATATTAATGTGTCAAAAAAGGTGTTCCATATTATATAATTTATAAATAGTATTTCTAAATTTACAATAAATTTTTCCTATTTTAATCTCAATAAGTGTTAAAAATAAATTTTCATTTCGTGAATGTATAATATATTAATACAATTTTTCATAAAAATATTACATGAGTTATAAAATATTAATAATATGTTTGTAAAATATAATAAATATTCTGAAAGGTATACATTCAAATATAAATATTATCAATAAAACTTTTGATAGAAATTTTTATGTTGTAATTATAAAATAATAGTGACAGAAGTGTTGTTGTATGAATAAAAACGGCTTGCTCAACTATTCACTAAAAATAATTTTTTTAATAAAAATCCCAAAAATATTACCTTTTGATAATATAGTATACATGTATTCAAAAATTTATATTGTTCTTCAAAAAAAGTATATCATTCAGAAAATTTAATTTAAAATGTACCCATGTATAAAAGCTCAATAGAGTGTGTGTTGTGTGATAGGTCAATATATGTTGTTTTATTATAATTGAAGGATATTGAGTATTATATTCAACTATTATAGAATTTATTTAACATAATAATTGGTTTACATATCATATGGTGAACAAATGTGTATATTCATTCCTCGTAGAATCTTCATGCTCCTTGGTTTCCCTTCATGTGTGCTATTTCTCCAAGGGACTCTCATAAATTGAGTTGTCTAATTCCACAATACATGCTCTCTAGTGTCAAGAGTCTATATATTCTCAACAATATAAGACAAGTGAGTTACAACTATATTCCATAAAATATGATCACATTTAATTTATCAAAAACTTATTTACTCAATATTGAAACATATAAGACATCACATGATTTAGATTGATATGTTAGCATATCCCTTCATTAATCTATAGTTCCATTTTATTCTAGTTTTTAAAACTTTCCAATATACTTATAATGTAAAATCCACTTTAACCATATCTAAAAACTCACATCAAAGGTGAAACCATCAATAATGCATTATCCATGACTTGATGTTTCTTGTCATTCAATTATCGTCATTGAACATATTTCTACAGTAGAATACATTAATAATGTCCAAAATAGTTAGTACATTAAAAAATTTCTCCACCATTAGTATTATTCCCAATACCTTTATTTGTGTTATTTGCACATGTTTTATTGTTACACATATTTCCATGTAAAGATTTATAAGATTCCATTTGAATTTGTACAAATAATCTATTATTTTATGAAAATTACACCAAAAGTATATAGTGATACAATACACCTTATAATTAAAGAGAAAATGATCTAAACATATCCTCAAATTTATGGATAATCCATTCCAATTTACTCATTATTTTAGGTATACTAGTATGTTCTTAAATATATCTTAGTGATGAGAGTTCTTTGTAAACTTTTTCAGATTGTCAATGTGACTCAATGGTCAAGATCTTATGCAATTGATAATAGTTCCCCCTTCAATCCTCTTTATTTTAATGGTATAGATATTGGATAAGATATCAAGAGGTATATCTTATTTTATCTCTATGAAATTATAATACAAAGTAATAGAATATATGATGGCCCGTGTAGCATTTTTTTCCTTATATTCTTTTTGAGTTGAGTATAAATTTCAATTGTAACATTATCCCACTTCCACAAAAATATATGTACGAGTTGCAAAAATACCTTAAAATGTTTCCTTATAGTATTTACATATTTTCTTATAAATCATATAGACATATAGTCTCCTATTTAAATCATATAAACATCCCACTATAAATGTTCTCTTAATTCATTATACATCATTATGCTACAATGGTGTATATAGAAATTTGATCTATGTGACTAATCTTGTAGTTCCCTTTGGATCTATAATATTAATGGAAAAAACATTTCCCTAAACACCAAAACATAATCTATATAGATTAATTCTATAAAATCTTGTAATTTAATACTTTATTCATCCATTTTTATATTCTCATCATCATTTTGGTTCATCTATATCTTTTCAATTAATGAGATTTTAACAATTTTTTGTAAATGTAATGATGGATCCACTTTCTAAAAAATAAATATATCTAACATTACTATATCTATATATATAGGATCCTTGTAAAACCTAATCATAGTCTAATGTCCTAGGCTCCTCCAACTCAGGGCATGAATTATTATTTTTTCCTTTCTATGGGGGAAGTATGTTGAGAAATTAGAGACCTTGAGATATTCCAATAGTCTTCATTAACTCAATCAGATCTCATTTTAAGAGAATATATATGTCATACTATTGTGGTCAGTATATATATATATCACATATTTTTTCATGGAGGTAGTTTCTGAATGTTTCAATGGAAGGACATAAATTTCCTAATCATGGTCTACATTGGATTGTTCTATTCAAGTATTTTTAATTTCCTCGATGGATAGACAATCAAAATATCATTACTCATAAGGACACAACCATGCCCTTTCATTGATGAATCACTATATAATATAAAATTCATTCATACCTGATATTCAATTTAAAACTAGTGAATTATTTATTTTCTTATTAAAATATTTAAAACATTCATAAAATACCCTTGATAATGTGAATCTGAACCCTTTTCATGTTAACTTTGTTAAAATTATATCTAGCTCATGTATTCATAAATGACTCGTAGATAATAAACTACAAAACTAAGTAAAAATAATCTCTTATTTATCTTTATCCTTATATTCCATTCTTTAAATAACATTATATTTTAGGGTTAAACAGATATTCCATCCTTTGAGACAATATAGCCTGGAAAAGAAAAATCATTGATAAAAAATTCAAACTTAATATTGTTTCCATATAAAATCATTACATTTATTGTCTCTATAATTATTTATATATGAATATCATGCTCTTAATCACTCATAGAATATATCCATATATTTTTAATGAATACCTTCTAAAATTTATCAACATCACCCTTGAATACACTATTTATCATATCTATAAATCTATAAGGATCATTAGTCAATCTAAAAGGTATTACCATATACTCATTTTTTTCTTTACCCTATTTGAAATGTTATATTCTGTATATAATCATTCATCACACATAACAGGTCATAACCATAGGGAAGACCAATATTCGAAAATAATTGGTATCATTGACGTTGATTAAATAAGTAAATAATTAGTATAAAATGATACTTATTCATTAAAGTAATGGCATTGATATACCTAAAAACAATGAAAAATTTCATAGACCAACCCTTATATTCCATATTTAAAATAGGGTGTCCCCCTATGAAACAATGGGGAATATAACTCACTTATCACAAAACTACTATAGTTGATTCTTCAACTCCACCAACACCATTGTTTCAATTCTATACGGAGTTAAAAATATTTTTCTTGCATCGGGAATGAGATTAATAGAGAAATCAAATTCCATCTATTGAGGATGACTAGACAATTATTTTTTAAAAACAGCAGTAAAATTTTATACCATAGGTACATACTCTATTATTTGGATGTCCTCTATATCTATAGATCGTGCTTGATCACCCACTATGGGAATAATTTCATTATAGAGAGATACTAGGGTAGGATCCGTGGATGATTAATATAATAAATTTCCCCTCTAAATATAAGACATTCCACCTCGCCTTAGAGAATCATAATCTACATCTAATGGAAATAAATTCTTGCATGGTTCTATAAAATACAATCCATACCAATGACCATATAAAATTAAATGATATGTATAATAATAGTGTTTCATAATATAGTATGCCCATGAATCACTGTTGGAACTACATAACATATTACTATGAAAATAATATTTTAAATATGTGTATTAATTGGTAACTCCCTTTCTAAGATTTCAGGTAAATATCTAATATTTTTGGAAAATATAGAAGAAATATAAGCGTGTAAAGAACTATAATAAAATAAAACCATATCAAACATTGAGGAGAAAATCCAACTACCATCGACTACATAATTAATAACATTGAATTATATTTTGGTAATCACAAATGTATAGTTGTGCTCCATTTTCCTTCTTGGATAAAAATTAACTTAAATTTTGGGGAAATGGTTAACACAATGTCTCTTATTAGTAGAATAAATGAACTATAAATAAATACCAACTGTAGAGACCCGAAGCCTGACGTACATGGACATTACATTACTTTTGTGGAATACTTAGTACATAACAAAAACACACACACAAGGATCATAATAGTTTAGTGTATTTGGAAACTCGGAATATAATCTTCTAATCGTGGTGAAAGATCTTCAACATCTCCCAATAAAGATTTTCCCTTTTTTTCTTACCTAAAACCTTTCTTTATATCCTGGGGAAAAGAAAACATAAAAGGGTGAGCTCAAATGCTCAGTAAAGGTAAACAAAAGAAATATCAATCACATCATATTCATAAGAACATATCTTTTGGAAATCTTAACCTGCAAAAGAGATCATGATTTCATAACATGGGATAAATCATAGTAGTGAAATGTAATCCCAATAATCATAACTTAAAACATGAAACTTTGTGACATACACACATAATCATAGAGAATCATTTCTTATTAGTCAAGACTCACTGCCAAGACTATCTTAGTGGACAAACTCCCTTTCTAAACCGAGTTCACTCCTTGTTTCAGTCATGTTTCACTGAACTGGTATAACCTACCGTTCCAGCCATGTCAATCTCATGAGATATAAAATCGTTACCCAATGCATTGGAGGGTGATATAGGTCCCACCCATCTCATAATGATACCATTCTTATGTGTGCCACAAAATCATAAACCATACATCATAGCATAACCCATGTAATAAAAATGGGAATCTTAAACATCGTGACATCATAAAACAATTCATATAATATAAAGGAATTCATAAAAATAATTCCATCACAACATAATCAAATCAATTTAATAATAGGGATAAAAACAGAAACCTTTATTATCTTAGATGGAAAATAATTTTGATAAAACACTTGAACTCCATTCTTGTGGAAAATATCCTTTCAAAAACATTTCCCTTTCTTAACATGTCATACAATTTTAAACTAAAATAATTTGATTAAAAATAAACTTGAAAACTTTTAAAGTAAGCTTCTTGGAAATTTTGTTTTAAAAATCCATTCATGCCGTATAAAAACATTCTTCGTACTTTTGTCGGAAAAATACCTCGTACGAAAAACGACAAAAGATTCCTTTTATATATTTTACTAAAAACTCACCGAAGGGTAAAATTGGATTTAAACAATTGTAGGTGAATGAAAATAATATTACATATTTAGGAAACATGGATGTGGATGATAAAATACACACCACTAAATGCCAAAGTATAAACAATCTCGGATAAAAATGAGATTGTGATATTTCCCTTACCTTAGGTCCGATTTGGTTCGTATGTGTCCGAACCTCCTGTATAATGATTTAAATAATGTCATTGACTTATTCCAGAATCATACTCATTGTTATGATATCATATATGGTTCACTTATGGCTTTATATTACCTGTTCTTTTGTAAATTCCATGTTAAAGAGCGTTTTGGGTAAAATCGTTTCATTTGTCATCCGTGTTTTGACTTGTAATTATTCATATGATTACTTAGATCATGATTAATTAATTCCAGAATATAAAACATGATTTATATATAATATATATTCACAATATATATATATATAATAGATCAGTAAATGGAAAGAAATACACCGTTCATGGAGATGGTAGACCGTACGTACGCATGAACGCTGTTTTATTTTCCTTATTGAGTTGAATGGAATTAAGTAGATGGCATAAATATATATACTCATAAATACATAATCATTATTATGTAATATATATCATTATTAATTATTATATATACTTTATAATCATTCATGAATGGTTAACGTGGAGAATGAATCTCATCGCGTCGTGGAGACGGTAGTCCATACGTACGCACGAGCGATGATATCGTTCTCATGATCGTGGAATTGTATTAGAGTGCATCTATACTATTTCAGAATCAATATCACTTTAAAATAATCATATATAGTTTTTATGTACACCATTATACCTATCCAAGTAAGGTGGTGGTGGAAAATATATTACACCACGGCGTGGAGACGGTATTCCGTACGTACGCATGCGCGGTGATTTCGTTTTCCGTAGGATGGATAGATGGTGAAATAAGGATGTTTCATAATTATAATAACATATCTGTATATAAGTGATACTGATGTTATTACTTCATAATGATACAACCTAATAATAAGAAGTGGAAGAAGAAATAAAGATGAAGGAATCGGTAACGGGCATTACCTCTTCTTTGAAGCGCCTCTTTGAGACCTCCTTTTAGGGCACTAAAATTGGTCTTTGAGGAAGAACAGAACCTCTAGGATATTTCTATGGAAGTGGATAAGGTAATTTGTCAGGGTTTGTCCGAGCTTGAGGGCTCAAAGTGGTGTGAGGAAGGGAGGGAGGGGGTGCCCTTTTATAAGGGAGGAGAGGGGCACCTTTAGAATAACTAAAAATATTATTTTATTATAAAGCCAAATTCGGTTTTAAATAGCTCCAAATTAATTTATTTCTAGGATAAGGTGGGGATGGGTTGAGAGATTCTCATCCAATAGAATTTAGACAAGTTTAGGTTCCTATTTTAACCTTATCATGTAGATTTAACATTAAGCTAAATAATTTTACTTTTACCGTGTCTTCTTGTGTTCTTATACTATAAGGTTAATATACTTACTATATCAAGACAAAAGAACCCCAAGTTGTTTATAATTAATATATATAACCTTATCTATGTCATTTTGCCGAACCTTAGATTGTTAGGAATAAAATAACAATTAATAATATAATATTTGTTTTAAAAACTATTTTATGTAAATTTTGACACTATTTTGTAATTGATTTTTGTGAAAATTATAACAGAATGATTAGTTCGTACAAAGTTAATTAAATCAATACTAACATGCCATATTAACCTATAAAATTAGTGGAATTTATAAAAAGTCTCAAATTATATTTATTTGGGTATTTATAACATCAATTATGTCAATATTTCATTAATAAGATAATTACTACATCATCGTTGTGTCATAAATAAATTTAATTATTTAATGTCTAAAAAATACAAATAAAATACCATTATTTAGGAAATATTTTTAGATTTCTAATGAATATTTATAGTCGAATTTATCTTATATATAACCCCATATGAAAAATGATTTAGTTATTAAACATTGTTATTAACTATTTTAACCCTTCTTTAAATAAATTAATAATAAATGTCCTAATCTAATCCAAGTGGGCCTAAATAGTCATATTTTATTCCTAATTTTTTTTGGTCGAATTACACTTGTCCAATAGAATTAGTACATGTGTTAGGGTAATAATAATATCATTTTTACCCTTAATTACCCTATTTACTTTTAACTGTGGTAAAAAAAGTAAAAAGTTACTATTCACCAAAAATTATTTTCATCTCATTGAACCACATTTTAGTCCTTGATATTAACCATGCCTCTCGGATTTTCTAAATTCCACTCACAGAAGCGGTAAAATTAAGTTTTATGAAAAATTCTGTTTTTTTACTACCACTTAGTGGTTTCACAATTCATCAAAAATTGCAAGTTTTCAGAAAAATACCAAAAATTAAGCATAATATATATTTGATATTAAGAATTCAAAAATGATTTATATTTTACCAAATTCAAAACATATCAGTTGCATTAATTAATTTAAAAATTAGTTCCCGTCGTCAAAACAAATAGCGTGTTTTTAAGAGATAATAACTATCAAAAGATTGACACTTGTTTACAACTGGTTTAAATGTGAAATTACATCCAATGACCAACATTGTATTAAATCGTAAAAATATATTCTAAATATACTTTAAAACCACTCAAATTAATAATTTATCACTATTAATTATTTCTATTAAAAAAGTTCTTTTTAATTAAAATTTAGTAATTTCACTATTCATCAGAATATGAAAGTTATCCGAAAAGTACCAACATTTTACCCTAAGATAATTTCGATATTCCGAATCCAAAAATGAAGTCCATTTTGAAAAATAAAATTTTCAAAATTTCAAAAAGTGGTTATTACTATTCATAATGGCTAGTTTTAATAATATTTTAATAATATATCGTTGTTTAGTAACACCCGGTATTGCGTACAACACACACTATCGAGGAAGGTCGTGATTGCGTGTAATGAAAACCAAGTCAGGGTTGCATGTTGTGCAAGAATCCTTTGTTGTTTCGTATAACAGAATCAAACCATATTTCATTTATACATTGAATATATATATATATATATATTCAATGTTGCGTAGAATAACTATTATCAAAATTGTGTGTAACGCGATCCAAGAATAGTGTTTCGTATACTGCAAGCTAATACGGTGTTGCGTATAGCGCAAGGTATTCTTGGTGTAGCATACAACACAAGACATTAATGAAATTAAAAAAATATTTTTCATAAAATCTCAGGGTGTTACATTTTACCCCCCTTAAAATGAATTTCGCCCTCGAAATTCGTCGGGGTTATAAATGGTTTAATATTCAAGAGTTTCTTTAATAGAAACCCACATCGTAAAAAGGAATACCAAAACCAATCTTTAAAAACAAAAGTATGAAACGTAACGATTACCCAAATAAACTAATCATTGGGTTTCCACATAGGTGAAAATATGGATATGGAAGAGAAATCAAACCATCATGTTCGATGGAGAGTGGTAGAGAACATGACTATGGAAAAGCCAGAAATCACAAAGCCATATATTTTTGACGATCTAAGGTACCATCTAATTCATCAGATATAAGAGCACTAGGACAACATTTTTGGTTTTCAAGATCATTTCCCTAAAGTTGATGAAATTGGAATTAGAAGAAATACTTTCATGATTTTGGTACTATGTCACCGTTGGTCATTCTTTGGACAATTTCCACTTCAACTCTTAATGAAATGAAGTTTTATTTGTCATTCGTGAAGTGTTAGCAGATCATGTGATAGAATGATGGGTCATTCCATCTGTCTCAAACAAAAGGTTACAAAAGTTATCAAAAATACATGAGACCATCTATGGTGAAGTTAATCGTATAAGATTCCAAAAATGAACTTATACTTCATATATCATATCGCATAATAAAATAAAATTAGTTTCTACTAACCAGGGACGTCTTGTAGGCCAGTGGTAGGCGATAAAGTCCAGTCGCACTTCGGTTGTGGGTTCGATTCCTACGACCTTGTCCGACGCGATGGGTTGTCGCCCGTCCTGCAGGTTGTCCTTTTTCTAAAACAATATTACTATAATATCCCATCAATAATATCAAAAAAACTTCTATCATTAAACAATACTAACTTATGTCTAACATAATCCATTCCAATCATTAGGCTTATCCATAATACTGCAGTCCATTCTCATAATATAGTGAAAATGATTACCAGAGATTTAATACCATCGTTGATCCCCATATATCAAAAGATATGTCTTGTTGGTCACATTTCAAACATTCAAAGGCCTTAATCCTGTATTCTATTGAATACCCATTTAACCTTAGTGAAAACATGAATGTAGTTAAAATTTAACACTTTACACATACCAAAATCCTCAAAATTCTATATACTCAAACCATGATATCACTTAGTCCTTATATCAATCATGAGCTCATGCATACTATCAAACATATGAGATTCTCTTTATCCCTTCATTATGTGCATATCATCTGCTTTCCAAAAATATTTCAATCACTTTTCATGTTTACCGATGCCATAAAATTATTGAAAACCACAATAGACCAAAACATAAATATTCCAATATTCCACGATACTATATACAACATTATTTTGGAATCCCATTACATAAACACATAATCATTCCACCACATCATTGTCATATTCAACATCGCCAATGGTGATCGCATGTGACTTCCCTTTGTCCTTTTCCCTAAGTGGTTGCTCATGTCGATCATCACTAACCCTTGGATTAGGGCATTTATTTGCATAGTGACCCATTTCCTTGCACTTGAAGCATTGAAGTGTAGTAGGGTCATTCTATGTATCCCTTCTTTTGTTTGCATCCTTAGACATCTTCTTCCCATCATTGCGGCATTCAAATGCTTGATGACCATCCTTTCCACATTTGAAACATTTACTTGTCCCTTTAAGACAATATCCACCATGCTTCTTTCCACACTTTGAGCATAAGGAAACATTCATCTTTTTTTCACCATTATTCTGAGATTTCTCCTTCAACTCCATCTTTCGTTTCTTGTCAAAACTATGAGATGGATAAGTAACAACAACTTCCATTTCTACCTTGATAGCACAACGCACAATTTCTTCTTAGCTACTGAAGTCTCTTATAGCTAATGCCCTTAGAAGATTTGGTTTTAAGCCACTGAAGAATCGATCAACTTTACTTTCAGGTTGGATGATAAAGCCAGATGCATACTTTGCAAGCCTTATAAAATTCACTTCATATACACTAACAAATTCATCATCCTTTTTCTTTAGTTCAAGAAACTCCTTCTCCATCTTTTTTCGAAGAATACGAGGGAAGTACTTATTGAAAAATAAGTTCTTGAACTCGTCCCATTCCATGGACTCAATTTCATCTCTTTGCCTCATATTCTTGATAAGATTCCACCATTGATCAGCTTCACCTTCCAAAGGATATACTGCTAAGATGACTTTATCATGTTCAGAACATTGAAGAACTGAAAATATCTTTTTAGTGGCACTGATCCATTGTTCAGCAACAAGTGGATCAGAAGACCCACTAAAAGAAGGTGGACGTTGCCTCATGAAGGACTCAATAGAATATTGTTCCCTTCTATTCTCATTTGGAAGTCCAGAATGATTCATAGCTTGTGTAAGTATAGTAATAAGATTTTTCACTCCATCTCCCATAACATTTGTTTGTTCAAGAGGAAAATCATTGCATTGTCCATTGCATTAATCAAAACGGTTCCTTCAGGTTCTAGCCATCGTCTAAAACCCAAAAAAGAATAGTGTGAGAGGAAAAAATCATTCTAGGGAAAAAAACATAATAAAGGGGGAGTATCCTCAATATCTAACATCTTAGGTTTAATTATATGACCGTTAGCGTAATTCTAGGACTATAACCTATACGTATACTTAACCTTAGGGACATCCCAAGACATACCTTAGAAATATCTCTAGGGATCTCACTAAATTTCTCGCATCCTAGTTTCAAAAGGTTGAGTAAACCTTTCCTCTGATAGTAACTGTAGAGACCCGAAGCCTGACGTAGATGGACATTACATTACTTTTGCGGAATACTTAGTACATAACAAAAACACACACACAAGGATTGTAATAGTTTAGTGTCTTTGGAAAGTCGGAATATAATCTTCTAATCGTGGTGAAAGATCTTAAACATCTCCCAATAAAGATCTTCCCTTCTTTTTCTTACCTAAAACCTTTCTTTATATCCTGGGGAAAAGAAAACATAAAAGGTTGAGCTCAAATGCTCATTAAGGGTAATCAAAAGAAATATCAATCACATCATATTCATAAGAAAATATCTTTTGGAAATCTTAACCTACAAAAGAGATCATGATTTCATAACATGGGATAAATCATAGTAGTGAAATGTAATCCCAATAATCATAACTTAAAACATGAAACTTTGTGGCATACACACATAATCATAGAGAATCATTTCTTATTAGTCAAGACTCATTGCCAAGACTATCTTAGTGGACAAAGTCCCTTTCTGAACCGAGTTCACTCCTCGTTTCATTCCTGTTTCACTGAACCGGTATAACCTACCGTTCCAGCCATTTCAATCTCATGAGATATAAAATCTTTACCCAATGCATTGGAGGGAGATATAGGTCCCACCCATCTCATAATGATACTATTCTTATGTGTGCCACAAAATCATAAACCATACATCATAGCATAACCCATGTAATAAAAATGGGAATCTTAAACATCGTGACATCATAAAACAATTCATATAATATAAAGGAATTCATAAAAATAATTCCATCACAACATAATCAAATCAATTTAATAATAGGGATAAAAACAGAACCCTTTATTATCTTAGATGGAAAATAATTTTGATAAAACACTCGAACTCCATTCTTGAGGAAAATATCCTTTCAAAAACATTTTCCTTTCTTAACATGTCATACAATTTTAAACTAAAAGAAGTTGATTAAAAATAAACTTGAAAACTTTTAAAGGAAGCTGTTTGGAAATTTTGTTTTAAAAATCCATTCATGCCATATAAAAACATTCTTCATACTTTTGTCAGAAAAGTACCTTGTACGAAAAACAACAAAAGATTCCTTTTATATCTTTTACTAAGAACTCACCGACGGGTAAAATTGGATTTAAACAATTGTAGGTGAATTGAAATAATATTAAATATTGAGGAAACATGGATATGGATGATAAAATACACCCCAGTAAATGCCAAAGTATAAACAATCTCGGATAAAAATGAGATTGTGATATTTCCCTTACCTTAGGTCCAATTTGCTTCGTATGTGTCTGAACCTCCTGTATAATGATTTAAATAATGTCATTGACTTATTCCAGAGTCATACTAATTGTTATGATATCATATATGGTTCACTTATGGCTATATATTACCCGTTCTTTTGCAAATTCCATGTTAAAGATCGTTTTGGGTAAAATCATTTCATTTGTCGTCCGTGTTTTGACTTGTAATTATTCATATGATTACTTAGATCATGATTACTTAATTCCAGAATATAAAACATTATTTATATATAATATATATTCACAATATATATATATATATATAATAGATCAGTAAATGGAAAGAAATACACCGTTCATGGAGATGGTAGACCGTACGTACGCATGAACGCTGTTTTATTTTCCTTATTGAGTTGAATAGAATTAAGTAGATGACATACATATATATACACATAAATCAAGAATCATTATTATGTCATATATTTCATTATTAATTATTATATATACTTTATAATCATTCATGAATGGTTAACGTGGAGAATGAATCTCATCGTGTCGTGGAGACGGTAGTCCATACGTACGCACGAGCGATGATATCGTTCTCATGATCGTGGAATTGTATTATAGTGTATGTATACTATTTAAGAATCAATATCACTTTACAATAATCATATATAGTTATTATGTACACCATTATACCCATCCAAATAGGGTGGTGGTGGAAAATAGATTACACCACGGCGTGGAGACGGTATTCCGTACGTACGCACGCGCGGTGATTTTGTTTTCTGTAGGATGGATAGATGGTGAAATAAGGTTGTTTCATAATTATAATAACATATCAGTATATAAGTGATACTGATTTTATTACTTCATGATGAAACAACCTAAGAAGAAGAAGTGGAATAAGAAATAAAGATGAAAGAATCGGTAACGGGCATTACCTCTTCTTTGAAGCGCCTCTTTGAGACCTCCTTTTAGGCACTAAAATTGGTCTTTGAGGAATAACAGAACCTCTAGGATATTGATAGGGAAGTGGAGAAACGAATTTGGAAGGTTTTGGCAAAGCTTCAAGGCTCAAAGTGGTGTGAGAAAGAGAGGGAGGTGGTGCCCTTTTATAAGGGAAGAGAGAGGCACCTTTGGAATAACTAAAAATATTATTTTATGATAAAGCCAAATTCGGTTTTAAATAGCTCCAAATTGATTTATTTAAAGGATAAGGTGGGTATGGGTCGAAATCCTCCCATATAATAGAATTTAGACAAGTTTAGGTTCCTATTTTAACCTTATCATGTAGATTTAACGTTAAGTTAAATAATATTACTTTTACCGTGTCTTCTTGTGTTCTTATACTATAAGGTTAATAAACTTACTATATCAAGCCAAACGAACACCAAGTTGTTTATAATTAATATATATAACCTTATCTAAGTCATTTGGCCGAACCTTAGATTATTAGGAATAAAATAACAATTAATAATATAATATTTGTTTTAAAAACTATTTTATGTCAATTTTGACACTATTTAGTAATTGATTTTTGTGAAAATCATAACAGAATTATTAGTTCTAAAAAAGTTAATTAAATCAATTATAACATGTCATATTAACCTAGAAAATTAGTGGAATTCATAAAAAGTCTCATATTATATTTATTTGGTTATTTATAACATCAATTATGTCAATAGTTCATTACTAAGATAATTACTGCATCATCGTTGTGTCATAAATAAATTAAATTATTTAATGTCTAAAAATTACAAATAAAATAAAATTATGTAGGAAATCTTTTTATATTTCTAATTAATATTTATAGATGAATTTATATTATGTATAACCCCATATTAAAAATGATTTTTTATTAAACATTGATTTTAACTATTTTAACCCTTCTTTAAATAAATTAATAATAAATGTCATAATCTAATCCAAGTGGGCCTAAATGGTCATATTTTATTCCGAAGTTTTTTTTTGGTCGAATTAAACTTTTCCAATAGAATTAGGACATGTGTTAAGGTAATAATAATATCATTTTTACCCTTAATTACCCTATTTACTTTTAACCGTGGTAAAAAAAAGTAAAAAGTTACTATTCACCAAAAATTATTTTCATCTCATTGAACCACATTTTAGTCCATGATATTAACCGTGTCTCTCGGATTTTCTAAATTCCACTCACAGAATCGGTAAAAACAAGTTTTATGAAAAATTCAGTTTTTTTTAACTACCACTTAGTGGTTTCACTATTCATCAAAAATTGAAAGTTTTCAGAAAAATACCAAAAATTAGGCCTAAGCTATATTTGATATTAAGAATTATAAAATTTTGTCTATTTTACCAAATTCAGAACATATCAGTTGCATTAATTAATTTGAAAATTAGTTCCTATCGTCAAAACAAATAGCGTTTTTTTAAGAGATAATAACTATCAAAAGATTGACACTTGTTTATAACTGGTTTTAATGTGAAATTACATCCAATGACCAACATTGTATTAAATTGTAAAAATATATTCTAAATATACTTTAAAACCACTCAAATTAATAATTTATCACTATTAATTATTTCTATTAAAAAATTTCTTTTTAATTAAAATTCAGTAATTTTCACTATTCATCAGAATATGAAAGTTATCCGAAAAGTACCAAAATTTCACCCTAAGCTAATTTCGATATTCCGAATCCAAAAATGAAGTCCATTTTGAAAAATAAAATTTACAAAATTTCAAAAAGTGGTTATTTCTATTCATAACGGCTAGTTTTAATAATATTTTAATAATATATCGTTGTTTAGTAACACCCGGTATTGCATACAACACACGCTATCGAGGAAGGTCGCGATTGCGTGTAATGAAAACCAAGTCAGGGTTGCGTGTTGTGCAAGAATCCTTCGCTGTTTCGTATAACAGAATCCAACCATGTTTCATTTATACATTGATTATATATATATATATATTCAATGTTGCGTAGAATAACTATTATCAAAATTGTGTGTAACACGATCCAAGAATAGTGTTGCGTATACTGTAAGCTAATACGGTGTGGCGTATAGCGCAAGGTATTCTTGGTGTAGCATACAACACAAGAAATTAATGAAATTAAAGGAATATTTTTCATAAAATCTCAGGGTCTTACCCCATCTTCATTTCCCCTATATTTTGGATCATGATGTTATTTTTCACAATACTTGTAACAAACTCCCTTTTCTTTCTATAAATCCTTAGAGTGTTTCTTCCCATAGTTATCGAACGTGTCAAAATATATCATTTGATTTATCCTTTTTTAACATAGTTATTCCATCTATTTTCAATGGGACTCTTATTCTTTTTATTTACTAATAATATATAAATCATGGAAATATATTATTTTGTCATAATGGTTCTCCACTCAATATCTTCATATAAAAAAAGTTTAATAATACCAACTCCCTTAGAAGAGTATGTTTTTTCCCATCCAATATGTAACGTCCCGGTTCTGGGTGCCACTCAACGGTGCCCCTAACCCGGTTCGCCACATGACCTCAAGCGCAATTCCCCAAACACCAGAGGCTGCTGACTAGCAGCAATGGCCAAGGTCTGATAGTGGGGAAACTGTGCCCTCATTTTCCAAGGTGTAGCGCGGTGGAATATTGTTTAAACATACAACAACAGCAGATGCAGTAACGGTATACATAACTAAAATGGATAACTGATAAAAAAAAGGGAAACCATCCTCCATATATATATGAAGATGCAACCTATCACTATTCTATAAAACAACCAATACATGTTACACTGCAATACATTACAATAAAACTGAAGTACAAGTACAGAAAAGAAAAACAGAATAGCCAGCGGCATCGCGAGCCAATGCTCAGTCCCATGCTCTCCTACACCTCAGAAACAATCAAGTACATGTATAAGGACCCTTGAACTTATCTACACCTGCAGAGATGTAATCTGTTTGGGCCAAAAATCATGACCCAAACAGGTTGTGAGAAATATATCTCAATAGGCACCCACCAAAGACCCGTGCCCAATTGTGTGAAAGCATGCAATAACAGTGTGCAGTAATAAAATGCAATAATGTAAGCAGTACTGAAAGTAACTAACTTAACCAGTTATATTTGAATTTTAATATCCATTTAATCGTTTATTTAAAATATCACCATAGTGAATATTCTAAGTAAACAAACAATGTCCACAGACTCGTACAACTCCTACCCTCAGTTAATTAGAATCCAACAACAAGAATCTTCCCACAGTCATACGGATATCGCCCACATGCGTAAGTAGTGTCGCCCATAGGCATAGAATCAGCTTCCCACTGGCACGGAAGAAGTTTCCCACAAGCTAAATAGTACAGTGCCCATAGGCTAATCACAACATTGCCCTCAGGATAAACAGTTAACCGAGCCAAGCCCCAACATGAAGACAACAATATACAAGCAATTCATCTCAAGGAAATTCTACAGTCATCAATTTAAAGGCATAATATAAACAAGGAATACCCTCGGGTATCTGTCCAAAGGGCTAAACAGTGGAACGCACCCCCGAGGTGGTCCTGGATACAAGCACTGATCCCAAAAAACAGTTTTATAACATTATTTAATCACTTATACAATTCTAGGTATCAAAATAGCCACAGCCACAGCCTCAGCCACCCAACACTCCAAATATGGGTTCATAGCTCAAAAACACACAAAAGTGCATGACAGTTGAAAAAAAACACCAATCCACCTACTTTAAACACCAACAAATGATATACGCGAACGTCGATTCCAGAAACACCCAAAGACATCGTAGATCTGATTCAAAATAATTCTTTATTAAACACAAATAACTTCCATTAGAGGAAGAATTGGCAAGAACGATTAAAGTAGAGTGGAGGGCTTACCCGTGCGGTTCCAATGAGATCGTCTGAGGCAAAAATGGATTCCCGAAGAATGCTCAGCGGATCTCCAAAGATTAGGCCTTCCTCTTTTGATCCCTCTTCCTGTTCTAAGACTTCCCTATAAATAGAGGAGGCTAATTCCCATTTTAAGTGAAAAAAACAAAGTACACGGCATATACTTTCGAGTACACGGCGTGTACTTCCAATTTTTAAATTGTTCCTCCGGAGGCTTCCTGCTAGTGTGGCACTATTCATCTTCCGACATGACTACACGACATGTCTTCTTGAGTACAAGGTGTGTTCTGTCGGACAGCTGGCCACCACCTTAATATTCACCTCCCGACTGACTACACGGTGTGTAAGGGACCACTACACGGCGTGTAGTCGGTTCCTACACCCTCCGTTGCCGACATGGCCACAAGCCCCGTGTACTCATCCCACACGGCCAAAAGTACACGGCGTGTACTTTCCAAAATTTTGGATTTTCTCCATTTTCTATGTTTTCTCAAAAACACTTAAGTAAAAGAGAAAAGACGATACACATACCTAAAAAGTATGAACCGGGATCTTACAAACTTCCCCCCTTAAAGCAATTCGTCCTTGAATTTTCCTTCCAAGGTTGGCAAAGATAAAGTCATGAACAACTCCGGCCACTGAGCACGTACGTCGGTATCCTGCTCCCATTTTTCTTCCTGCACTCGGCCATGCTACCATAGCACCTGTACGAGAGGAACTGAATTGCCTCAGAGAAACTTTGTGCTCCTATCGACGATACGAATCAGATGCTCCTCAAAGGATGCATCTACCTGAAGCTCAACCTCCTCGGGCTGAAAGACGTGAGACGGGTCTGAATGATAGCGGTGCAACTGAGATACATGAAAGACGTCGTGTATGGCCCGGTACCTTTGAGGTAACTGCAACCGATAATCAATCGTCCTCACTCTCTCTAAAATATTAAATGGCCCACATACCTCGGTGAATGTTTACCCTATCTCTCGATCCGTCTGTGTCCCAACCTCGGTGAAACACGCAAGAAATCCTGATCCCCAACCACAAAATCCAAAGGTTTTCTACGGCGATCAGCATAAGATTTCTAACAAGACTGTGCGGTAGCCATCCACTTCTGAATAAGTTGGACCTTCTCAGAAGACTCCTTCACGAGACGTGGTCCCAGTAAAGCTGCCTCACCTACCTCTAACCAGCACAAAGGTGATTAGCATGGCCTACCGTATAGAGCCTCGTAAGGTTCCATCTCAATAGTTTCCTGGAAACTGTTATTATAGGAAAACACGAATGGGGGTATATAATTCTCCCATGAGCCCCCAAAGTCTAGGATGCATGCATGTAGAATGTCCTCACGCACCTGCATCATACGCTCTAACTGGCCATCGGTCTGAGGGTGGTAAGTCGTGCTCATAAGCACCTGTGTACCCAGTTCCCTCTGAAAACTCTGCCAGAAACGAGACGTGAAATGGGTGTCCTTATCTGAAATGATAGAATGAGGAACCCCATGTAGAGGTACGACCTCTCGAATATACAAACTTATGAGATCTTCAACACCAAAGGTCTCCTTGATTGGATAAAAGTTACCTACCTTTGTGATTCTGTCCATAATAACCCACACAACATCATTGCCTCTAGGTGACCTCAGCAACCTAGTCATGAAGTACATCACGACATCATCACATTTCCACTCCGGAATGGGTAACTAATGTAACAGTCCGGATGGACTTTGATGTTCTGCCTTCACCTGCTGACAGGTGGAACACCTCATAACAAAACCAGCTACATCTCTCTTCATACCTGGCCACCAGTACTGACGTCTCAAGTCTCGTTACATCTTAGTAACTCCGGGATGAACTGCCCAAGATGAAGCATGGAACTCTTGCATCATCTCCTTGTGTATATCCCATGGAACTCATACTCATCCATGGAAACGTAGAACCTCATCATCACCTATCATCCAACTAGGAAGAGGGTCCTCACTTGCCACTGACTCCCGTAGAACTAGGCCTTCTGGATCATATAGTTGTCTCATCCTCACTCTATCCAGGAGGGAAGAGATCATAGATAAAGATGAAAGATAAGTTTTTTCCTGACTATCATGCACCTCCAAATGAATCTCAGAGAACAAAGCCATGAGCTGCCACTCATCACTGGCCTCTTTCACAGCCTGTATCTGAGTCTTCCTACTCATTACATCAGCTACTACATTACCTTTGTTGGGTGTATAGGAAAGCTCAAAATTGAAGGACCGAAGGTATTCAAACCACCTTCACTGCCTCAGATTCATGTCACGCTGAGTGAAGATATACTTTGGACTTTTGTGGTCGGTGAAAACCACAAAATGCTCTCCCAAGTGATAATGTATCCATCGGTGAAAAACATGCACAATTGCAGCCAAATTGAGATCATGTGTTGGGTAATTCCTCTCATGTGGCCTCTACTGCCGAGACCCGTATGCATCTACTCTATCTCCCTGCATCAACACAGCTCCTAGACCAATTCTTGATGCATCACAGTAAAATGTATAGCTCTTCCCCTTCTTTAGAAGTATCAGGATCGGTGTTGATGTCAACCTTTCTTTCAGATTTTGAAAGGTTGTCTCACAAGATTATATCCAAAAGAGCTTCACACCCTTCTTAGTCAACCCAGTCAACGGTGCTGCTAAGCGGGAGAAGTCTTGTATGAAGCGTCTGTAGTAACCAGCCATTCCTAAGACACTCTATATCTCAAACACATTCTTAGGTTGCTCCCAGGAAACAACTTCTCTCACCTTCTCTGGGTCTACTGCAACTCCTGCCTCCAAGATGATATAACCCAGGAAGTGAATCTGGTCCATCTAAAAGTGGATCTTTGAGAGCATAGCATATAGTTGATGCTCTCTCAGTGTACTCAATATGATCTCAAGATGGGTGGCATGGTCATGTAGAGTGTGAGAGTACAAAAAGATGTCATCCATGAATACTTCCACAACAGATTCCAGATAATTATGGAACACACGATTCATCAGAGCCATGAAAACTATTGGTTCGTTCGTGAGTCCAAATGGCATAACTGTATACTTGTATAGACCATACCTGCTCTTTAAATATGTGAGAGGTATATCAGATTATCTAACACGCATCTGATGATATCCTAATCTCAAGTCATTATTTGACAACACTCGTGCTCCATGAAGATGATCAAAAAGATCATCAATCCTTGGTAAGGGATATTCGTTCTTAACCGTCAACTGGTTCTACTTCCGATTATCCACACAGACTCTGAGGGTACCATCTTCCTTCTTCGCAAAAAGGACCGAAGAACCCCAAGGAGAAGTACTGGGTCGGATAAAACTAATTGAATGTAACTCCTCTAACTGCCTCTTGAGCACTTACAACTCGTGAGTGGCCATCCTATAACGAGGAACAGACACCGGTGCTGCTCCTGGCACAAGATCAATAGAGAAATCCACCTCTCACTCTAGAGGTAGAACTGAAAAGTTGTTGGGGAAGACATCCCTGAAACGATCAACCACTGGAGGAAAATCCATCTAACAAGTCCCCTGATCATCCAGATATAAACTCACAATCCGGGCTGTGACTCCACCTCACCCACAATGCTCTGGTCCCACTCGAATCGTTTGAACATCCCATTCACCCTTGTATAGAAACATTCCACCCTTTGGTGACGTAAAACTCACCGTGTGACGATATCAGTCTACAAAGGATCAAAATAGAACCAACCAGTCCATTCCGAGAATGACGTCATAAGTTTTCTTCTCTAAGACAAAGAGGTCCCAAAGGAAGTGACACCCACCAACCTCAAGGGGGAACTCCTTGTACTGACGCACACCAGCCATTCTAGTCCCCAACGGAGTGTCTAGCGTCCTGATATCAGAATAAGTAGAAACACAGAGCCCAAGATTCTCCAGAATGGGTAAAAATATGAAACTATGTGTATCACCCATATCAAAAAGCACTGAAGATAAAACAGAAGCTACTAGAATAGTACCTCTGACAGTGGAAGGTCCGGGATCCTGCTCTTGCTAGGTCTGTTGCACTGCATATGTCTACACAGTGTCGCGACCCTGTGACACAGCCTAGATACCCTGAGTTGTCCCGCCCTGCTGCCTCTGAGATCCTGGTGTGTGGCTACAATGGCCATGACCACCATCTCTGCCTGCACAACCTAACGTATTCCAGTTCCCTAACTGGTAAGAAAAAGCTGGTCCTACTCCCGCATGTGGAGTCTACACAGAACCCCTCTCACTAGCCACTGGTGGAAACGCCTGACCAAAGCACTGTAGATGACCCATCATGCCGCAAGCTCGACACTCCACTGGGTCTCATGGACACTGTGGACTCTTGTGCGCCTCTCTACCACACTGGTAGCACATGGCCTGGACACCTGAAGAATTCTTCGGACTAGTACTTCCACCCTAAGAGAAGTCCATCCGTCTCTTCCTCTTACTAGTATAAATAGTACTAGAAACTGGTGCCGAACCGCCCTGGCCCACTAGCTTCCCACAGGTTTCTCTCTGTAATCATTGCTTAGTTCACAATAGCTTATACAATAGGAAACATGAAAACATTCACCAGTTCTAGGATGTAATAACGAAGACCATCATCAAAACGTCTAGTTCTCAACGTCTCATCACCCACCAGCATGGGTGCAAAGCACTGAAGCTCGGTAAAGTGAGCAGAATAGTCTATCACCGACATAGCGCCCTACTGCAGATTCATGAACTCTCGAGCTCTATCTTCCCTCAGAGTCTCGGGAAATAAGTAATCATAGAATACTGCCTAAAAACATCCCACACCATGTCTCTATGATGCTCTGACTATGTGGTAACATCCCACCACCTCTTGGTGGAATCACGCAGCATGTATGTCGCAAGCTTGACCCTCCACCTTGGAGGCGTCTCAAGATGATCCAAAATAGTCTTCATCGATCCTAGCCAAGAATCTTCATCCTATGGACTTCCATCCACTTAAAGTGTCAGCGGATGCTACTAATAGAGTATACGAGGCAGCTCAACCATAGATGTGGCAGCCTTCGGTCCACCCTGAAAGGTCTGCATGAACTGCATTAAGCCTTCATGGAACTGGGCATATGCGCCTGTGTCCGGTATAACAGCCGGTGCCACATCTATATCTACTGGAGGTTCCATTGGTATCCCATAGACCGTCATCTCTGGAGTATACTCATCGATGCTCTCTTGGAAAATAACGTGCGATCGTCTCGATGGAATGACACTATAAGGTCAAAAACACATCTTAGATTCAAGATTAACAATGCCGAAAACAAAGAAGCCACAAAGGGAACAAGAGGAAGAAGGCATTTCAATATTTTCAAAACAAGACTACACGATGTGTATAATGACCACACTGCGTGTACTTGATTTCCCCTCCCCTTCCCAGGTCCTATGACACAGTTAATACACATAGATCTTGTTTGAACAAAAAAACTACACGGCGTGTATATCATCTACACGGTGTGTATGGTGTTATTTCCAACCGCCCGTGTCATCTGCGACACGGCCGACTACTCAGCTTGACACTACATGGCATGTTACACCCACACACGGCGTGTACTCCACCCCGTTTCCCAGTCACATGGATAAAACACATGTTCTGTCCTCAGACAAGACTACAAGGCGTGTCCCATAGGTACACGGTGTGTACTAGATGAGATCTGCCGACCCGTGTTGATAGTTACACGGCTGGACACACGGCTCACACAACACGGATTTTTTTATATACACATGGCATGTACTTGAAAGGTTTAGACTGACCAGTGTTTGTTAGTTACACGGCCGGGTCCCCAGGTCACACTACACGGCGTGATCTTCATTGACATGGCGTGTTCAAGAAACAACTACACAGACCCGTGTTTGTTAGTTACATGGTCGAGTCTCTGGGTCAACACTACATGGCGTGTACATCCGGTACATGGTGTGTTTTCCCCAAGCATTTTCCTTCCATGTGTCCCCACCCACACGGTCTGTGACACGGGAAGAGACTACACATCATGTACTTAGGGTACACTGCGTGTACTTAAAATGTTTATTTTTCCTCCCGAACAGAAGAACATATACGGCATGTATACTGGGTTTTCTGGACAGTATGCCTTAGAAACTACTCTAGAGCCCAAAAAATACTAAAAAACAACTCCTAAGTGCGAAATTCTAATCCGTGAGGGCCCATACTCCCCACGAATAAAATTTTGACATCTTATCTATGTTATAACAAACTAAACAGCCAATGATCCACAAAATTCCAGTCAATGGGGTCCCATACTCCCCAACAACCAATGTTTGGCATCAATTCTTTTAACCGGATCCTAAAAAAATACCATATCAAACAGGAGGTATCTATCAAATCAGTTATCACAACAGCATGATTTTAGCACAATAACTATCACAACAACATTCAATTACTAATGTACCTACATGGCATGGAAAATATGCATGGAATGTGATTTCTAGCATGTTCCCAAATGATGCATGAGATGGCATAACCTCATCTCAACGGGTTGCAACTAAATAGAACCCATGAATAAAATATAAACTGCACAATCCAACTGAGTCACCCAATGGGGAAATCAAATCAAATGTAAATTGAAAAATCAGTAAACCTTCAATACGATGTAAATTGGATTTTCCCTATACATGGGTTAGCTATACCCGACCACAGCTTATTACCAACTACTGTTTCTGTCCTATCCCCGACTAAGGCTCCAGATGGTAATTCAATGAAAAGAACCCCTCTGATATAACTTTGTAACATCCTAGTTTTGGGATCCACTCAACGGTGCCCCGAACCCAGTTCGCCACATTACCTCAAGCGCGATTCCCCAAATGCCAGAGTTTTTCGACTAGCAGCAAGGGCCCAGGTCTGATAGTAGGGAAACTATGCCCTAATTTGTCAAAGTGTAGTGCAACGGAATAAAGTTTAAACATACAACATGTAACACCCCAAGATTTTATGAAAAATATTATTTTTAATTTCATTAATGTCTTGTTTTGTATGCAACACCAAAAGAAGCTTTCACAACATGCATCCTAGACTTGCCTTTCATTACACGCAAGCACGACCTTTCTGATAGCGTGTGTTGTACGCAATACGGAGTTTCACTAAACAATGATATGCTATTATAATATTATTATAAACTAGACGTTATGAATAGTATTAAATAAATTTTTTATTTTATAACATTATTATTCATCTTACACATTTTATAGAACATGGTATAAGAACAAAATAAATTTTTCAGGTAAAAAAAGTATTTTTAAAAAAATTCAGTTTTGCTGCCTTTTGATGGCGCACCCACTTTAAATCTAGTTTTTGACATGTTTATAAGTTCAATTTGACAAAATAAAATTCATCTTTGGAATCATGAAATAAAAATTTACTTTGGATAAATTTTTCATATTATTCTGGTAACTTTTATATTTTGATGAATAGTAAAAACACGCAATATTTTAATTAAAAACAACTTTTTTCATCGCAATAATTTATATGGTTAAATTACAATATTAAATTGTTTTAAAGTATAAAGAGAATATATTTGTACCATTTAATATAATTTATGTCATTAGCATTGATTCTACCTTGAATTCGCAGGATAAATCAATTCAATAATTTGCAATGTTTTAAAGAAAAACCCGTTTTCTTTCGAAAATGGGATTAATTTTAATTTAATTTCTGCAAATTTTATGTATTTAATTTGGAAAAATTGATTCCATATTTGGAATCAGTGGATCCAAATTATGTTAATAATCTACTTTTTATTTTTGGGAATTATGAATAGTTACTACGGTAAATTTTATTTACCATAGTTAAAGGTAAATCGGGTAATTAAGGGTAAATATAATATTATAAAATTACCCTAACACATGTCAAAATCTTATTGGATGACTAAAAGTCGACCCATATCACCTAATGGTTGGATTAGATTCATTTAATAGACTTTTTTCCATGAAAATTATTTAATTATTATTAAAACCAAAGAATGTGACAACATGTCACTTTCTTAAATCTTATAAGTATAATAATTTTAATTTAGTGATAAACTTCATTAAACTTCAAAAATGAATAGTCTCCAGAAAAATAATACAATTATCTACATCATAGGAACTTATTAAGAATTTTTAGGGATTAAATAATTATCATTTATTATTACATAATGATGATGCAGTAATTGTCTTATTAATGAAATATTGACATAATTGATGTTATAAATACCCAAATAAATGTAATTTAAGACTTTTTATGAATTAAAATAATTTTATAGGTTAATATGACATGTTATTATGTATTTAATTAACTTTTTGTCAAACTAATCATTCTGTTATGATTTTGACAAAAATCAATTACTAAATAGTGTCAAAATTGACATAAAATAGTTTTTAAAACAAATATTATATTATTAATTGTTATTTTATTCTTAAAAATATAAGGTTCTGCCAAATGACTTAGAGAAGGTTATATATATTAATAATAAACAACTTGGGGTTCGTTTTCCTTCTTATAGTAAGTTTATGAACCTTATAGTATAAGAACACAAGAAGACACGGTAAAAGTAAAATTATTTAACTTAATGTTAAATCTAAATTATAAGTTTAAAATAGGAACCTAAACTTGTCTAAATTCTATTGGATGAGAGGATTTCAACCCATACCCACCTTATCGTCTAAATAAATCAATTTGGAGCTATTTAAAACCGAACTTGACTTTATAATAAAATAATATTTTTAGTTTTTTCAAAGGTACCCCTCTCCTCCCTTATAAAAGGGCACCTCCTCCCTCTCTTCCTCACACAACTTTGAGCCTTCAGGCTCAGAAACACCCTACCAAATTCTCTTCTACACTTACCTAGAAACATCCTAGAGTTCCTGGTCTTCTTCAAAGACCAATTTTAGTGCCCTAAGAGGAAGACTCAAAGAGGCGCTTCAAAGAAGAGGTAATGTCTGTTACTGATTCTTTCATCTTTATTTCTTCTTCCACTTCTTCTTCTTAGGTTGTTTCATAATTAAGTAATAACATCAGTATCACTTATATACTGATATGTTATTATAATTTTGAAACAACCTTATTTCACCATCTATCCATCCTACGTAAAACAAAATCACCGCGAGTGCGTACGTACGGAATACCATCTCCACGCCGTGGTGTATTCTATTTTCCACCACCACCTTACTTGGATGGGTATAATGGTGTACATAATAACTATATATGATTATCTTAAAGTGATATTTATTCTGAAATAGTATACATACACTCCAATAAAATTCCACGATCATGAGAACGATATCATCGCTCGTGCGGACGTACGGACTACCGTCTCCACGACGCGATGAGATTCATTCTCCACGATAACCATTTATGAATGATTATAAAGTATATATAATAAGTAATAATGAAATATATGACATAATAATGATACTGGATTTATGTGTATATATATGTATGTCATCTACTTAATTCCATTCAACTCAATAAGGAAAAGAAAACAGCGTTCATGCGTTCGTACGGTCTACCGTCTCCATGAACGGTGTATTTCTTTCCATTTACTGATCTATTATATATATATATATATATATTCTGAATATATATTATATATAAATCATGTTTTATATTCTGTAAATAACTAATCATGATCTAAGTAATCATATGAATAATTACAAGTTAAAACACGGACGACAAATGAAACGATTTTACCCAAAACGCTCTTTAACATGGAATTTACAAAAGAACGGGTAATATAAAGCTATAAGTGAACCATATATGATATCATAACAATGAGTATGATTCTGGAATAAGTCAATGACATTATTTAAATCATTATACAGGAGGTTTGGACACTTAAGAAGAAAATCGGACCTAACATAAGAGATAATTTTTCAAATCACATTTTTATCTAAGATTGCTTATTCCTAAGTATTTACTGGGGTTATTTCTATCATCCATTTCCATGTTTTATAAAAGATTATTCTTGTATGTTTAATGTGATTTTTACCCATTTTTACTTTTACCCCATGGTATGTAAGGAATCTTTCTTCTATTTACCCAACAAGGTACTTTTTGACTTTTCCGACAAAAGTACGGGAATAATGTTTTTTATAACTTATACGGCATGAATGGATTTTTAAAACATTATTTCCAAGAAGATTACTTTAAAAAATTTCAATTTTATTTTTAATAAACTTATTTTAGTTTAAAATTGTATGACATGTTAAGAATGGAAAAAAAATTTGAAGTAGAAAGGATATTTTCCTCAAGAATGGAGTCCAAGTGTTTTATCAAAATTATTTTCCATCTAAGATAATAAAGGGTTTTGTTTTTATCCCTATTATTACATTTATTTGATTATGTTGTGATGGAATTATTTTTATGAATTCCTTTATCTTATATGAATTGTTTTATGATGTCACGATGTTTAAGATTCCCATTTTTATTACATGGGTTATGCTATGATGTATGGTTTATGATTTTGTGGCACACATAAGAATGGTATAATTATGAGATTAGTGGGACCTATATCTCTCTCCAATGCATTGGGTAAAGATTTTATATCTCATGGGATAAACATGGTTGGAACGGAAGGTTATACTGGTTCAGTGAAACAGGACTGAAACGAGGAGTGAACTCGGTTCAGAAAGGGACTTTGTCCACTAAGATAGTCTTGGAAATGAGTCTTGACTAATAAGAAATGATTCTCTATGATTATGTGTGTATTACAGAAAGTTTCATGTTTTAAGTTATAAGTATTGGGATTAAATTTCACTACTATGATTTATCCCATGTTATGAAATTATTATCTCTTTTGCAGGTTATGATTTCTAAAAGATATGTTCTTATGAATATGATGTGATAGATATTTCTTTTGTTTACGCTTACTGAGCATTTGAGCTCACCCTTTTTTGTTTTCTTTTCCCCAGGATATAAAGAAAGGTTTTAGGTAAAAAAAGGAAGATCTTTATGGGAGATTTTGAAGATCTTTCACCACGATTAGAAGATTTTATTCCGAGTTTCCAAAGACACTAAACTATTACGATCCTTGTGTGTCTGTTTCTGTTATATATTAACTATTCCGCAAAAGTAATGTAATTTCCATGTATGTCAAGATTTGGGTCTCTACAGTTGGTATCAGAGGAAAGGTTTAGTCAACATTTGGAAACTAGGATGCGAAAACGTTATTGAGATCTCTAGAGATATTCCTAAGGTATGTCTAGGGATGTCCTTAAGGTTAAGTATATGTTATAGTCCTAGAATTGCACTAACCATCTTAGAATTAAACCTAAGATGTTAGATATTGAAGTTATTTACCCTTTATTATATTGTTTTCCCTAGCGTGATTTTTTTCCTCTCACGTTGTTCTTTTTGGGTTTTAGATGATGGCTGGAACCCGAAGGAACTGTGTTGATCAATGTAATGGACAATGAAATGATTGTCCTCCTGAACAAACAAATGTTATGGTAGATGGAGTGCAAAATCTTATTGCTATACTTACACAAGATATGAATCATTATGGACTTCCAAATGAGCAGAGAAGGGAACAATATTCTATTGAGTCATTCATGAGACAACGTCCACCTTCTTTTAGTGGGTCTTCTGATCCACTTATTGCTGAACAATGGATCAGTACTACTGAAAATATATTTTCAGTTCTTCAATGTTCTGAACATGATAATGTCATCTTAGTAGTGTATCATTTGGAAGGTGATGCTGAACAATGGTGGAATCATATCAAGAATACGAGGCCAGGAAATGAAATTGAGTCCATGGAATGGGACGAGTTCAAGAACTTATTTTTCAATAAGTACTTCCCTCGTATTCTTCGAACAAAGATGGAGAATGAGTTTCTTTAACTAAAGCAAAAGGATTATCAATCTTTTGGTATATACGACGCGAATTTTACAAGGCTTGCAAGGTATGCATCTGGATTTATCACCCAACCTGAAAGTAAAGTTGATCTATTCTTTAGTGGCTTAAAACCAAATCTTTGAAGGGAATTATCTATAAGAGGCTTCAGTAGCTATGAAGAAATTGTGCGTTGTGCTATCAATGTAGAAATGGAAGTTGGTGTTACATATCCATCTCATAGTTTTGACAAGATACGAAAGATGGAGTTGAAGGAGAAATCTCAGAATAATGGTGAAAAGAAGATGAATGTTTCCATATGCTCAAAGTGTGGAAAGAATCATGGTGGAGATTGTCTTAAAAGGGCAAGTAAATGTTTCAAATGTGGAAAGGAAGGTCATCGGGCATTTGAATGCCGAAATGATGGGAAGAAGATGTCTACTAATGCAAACAATGGAAGGGATACAGAGAATGAACCTACTACACTTTAATTCTTCTAGAGCAAGGAAATGGGGCATTATGCTAATAAATGCCCTAATCCAAGGGTTAGTGATGATTGAAATGAGAAACCACTTAAGGCAAAGGACAAAGGGAAGTCACATGCGATAACTATTGGCGATGTTGAATATGGAAATGATGTGGTGGAATGATTAAGTGTTTATGTAATGGGATTCCAAAATAAGTTTGTATATAGTATCGTGGAATATTGGAATATTAATGTATTGGTCTATTGTGGTTTTCAATACTTTTATGGCACCGGTAACCTTGGGAAGTGATTGAGATACTTTTGGAAATTAGACGAAATGCACATAATGAAGGGATAAAGAGAATCTAATATGTTTGATAGTATTCATGAGCTCATGATTGATATAAGGACTAAGTGATATCATGGTTTGAGTATATAGAATTTTGAGGATTTTGGAATGTGGAAAGTGGTAACTTTTAAGTGCATTCATGTTTTCACTAAGGTTCAATGGGTATTGAAGAGAATACATGATTAAGGCCTTTGAATGTTTGGAATGTGACCAACAAGACATATCTTATGATATATGAGGATCAACGATGGTATTAAATCTCTGGTAATCGTTTTCAATATATTATGAGAGTGGACTGCAGTATTATGGATAAGCCTAATGATTGGAATAGATTATGTTGGACATAAGTTAGTATTGTTTAAGGATAGAAGTTTTTTCGATATTATTGATGGGATGTTATAGTAATATAGCTTTAGAAAAAGGACAACCTGCAGGACGGGCGACAGCCCATCGCGTCAGACAAGGCTGTGGGAATCGAACCCACAACCGAAGTGCGACTGGCCTTTATCGCCTACCACTAGCCTACAAGAAGTCCCAGGTTAGTAGAAAATAGTTTTATTTTATTACGCGGTATGATATATGAAGTATAGGTTCATTCTTGGAATCATATACGATTAACCTCACCATAGATGGACTTATGTATATTTGATAACTTTTTTTGGCCTTTTGTTTGAAACAGATGGAATGACCCATCATTCTATCACATGATCTATTAACACTTCATTAATAACAAATTCAAATTCATTTCTTTAAGAGATGAAGTGGAAATTGTTCAAAGCACGAACAACAGTGAGATTGTACCAAAATAAATTAAGTAATTATTCTAATTAAAATTCTTCAACATTAGGGAAATGATTTTGAAAACCAAAAATGTTGTCCTAGTGCTCTTATATCTGATGAATCAAATGGTACCTTACATCATCACAAATTTATGAGTTTGTGATTGTTGGCTATTTCAAATCCATGTTCTCTACCACTCTCCATCAGAACTTGATGGTTAGATTTTTCTTCCATATCCATATTTTCAACTACGTTCTCCTACGTGGAAACCCAGTAATGAGTTAATTTGGGTAACCGTTACATTTCATACTTTATGTTTTAAAGCCAAGTTTGGGTATTCATTTTTACGATGTGGGTTTCTATTAAAAAAACTTTCGAGTTGTAAACCATTTATAACCCTGACGAATTTCGAGGGCGAAATTCATTTTAAGGGGGGTAGAATGTAACACCCCAAGATTTTATGAAAAATATTATTTTTAATTTCATTAATGTCTTTTGTTGTAAGAAACACCAAAATAAGCTTTCACAACACGCATCCTTGACTTTCCTCGCATTACACGCAAGCACGACCTTCCGCGATAGCGTGTGTTGTACGCAATACGGAGTTTCGCTAAACAATGATATGCTATTATAATATTATTATGAACTAGACGTTATGAATAGTATTAACTAAATTTTGAATTTTATAACATTATTATTCATCTTACACATTTTTTAGAACATGTTATAAGAACAAAATAAATTTTTTCGGGTAAAATAAGTATTTTTAAAAAAATGCAGTTTTGCCGCCTTTGGATGGCGCACCCACTTTAAATCTAGTTTTTGACATGTTTATAAGTTCAATTTGACAAAATAAAATTCATCTTTGGAATCATGAAATGAAAATTTACTTTGGATAAATTTTTCATATTATTCTGGTAACTTTTATATTTTGATGAATAGTAAAAACACACTATATTTTATTTAAAAACATCTTTTTTCATCGCAATAATTTATGTGGTTAAATTATAATATTAAAAGGTTTTAATTTATAAATAGAATATATTTTTACCGTTTAATATAATGTATGTCATTAGCATTGATTCTACCTTGAATTTGTAGGATAAATCAATTCAATCTTTTGCAATGTTTTAAAGAAAAACTCGTTTTCTTTCGACAACGGGATTAATTTTAATTTAATTTCTGCAACTTTTGTGTATTGAATTTGAAAAAAGTGATTCCATATTTGGAATAAGTGGATCCAAATTATGTTAATAAGCTACTTTTTATTTTTGGGAATTATGAATAGTAACTACGGTAAATTTTATTTACCATAGTTAAAGATAAATCGGGTAATTAAGGGTAAATATAATATTATAAAATTACCCTAACACATTTCAAAATCCTATTGGATGACTAAAGGTAGACCCATATCACCAAAGGGTTTTATTAGATTCATTTAATGGACTTTTTTCCATGAAAATAATTTAATTATTATTAAAACCAAAGAATGTGACAACATGTCACTTTCTTAAATCTTATAAGTATAATAATTTTACTTTAGTGATAAAATTCATGAAACTTTCAACATGAATAGTATACAGAAATCTAATACAATTATATACATCATATGAATTTATTTAGAATTTTTAGGGATTAAATAATTATCATTTATTATGACACAAAGATGATGCAATAATTGTCTTATTAATGAAATATTGACCTAATTGATGTTATAAATACCCAAATAAATGTAATTTAAGACTTTTTATGAATTAAACTAATTTTATAGATTAATATGACATGTTAGTATTGATTTAATTAACTTTTTTAGAACTGATCATTCTGTTATGATTTTCACGAAAATCAATTACTAAATAGTGTCAAAATTGACATAAAATAGTTTTTAAAACAAATATTATATTATTAATTGTTATTTTATTCCTAAAAATCTAAGGATCGGCCAAATGGCTTATATAAGGTTATATATATTAATAATAAACAACTTGGGGTTCGTTTGGATTGTTATTCTTAGTTTATTAACCTTATAGTATAAGAACACAAGAAGACACGGTAAAAGTAAAATTATCTAACTTAATGTTAAATCTAAATGATAAGGTTAAAATTGGAACCTAAAATTGTATAAATTCTATTTTATGAGAGGATTTAGACCCATATCTACCTTATCTTATAAATAAATCAATTTCGAGCTATTTAAAACCGATCTTGACTTTATAATAAAATAATATTTTTGGTTTTTCCAAAGGTACCCCTCCCCTCCCTTATAAAAGGGAACCTCCTCCCTCTCTTATTCACACCACTTTGAGCCTTCAAGCTCGGCCAAACCCTGCCGAATTCTCTTCTGCACTTCCCTAGAAACATCCTAGAGGTCCTGGTCTTCTTCAAAAACCAATTTTAGTGCCCTAAGAGGAAGACTCAAAGAGGCGCTTCAAAGAAGAGGTAATGTCCGTTACCGATTCATTCATCTTTATTTCTTCTTCCACTTCTTCTTCATAGGTTGTTTCATTATGAAGTAATATCATCAGTATCAATTATATACTTATATGTTATTATAATTATGAAACAAACTTATTTCACCATCTATCTATCCTATGGAAAACGAAATCACCGCGCGTGCGTTTGTATGGAATACAGTCTCCACGTCGTGGTGTAATCTATTTTCCACCACCAGCTTACTTGGATGGGTATAATGGTGTAAATAATAACTATATATGATTATTATAAAGTTATATTTATTCTGAAATAGTATACATACACTCCAATAAAATTCCACGATCATGAGAATGATATCATTGCTCGTGCGTACGTACGGACTACCGTCTCCACGACGCGATGAGATTCATTCTCCACGTTAACCATTCATGAATGATTATAAAGTATATATAATAAGTAATAAAGAAATATATTACATAATAATGATACTGGATTTATGTGTGTATATATATGTATGTCATCTACTTAATTCCATTCAACTCAATAAGGAAAAGAAAACAGCGTTCAGGCGTACGTACGGTCTACCTCTCCATGAACGGTGTATTTCTTTCCATTTACTGATCTATTATATATATATATATATATATATTCTAAATATATATTATATATAAATCATGTTTTATATTCTATAATTATGTAATCATGATCTAAGTAATCATATGAATAATTACAAGTCAAAACACGAACGAAAAATGAAACGATTTTACCCAAAACGCTCTTTAACATGGAATTTACAAAAGAACGGGTAATATAAAGCCATAAGTGAACCATATATGATATCATAACAATGTGTATGATTCTGGAATAAGTAAATGACATTATTTAAATCATTATACAGAAGGTTCGGACACTTATGAAGAAAATCGGACCTAAGGTAAGGGATAATTTTGCAAATCTCATTTTTATCTGAGATTGCTTATTCGTAAGTATTTACTGGGGTTATTGCTATCATCCATTTCCATGTTTTATAAAAGTGTATTCATGTTTTTCTAATGTGATTTTTACCCATTTTTACTTTTACGCCATGGTATAGAAGGAATCTTTATTTTATTTACCCTACAAGGTACTTTTTGACTTTTCCGAGAATAGTACGGGAAGAATTTTTTTTTAACTTATACAGCATGAATGGATTTTTAAAAAATTATTTCCAAGAAGATTTCTTTACAAGTTTTCATGTTTATTTTTAATCAAATTCTTTTAGTTTAAAATTGTATGACATGTTAAGAAAGGAAAAAAATTTGAAGTAGAAAGAATATTTTCCTCACGAATCGAGTTCAAGTGTTTTATCAAAATTATTTTCCATCTAAGATAATAAAGGGTTATGTTTTTATCCCTATTATTACATTTATTTGATTATGTTGTGATGGAATTATTTTTATGAATTCCTTTGTCTTATATGAATTGTTTTATGATGTCACAATGTTTAAGGTTCCCATTTTTATTACATGGGTAATGCTATGATGTATGGTTTATGATTTTGTGGCACACATAAGAATGGTATCATTATGACATGGGTGGGACCTATATCTCCCTCCAATGCATTGGGTAAAGATTTTATATCTCATGAGATAGACATGGCTGGAACGGTAGGATATACCGGTTCAGTGAAACAGGACTGAAACGAGGAGTGATCTCGGTTCAGAAAGGGACTTTGTCCACTAAGATAGTCTGGGCAATGAGTCCTGACTAATGAGAAATGATTCTCTATGATTATTTGTGTATGCCACAAAGTTTCATTTTTTAAGTTATGAGTATTGGGATTACATTTCACTACTATGATTTATCCCATATTATGAAATTATGATCTCTTTTGCAGGTTAAGATTTCAAAAGTTATGTTCTTATGAATATGATGTCATTGATATTTCTTTTGTTTACACTTACTGAGCATTTGAGCTCACCCTTTTATGTTTTCTTTTCCCTAGGATATAAAGAAAGGTTTTTGGTAAAAAAAAGGAAGATCTTAATGGGAGATGTTGAAGATATTTCACCACGATTAGAATATTTTATTCCGAGTTTCCAAAGACACTAAACTATTACGATCCGTCTGTGTCTGTTTCTGTTATGTATTAAGTATTCCGCAAAAGTAATGTAATGTCCATGTATGTCAATCTTTGTGTATCTACACAAAAACAGAAAAAGCAGTAACAATATACATAAATAAAATGGATAAATGATCACAAAAAGGGAAACCAGCAGTCATATATATATGAAGATGCCGCATGTAACTATTCTATAAAACAGCCAGAACATGTTACACAGCAATACATTACAATACAACTGATGTACAAGTACAAAAAATCAAAACAGAATAGCCACCGGCATCGCGAGCCAATGCTCAGTCCCATGCTCTCCAACACCTCAGTAGAAATCAAGTACCTGTATAAGGACCCTTTCCCTTAACTACATCTACCTAGACGTAATCTGTTTGGGCTGAAAAGCATGACCCAAACAGGGTGTCAAAAATATATCTCAGTAGGCACCCACCAAAAGCTCGTGCCCAACTGTGTGAAAGCATGCAACAACATTGTGCAGTAATAAAATGAAATAAAGTAAGAAGTACTGATAGTAACTAACTTAACCAGTTATATTTCTATTTTAATATCCATTTAATCATTTATCTAAAATATCACCGAATGAATTTTCTAAGTAAACAACCAATGTCCTCAGACATGTACAACTCCTACCCTTGGGTAAAGAGAATCCAACCACAAGAATCTGCCCACAGGCATACGGATATTGCCCACAGGCGTAAGTAGTGTCTCCCAAAATCACAGAATCAGATTCCCATAGGCACGGAAGAAGTTGCCCATAGGATAAATAGTGCAGTGCCCACAGGCTAATCACAACACTGCCCTCAAGCTAAACATGTAACTGGGCCAATCCCCAACATGCAAACAACAATATACAAGAAATTCCTCTCAAGTAAATTCTACAATCATCACTTTAAAAGCATAATATAAAGAAGGCATACCCTCGGGTATCCGGCCAAACGGCTAAATATAGGAACGCACCCCTAGGGTGGTCTTGGATCCAAGCACTAATCCCAAACAACAGTTTTACCACTTTATTTAATAACCTATATAGTTATAGGTAACAAAATAACCACAACCTCAGCCACACAAAACCCAAAATATGGGTTCGTAGCTCAAAAACCCACAAAAACCCATGAATGTTTGAAAACAAACCCCAAGCACCCTACATTAAACGCCAAGGAACGATATACGCGAACGTCGATTCCAGAAACCCCCAAAGACATCATAGATCTGAGGTAAAATAATTCTCACTTAAACAAAAATAACTTCTATTAGAGAAATCATTGGCAAGAACGATTAAAGAAGAGTGGAGGGCTTACCCGTACGGTTCCAACGAAATCGTCCATGGTGGAAACGGATTCCCGAGGAACGCTCGGTGGATCTCCAAAGATTCGGCCTTCCTCTCTCGATCCCTCTTCCCATTATAAGCCTTCCCTATAAACAGGGGAGGCTACTACCCATTTTATGCGAAAAAACAAATTACACAGCGTGTACTTCTTAGTACACAGCGTGTACTTCTCATTTTTAAACTGTTCCTCTAGCAGATTTCTACCAGCATGGCACTGTTCATCTGTCAACATGACTACACATCGTGTCTTCTTGAGTACATGACATGTTTTGTCACACAGTTGGCCACCTCCTTACTATTCTATTGTTGACTGACTATACAACGTGTAAGGGACCACTACACGGCGTGTAGTCGGTTCCTACATCCTCCATTGCCGACATGGCCACACGCCCCGTGTACACATCCCACGTGGCTAAAAGTACGTGGGGTGTACTTTCCAAAATTTGGGATTTTCTACATTTTCAATGTTTTCTCAAAAACACTTAAGTAAAAGAGAAAAGAATAAACACATACCTCAAAAGTAAGAACCGAGTTCTTACAAAATAAATGATAATTATTTTTTTGGGCTCCATAAAAAGTACACATCATGTCTTCTGAACATCAAAATGTAACACTGATACTATTCCCCCCCCCCCTTCAAACATTGATAAACATCCATTACATATCATTTATTTTCCCAAAAAGGAAGAATGTTTTTATATAATTAAACTTTAAAAGGTAATAGTTCTAGGCTTTTAACTTATATTACTCCTTAATGTTTTTAATTAGAAACCACTCTCAGTCTGCATCTCTGTTCAGATGATAGAATAATAAGACGTCATTTTCATTTCCAGTACATCCCAATGAGAGAAATATATTTTCTTGGGACTTGATCCATTTTTAGATACCAATTTCCATAAATTTTACTGAATTTTGGAGGTGATTTTTATATGAATCAATCCAATAGAGTTAAAATTGGATGAAGATAAACATTCCACTATATGTTAGAATAAATTTTTTCATAACCTATTTCATCTTCCCAAATATGTTTCAAAACATATTAGCCAAAGATATTGATTCATTAACTTTTTTATGGGGGGGTATTCAATAATTAAATATGGGTACTAATATGGTTCACGTTCCTCAAATTATTTTTCATCCTTCTACAATGAAATACTAATAATTAGATCATGATATTTAACTGTAAAAATCAATGATTGTTTTGTTTTGTATTGTTTTCCATAAAAAGAAAAAGAATTTTTTAAAGTATATAGGTTATCTAAATTGGTCTCTCAAAATCTAGTCCCTAAGGAACCTATTAATCTTTATTTGATACCAACTATAGCATCTTAGACTCTAGAAACCTATAGCCATAAGTTATTGAAAAATATTTCTATAGAATATAATAGTTCTCAAGGGATCCAAATGTTTTTTTCTTGGGAGACTAGATACAAAGACAAATAAAAAATGTTATCATAAAATATTTCCAAATCATATTAGGAGAACATTATTATCCCTTAAAATTATATACTTGAAAATTACACCTGGTTATCCGATATATATGATCACATTACATACATAAACATTATATCAAATTTTGCAGAATTCAAAAAACATTATAAAAACATACACTCTAAGGCTGTATTATTTTATTGTATTTAGGGACATGGAAACATAATCACTAGTACATGAGTGAACTAAATTATCTCAAATAAGGTTCTTTATGACTAACACCTTTCTTAGAAACATCATACTAAATAAAATTATTTATAAACTACAGAAGGAAACCTAAAAATTGGTGAGCTTGGATGCTCAGTATGGGTAAACAAGGGAGACATGTGTGAATAAGCTTGAGCATTGGGGTATGAGAACAGGATCATAACTATATAAGATCATACCCAGGATATCATAATATCATAAACATGAATATTTTCATAAATATTTATTGTTCACAAGACAAGGGTCATATGGATATAAATAACATAATCTATGAAATGAAATCATTGGAATAGTAAATGGAATTTCTATAGGCACATTATCAAATAAAAAGATTTCTATAGTAGTTATGGCATCTCTTCCAAGTCAATATTATTAGTATGGGTTCACTCCCCACTCTATCTTTGTTTTCATGGTTCACTCCCATGGTCATGTTAGTTGTATTACTTCCATACATATGGTATATTGATAATCATGGTTCACTCTCATGGCCATATTAGTAGACAAAGTTAACTCTTGAGATAATTTTATTCTATCACATGAGATATAAATCATTTCCCAATGCATTGGATGGGGATATAGGACCCACCCATCTCATTAGGAAATCATACATACATATGGCAAAAAATCATAAATAATCATATCATAACCAATGAAAATAAATAGGTGTTATAAAAATTGTAATAAAATCTTGGAATATAAAATAATATAGGTTTCATAATGATTTCACAAAACTATAACCCATTATAAGATGTTTGATTCATAAACATATTACCCGTGAAAGATAAATAGATTTCATAAACATATAACCCATGATAGAGAATGGGTTTTTTAAACAATATTCCATAATATTTAATCCGTTATAAAATATAATATGAATGGAACATTTGGATAATTTCCCTAAAAGGCTTGAGTAACAACAATGGATGTCATCTTAGAAGTAAAATAATCTTTAATGATCTGTTTAAATCCATTTCTTGAGGATATATCTTATCTCATTTCAAAAATTATTCTTAAAACATAAATCTTTTTGAAAACCATTCCTATTAAAATTAGCGTCAAATATTATGAAAAAATATTTTAAAATATTTTAAAAAAATATACTTTTGAATACATTTTGAAAACATATAAAAATCATGAAAACATTTTTCTTTGAAATCAAACAAAGAGAAATAGTAAACAATTTAAAAACAATTTTCCAAGAATACTTATAAAATATGCTTGAAAACGTTCTGAAACCCATGTATTTGTAAATAATTGTAAATATTATAATGAAATCATTAAATCATTTAAAATTAACTTATTAAACATAAAACCATTTTTAAAATCTTTTTTAATTAAAAATTTCTTTGAAATTTTTTATTGGAATCATTGTCAACCCCATAAATTTAAAAACCATTTTTATTGAAAACCCTGTTAAAATTAATTAATGTACATAATATTAAGATAAAAATGAATAAAAAATTAATCTTTTGAATTTACTATTGATGATTCAAGGAAATGACTATCGTGATGGCAGGTATGTCCATGTATGATGAACATTACTTTGTACCATAAAAGTTTAGAAAAGATTATGGATTGGAAAACAATAAGAAAATTACATATGAAAGTATTTTTTAAATGTAATAAATGAATAAAAGTTTAGTTTTTATAAAAATAATATAAATTTAAACCAATTTATAAAAAAATAGAAGTCATTGTATTGAAAGAACATAAATTTATGACCGATTTGAGAAATAAAGACAAATTTTTATAAAAACATTTTCTAAAATATCATAAGTAATAATGAGTTAATAATGATACCATTACATGGATAAAACATTCAAATCCATGGGTTAAAATAATTCATGAGATTACGATATAGATGGATCATAATTATTTAATCAACTTATACATAATCATAAACAATCTCAAAATTTGAAAAGATTGTTTCAATGAAATCCTAACACATGTTTACATTAAAAAATAATCCCCATGTAAGATAATCAAATTATTTGAGTATGAAAATAAAAATAGGGATATTAATGATATAACATTTCAATGTCTGTATATAAAATTCATATAAAATATAGCTTCATAATATAGAATTCCTCTCAGAGAAGGAAAATCAATACAAAATTACTGTACCGATTTAGTAGCTTTTGAAACATAAACCCCATAAAAGAAAGATCATAAAATTGATATGTAAATAACAATAAATTTTTTATGAAAATAATAATTAATTCATTGGTATTATATAAACATCACAACATAATTGTGTTATAAATAAGGAAGGTATCTCACAGAAATAAAAAGTGATATGAAATTCCCTTACCTTATGTCTTGATTGTAGTCTTACTCATAAAAACATACAATATAATAAATATATTTTAATTATAAATATATCAAAAAACCAAATTTTTATATTTTAAACCATAGATGGTTTTATAGTGACATTATATGAAAATATTGTTAACAATTATATTTCAAGGTTTCACTTCGGGTAATATCGGCTTTATTCATCACATGTTTCTTAATATTCTATATATTTACTTCTTATAGATATATCATAATTTACATAATGTTTAACTTGATATAAATATAATTTATATTCGATATAATTGTATTATAATAGTATATATAATATATAATAATGAAATGCAATACATAATTCATGTTGATGGTAGGTTGTACCTACACATGAACATTGTGTCTGTTATATTATTCCATTGAAAAAAAATAAATTTAATGGCATAAATGTATATATATATATATATGTATATATAGAATTATTATAGTATCATTATTATATCATGTATATATCATATGGTCACTAAACACATCCTTAATACATTACATTTAGACTGTGAATGAATCACATCCCATTGTGGAGGTGTTAATCAACATGTCCACAAACGATGTTTTCATATTAACACAACATAGAAAGTATAAAGGTATGTCATAGAAACAAATTAAAGAAGAAAATTTATAAATAATTATAATATATATCATACACAAATATATTTTCCATGATAATTCCCAACCATGAATGGTGGTAAAAGAAAAACGAACGATCGTTGTTTTTTGAGGTGGTAGTTCACCGTACAAATAAACAGTATAATAGTTACCCATTAGATAGAAGTGTGTGTAAGTGTTTGTCTAAACGATAGTATAGAAACAACTCAGTATATTTTATATAATTTTTTTTGTATAATAATTTAATAAGGATAGTTTAGGGGGTGGATAATGGAAATAAAACTAAAGAGCTTGGGGAAGTATGTATCCACTTCTTTGGGTAACTCTATTTGGTTTCCACAAATGTATTCCTTGGATGAATTTATGAACAATTTCATGCATCTAATATGGGTTTAGGGAAATTGAGGATCTATTTTGGAAGATATTAGTTGGCCATAGTATCTGGATTGGTGTGACAAAGAGGGAGGAGAGGAGGCCTTTTATAGTGGAGGAGGAGTGCAACTCTTGTACATTTTGGGAAGAGGAAATCCACCAATATTTTTCGCAAACAAAGTGGCCCTCATAATGGAGAAAATTATATAAAAGGGATTATAGGTTATTCATATGTACCTAAAATGGATCTTGAATATGTTTCTATGTCATTTTAGCCATTATGATTATGTTTTAGTCCCTTATTAAGATTTATTTAACCCTAAGGCTTGTAATTAATTTTAATTACTATCACTATTATTTTTGATAAAAACAAAAACAACATTAATAGATATTATAAATAATTATGATTCCCAAAAATTAATCCATAATTTGAAAAAAAAAATATATAAGAGGTGGAAATTAATTTAAATATAATCCCACAGATATACAACATTTCAAAGTTTTAAAGTAGAAACATCACAAAGAATGGTATGTTATTATACCCAATTTCATTGTGAAATTTATTCCAATGAATGTATTTATTTTTATGAAAAAAATATATTATCTACTTAATATTTTAATCTAATTTAAAATAAAATTTTAACCTATAAATAAATTATAGTAAAATGAAATTTTTATTTAAAATTTAGTATTTTCCATTATTCATCGAAAAATGAACCATCACAAAAAAATACCAAAAAATCACCCAAAAATATTTTATATTCCTATTTAAAATATAATGTTTATTTAGACATATTAATTTTAATAAATTTCTATAAATTGGATTTAAAATAGATTTTCCATTTGATGCTGATAAAATAACCTTTAAAAAATATGGATTTTTAAACAAAATATTCGGTTTGTACTTATCTTAAACTTATCAACTATATTGCATGAGCATAAATAATATTTTATCATATATATAAAATAGATATTTAATTAATATAATTCACCAAATTCAATGAATTTTATTTATCAGGATAAAATTCCATTTTGATCATAAATATAATTTTTATAAAAGCATTCCCTCTATATTTAATTAGTTCTTACATTCATTTTTTTATTAATTCGTAACAAATTAATTCAACCATTATTTATCATAATTAAGTTAATATTATTCATTATCTTCATTTTAATGGCTATGTTATATCTTATAATATTATATAATAATTTTTTTAATAATATATTATTGTTCAGTTAAACTAGGTCATTCATGTCATTCATGCCATCGAGGTAAGTAAATATTATGTGTATTGTACTCTAGCCTAGGTGTTCCATGTAAAATAAAATAAAATTTACATTATGTTTATTAACTTATTTACATGGTGTTTTATATAACACATTACAAATATATTAATATAATAAAGAACTATTTTTAGTATTGTGAGAAGTGAAATTTTTCAAAAAGATTGAATTAATTTAAAAAGTATATTTAACAAAATCTTAGGGTGTTACATTCTAACAACCATATAATTAATTTCTCCCCTAAAATTCATCTAGTTTATAAAAAATTATGTACATGAATATTTAATTCATAGAAGCCCACATAATTAAAATGATTACTAAACCTTCCTTTAAATAGAGAAGTTTTTAACATAACTCATACCCAAACTAACTCACAACTAGGTTTACTCAAATTAGAATGTAGGTTGGGGGTGAAGATTTGACATAGACAAAAAGCCTAAATATTTATTGGGAGTGATTAAGTTCATAAATAACAAAAAAGTGAGTGAAGAAAAAAAAATTTGGGGCCTCAATGTCAAAAATATGTTGTGGTTTAAAAGGATATTAGATCAAAAAATTTATTTAATTATGAAACAATTTTATTTATATATCATTTTCTTAATGTTTAAGAATTTTCATGAAAATATATACTTGTCTGATTTTAGGAAAAAATATCCTGTTATAGTAACTTGATCCACATTACCTCTTTATCTAGAAAGGATCATGAGTTTTTTATTTCTAAAGTACAAATAGATCATGATATCCATGATATTCCATCCCATTTTGCATCAGTTACCATCATAAAAAAGTTATTAGAACATGTTATTCAATATTCATAAATCATCACGTGGTGATATAATAATTTAATCTCATAAACATCATCCAAAGTGTAAAATTATATTTCCATAAATGGTTATACTTATAACACTTACAAAAAATGAAAAATCCGAAACTATAGGAATAAATTCATGAAATTAGCTTAACATTGATCCTTGATATATCAAAAAGTATTTCTTTTTTGTCATATTACAAACATGTGAATACCCTCATCATAAATCCTCTTGAAACAAGGTAATAACCAAAATCACCATAAATACTTTTGGAATACATGCATGCTCCATTAATCTAAATATTACTATATATAGTCCATGAATCCAATAAGTTTTAAATGATATCCATGATGGAATATTACACTTTTTCGACAACTAATTAATCATATCCATTATAATCTGTTCTATACAGTTTTTTTTATCGAAACCAATCATCCCTTTATCCAATCTAAAAACAATTCTCTCAGTATCTTGATCACATTAAGGGTCTCCTTCCATTAATAAAAATAAAACTCTTATAATACTTCCTTACCATTAAACATATACTTTTCAATCCTCAAGGAAAAATTATATTGAAAGTACATATATATTTTATGATTCATATGAAATAATATTTGAATTCCAACACATAAATAATTTATTCATTCAACTTTATTGTTAAACTATTACTCAAGATTCATCAAAAAGTTCCTTAATAAATATTTCCAAAAATATTAATGATGAATCATGTTTTACGGTTCCTCAGTCTTAATATAATCATGATTCATATGTTTCATGTAACAAATAATATATGTACATCACATACCTTTCACATTACATTTTTGATCAATTTATCTTCAGATGTATAACCATTACTCATGCCACCATCCTAATTCTCTTTATAAGATTTCAACTCGCGATATGAGCTTGCATAATTCCCATATGTTCCACATGTGGAACATTCAATGTTAACAATGTTACTTCTACTTATCTTCATTTACTAAAACCAAAAACCATATAGCGAGAAACACATATCATAGAAGAAAATCACATAATCTGAAAAATTTACTTATAGGATATAATGGAGACAATTTTTTAATCAACGACACCTCATTTTTATCTTAGGTTATTTATATTCATCTTCTATTCAAATCATTCATTATTTTTCCTAAAGAGATTTTTAATTTCTAATGAATTTCCCTAGGAATATTAAACATGATGTAAAATAAGGATTATTATCATGTACCATGTTACACCATTTCAAGTTCCAGTAACCGTTCCAGGGTAGTTACCCATAGGTATATTTGTACTAGATCTACATCCATATGTTGTATCAAGCCAAGGATGTATTTCAGAGAAACCACTCACTCTATCCTTTACCAAAATTCTAGGAAATTTTCTTAAAATTTAACTCAACCTTTTAATTATTCTTAGATAAATCAGTAGATAAATCCTAATAAATATACCAAGGAATCTCACTAATGATTTATCATACTTATTTAAAATCTTTGAATAAACCTTTGATCAGATGCCAAATATAGTGACCCTTACTTTACAAACATAGACATTACATCACTTTTCTGAAATACATAGAACATAATACAAACAGATTCCCAAAGGTTGTATTAGTTTAGTGCCATTGATAACATAGAAACGTAAACACCAGTATATGAGATTGCTACATTATATCCCACTAGGTCCTTCATGACTAGAACCCTTTGTAGTGACCTGACCCCAGATAGAGCACAGCAAGTGTATGTAATCAATTACATTGCCCTGATTATATAGAATCAAGCCCTGAAGGAACAAATATTTTATTATTTTTGATAAATGATATATGTAAATGTTTCATATATTAAAAATTAATAAAATAATTACAACATATATATTTTAATGATTTTTAAATTACTAACATTGAGTATAACTCAAATCCATCCAATAAATCCATACATATCTTTCATAGTACAATTCTTGGATTCTTGAGGGAAGAAATATAATATGGGTGAGCTCAAATTCTCTATAAGGTAAAAATGTAGTGGATGAAAAAAGTAATAAATTATAATTGTTGATATTTAATGGTAAATAACTAAACAAACATTCCATCAAATCATTAAAACTAATGGAAGTACATAAACAATATAGAATGGAAATAACCAGAAACACATGCCATTTAAATAGTTAGATTGGGAAAACTCAATTTGAGGATGTAAAAAACTAAAAAACATGACATTTAATAAATGAAAATAAAATAGATTTATCCATGGATACGTTAAAAATATTTCATTTATAAATAATAACAAAAACTATATGCGGTAAATTGTTTCTTAATGGATGTCATGGTTGAGGCACCCAAAAACACATACCATCAATACCTTTCACCAGAAATTTTAAAACCACTTATAGAAACCTATTTAATTTCTAAAACATATACCTATCATGGAATCCTATAAATTAATTAAAATTCTATATAATTTTTTGGATCTATGCATATTTCTTGTTGAAATCATTCCATATATAAAATAATTAAAATAAAAAATATTCCGTATTAAATATCTGCAACGGAAAAAGAATTAAAAAGTATCAATATTTCCCCAAATAAGAAATTAATTTCAATTAAAACACCATATGTAAAATGATATACAATTTAGGATATATTAATAAACATGATAAATGAAATTGATTATTTAGGTAAATTAAAGAATCAATTATCATAGGAGATTGAATATTTCTAGGGGACTAACAAATAAATCAAGGAATTGAATGTGGATACTATAATCATCCATATAAATCCAAAACAACCTATAGTAATATTAAGGATGTTATCAATAAAATATATCCCATGTCGACTAAAATAAATGTTTTTTGGTCGATGAATGGAGAAATTATAAAAAGATCCTAAAAATATTCCAGAGGAAAAAACATTTTTTAAACCCTTCTGAAAAAACATTTTCTCTAAAAATCACGTTTAAAAAAAATATTTAAAAGGTATAATTATAGATAGATAAATGATGGTTTAACAAAATGACAGTGGGTAAATACATACTTTCTATAAGGGGTAAAATAACATTCCATTTGTTTGGTAAAAAGGTTTTAAAAATTTTTTATCGATAAAGTGATAAGAAGAATTCATTTGAAAAAAATTATAAGAGAAAACAATGTAAAAATTTCATTAGAAAATAACTTTAAGAGAATTTTTTGATACATTTTAATATAAAATGAGTTTTAGAAGAAAATAGGTTCTTTGACGAAAGAGAGAAATGAAGTCCAGTTTTCATAAAAACATTTTTAAAAGACAATGAGTAACAAATAGTGAAAAATGGTACTAATACATGAAAAAAAAATTAATTAACATAGGAGAGAAAAATTAAACGGTTTTTTGAAAAATGGAAATATAATTTTTCCAAAAGGAAATACCTTAGAAATAACTTTAATGTAATTTTTGAGGTAAATAATATTTACTCATTCCAAAGAGTCTCATACCGCATTGAAACATTTTAAATTGTAATCCTCATGAATGAATAATGTTAAATGGAATCATTAAATACCATCAAGATAAATTAGTTCAAGATATAATACATAAACAATTTATAGTATATATACAACACAAATGTTTTATGTGGTGAACATGACATTTATCTCACAGATGTAAAAAGTGATATGAGAATCCCCTACCTTTAGTTTCTTTTTGTGTGAACATTCTTTAGCTTCTTGTATAAAAATCATATGTTAGTTTTTTACTTTATTGGGAAAAGTTCCATGATTATAATTAATTTTATTTAGTATCTTCTAGGTTTTATAAAACTAATAAAAAACTATTTTTGCATCGGTGATTTTGACCAAATTCTGTTTATTTATAAAAAAAGACATTTCTAGATCAAATATGGTCAAAGTAATCATTACATAACATTTAAAGTATAATAATCAGGAAAACATTATAACATTTATCAATTAATTGTACTATTAATATCAATAATTATATATGGTTTTGAAAAAATTACAAACATTACAATCTTTGAGAAGATTGGTCGTCGTACCCATGAGTAACATTCTCGTTTTTCAATAATCATTAGGGAAGGAAGGTATGTAACACTTTTTTATTAAATAATAATAATTATATACAAAATAAAATTATATTTATTCATATATACTTGTATATATAATTATTTTTATGTAAAATGAATCACATCATGTCGAGGAGGTGGTAGTTCACACATCTACGAACATCATTATGAATTTTTAAGTGTGTGAAATGGTATTAAAAAAATGATATATATAGTATATTTAAAAAGTTTAATTATGTAATTAATGTCATATAAATGTTATTTACATAAATATTTTTCATTATAATCATCTTTTATACATTCCATGGATCGTGAGAATGAATCACATTGCTTTAAAGGGGCTGTAGTCCACACTTCCTCAAACGATGTTATCGTATTAACGCAAATTGAAATGTATTAAAGGTATGTGTTATAAAAGGATTAAAGAAGAATAATGAAAAAATAAATATCATATATATAATATATAAATATATATTTCATCATAATGTCCATCCATAATATTTTTTTGAGGAAAAATAAAAAATCATCACTTTGTAAGACAATAGTTTTCCATACCCAGAAATAGTGGGTTCATTACCCATTAGATGAATGTGTCTGTAAGTGTAGTCCCAACCCATTACAAAAGAACGTACTAGTATATTTTGGATATTATTTTTGTTTAATATGAATTGAATAAATAGAATTTAGTGGGTGGATAATGGATATGAAACTAGAGAACTTTGAGAGAAGATATTACCTCTTAATTGGGTAACTTATTTTGGTTTGAACAAAAAGGCTTCCATGGAAGGATTTCTTCCTAACGTGAGAAATATAGGTATAGGGTAGGGAATATATGAATCTATATGGGTATTTATTGGCAGATTCTATGTGTTTTTTGTGGTTTGAAGAATGTGGAAAGGTGGTGGCATTTTATAGGAAAGGAAAATGACTCACTTAGATTTTTTTGGGAACAAGTTTGGTGTACACATTTCATACGTAAAAAAGTAATAAAAATAGACCAAAAAAATAATTGAATATTAATTGCCTATTTACATAAATGAAATAGATATTGGACAAGATTCTAGGTCATTTGGGACCTTATGTTAAAGCTTTATTCTTTTATTATGTTTAATTTTACCTTAATAATGGTAATTAATTTTAATTATTTCACTAATAATTTTGGTAAAAAGAAAGATTCTATTATTATAATTTATAATTTATTCTGATTAAAAATATGGAATCTATTTCACCAAATTTCAGTTACATAAGATGATGGAATTAATTTAAAATTCACAGCACATGTGGGACGATATTGTGTGTTTTAATGTAAAATCATCTGAATGTTTTTTTTATGTTTTTCTAATTAAATTAAATGTTAAATTTAGTCATATGACCTCAATTTCATTAGTTAATTAAAAAATTAACTAATTTAACTTTATAATCATTTAATATTATAATTTAACATTATAAATAAAATAGAACAATAAGTAGTTTTGATCTAGAATTCTATATTTCTTTTATTTATTGAAAAATGTTATGTTTCTGAAAATTATAAAACAATTTACCCTAACATAATATTCATGTCTATATTTGAAATATGTAGTTTATTATGACATTTCAAATCAATATAATTTCCAATATTCACATTTAAAATGGTTTCCCCATTAAAATTCGGTAAAATTGTCTATATAAAAATATTTGGTTTTATGTGTGCAATATGGTTTTTTTATCTTATGAATATCATACCTAATAGGAAAAAATCATTTATTGAATATATATTATATATATTAATCTAAAATAATTAAATTACTCTAACTAATTATATTCATTAATACAAAATACAATTGGAAGTTGAAAAATACAAATATTTATTTCTTTATCAAATTGGTTTTTATTTTTGTTTATCATTAATTGGAATCCCATGAATTTATTTTATGTATATATAATACAAAAAAAATTATAAGTTTGTTAATACTATTCATAACACCTATCATCATGTCTAGGTTATATTATATTATGTAATATAATAATATTTTTACAATACATTTTCATTTGGTGAAACTCATTCTTGCGTGTGACACAATCTATTCTGGAAGGTTACTATTGTGTGAAATGTAAGCTATTTCGGAAGGATTGTACAACTTACAATGCCAAATATCATGGTGTAGAAACATTGAAGTATATATAATCTATTTTAAAAATAAATTATATAGTATAATCTCATGATATTATGTTCTGTAACGCGCTTGGTGATGTGGGTCATGCATGTTATTCAATAAAAATTCGTAATTTAGAATATTGGGATTTAAACTTCTCCAAACAATAATTGAATTATTTCATAAAACTTTTAACTCAATCTTGGTGATAGGTTGTTTAATTTTTATTATTTTTATGAACCAATTTGTGAGAAGGGTTTATAAAACGCACTCTATAATAAAAAGAATGGGAAGTACAAAGGTGACATGGAATACCATGTATCTAGGACTCAATATAAGATAACGTTAGTGTGTAGTGAAATTATGTACAAGGAGGAAAATTATAAATATTTATAGTCAGTTAATTATGTGATCAATAAAAAACAATTTAATGTTCAATAGAAATATGAGGACCACAAATACATAAATCTGCACTAATTTAGAAGACCATCAGTACAACAGAATTATGGTATTAATACCCATTTCATTTCTATGAAATTATCCTAATTTTGGGTAATTATTTTACTAACCTATAATGTAGAAAATTTTATTACTCGATAGGTTTCAATTTCATTTGAAAAATCCTTAATTTTGGTTGTGCTTTGATGAAATTATAATTCATCCCTTTACTCTAAGAAATTAATTTCCATGAATGAATTTTTTTTAATTCCTGAAACACTGAAATTAAACATTACTGAATCGTAAGGCCTATAAATGAGTAACAAGTATAAAACATTATCTTTAACTATATTTGAAAACCAATATGGTTAATATATTAATCTCCAATCCTCAAAAGTGATTTTACTAGTTCATCATTAACATTTATTTATCAAATTCTTGTACTAAAAACAATGAAAAATTTACCAGAACATTGTTTTAGTTAGTGGTTGGCATGAATACCTTACCGTCCATTGGTCATGGGTTTAGGACTCACAACCATATAATATTGATTTTTTATTACCCATCTTACAGGTATTCCTTTTCTAATAGAAAATTGATATAATTTCCAAAATTAATATGATGGAAATCTATGAAATTATATTAATCAATAAATATCATTTTAACTAAGTTTTCAATAAAACCAGAATACATAAATACATTATCTATTTATTTTTATATAGTTCATTCCTTAGTTAAGGGTTTATCAAAAATATCACTTTTAGGATTTACATATCATGACACATTATGCTTAATCTAAACTCCTTATGTTTAACTTAGAATATTCATTGTCAGTATCATTCATAATTCTTTTAATGGAAAGGTGAATTATCCTAATAATACCCCCTATGAGTGTCAAACTAGGTGCACAATAAGGCATGTTTTTATGTACCATGTTACCCCATGTAATGCATATAACACCTTGTTGAAGTTATTACTCGAAGGAACATATGTACTAGAACCACGTCCACTTTTTGTATCCAGGAAGGGATATATTTATAGGAAGACCCACATAATCTCTACCTCAACAAAATTATAGGATGGTCTTCTATACTTACACTCAAATTCTACCTTATTTTTTCTAGCCTATGTTTTACTAAATCTATTTCCTTTGGTTTCTTTTAAACTTATTCTAATACCAACTGTAGCAACCTAACCCAGGATAGCCAAGATCTCGTGTCTTTTATAAATAACATTGGTATGAAAACAAGGGATCTTGCCCTAAGGGAACAATGAGTTTAGTTGTCTTAGTAAACCATATACATAAATTGTTTTTTTATTAAAAATGAATACAATAATTAATACATAGTTTTTTATTCTTTTTAAATGACTAACATTGAGGATAACTCTATTCTATCTAGTAAATCTCTACATGTCTTTTATAGTATGCATATTATATTCATGGGGGAAGAAACATAATAAGGTTCAGCATAAATGCTCAGTAAGGGTTAAATATATGGAATAAATAATTAATAAATTATAATAGTCAATATGGTAAGTTAAATAATGTAACACACTTGAAATGTAATCAATAAGCTAAATAAATGTGTGTAAACAATATGGAAATGAAATAACTGGAAGCACTTTCAGTTAAAATAACTAGATAAGGAAAAAATCAATGTGGAAAGGTATAGAACTAAAACACATGTCCTTTAATAAATTAACATAAATGAAATTTATCCATAGATATATCTATGAAATGTTTCCTGGATAAATAATAACTACAACTAATTAAGGGAAATGCATTATTAATATATGTCATTTATATGTAACATGTAAACCTATACCATCAATACCTTCCAAAATATTGTTTAAAACCATGGATTTAAACCTATTTAATTTTAAAAAATTACATGTCTCGTGAGAACCTGTCAATGCATCGAGGATCTATATAATGTTTGGGTCCCACCAATTTTTTTTAGTCTAAAACATTCTTCATATAAAATTATAAAAAAAATAATATTCCATATTAAATATCCATATTGGATAAATAATACCACATTATCAATAGTTACCCAAATAATCAAATAAGATTAAAATTAGACATCATATTTATAATGTTATATGGTTTAGGAAATATTAATATCCATGAAAAATGAAATCCATAATTTAATGATATTAAATGTTTTATGATAATATGATATTTAATATTTCAAGGGGGCTAAAAAATTCATGTAAGAAAATTCAATATTATCCTATTCCTAATCAATAATAGACCATCCAGAGGAATATTAAGGATTGTATCAATACAACATATCCCATGTGGAGTAAAATAAACTGATTTTTGTTGATTATGAATGAAAGTATTATAAAAAAAAACAGAAAAAAATCTTAAGGAAAATATTATATTGGTTTGGAAACCCATCTAAAAATGGATTTTTAAAAAAAAAATTGAAAAATAAATCTTCACAAAGTAACCTTTTAGAGAAGCAATGTAATCTTCAAATAAATGAAGCTAAGTAAATCTCTACTTTCCACATGAGGTAAAAGAATATTCCTTCATCACTGTAAAAAGATTTGAAAATTACCTTGTTAGGAATCTGAGAAGAAGAATACTTTGAAAACATTGGAAAAAGACATGAAGGTTAGAAATTACATTACCAAATCATTTTAAAATAATTTTTTAATAAATTTCCATAAAACATTGTTTTTATTAGAAGATAGATTCTCTGACTAATGGAATAAATGAAGTAGGGTTTTCTTAAAAAAACTAATAAACATTATGTTTCAAACAGTGGGAAAATGTTTTTAATACATAAAAATGGACTTGAATTAATATATTAGAGGAAAATTAAAGGGTTTATTAAAAATGGTAAAATAATTTCTTTAAATTTAAATACCATTGAAATATAATTAATCATATTATTGAGGGAAATAATCTTTAAACATTTCAAAGTGTCCCATTCCTCTTAGATAATTTTAAATCATAAAATTCATAAAGGATTAATATAAAATAAAAACCTAAATAAAATTTATATAAATTAATTCATGATAAAATATATTAATATGGGCTATAAATAAACCACACAAAATATGTAACTAGTGAATGTGACATTTATCTCACTGATTTAAACAAAAGTGAGATGATAATCCCTTACCTTGTGTTTATTTTAAAATGAACATCCTTTAACATAATATATAATAAACATATGTTAATTATATACTTTTATTGGAATATTTTGAATGTTTATTGATAATTTAGTTTCAATTTTTACTATTTTTTGTATAACTACTAAAATAATTAAGATTACATTGGGGGTTTTGACCCAACTCAATATATGTGTCAAAAATGAATTTGGTATGTCAACTATGTTCAATGGGTTCAATTTATAACATTTTATGAATAATCATCATGATATAATCATCATATTTATACATCAATTATACATTTATGATTAATCCTTAAATATGATTATCCAAAATTAAAAAATTTAATAGCCATGGAAATGGTAGGTTGTACGTACGAATGTGTAACATTCTCATTTTTTAATGATCATTATAGAAACAAGGTAACTAACACAATATCATTAATAAATTATCTTTATATCCTAAATACCATGTTATTTATTTATATATACTTATATTTATAGCTATTATGATTTAATAGGAATCACATAATGTCGAGGAGGTGGTAGTCCACACATCCACGAATGGTGTTATCACATTTTAGGTGTTTAAAGGGGTAATATTGAAAATAGTATATATATATATATATATATATATATTATATTCCATTAAATGTAATTATTTAATAAATAAAATATTTAGGTTTTTTATGTCACATTTTTTTAATTATAATAGTCATTTAAACATTTTTGGAACTTTTGAACAAATCACATCACTTTGAGGGGACGGTAGTCCACACATCCTCATATGATGTTATCATATTTTCAAAAAATGTAAATTTATAAAGATATATATTATTAAAGGAATAAATATGTATAATGACAAAACTAATATCATATATATCATATATAAACATAATTTCCTTCATAGTGTCCAAACAGAAAATTTCGTAAAGTAAAAATGAACCATCGTCCTTTCAAGAGGTTGTAGTTTGTTAAACATAGAAATAATATGTTCATTACCCATTACATGGAAGTGTTTTTAATTTTATTTTGAAACCTTCAGATAAAAAATACACTATTTAATTTAGGATACTTTTTTTATATAATAATGGAATAATGAGATTTGATGGGTGGGGAATGGAAATGAAACAAAAGAATTTGGGATAAGATATCATTTCTAAATTGGGTAACTTGATTTAGATTTTACCAAAAGGATTTTTTAGAAATATTTCATTAAAATGTGAGGATACAATTTCTTGGAGAGGGATTTTTTGAAGCTATATGGTGAGATATTTTCTTAACCAAATAGTTTTGAGAGGTGAGAGGAATGGGCATATATGGTGGCTTTTGTAGGGAATGAAAATGACTCAATTGATTGTTTTTCAAAAAATATAGGTGTGCAAATGTTATTACATAAAAAAAGTCATTCCAAAATAGAAAATCTCAATAATGGAAGGATAAAGGAGGACTTTTGACTATAAAATAGGTTTTGTACTGGTTTCAAGGTTATTTGGGACCCTATGTTAAAGTTTTAGTACATTATAAAGCTTAATTTTTCCTCAGTAATTATAATTAATTTAAACATCACTAATAATATTGGTAAAAGCGTGATGAAATTAAAAATTTATTATTAATACTATTCCAAATATTTAATCCATTTTTCCGACTTTATATAACAAAACTATGAAAATTTAATATATATTTTATCCCATAATTGGTATGACATTACAGGTTTTAAATGTAAAAACATCTGATAGTTTTATATTTTTCTATAATATATTTCAATTATAAATTGATTAAAATGACCAAAATATTAATTATTTATTATAATATGATCTAAATAATAATTTAACCCAATTAAAAGTTTAATAATATGAATAAAATATAACAAAAATTTTGTATTCAATTAAATTTAATTAGTGTATCCTATTCATTAAAATATGATATGATTCCAAAAAATATAAAAAATTCAAAATAAAATAAATTTTCACCCAATTTCTATTCTGATGTTTATTTTAACATATTAAATCTATAGAAGTATCAAAACTGAAATTAAAAATTGGTTCTCCAGTAAAAGGTGGTAAAATTTCTTTTAGAAAAATATAGGTTTTTATATGTGAAATGGGGTGTGTTCATATCTTATGCATATCAAACCTAACAGATAAATGTAAAAAATATTTTATTAAATATATAAAATATATATTTCATTAAAATAGTTATCTAATGGTAATTAATTTTTTTATTAAGAAAAAACTCATTTGGAGGCATAAAAATAATAATATTTATTTTCATATTCAATTGGATATTAATGACTTTTCTCATTGATTGGTAACCCATGAATTCATTTTATATTTATATAGACCTTTAATTATTATAAGTTATTTACTAATATTCATAAACACTAACATTATAAATAGGTTATTTCATATTATATTAAATAATAACATTTTTATAATAAATTGTAATATCGTGAAACTCATTCTAACATGTAACACAATTTATCATGGAGTATTGCACTTGTACATAACATAAGCTATTGAGGAGGGTCAATATTGCTTGTAATTCATGCTCTCTTGGTGTTGTGTGAATTAAAATTTATATAATCAATTTTAAATAGTAACTAAATTGTAGAGTCTCGGGATATTATATTCCCTTACACTCTGGGTGATGTGTTTCATACATGTTATTGAATAAAAAAAATTACCTCAGATTTTTAGTGTGTTATGCCCTGATAGGAACATCATAAATAGAACATTTCTTCATGACCTGATGAAGGAAACATAAAAATCGGTGATATTATATGCTTTGTAAGAGTAAATAAGGAATACATGTAAGAATAAACATGATAAAATGATATGATAACTTGATAATAATATTAGAGGGTCATACCTTTCATATCATAAGATCATAAACATGAATCATGGAATAATGATAGATGTTCATAAGACATGTATCATAAGGAAATAATAAACATAATCTACAAAATCATAGCATAGGAATAATATTTGTAATTTTGGAATACACATAAGCATATAAAATGATTTTAATGGTACTCAATACATCACTTTTAATGAAATCTTAATAGTATGGGTTAACTTCCCCTACTATCATGGAAGACATTTTTTACTCCCATTTACTTATTAGTAGTATGGGTTCACCCCCATCCCATCTTGGTAGTTATTTTCCACTCTCATTGACTTAATAGTAGTAATAGTTCAATCTTAATACCATATTCATATATCACATGAGATATATATCATCACATAATGTATTAAATAAAGATATAGGTCCTACCCTTTTCACAGTGAAATCCTAAAAAAATGTGATAAAAAATAATAAAATAATAAATCATCACCCATGAAATGAAATGGGTGTAACTAACATGTAATGAAAACATAACCTAGGGAAAAAAGACAAGTTTTATTATCATGTAATCAAATCATAACCCATGAAAAGAAGTATACTTCATAAACATTTAACCCGTGAAAGAGAAATAGATTTGATAAATAGATAACCCATGAAGTAGAAAATATTTTATAAACATATTTTCAAAATCTATAAACCATTTTTTTAATGTATATGAATGTAACCTCTAAAAAATTACCTATAAAGTCATGACTAAGACCAACAAATGTCATATTAGATGGAAATTTTTTGAATGATACCATTAAAACAATTTCATGAGGAAAATATCCTTTCTTATATGAAAACTTTTTCTTAAAAAATAAATATTTTTTAAATACTTTTCCATGAACAAAAAATTAAATTATATAAAATAAACTTTGAAAAAAATTAGAAAACATATTCTTTTGAAAAATTCATGACAACATATAAAAATCATAAATTTTTTTTGAAAACAATTTCATTGAAAAAACATAGAAAAAATATAAATAAATTATAAAACATTTTGTAATACCCTTTTTGATAACATATAATGAGTTCATGGAAAAGTTTTTCAACCCATTTCCTTGAAAAAAATAAAAGATGCTTGAAAACATTTAATACCATTTTCCAATAATACATATAAAAGAAACTTTAAAACTTTTTGAAATTCATTTCATTGAAAATAGTTTTAAAAAATATAAATAAATCTTGAATGAATTTAAAAATACTTTTTAAGTTGAAAATATTTTGGAAAATATTTTTCTTTAAAAATATATTTCAAAACATTGTAAGGAATAATTGATAACCATAAAACTGTTTCAAATGTTTGAATAAACCATTGATATGATGCCAAATATAGAGACCCATACATTATAAACATAGACATTAAATCACTTTTCTGAAATACTTATAACATAATACATATAGATGCCCAAAGGTTGTATTAGTTTAGTGCCATTGATAACATAGAAACGTAAACACTAGTACATGAGATTGCTACATTATCTCCCACTAGGTCCTTCATGACTAGAACCCTTTGTAGTGACCTGACCCCAGATAGAGCAGAGCTAGTGTATATAATCAATTACATTGACCTGATTATATAGAATCAAGACTTGAAGGAACAAATATTTTAGTATTCTTGATAAATCATATATATAAATGTTTCATATATTAAGAATAAATAAAATAATTACAACATATATTTTTAATGATTTTTAAATTACTAACATTGAGGATAACTCCAATCCGTCCAATAAATCCCTAAATATATTTCATTGTACTTCTCATGGATTCTTGGAGGAAGAAATAAAATATGGGTGAGCTCAAATTCCCTGTAAGGTAAAAATGTAGTGGATGTAAAAAGTAATAAATTATAATTGTTGATATTTAAAGTTAAATAACTATACAAACATTCCATGAAATCATTAAAGCGAATGGAAGTGTATAAACAATATATAAAGGAAATAACTAGAAACACATGCCATTTCAATAGTTAGATAGGGAAAACTTATTTTGGGGATGTAAAAAGCTAAAAAACATGACATATAATCAATGAAAAGAAAATAAATTTATCCATGGACAGGTTGAAAAAAATCACATTTATAAATAATAACTAAGATTATATGAGGGAAATTGTTTCTTAATTGATGTCATGTTTGAGGAACCCAGAAACACATATCATCAATACCTTTCACCAGACATTTTAAAACCACATATAGAAACCTATTTAATTTATAAAACATATATCTATCATGGATACCTATCAATTAATTCAATATCTATATAATTTTTGGGATCTATGCATCTTTTCTTGTTGAAATCATTCCAAATATAAAATAATGAAAATAAAAAATATTCCTTATCAAATATCTGCATCAGAAAAAGAATTCAAAATTATCAATATTTCCCCAAATAAGAAATTACTTTCAATAAAAACACCTTATGTAAAATGATATACAATTTAGGAAATAGTAATAACCATGATAATTGATATTGATTATTTAGGGAAATTAAAGGATCAATTATCATAGGATATTGTATATTTCTAGGGGACTAACGAATAAATCAAGGAAGTGAGTGTGGATACTATAATTATCCATATAAATCCACAACTACCTAGAGTAATATTAAAGATGGTAACAATAAAACATATTCCTTATGGACTAAAAAAATTGTTTTCTTGTCAATGAATGTAAATATATTAAAAAGATAATAAAAATATTCCAGAGAAAAAAAACGTTTTTTTGAAAATCCTTAGGAAAAACCTCTTCTCTAAAAATCATGTTTAAGAAAATTTCATTAAAAGGGATAATTTTATATAGGTAAATGATAGTATAACAAAATGACAGTGAGTAAATCTATACTTTCTATAAGGGGTGAAATACCATTCCATTTTTTGGTAAAAAGGTTTTAAAAATTCCTTATCGGGAAAGCGATAAGAAGAAATCCTTTGAAAAAAAAATTAAGAGAAATTTTTTTACAAATTTAACTAGAAATTAACTTTAAAAGAAGTTTAGGATACATTTTAATATAAAAGGGTTTTAGAAGAAAACAGTTTCTTTGATGAAAGAGGGAAATTAAGTCTGGTTTTCATAAAAACATTTTTAAAAGACATTGTGTAACAAGTATTGAAAAATGGTACTAATACATGTAAAAGGATATTAATTACCATAGGAGAGAAAAATGAAACAGGTTTTTGAAAAATGGAAATATAATTTTTCTAAATGGAAATAACTTTGAAATATCATTAATGTAATTGTTGAGGGAAATAATATTTACACATTCCAAAGTGTCTCATACCACATTAAAACACTTTAAATCATAATCCTCATAAATGAATAATATTAAATATAATCCTTAAATACCATCAAGATAAATTAGTTCAAGATATAATATATAAAAATTTGTAGTAGATACACAACACAAATGTTTTATGTGGTGAACATGACTATTATCTCACAGATGTAAAAAGTGATATCAGAATCACTTACCTTTAGTTTCATTTTGGGTGAACATTCATTAGCCTATTATATATAAAAAATATGTCTGTTTTTTACTTTCTTGGGAAAATTTACATGATTATAATTAATTTTATTTATTTTCTTCTATGTTTTATACAAATACTAAAACAACTATGTTTACATCGGTCATTTTGACCAAATTTTGTTTATTTTTCAAAAAATACTTTGCTAGATCAAATATGGTCAAAGTAATCATTACATACCATTTAGAGAATAATAATAATGAAATAATTATCAGATTTATAAATTAATTGTACTATTAATATCAATAATTATATATTGTTTTGAAAAATTTACAAACCTTACAATTATTAAGAAGATTGGTCATCGTACCCATGAGTAACATTCTCATTTTTCATTGATCATTAGGGAAAGAAGGTACTTAACACAGTTTTTTTAAATAATAATAATTATATACAAAATAAAATTATATTTATTCATATATACTTGTATATATAATTATTTTCATGTAAAATGAATCACATCGTGTCGAGGAGGCGGTAGTTCACACATCTACGAACAACATTATGATTTTTTAAGTGTGTTAAAGGGTATTAACAAAAATGATATATATAGTATATTTAAAGAAATTTAATTATGTAATTAATATCATATAAATGTTTTTACATAAAATATTATTCATTATAATCATCTTTTAAACATTCCATTATCGTTAGAATGAATTACATCGCTTTGAAGGGGCTGTAGTCCACGCTTCCTCAAATGATGTTATCCTATTAACGCAAAATTAAATGTATTAAAGGTATGTGTTATAAAAGGATTAAAGAAGTATATTGAAAAATTAAATATCATATATATAATATATAAATATATTTTCCATCATAATGTCCATCCATAATATTTTTTTGATGAAAAATAAAAAAACATCATTTTGTAAGACAATAGTTTTCCATAAACAGAAATAGTAGGTTCGTTACCCATTAGATGAAAGTGTCTGTAAGTGTAGTCCCAACCCATTACAAAAGAAAATTCTAGTATATTTAGGATTTTTTTTTAATATGAATTGAATACAGAGAATTTAGAGGGTGGAGAATGGATATGAAACTAGAGAACTTGAGAGAAGATGTTACCTCTTAATTGGGTAACTCCTTTTGGTTTGAACCAAAAGGCTTCCATGGAAGGATTTATTCCCAAAGTGAGCATTATAGGTATACGGTAGGGAATTTTTGAATCTATATGGGTATTTATTGGCAGATTCTATTTGTTTGGAGTGGTTTGAGGAATGGGGAAAGATGGTGGCATTTCATAGGGACGGAAAATGACTCACTTGGATTTTTTTGGAAACAAGTTTGGTGTACACATGTTCATACCTAAAAAAGTAATAAAAAAAACCAAAAAATATAATTGAAGATTAATTTCCTATTTACTCCCATGAAATAGATATTGGAAAAGATTTTAGATCATTTGGGCCCTTATGTTAAATCTTTAGTCCTTTATTATGCTTTATTTTTCCTTAATAATGGTAATAAATTTTAATTTTTTCACTAATTATTTTGGTAAAAATAAAGGTTCTATTATTATAAAATGTAATTTATTCTGATTAAAAATATGGAATCCATTTCCCCAAATTTCAGTTACATAAGAGGATGGAATGAATATAAAATTCACAGCACATGTGGGATGATATTGTGTGCTTTAAAGTAAAATAATCTGACTGTTTTTTATGTTTTTCTAGTTAATTTAAATGTAAAATATAGTCAAATGAAGTCAATTTCATTATTTAATTAAAATATTATCTAATTTAACATTATAATCATTTAATCTTATAATTTAACGTTATAAATAAAATACAACAATGAGTTGTTTTGATCTAGAATTCTATATTTCTTTTATTAATTGAAAAATGTTATGTTTCCGAAAATTATAAACAATTTACCCTAACCTAATTTTCATGTCTATATTTAAAATATGTAGTTTATTATGACATTTCAAATCAATATAATTTCCAATATTCACATTTAAAATGGTTTCCCCATTAAAATTTGGTAAAATTGTATGTATAAAAATATTGTGTTTTATGTGTGAAATATGGTTTTTTATCTTATAAATATCATAACTAATAATAAATAATCATTTATTGAATATATATTATATATATTTAATTAAAATCGTTATAATATTCTAATTAATTAAATTCATTAATACAAAATACTATTGGAAGTTGAAAAATAAAAATATTTATTTCTTTATTAAATTGGTTCTTATTTTTGTTTCTCATTAATTGGAAACCCATGAATTTATTTTAGGTTTATATAATCCATTAATTTTTATACGTTAGTTAATACTATTCATAACTTCTATCATCATGTCTAGGTTATATTATATTATGTAATATAATAATATTTTAACAATACATTGTCATTTGGTGAAACTCATTCTTGCGTCTGACACAATCTATTCTGGAAGGTTGCTATTGTGTGTAATGTAAGATATTGGGGAAGTATTATACAACGACCAATTCCAGATAACTTGTTGTATAATCATTGAAGTTGTGGTGACATTACCTCATTAGTGAGCATTTTGTGGGTGTTAACTATCATAAGATCCTATAATATGTCTTCTCCGTGTGTGACTTGAACTTTCATCTAAGATAGTGGATGAAATTGTCACGGTATTATGAATTACAAATTTAATATACACCAGGAAAGGGAAATGTAGTAGCTAATGTGCTGAGAATAAAGTAATGTAGTGATTTCATGCATGAATCTTGGGATTCCTAGAGAGTGATGGATGAAATCTCAGCGATCCATCTAGATATGGTAGAAGTGGGAGGTAGATGTTATATTATATAGATAATAGTGTAGTAATAATTGATGTATCTGGTGGAAGAGTCCCAGTTGTGGGATTATAAGGTAAAAGTATAGAGAGACCATGTTATCTTTGGAGATGCCCCTAATGGTTGGTCTGATAATGTACAACGCCAATCATTGTTCTAGGGAAGGATTTTTCATCCCACCGGCGATGCATGAGATGATTCTTGGGTTACATAGATTATCCTTGGAAGATTATACTAGTGTGAAAAATATGTATCATGGTTTTAAAGGTCATTTTTTGTGGCCTGGGTGGAATCATGTAGTTGTAGAGTTTGTTTCTCAATGTTTGGTCTGCTAGAAGGCGAAGGTCAAGCACTGTATTCCCAGTAGTTTTCTCCTTCCATTAGATGTTCCCCATTAGACTTAGGAGGACATATCTATGGGATATATTAAAATTTTACCTCATTATGAGGGTTACTTCAATTCTATATGGGTTATAGTGGATCGATTGAAAAAATCAGCACACTTTATAAAGATTTGGGAGTTGATCTTTGTGGATTTTTTGTGGGGGAAGTATCTGGAGGAGATGGTGCAACTCAAAAGAATACCAAGGATGATAATCTTTGATAATGATTCTTTTTTACCTCTAGAGAGTGTAGTGGTATCAATCATACATTTTTCACTTAGTTATTCCTTAACAATACTTTTTATCTACAGCTGGATGGTCAGACAGAGTAGAACATCCAGACTCTGGAAGACATGTTGTGCTCTTGTGTCTTGGATTTTAGAGGCTCATAGATGAGGCACTTTCCTTTGGTTGATTTAATTTACAATAATAGTTTTAACTCTACCTTTGTTTTGTCACAATTTTAAGCTTTATACAACCACTCGTTCTATTATTTCTTGTTATGGATTGGGGTCAGAGACTCAATAATTATCTAGTTAGTACTAGTATAGAATACTATAGAGATGCTTTATGTAATTTTCTAGAGGATGACCACCACAATTATTCATAAAAAATGTTATGATGATCATAGGAGGAGGCCGATGGAGTTTGATGTTAAATATTATTTATTTATTAAGATGACTCCTTATCATGGGAAGTGATGGTTTTTTCATGGGAGTAAGCTTTCTCCCTGGTTCATTGGGTCTTTAAAGGTGTTGGATCATATTGGAGACGTGGGATGTAGAATAGCCATTCACTATAGATGATCCAAATTCATGACATTTGGAACATATCATAGCTCCATAATTATCTTAATGATTAATAGCAAAACATATATTGAGGTGATATGGATATCAATGATGATACGAACTTTGAGGAGTGTCTAGTGGAGATTTTGGACTATCTTGTGAAGGTGTTGAATGGGTATACGATTCTTATGGTTTATATCGTAAGCTGAAAAATGGCATGCAGGGGAGTAGCTATGAATGTGATCCATCGATAAAAACTCACAACCATGATATTTTGAGGTTTATATGCTCTCTTTTTGTATTTATAGTTGTTTATGTTGAAGCCTTTTTGGTTTATAAAATGGATTACTCATTTTTATTATTGTAGCTCTACTCTCATTTGATAGGTATCACCCCCAAGAGAGTGTTTATGAGTTTTTTTATGTTGTTGTGTTTTTTTATCTTGTTCCTTATAAGTTAAAGGGTTTATTTCAAATAATGGTGAGATCCATGAGTAGTGTCTCATGGGGTGGTTGTTCGGATGACACCATTTTCATTTTATATCTAGGGTTGGTTTTGAATTATTATTAATGAGAATTTTTTATAGGTATCTTATTAAATGATTCAGATCCAATAAGACTTTTACATTTCATTTTTTTGGTGTTGGAGTCACCCAAAATAGGTTTTAAGTCATTTTGAGGGTTCTTGAAGAGATTTGGGGGAGACACTACGAAAATGGATTGGTTGTGGCGTGGAGGTACATGTTGATTTGTGGTGATGGTGGTTTCATTATAGTGGACCTAGACTACAGTTTAGGGATTTTGGTAGGAGTATCTAGGATAATACCAAATTTGAGGGGGGGGGGGTAACTACATTGTGGACTATAAGCTATGACATGGTCCCTTTCTCAGAAGGGGGTCATGTGGAGTGGATCTTATAACTACACCGTAACCCCAAAATCGACTTTTATAGGATTTTCACTAGATTTTGGGAATAAAATTTTACTAAGGTTGGATATGGTGTGGTCTTAAGGATGCTCTATGAAATACCCCTTGTTAGGGTGTGTTGTGGAATGATCCATGAGGCTGCTCTGTGACCTTCTAATTTTTTAGGTTGTCTATAAATACCTATGACCCCTAAACCCAATCATCCAATAACTTTTCTCTCTCAAAATCTAGGTTACCAAATGTGGTTTTTTGATTCTATTTTAATCTCATTTCAATAGGTATTGATCCATGCTAAATATAGTTGATCCAAGGTGATACTAGGTGCATTCTTTCTTCATTTTCTAGAAAATTATTCATGATCGATCTCATTTCCTCCCATTTCTTCTCTCTATGCTCTGTCATTTGATCCCCACTATTCTTATGGAGTTTTTTCATATCAATTTTTGGTGTCTCCATGGAACGATATACCTATAGATCAAAGTTACTCATGGGAGAGGTGATCATAGATTCATAACTTTTTTACAATATTTTGTGAATAAATTTGATGCTTTTCAGGTAGGGGTTTCATTTATTTTACTTTTTATCTATGTGACATAATAAATTTAGTATGGTTTATACCTTAATATTGAAGTGTAATAAAAATAATATTCAAATAACTAGGTTAATAAATAATTGATTGGGGTGATTACATGTTGTTACTTTCTATTTCGATAATAGGCTGCCACAAGATTTCCTAGATATTGGGATATCTATGTTATACTTGTTATCATATATTGTTATGTTATACATTACCATGTTGTTTTTAATATAAAATAATAAAGAACATAAATCTGGAATTAATTGATTAATTTAGTTAACAATTAAAGAAGAGGAAAGTTTTAATGAATCCAATGTATCTTATTATTTGATGATGATAAAATTAATGCAATGAACATGCTTAATCCAGTTTTTTCCTCCATATTAATGACAATGATCAATAATGTGAATCATGTTAATTCTTGTTAATGATAATTTAAAAAGTTATTTTTAAATGAGAATGATTATTATCTTGGTTTTGGGAACAATAATTGATTCTATGTTCATGTTTAACTTTTGAGGTCTTATTATAGATTATTAATTAGGTTGACCATAGTTGGAACATGTAAATAACAAATTAGATAATTAAAGAAGAAATACTAACTAGCTATGTGAAAAAGATAATTTATTAGGATTAAGTTTCCCATTTTCTTAAAAAGGATGAGTTCCATGTGATAGGATCCATAAGAACTCGTTTTGTGTGAATGATGGATGCCCAGATTAGGGAATAGATTTACCTATTGAATATGTTTGTTTCTTTATACCTTGTGATGGACCCTAGATGTGACCTTTACTATGAAATTGTCTTATTATCCTAGGAAATATGATCTAGGATTTATGATGTGATATGGGACAAGGAGGCCCAGATGGTGTGGCAGGAGTTGGAATCTATGCTTGAAGGATGCATCGGGATATGTATGTGGGTATCAAGGATGACATAAGAGATGATGGAATGATTTTAATCTAGGAATACACATTGATGTTATAATGTGGGATTCTTTCTTGAAATTAATATATTTAATGGATGATAGTTGGGTTTCTTTTTTTATCTGTATCTATTTCCTTATTGCTTGAAGTAGCTGGGTGTGATTGGTTGTGTGTTTCCTCTTAGTGATATCTTAGGGTGGTTTTACATGAGTACCTGGATCATGGAATGATTATAGTAAATAATTTTTAACCCATGGGTTTGGTTTTCAGGGAATGAAAATTCTAAAAAGATGTTGATATTTAGAAACAATGGACTAATTTTAGAATATACCCAGAGGGAATGAAATTTACTCTGATGAATAAATTAATGTAAGTCATAATAATTTTGTTGGTTAATTAATGAATAATGAGTTAATTAACATAAATTTATTTTTTTAATGAATTTTATAATATAGCTCTTTAAATTATTGTGTTTATATAGGATATCTATTCACTAGTAGTGGTAGGCGGGTGTTCAAGAAATGATATCCATAGTTTATCATAGGACTAGGTTATGTCCAAATTGTGATATATTATATCCTATACATTTTTTAATTTCATAAACATCCCCACGCATTTTAGTTAGGGAGACTGAAACCCAATAAACTATGGGAGGGTGTTTTCCCCACCTTCTTGGTGTGAGGATAGATGGATGACTCTCCCCTCTGGATCCACTCTCTTCTCATGGTAGTTACTTTTAATGGTATGCACAATAGTTAGAATACCTATATATGTGTGTAGAGGGTTGTGATGGTTTTGGATATTTCATACTCATTTATATCTGAACATAGAATCCAAAGGATAATTATAGATATTCCGTGTATAAGCAATGATTAATTAAGGCACTAACTTGGTATATGGGATATAATGTCTTGAGGTATAATATTGATGTATGATATATGTCATATAGGTTGTAGTGAATTAAAATAACTAATTGATTACTATATAAGGATATGTGGATGGGATTATGTGATGATGTGATACGTGAGGTACTTGTTGTGCATACTGGCTTATTTTATAGAGTGATGGCTCAAGACGTGCGATGTTGGGTCAAAGTGGAAAACCATCAGGGAAGTGGGAGATGGTCACCCTTGATGTTTCATTATTTTTTTATATGATCACTTGTATGTAATATATAGTGTAATTTAGCCATGGTGAGGCTATAAATCAGTATACATGTTTAGGTGATGAGTTAGTTTTACTATAGTTCAATGAGGTTTAACAAGATTTCTTTATCTTTTGTATGAGATCATATAGGAAGGATCCTACTGAGTATACTGTTATAATCACCCTATGCATATATAAATTATTTTTAGGTTAGTAATGGAATATTGTATATTGGGATGGATATTACTAGCTCATAGTTTTGTAGGAGATATTTGGGCATCATAGTCACTTTTGTCTTTATGTTTTAGCTTTTGAAGGTTTCCTTTTAGTTGGCTAGTACTGTATGAAATTGTATGTACGCACGTAGAATTTATTTATGTGTTTGAGAAGGTGTTGATAGGTGTATATATTTTATTTCGCTCTTCTTTCATATTCTCTTAGTGGGAAATTCCACCCATATATATTCTTATTATACCCTCAATGATCATCAACATCCCAAGGCATACTAGAGGTGGGACTTAGGTAGTCACCATCTACCTTCTCTCATTTCTGGTCTATAAGGTGTACTCATTGGTGGGAGTGGGTCAATAAATTTGGTATATAGGTTTATTTATTAATGTAATTACCTATGTAAAACCTTTGGTTCTATTGTTAAATTTTATAGATTAAAGTTTAATTTCTTCATATGAAGGTTTATTAATTTCTTGTACTATCTTATATTGTGCCTAAAATTTTGTGTCATGTTAAAGATGCGAAGAATAACTTTATTTTATTTTATGAGTCTTAGGATTAGTTTAATGTTAATTGTCACGACCCGCCCTCGGGGTCCGTGCCGTGACTACCCCAAGCCCGCCTTCCATAGGCCAGGGGCTGGCGACTAGCACCAAGGCGTAAATCCCGGTAAAAAGGGAAGGCATTGCCTTTGTAAAGTAAACAAACACCACAGAGTAAACAAGAGGAAAGTAAACACTAAACAAAAAGCAGAGTACAACTGAAAGTGCGGAAAAGAAAAAGGGCCAGAATACAAACCCAAACTGAAAGTAAAGTACAACTCGAAAGGGAAAACAGCAACTGAAAAGTAAAAGCCGCTACTCCGAGCTGTCAACAGGAAATCCCACCTAAAGGGTGGGTACAGATAGCTCCTCTGCTCCACGGGTCCCGCCGTCCTCTCCGAGCACGTCCTGCCCAGTAGTCCACCTCCGGGTACCGTCCCGCTCTGCAAGCCTCAGCTAAGGTCAACGCTGTCCGTCGTCTGCAACCAACACAACGTAGTGCGGGCAAAGCCCGTGCAGGGGTGAGTATAAGCTACTCAGTGGGGACCCCGAGACCCCTGAAGGTCTCTCAAAATCCACAAAGGATAAACCACGAAGAAAGGTACAATCACGAAGTAACAACCGACACTGCTTAGGTATATGCCCATACATATACCTAAGTCATCAATTCAAATACGCTCCAACCTCCGAGCCCAAGTACAACTCAGTCCACACAGGAAAGTAAACGTATTCCACACAGGAAAGCAAAACGTAATCCACACAGGATTGCACAACACAATCCACACAGGAAAGCAATAGGATTCAGCTCACACAGGTATACTTCTTCAAGGACGATAAATATGATCACTGATCCATCTAAGTCGTCGGACCCACGAAGGATCGATAGGTAACTAACCCCCGTAAAGACCACACATGATCGGGCCCACACAGGACCTGTAGGCGCTGGCTCACACAGAACCGTTGAGCGCGGATCCACACAGGATCGGACCCACACAGGATCGGGCCCACACAGGACCTGTAGCACTGATCCACGTAGGATCGCTGAGTGCTAAATTCGTCGTCGTCGAATCCACACAGGATCTCTGTACTGTCGTCGTCGCAGTCAAAGTAGCAGTAGTAGCAGTAGAACAGTCGCAGCCAGCACTAGGGTTCCTGCACACAGCAAGCTCGTTCGGAGGGTCCGCTCCACGAGCCGAGAGGCGGATACATAAACTGTCACGAAGACCAGAGTTGATGTATCCAAAAGTTCCGTATCGTCAACAGGAACTCAACGCAACAGACGGCGCGTCGATCGGACGCCCGGTCTGAGAGTTATTGGCATTTTCGTCTCCGGGGCCCGGTTGGTTTTTAAGGCAAAACCAACCCGACCGTACTCCACCTGCGTCCAAACCTCGGGCGGAGTATGCCAAAAGATCCGTCTCACTAAGAGGAACACAACACGGCTAACGGCACGTCAATCGGACGTCCGTAGCTCAAGATATGAGCGTTTCCGCTCCGAAGGCCCGGTTGGTTTCGTGAACGAACCAACCCGGCCGAACTCAAAGTAATATGAAACCTTGAGTGCGATATACCAAAACGACCGTCTTGATCCAAGGATTGCGTTGCCGCAGACGGTTCGTCAATCAGAGGTCCGAGGCTCAAGTTATGGCCAAAAGACTGAAAAAGATTCGAAACGGGGGGGGGGGGGTCCGGGTCCGGGCCGACCCGGCCCGACCCCCCCTGGGGCAGGCCGGCGGCGCGGCGGCGGCGCGGCGGCGCGGCTGCGCGGCGGCGCGGGGGCCGCGGAGGCTTGTCGCCGCAAGGAGGTTGCGCGGGGGGAATTTAATTCCCCCGCTAATTGGATGGTGGCGCGGCCTTTGTGCCGCGCCCTTTTGCAAGAAAACGGCCCCCGCACGTGGGGGCCGGCTGGAAATAAAACCGGGGGGCTGCTGCCCCCCCTCCCTTCATGGAACCGCCCCCCTCATAATGAGGGGGTTTTGAACGTTTGCCGGGGAATTAATTTTCCAAGGTTTAACGTCATCCGGCCGGCCAGCTGGCCGGCCGGTTTTCTCCAACGGGACCGGAAATTCCGGTCCCCTCTTCGGCTTCCGACGCCGGCGGCCCGTCCGCCGGTCTTCTCATCCCGCCGCGGCCCGGAACCGGCCGCGGTCTCCTCGTCCCGCCGCGGCCCGGAACCGGCCGCGGTGTGACGACACCGCGCCCTTTCGCCGTGCCTTGATTCCTTTCAACGCCGCGCGACGGCGTCGCGTTCATGAAGATTCTTCCTCGGCGTGGCGCGACGGCGCCGCATAAAATAATTGCACGATTATCCGCGTGGTGCGACGGCACCACGCCACTTTGCTTCCACCCGCAAGAATAAACAACAAGAACGATGGAGGGGGGTTCGGCTGTGTTCATGCGGTCCGGCCCCCTCACGTTAAATAAATAACTCAACTTAAACATTCAAAAGCCTCATGTTTGACATGCGAGATCCACGATCAAGAAATGGAATAATTAAAGAATAAAATAACAACCCCTACCTTGGTATAAGGTTCGACGATTGTCAACGTTCCGCGGAATTCGACGTCGCGGAGGTCGGGCGTCGCGGTAGCCGTTCGTCAAATCCGATGACGAAGGGGGTGCGTCCGAAGAGACACGTCGTTGGCGAATACTTGTACGCCGACGAAGGTTGTCCGAGGAAGAAGTGGCGTCCCCTTTCGTTGACACGGAAGACAAAGAAGAGCGGAGCGGCGTTCTTCGTCGGGACTTGAGCGTTCTTCGTCAAGTTGAGCGTTCTTCGTGATCTTCGTCAGAGATGAAGAAGAAGAAGAAAAAGCTCTCCACCTCTCAAGAAGACAAACAATTAACCAAAATAAAATAAGAAAACATCTTATTTTATTAACACATAACACACTAGAATTTCAAATGTTTGAAATTCAAAAGGATTAACTCCCATAATTAAATAAGTAACTCAAGTCATTTATTGAGGCGTTAAGGGAGTTGAGAGAATATGAAAGGTTTAGGGGTTTGTGTGGGCCCCACCACACTTAATCCTCCCAAGGGAGGTTAAGTGGGTGTGGGTCCCACTTCCAACCCCCTTTGGTAGGTTTTATCAAGTTATAATAAAATTTGTTCTTCACAAATTTTATTTAACTCAAACTAAAAACCTCAAAACTAACTTTCAACCCGCAACAAACGCAACTCCCGAAAAGGTCTCTTTAAGCGAATATCGGCGCTGCGAGTTCATCAGTGCCCTCGAATTTCAATTCCGAGCACCGGATCAAAAGTTAGGAATTCCCGCTCGTTCGTTCACTGAACGTACCCGAGCCAAACTTCAGAAATTAATTCCGGGCACTCCGGGCCTCGGAATCAGGTGCCGTCTGAAACCGCGCTCTTGTAAAATTCTAAAGAAAATTAAGAAAAAATTTCCCTTGAATTTTACGGGTCTTTACATTACTCCCACCTCAGGGCTTTACGTCCCCGTAAAGATACATCATAAACTAGGGAAACAAATGAGGGTACTGAGCACGCATCTGAGCCTCCCGCTCCATGTGCTCTCCTGGAGATTCCCGTGCTGCCATCTGATGCGCGCAAGAGGAATCGATCGCCCACGCAGGACCCGCTCCTGTCGATCCTCTATCTCCACCGGGACCTCCGTAAAAGTCGCCCCATCATCAACGTCAAGCTCCCCATGATCAATGATGTGCATCGGGTCGTGCACGTATCTCCTCAACTGGGATACGTGGAAGACGTCGTGCACCCGGTGCAACTGAGGTGGTAGAGCCAGGCGATAAGCCACCTCGCCAACCCTGCTGAGGACCTGGAAGGGTCCGATGAAGCGCGGAGATAACTTTCCGCCTCGGCCAAATCTCCGAATACCACGTCGAGGTGAGACCCGCAAGAAGATGTGGTCGCCATCCTTGAACTCTAGTGGCCTCCGCCTCCTGGCAGCATATGACTTCTGCCGGCTCTGAGCTGTCCTCATCCGCTCCTGGATGACCTGGACCTTCTCTGTCTTGGCCTGGACCATCTCCGGTCCCACCAGTGCTGACTCTCCAGGGTATGTCCAGCACAAAGGAGATCTACAAGGTCGGCCGTACAACGCCTCGTACGGTGCCATCCCGATGGTGGAGTGGTAGCTATTGTTGTACGCAAACTCCACCAAGGGTAGGTGGTCCTCCCAGCTACGACCAAAGTCGAGGACACATGCGCGGAGCATGTCCTCGAGTGTCTGAATGGTCCTCTCCGTCTGACCATCCGTCTGAGGGTGAAAGGCTGTGCTCAGACGTAGTTGCGTCCCGAACGCCTCCTGTAACCCCTTCCAAATCCGAGAAGTAAAGCGAGCATCTCGATCGGAGACGATAGATGATGGCACGCCGTGGAGCCGCACAATCTCCTGAATGTAGAGACGTCCCAAGCTCTCTACTGAGCCCTGCTCTCTGATGGGTAAGAAGTGTGCCGACTTGGTGAGTCGGTCAACAATCACCCAGATGGAGTCGTGACCTCTGGAAGTGCGTGGAAGACCAGTCACGAAGTCCATAGATATGTCGTCCCACTTCCACTCCGGAACCTCCAAGGGCTGTACCAAGCCCGCTGGTACCTGATGCTCTGCCTTCACCTGCTGACAGGTGAGGCATCGAGAAACGAACTCTGCTACAGCCTTCTTCATGCCCAGCCACCAGTGCTGTCGTCTGAGGTCCTGGTACATCTTCACCACTCCAGGATGTACCGCCAAAGGAGAAGTGTGAAACTCTCTCAGCACTTCCTCTCGCAAAGCAACTGGTACCATGGTACGTCCTCTGAAAAGGATGTCGTGCTCTCCTCCAAGTGAGAAACCATCAGGTGCCTGTCCCGAGGGTATCTGTGCACACCGTGTCTCACAGTCAGTGTCCTCACGCTGTGCCTCCTTGACCCGCTGTAGTAGTGGAGGAGTGATTGTGAGAGACTGAAGAAAGGCTGCTCCATCTCTATCCACGAAGGATATCTGCAAAGAGGCTAGCTGCTCCGTCGCCTCCTCAAGTAGCTGAATGCCCGTCCTCCTGCTGAGGGCATCGGCTACTACGTTCCCCTTCCCAGGAGTATAGACTATCTCAAAGTCATAGTCCTGGAGGAACTCGAGCCATCGCCGCTGTCTCAGGTTTAGGTCCTTCTGCGAGAAGATATACCTGAGACTCTGATGATCGGAAAAGACTGTAAAGCGCTCGTCCATCAGATAGTGTCGCCATGTCTTCAGAGCGAAGACCACTGCTGCTAGCTCCAGGTCATGGGTAGCGTAGTTCTGCTCATGCGGCCTCAACTGACGTGATCCATAGGCGATCACTGCCCGCTCCTGCATCAGAACACATCCGAGTCCGGTCCCTGAAGCATCGCAGTAAACTACGTACCCTACTCCCTCCTCAGGCAACCTCAAGATAGGTGCGCTAGTCAATCTCTGTCTCAGCTCCTGGAAGCTCTGCTGACATCTGTCTGACCACACGAAGGGTTTCCCCTTCTTCGTCAAAGCTGTGAGTGATGCCGCAACTCTAGAGATGTCTGGCATGAATCTCCGATAGTATCCAGCTAGTCCCAAGAAACTCTGAACCTCAGTCACGCTCCTGGGTGGCTCCCATGCTAACATAGCCTCAATCTTCGCGGGATCCACTACAACACCCGCCTCAGAGATAACGTGTCCCAAAAAGTGGACCTCACGTATCCAGAACTGGCACTTCGAGAGCTTACCATAAAGCTGGTGATCTCGGAGTGTGTCTAGAACAACTCGCAAGTGATAGGCGTGCTCCTCCTCTGTCGCAGAGTAAATCAGAATGTCGTCGATGAAGACCACGACAAACCGATCGAGGTATGGCTGAAAGATCCTGTTCATGAGAGCCATGAATACTGCTGGAGCATTGGTTACACCGAAAGGCATAACCAAGAACTCATAGTGGCCATACCGACATCTGAAGGTTGTCTTCTGCACATCCTCGTCTCTGACTCTGAGCTGATGGTAGCCTGACCTGAGGTCTATCTTCGAGAACCACCGTGCTCCCTTGAGCTGATAAAAGAGGTCATCAATCCTCGGTAGTGGATACTTGTTCCTCACTGTCACCTGTTTCAGGCGACGATAGTCAACACAAAGTCGCAAGCTCCTGTCCGCCTTCTTGGCGAACAATATCGGGGAAGCCCAGGGTGAAACACTGGGTCGGGTGAACCCCTTGCCCTGCAAGTCCTCCAACAGTACTTGTAGCTCTCGAAGCTCGGCGGGGGCCATCCGATATGCTGGAGTGGATATCGGGGCTGTCCCGGGGTACAAGTCAATATAAAAGTCTACCTCTCTGCGAGGAGGTAGCCCTGGAACATCATCAGGAAAAACGTCCGCAAACTGATCCACCACTGCAGGAAAACCCGGACTCCGCACGTCAACTGCTCCAAGGATGAGGCTAGCCAACTGATGAGTGATGGGCTGTCCTCTCCTCCGCGGAAGTCCATCCTATGCTGCTAAGGCTCCCTTCTCGCCGGTGAAGGTGAACCTGCTCCCGTCGGTGCGTACACATCGCACCTTGCGCCTAAAACAGTCAATCTGTGCATGGACCGTAGATAGCCAATCCATGCCCAAGATGACGTCGTAAGGCCTCGACGCTGCTACAAGAAGATTCCAGCCGAAGCTCTCGCCTCCTAGAGTAATCTCACACTGCCGGCACCAGTGCGTAATCGTCGAGTCTGCTCCCGTAGGAGTCTCTAGCCGTAAGGATCGAGCCAACGGCTCTGTCGGAATCTCCGAGCTCCGAACAAGGGCAGCGGCTATGAAAGAGTGACTCGCTCCTGTGTCTATAAGAACAGCAGCAAGGGTGGAATAGACACAGATAGTACCTCGAATCATCTCGGGTGCGCCGTGGTCGTAGGCCTCTGCTGCCTGGAGCTGTGCCTGTCGCTGCCCGCCAGCTCCCTGTGGTCGGGGTGGACCTCCTGGTGGTGGTGGTGGTAGAGCCTCAAAGCGTCGGCCACCACCGGCTGCTCGTCCAGCTCCTCTGCCTCGTCCGCCTCCTCCCTGCGGACTGCCACGGTCGACCCTCTGCCTCTGCCTCGGTGGTCCCTCAACCGTCTGCTGCTCCTCGGCACGGTGGGTCGGGCAGTCACGAGCCATGTGGCCCTGCCCGCCGCACGAGTAGCACTGTCTGCCTCTCGTAAAACTGGCTCCGCGCTGTGTGCCCCGCACTGCTGAGCCAGTGCCCTGAGATCGTCTGCCCGAAGGTCTGGTCTGTCTGGACCCCTGAGTCATCCGTCGACTGCCTGCTGCAGATGACTCTGCCACGTGCCGCCCTGCGGTGGGTCTCTGTGCTGGTGTAGACTCAGCAAGGAAGCTCTCGATCAGAAGAGCCCGCTCCAGTACTCCTGTCTGAGTCGGTATGCTGAGGGAGATCAGCGATGCCCTGATCTCGTGTCTCATACCCTGCTCGAAGGTCCGGGCCCGGAAGAATGGGTCTCGTACCATGTCGGTCGAGTAGCGCGAGAGATCGGTAAATCTCGCCGAGTACTGAGCGACCGTCATGCTGCCCTGCCGCAGCTGTAGAAGCTCCTGGATACGCACCGCACGAAGGGTGGCTGGGACGAACTCCGAGCGGAAGAGGCTCTCAAAGTCCGTCCAAAGTAGGGATGCCTCATCGTGCACCTGGAGCATCAAGCTCCACCATCGTCCTGCTGCTGCGTGTAGTAGGCTCGCAGCGAGGATCACCATGAGGTCTGCTGGTGTCCTCACTAGCCTAAACACTCGAACCACTGCCTCCAGCCAGTCCTCTGCTGCCTGAGGATCCGTCTCCCCGCGAAACCTGGGCAGTCGCTGGCGCTGAAACTCATGCAGTGCGCTGAGGCGACGTGCATCGTCAGCGGCTGCTGCTGGAAGCATCGGGGGATCGGCGGGTAAAGCTACCGCCGGTGCCACTACTGGCAAAGGGCCCTGCACCGAGGCCTCGTCGCTCGGTGGGCTGTCGTCTCGCTCGACTCTCGGGACCCTAGCTGGCTGTCGTCGTGGGGCCATCCTGAAAAGGAAACAGGTGTGCCACGGTTAGAACAGTATACCTGGTGAGCTGATATAAGTAATCACAAAGAAAACTTTGAAACACACACGCAATCAATGTTTTCGTGCATTAAGTCGGAAATCAGAAGTCAGGGTCCTGGTGTACGGATACGTCGGCCGCCGCACCAACACTGGACTCCCTGGACTGATAACCACACTCAATATGCTAAACAGTATTGCTTCACATAGAAAAGATCAGAGTTCGCGGTAGAACTGAACTCCTCTGATACCAATTTGTCACGACCCGCCCTCGGGGTCCGTGCCGTGACTACCCCAAGCCCGCCTTCCATAGGCCCGGGGCTGGCGACTAGCACCAAGGCGTAAATCCCGGTAAAAAGGGAAGGCATTGCCTTTGTAAAGTAAACAAACACCACAGAGTAAACAAGCGGAAAGTAAACACTAAACAAAAAGCAGAGTACAACTGAAAGTGCGGAAAAGAAAAAGGGCCAGAATACAAACCCAAACTGAAAGTAAAGTACAACTCGAAAGGGAAAACAGCAACTGAAAAGTAAAAGCCGCTACTCCGAGCTGTCCACAGGAAATCCCACCTGAAGGGTGGGTACAGATAGCTCCTCTGCTCCACGGGTCCCGCCGTCCGCTCCGAGCACGTCCCGCCCAGTAGTCCACCTCCGGGTACCGTCCCGCTCTGCAAGCCTCAGCTAAGGTCAACGCTGTCCGTCGTCTGCAACCAACACAACGTAGTGCGGGCAAAGCCCGTGCAGGGGTGAGTATAAGCTACTCAGTAGGGACCCCGAGACCCCTGAAGGTCTCTCAAAATCCACAAAGGATAAACCACGAAGAAAGGTACAATCACGAAGTAACAACCGAAACTGCTTAGGTATATGCCCATACATATACCTAAGTCATCAATTCAAATACGCTCCAACCTCCGAGCCCAAGTACAACTCAGTCCAAACAGGAAAGTAAACGTATTCCACACAGGAAAGCAAAACGTAATCCACACAGGATTTCACAACACAATCCACACAGGAAAGCAATAGGATTCAGCTCACACAGGTATACTTTTTCAAGGACGATAAAGATGATCACTGATCCATCTAAGTCATCGGACCCACGAAGGATCGATAGGTAACTAAACCCCGCAAAGACCACACAGGATCGGGCCCACACAGGACCTGTAGGCGCTGGCTCACACAGAACCGCTGAGCGTGGATCCACATAGGATCGGACCCACAAAGGATCGGGCCCACACAGGACCTGTAGCACTGATCCACGTAGGATCGCTGAGTGCTAAAGTCGTCGTCGTCGAATCCACACAGGATCTCTGTACTGTCGTCGTCGCAGTCACAGTAGCAGTAGTAGCAGTAGAACAGTCGCAGCCAGCACTAGGGTTCCCGCACACAGCAAGCTCGTTCGGAGGGTCCGCTCCACGAGCCGAGAGGCTGATACATCAACTGTCACGAAGACCAGAGTTGATGTATCCAAAAGTTCCGTATCGTCAACAGGAACTCAACGCAACAGACGGCGCGTCGATCGGACGCCCGGTCTGAGAGTTATTGGCATTTTCGTCTCCGGGGCCCGGTTGGTTTTTAAGGCAAAACCAACCCGACCGTACTCCACCTGCGTCCAAACCTGGGGCGGAGTATTCCAAAAGATCTGTCTCACTAAGAGGAACACAACACGGCTGACGGCACGTCAATCGGACGTCCGTAGCTCAAGATATGAGCGTTTCCGCTCCGAAGGCCCGGTTGGTTTCGTGAACGAACCAACCCGGCCGAACTCAAAGTAATCCGAAACCTTGAGTGCGATATACCGAAACGACCGTCTTGATCCAAGGATCGCGTTTCCGCAAACGGTTCGTCAATCGGAGGTCCGAGGCTCAAGTTATGGCCAAAAGCCCGAAAAAGATTCGAAACGGGGGGGGGGGGGTCCGGGTCCGGGCCGACCCGGCCCGACCCCCCCTGGGGCGGCCCGGCCGGCCGGCAGGCCGGCGGCGCGGGGGCCGCGGCGGCTTGTCGCCGCAAGGAGGCTGCGCGGGGGGAATTTAATTCCCCCGCTAATTGGATGGTGGCGCGGCCTTTGTGCCGCGCCCTTTTGCAAGAAAACGGCCCCCGCACGTGGGGGCCGACTGGAAATAAAACCGGGGGGCTGCTGCCCCCCCTCCCTTCATGGAACCGCCCCCCTCATAATGAGGGGGTTTTGAACGTTGGCCGGGGAATTAATTTTCCCCGGTTTAATGTCATCCGGCCGGCCAGCTGGCCTGCCGGTTTTCTCCAACGGGACCGGAAATTCCGGTCCCCTCTTCGGCTTCCGATGCCGGCGGCCCGGCCGCCGGTCTTCTCATCCCGCCGCGGCCCGGAACCGGCCGCGGTCTCCTCGTCCCGCCGCGGCCCGGAAACGGCCGCGGTGTTCGTCGTCCGGCGCGGTGCGACGGCACCGCGCCCTTTCGCCGTGCCTTGATTCCTTTCAACGCGGCGCGACGGCGTCGCGTTCTTGAAGATTCTTCCTCGGCGTGGCGCGACGGCGCCGCGTAAAATAATTGCACGGTTATCCGCGTGGTGCGACGGCACCACGCCACTTTGCTTCCACCCGCAAGAATAAACAACAAGAACCATGGAGGGGGGTTCGGCCGTGTTCATGCGGTCCGGCCCCCTCACGTTAAATAAATAACTCAACTTAAACATTCAAAAGCCTCATGTTTGACATGCGAGATCCACGATCAAGAAATGGAATAATTAAAGAATAAAATAACAACCCCTACCTTGGTATAAGGTTCGACGATTGTCAACGTTCCGCGGAATTCGACGTCGCGGAGGTCGGGCGTCGCGGTAGCCGTTCGTCAAATCCGATGACGAAGGGGGTGCGTCCGAAGAGACACGTTGTTGGCGAATACTTGTACGCCGACGAAGGTTGCCCGAGGAAGAAGTGGCGTCCCCTTTCGTTGACACGGAAGACGAAGAAGAGCGGAGCGGCGTTCTTCGTCGGGACTTGAACGTTCTTCGTCAAGTTGAGCGTTCTTCGTGATCTTCGTCAAAGATGAAGAAGAAGAAGAAAAAGCTCTCCACCTCTCAAGAAGACAAACAATTAACCAAAATAAAATAAGACAACATCTTATTTTATTAACACATAACACACTAGAATTTCAAATGTTTGAAATTCATAAGGATTAACTCCCATAATTAAATAAGTAACTCAAGTCATTTATTGAGGCGTTAAGGGAGTTGAGAGAATATGAAAGGTTTAGGGGTTTGTGTGGGCCCCACCACACTTAATCCTCCCAAGGGAGGTTAAGTGGGTGTGGGTCCCACTTCCAACCCCCTTTGGTAGGTTTTATCAAGTTATAATAAAATTTGTTCTTCACAAATTTTATTTAACTCAAACTAAAAACCCTAAAACTAACTTTCAACCCGCAACAAACGCAACTCCCGAAAAGGTCTCTTTAAGCGAATATAGGCGCTGCGAGTTCATCGGTGCCCTCGGATTTCAATTCCGAGCACCGGATCAAAAGTTAGGAATTCCCGCTCGTTCGTTCACTGAACGTACCCAAGCCAAACTTCAGAAATTAATTCCGGGCACTCCGGGCCTCGGAATGAGGTGCCGTCTGAAACCGCGTTCTTGTAAAATTCTAAAGAAAATTAAGAAAAAATTTCCCTTGAATTTTACGGGTCTTTACATTAATTTTATCAATTTATTCATGTAAAATTCCACAGAATTTTAAGGAGTTAGAGATGAAGAAGAAATTAATTAAAGTAAAACTAATATTTGGAATTATGCTTATTTGATGTAAATAAATTAAGTAAATATATTTTCCCATGTTATTTAACATTATAGTAAAAGAATCTATCAACATTATTAAATGGATATTGAAATAATATTTTTCTAATTTTACATTCATTTTCCATGAATCTACGGTATTTTCACCCATCATTGAATTATGGTTTTTTGGTTGTTAGTTTTCTATTACCTTATTCTATATCACTATATATTAGTCCTTAGAAGTTATTTTTCTCTTCTATTTTTATATTCTAATTTCCCAACAATGTTATCCTTATCTGGGAACCAAAAAATGAGATATATTAGGTAATCGTTATGTTTCTCTCTTTCAATTTTCAATGGAATTTTTATTATCTCTCAAAATGATGTGGGTTTTCAAAAGGAGTTGGACCTTTAATGATTGCGATAAAATTTCATTGTTGAATTTTATTTATGTTTTATAATGCAATATCCTAATATTTTAAAAGAATACTATTTTTGATAGCATAGATGACGCACAACACCAACCTTAAACTAAGCACAATATATTAATATTTTGATATGAAAGTTTTAATGCTTCCATTGAATTGGTGGTAATGAATAGGATTAATGAAAATTTGATAAAGATATAAACTTTACACTCAATAAAAATGTTTTCAATAATTATTTGGAAAAAATCATTTAATTTTTAGTACAATCAATTTTTCTTCAAAAAATTATGTTTTCATAAAAAATGATTTTTTATTTCTTTTTGTGAGAAAATATTAAAATTATTTTTCTTGAAATTTTATAACTTATAATTTAAATAAAACATATATCAATTTTTAAAATAATCATATAAAAATTATCTTTTGGTGATTTTTTTTATTTTTCTAAAATGATTGTTTTTTAGTTAATAGTGAAATTACAAATGTTGAAATGATAGCATTTATTTTCAATAAAAAATGTAATTCAAAAGTCTAATTATATTTTTTATTTTTTATTAATATGAAATATATTCCACTTTATTTTGAAAAATATAATTTGAATTAGTAATTTTCAAAATTTTCATACAAGTAAATTTTTATGCGTAAAACACATTTTATCTAAATTTTTTATTAAATTTTATATATCTATAATAATAAAAATTCTGTAAATTATATAAATTTAATCATGAAAATGGTTATCATATATTTAATTAGGTGGTTCAAATTTGGTCAATAGGTCCCTTTTATTTTTAGGCATTATGAATTGTAACTAAGGTAGAATTTATCACATCGGTAAGGGTAAATTAGGTAATTAGGGTGAAAAATACTTTAATTATTCCTAAAAATCCCCATAACACTTATATTTATCTTATTGGATTTTTTTTCAACCTTGACTAGTCAAGATAAAAAATGTAGTAATTTATTCCCACTTTCCTTTGGTTTTGAAATCTATATTATTTTTAGTAAATACTATGTAAAAAATATCACATTCTTTCCTTCTAAATATGTAATATTTTAGGATATAGATAAAAAATATTGTTTTGTTATAAATTTTTATTTTATAGATAATTTTTTTTTTATCATGGTATTTTTTTAAATTTTTATTGATAAAATATTTACCTTAAATTCTTATGAAACACTGACACTATATTTTTTTAAATAATAGAAAAATAAAATAAATTATTTTATAAACTAAAAAGTAATATTTTTTGTAAAAACATAGTTAACAATAGAATAAATCACATTCACGGTTTTCTATATCATTGAAATATTATTAATTTATAAATCATTAAAGAAATAATTTTAGTAAACAATTTTCTAATAAGGTTTTATTTAAAAGATTAATTTATAAATTTTTGAATATGAATTTGAAAAAATTAATCACATATTTTTAATAATGATATAAAATTTTAATATGAGTGAAATTTTTGAATTTTTATTGAAATATTTATTTTTCATTGAATACTAAAAAAACGTTACAGTTAAAAAGTAATTAATTCCCAAAAAATTAATTATTTGAAATTCATAAAATGTTTTGATTGTGATTTAATTCAAAATATATATTATTAATTTTTATTTAATCCAATTAATTACTTTTTGAATATTTTTTTTGGATTTTAGTGTATGTTTGTTTTTGGGTTTAAAAACAAGATTTTTCTAAAAAAAATTAAAATGCATAATGTTTCTCCATTTTAATTTATTAAAATAGTCTGTAATGATTAATTTTTAAAATAAATTTATATACTATATATCAATAAAAATACATTAATATTCATATAATTATAATTATTAATCATAGTGTTAATATAAATCATCTATTTTTTGTGAAAAATTCTCTTCTCGAAAACCCTATTCTTCATCACATCTATGGGATTTGTTTTAAATTTAAATTTTTAAATTATATAATTTAATGAAATGGATTACATATTTTAAATAATCATAATTTATTTTTTCAAATAAGTTAAAAATAATTTTTTCAATAAAGAATTGTGAAAATAGTGTAAATTAATTACTATGGATTAGGACAAAATGGGTTAACTAGGGGTGGTGGGTGTGGGGTAAACTAAAGCGATAAGGGTTAAAAACACCTAAAATTTGTCTAAAATATAATTTATGGAAATATTTCAACCATATCATGTATAATAGTAGATAATATTTTATTTTGGACCCTTGTGGAAAGTGAAAAACATAGGTACACCGTTTTATTTTCCAAAATTACAATTGTTCCCCTCACCACGCTTATAAAAGGACACCCCTCTAATCTATTTTTGAAAACATTAAAAAACAATTGTTTATAAATTTTATTCCCAAGTATCATTACAAAATCCATACCTTCATCTCGTAAGCATTTTTTTGGGGAGAAATCCATTCTAGGAATACTTTCAGCGTAATCCTAAAAAGGTGGTCTGAGAATATATAAAATTTCATAGCAATGCATTTTTGTTTTATTTATTATTTCAAATCCTTAAAAGAAAGTTCATTTATGATTATATAATAAAAAAATTATCTCTTATATATTTATATGTTATTATGTTAATGGAATGAAATATATCCATCTCATTTTTCCTCAAATGGGAAACAATAACATCACTCGTGTGTACGACAGACTCACCCTGCGAATAGATGTGACATGTTTTCCATCAATGCCTCTCATTATTGGTTATTATGATTGATATAAAATATATATTCATAACATAATTATACCTATGGATTATTTATAATATATATACCTTTCTATATTCCATTCACTAGTGGATACAAGAACGTCACTTGTATGTACGGTGGACTACCGCCTTGCAAAGCGATGTGATTCATTTTTCACTAATGATTTACATGAAAGGAAATAAGGATAAATTTAATGAATATATAAGACATATATAAAATTATTGTTATATTAAATATTTTTTTATCATTATTAAAATATAATATATCTTTCTCTTTTTTACCTTTCCACTCATTGAAAAATTATAACGTCGTTTGTTTATGTGTGCACTACCATCTTCAAGAATCATTGGGATTCACTTTTCATCACCACACCAAATGGTTGATATATATAATTGTATATAAAGAAATAATATGTTATATATTATATTTTGGCGATTCTTTAATTAGAAAATATTGTTTACCTTCTTTCTATAATGATTGTGGAAAAATGGAAACCCTACTCAAACGTATATATGACCAACCATCTCCACGATCATATCATAATTAATTTATAAAAATAAATATTTCATGATTGGTATTAAAATTATAAATGGTGTATAAACATGATAGTTATTTCATGATTAATATTCTCGAGTTGCTTAAATAATGATCACTTTGACTATAGTAAAACTACCTAATTCGTTTTTGATACATATGTCGAACATGGTCAAAACTTCTGATCTAAACATAATTAATTAAGTAATCATTTATATCATGGTAATAAGTGAAATAAAAGGAATAATAAACCTAAATCCATTTTTAATTAATTAAAAATTTAATATAAATTTATTATTCAGGAAGATAAAGAACATATGTGACAATTCAGACTCTAAGTAAGGGACATTTTATCAATATCTATTCATTGAGGTATATTTTGATGTTTTGAACCTATATTATTTTATGAGGTGTATACATAGTCCGTTTAATATTTTATATCATTAATTTATCTATTATCATGTTATTTTTTTTTATTCTTTCATTGGGATTTCGATTCAAATGTTTCCAAAGTGGTAAGGGAATTTTCTTTAAAGAAATTCTATTTTAATATTTTTCTTATGAATCTATTTTTCATCCTTGTACATGTTTTTAAAATGATTTTATTGTGGACAAGAGAGTATTATTATGTTCATTTTTTTCATTACTTTTTATTCACGAAAAAGTAATATTTGTATTGAATGTGTGACATTCTTTATAAACAACAAAATAGACATTCTATTTTAATATATATGGAAACGAGGACATTTTCTCCACTACAACTATTATTTGATGTTTTTATTCCATTAAAAGATTTTATGTTTTATTCAAATAAAAAATTCTATTCCTTTTTTGTTATTTTTATAATAAAATTGTGGTTTTAAACAATTATGGATATTTTAATATCATAAAATGTTTTCTGATGGATGAAGAGAATATTTTATAATTGTAATGGGAAAATTTCAAGAATTTATGTGTTATTATTATGTTATGGTTATTAGAAATTATTTATGTTGAATGGTGGTTACATTATAAAACAAGGAAATTTGGTTATTGTATAAAAAAAATATAGTTCGATACATTATATACTAAGGATGAGTTGGTCTATGATATCCCTCTATTGCATTGGGTATGTAATCTGGCCGCATGGATATTCTATTTGAAAGAGTGATATGGATAATGATTTCCCATGATACCTATATTATTTATCTATTTTTCTAAATGGGATTTAATTATTTTATTTGATAAAATAGTGTGTTTGTGTTTTCTTGTGAAAATGATATAGTTATCTTTCTCAAATAACATTGATATAAAGGTAAAAATTTCATGGGTTTCTATTTTTACACTATACTAATGAATTTATTTCTATTTGTATCGCTTACTATGTTTTTTGTGCTCATACCATGTTTTTTAAAAAAAATCACAATGTTTAAGAATGGTTAAAGGAAAGAAAGAAGTAAATTTGGAAGTTATGAATATTTTTTCTGAAAATAAATCATATTTTATCTTAAAAGATTAATATTTTGAAAAAATAGATACTGATCAGAAGTGATAACTTTTTATTATATAGGTATGTTTTTTACAAGTTATGGTTCAATTCTCTAAAATTATAAACCTGAAAAGATCCACAAATATAAGATAATTAATTATTGTCTAAAAGATAAAGATTATATAATGTTTAAGGTAGGGTATTTATAGTGGGTATCAAAGGTCAATTAAGAAAACTTTATTATGTAGGACAAGGATAATATCCTAACATTAAATTATTTTACTTTATAGTTAAATTTAAATGATATAACATTTAATGATAAAAATTTTTATTCATATAAACTTTTTCTATTCAGAATTATTTTCCATAGAGAAAACTAGGAAGATGTAGTGTTAATGCACCAAGAGTAAAATATGCTTCAAAATCATCATCATGAGATGGTTGGAATTGGAATGGAATATATTTTATAGTGATGGATTATATAACAGAAGATAAAAATGGTGGTGGCATCCATGATAGGAATAATCTTATTCTACTATAGCAGACCATGTCAATAGAGGGGCATTTTATATGATAACATCCCCCATAATTATATGGTTTTTCTAACATCATGATAGCTTAAGACTGAATTAAATCCCATTAAAAGATATTCAATGTCATGGGATTCTTAAATCATCAAAAGGAAAGTCTTTATATTTACTTTTTTGAAGGTGAATCTGACCCATGGTGGTCAATGATTAAGAATATCAGAGAATGGGAAAATATTACTACCTTGGAATAGGATGAATTTAAGAATATTTTCCTTGATAAATATTTTTCAATTGATATTTTATTGATGGAGAAACAGTTCTAGGAATTGAGACATTAGGAGGAAAATTATGCAGTTGTATATGACGAAAACTTCACCCAATTAGCAAGTTATATCCCAGATTTTATCCTAGATCATAATAGTAAGACTAATCGGTTTTACTCAGGATTAAAGCCAAGATATCGAATGGAATTGGATTCTCATGAATTCAAAATCTATGAGAAACTTGTTTGATTTGATCAAACAGTATATATAGAGTTTTATTTGGACCATGTATTCTATGATAATAATAATAGGAAGAGCACTAGTTGTCATGAATTAGGGAAGCACTCATCCAAGAATCCTAGAGGTAAGAAAACAAAGCTCCCATATCATGAGAATTATAGTATAAAGAATTATGGGGAATTTATTATGAAACCTGGTAATTTCTTCTAATGTGGTAATTTCTTTTCATATGGATTGTGACTATAAGGAAAATGATCAGATAAGAAATAAAAATATGATGGTAAGATGTTTTAATTGAAATGAGTTGGGGAATTATGGAAATTTTTGTCCACATTTAGATACTCAGGGTGTAAATAAGCAAGAATGACAGATAAATATTCTTATAAAATAATTTTATACTACTATGGATAATATTGAGTCATCAAATGAAGTGGTGATAGTTTTGTTAATGGTTTATTTGAAATATACCAATTAATTTTTTTTACTCTAGTTTATCACATTTTATCATTTCTTAGAAATTTTCATGTAAAATGGGAATATCACCACATGAAATGAATATAGAACATTTAATAAAAACTCTAGATAGAAATATTTAATAATTCAAGATTTATAGAAATAATCATACTATTATCAATGGAATGTTTTTTCTAGTTAATCTTGTTTAATTTCCCATAGTAGAGTTTGATACCATTTTTGGTATGGATTGACTTTCTGTATATCAAGATCATATATATTGAAAAAAATACACATATATTAAATAATTTCATTCCTTTAATAACTTACCAAAAAGTTGAGAAACTGATTATAGGTCTCAGTGAAACATACATATCTCAAACTGTTGAAAATAATGAAATTATTAAAATTAGTTACATGCCAGTAGTAAATGAATACATAGATGTATTTCGTGATGATTTTCATAGTTTTTTTTCTAACCAATAGGATGAATTTACTATTGTCATAGTACCTGATTCTAATCCTCTTTCTATACCGCCTTAATGAATAGATCTAGAGAAACTTTTAGAATTGAAAAAGAAATTGAAATATTTGTTTAATAAAGGTTTAATTAAACCTATAATATCACTATGGAGTGATCCTATCTTGTTTGTTAAAAATAAATGTGATTTAATGAGACTTAGAATTGATTGTATAGACTTGATTAACTTCACGGTCAAGGATATGTATTATTTTCTTCATATCAAATAATTTTTTGATCAGCTATATAGAGCATAAAATTTTTTAATGGTTGACTGGCGGTCAGGGTACCAGTAGTTGAAGGTTAAAGAGTATTACATTCCAAATAATATATTTTAAACTAGGTATGTGAACTAAGAGTCTAAAGGTATTTATTTTTTGTTTTCAAATGAACCTTATATATTTATTCACCTTATGAATAGTTTTTTTTCATTAGCTTTTAGAAAGGTTTGTGGTTATGTTTATTGATGAAATTTTTATATATACATAAATTATAGAGTAAAATGAAAGACACATAAAAATTGAATAAAAAATATTAAAATAAAAGAAACTATATGAGAATATTAGTTACTATGAATTTTGGTTTCAACAAATTTATTTGCATATATAAATTGTTTCTAAAGATGGAATACTATTGAAACATATAATTTTATTTTAATAATGGAAAAAATCCAAAAATATTATATAGATCCATTATTTTATTGGATTAGTAGGTTAATAATAATAGTTTATTAAAAAAATATAATTGGTTGCATATCCCAAGGTTTAACATTAATTGAAAATAAGTTATATTCTTCTTGAAAAAGATTGTGATGATTGTTTTGAGGACCTAAAAATTATATTTGTTAATACTATAGTTTTGGTCATGTCTTCTATAAATGAAGATTTTTATCTTCAATAATGATGCTTCTTGGAAAGAAATTTTTTGTTTCCTAATGTAGAATAGTCAGATAATTGCTTCTGTTTCACGTCAATTGAAGCCTCATGTGTTAAATTACCATACACATGATATTGACTTATCTATTATGATTTTTTCTTAAAAATGTGGAGGAAAAATTTATATGCAGTAAATTGTTAAATATACACTGATCAAAAAGATTTAAAGTATATATTCACTTATAAATAACTGAATATAAGACATAGAAGATGGATATAACTAATCAAGGATTATGATTATGTGATTCGTTACCATACTAGAAATGTAAATAAAGCAGTTGATGATTTGAGTTTAAAAAAATATTATATTAACCATGATAAATTTTTAACATGTCTCTTTTGTTAATGACATAATAAAAATTTTCCATTAAGTTGTGGATACAGGGAAATCCTCTTTTTTGTTTCCAGTTTCAGTGCAGTTTTCTTTATAAGAATGAATTTAAAAATCTTAAAAGGAGGATTAATTTTTTTAGAAAATGGTAGAATCTATAAAGAAGGGTAAGTTTATAAATCTTAATATTAATAAATAATGTTTTTAGTACTTGTTAAAATACTATACATGAATTTTTATTCCCATTTGAAGAAAGAGTTATTGGGTAAAGCTTATAGTTATCTATTTTCCATTCATCTAAGTAACATTATGATGTAAAGAAGACTTCAAGAGTAATACTGGTGGAATAATAAGAAAAGATATATTACTAACATTACCATGAAGTGTTTTACTTATCAATAGGTTAAATTAGAATGAAAATTAACAAATGGAATTCTTAAACATTCTCTAATTACTGAATGGTAAAGGGAAAATATATCCCTAGATTTTGTGGCAGGATTACCAATGGATCCATGATGTTATAATATGATTTGGATTATTATTGATCAATTAACTACATCTCCGTGTTTATTTCCCCATTTAGGTATAATTTATTTTTATTAGATTTGTCAAATTTATCTAAATGATATGGTCATGTTACATGGAGTTCTTCTCCCCATCGTATCATACCATGATCCTAGGACCACAACTAATTTTTGGAAAAGACATCAGAAGACATTGGGTACTGAATTAAATTTTAACAGAATATTTCATTGGGAACTAGATTTTTGGGGGGAATTAAGATTAATAAAATTGATGGGATGAGAGTTAGTATATGAAACAAATAAGAAGGTGTAGTTGATCATAAACATATGTGGACAGCTCAGAGAAGGCATAAACGTTATGTGGATAACAAGAGAAATGATATTTTTTTTGAGTTAGGTAATCAAGTTTTTCTTAAAGTGTATCTATGGAAAAGTGTTACTCATTTTCTAAAAAATGTAAATATATGTCTATGGTTCATTAGATCATATGAAATCCTAGATAAAGTTGGATTAGTTTCTAACTGAGTTGATTTGCCTTTGAGTTTATCTTAGGTAAAGAAGGTATTTAATGTTCTGATGCTAAGAAAATATGTGTTGAATTTGTCTCATGTTTTGAACCCTGATGTAGTTCAATTTTAAGGTAATATTTATTATAAGTAACAACAGGTTTATATTATTAATCTTTGATATCATGTGTTATGAAATATGGTGAAGATTATGGTTTTCTGGAAAATCCATATGGTTGAAGAGGCAACATGGGAGTATATAAGTTCCATGAGGTAAAGATATACCCACTTGTTTAATAAGTAAGTAAAATTGTGTGGGAAAATTTAAAAAATGGGTGAAGAATCTAAAAAACAAGGTAATTATAGAATAAATTACTTTTATGATTTTATTAATCATTCATATATTTAGTAATGTTTGAATCAAAAAATAAATATTTTTAACTAAAATATTTTATTATAAGGTTTTATTTAAAGTTTAATTTATAAATTTTAGAATTTGAATTATAAAAAATGAATCTAATTTTTTAAATCCTCATATAAAAATTTAATTGGGGTGACATATTTGAATTCTTTTGGAAATAATGATTTTTTAGTTAATAGTCAAAATACCAATTTTGTAAATAAGAATTTTCTTTTAAATAAAATAAGTAATTTAAAAGTCCCAATATGTTTTTAATTTGATTTAAAGTAACATAAGTATTATAGTCATATTTATTCAAACTATTTACTTTTTAATCAACTTTATTTTAGACATTATTATAAATTTGTTTTTAGGTTCAAAAATGACATTTTTTAAAAAGTATTTTAAAATTCATAATGTTTCTCAATTTTAATAAATTAAAATAATCCATAAATAATAATTTTTTAAATTAAATTTATATATTATATATCAATAATTATTAATTTATATTCATAAAACGATTATTATTAATTATAAATTTATTGTAAAATATTCTTTTTCTTGAAAGATACACTTATAGAAAACCCCCTATTTCTTTACGTCTGATGGTTTTGTTTAAAATTTAATATTCCCAGTTATGTGAATGGAATTTGGTAAATTGAATTACATATTTTCAAATATTATTATTTAATTTTTTTCCCAACCCACCTTCACTAAGATGGGGGAAGGGACAACAGATTTCCAGACCCTTCCATCCACAAGTTGAAGGAGAGATAATGGCCCCTGAAACCCGCCTTCAATGGGTTCGGGAGTGGAGACTAGCACCAAGGGTATAGAATCACACACAAATTGGAAGGAATTAGCCTTTTTTATTTAGTAGGATCAGGAGATAAGATAGTAAATCCCAAACAACACCAAAACTGGGGGTAGAGGTAAAGCTAAAACAAACCATTCCCATATGCATGTTCCAAAAGTAAGTGCTACAAAAGGACCAGAAAAATCAAAAGGAATGTACCAAAGAAAAGAAAAACAAAAACAACAACTGCCCTAAAGTCTGAACTAGTAGGGTCCAACATGGTCCTCGAAGTCCTCTTGGATACTTGAAAGCAGTTTTATATACATGTGATGAGTATATAGGTATACTTAGTAGGGAAAACCAAAATCTCTCATGCACAAGTGGGGAGGCATAGTAATTCCCTGTGAAAAAGGAGATCAAATCACCTAGAAACGAAACTATCCACCCAAACCTCACCAAGTCACACTCCCCAAATAACGCAAGTCAAGTAAAGCAATAGTAAAACACATCGATGATTGGGTACCCTGCGCCACTTTCCCACTTGTTATTGAAGACATCCTATGCATCAGACCTCCACCACCATTCTCGCCGCAGTCCCACTATTGTACCCTGCTCGCACACACAATTGGGTTACAACAACCACATATCCCACCAGAAGTCACCTGGGCCACAACAACCAAATGTAAACACACCCACAGACACCTGGGCCTCATCCCGAAGACGCTTGAGAAACAACCTGCCTACACACACCTGGGCCAACCAACACAACTACCATGCCTAAAGAATCATGGGCTATAATGGACCTCAGGCCATCACATCCTTCCCATAGAGTCTTGGGATACTCGGGAAAGGGAAAAGAAAAGGATCCAATAACTAGCCACTCATAAGAGTGTAGGAAAAACACCCTCCCTCATGAAATATGGGTGTTCAACACAAAGTTCTCAACATGGGTGTTGCGCGAATAAGAAACATAAAAACAAAATTATACATATTAGTAACAAGCACTCATCCAAACCTAGGGGTTCCAAAACCAGCCCATATACAAACACCATCATTACTATTCATTCATAAGTAGCACCATAACCACAACTATGTCAGAACTTATTCTTGGAAAACAATTTCCCATTGAACCCATTCTTGTTTTCCTATTAAAGTGATTCTATTTAAATAATTATTAACTAATGGGAAACTAACAAGTATATCCAGAAAGGAAGGAAAAATAGCCAAGAAGTAATGTAAGCATTCACACCCAGTTCTCTTATAAGTTCACAACCACCAAAGGGGTCCATGAGATCCCTCAAAGTACTGGAACCAAACCAAGCCCCAACATACAACCCCACATGACCTTAGGTCCACAAAACCACGACTGTTCAACAACAGATGATCCCATCCCCATCCACGTCACCTCACAATAATTAACCATAAACATTACTAAATAGATTAAGGGAGTTTTTAAACTTAAATATGACATTCATTTAGTTTCGTCTTTCTGTTTGGTTAACCACAGTGACCACACAAGAATTATTATTCCTTTAGAATCCATTTAATCAACTGATTTTACATGATTTACCAGTTTCTATGTAACAACCATTCAATCACATAAATATCTAGAAAATATAGGTTCATTAGTGTGCATGAACGGGACCACCAATGACCATGATCTTCAGTGGGCATAATCCCATACAATTCACAACATATTAGTAAAGGTAAAAGAGTATCACATCATCGTCAGACGTACCCCTTCATTCTTTAAAACCATTTATTATCATCGTTACAGTTTGGTTTCATCCATCGACGTAGGAACATTATCATACCCACCCCACATGATACACAATAAAGAGATACGAAGGAAAAAACCCTACCTAGATGATCAATGATTAATGTTTTTTCTTCGGGCACCAACAAATGGGGATGCACGACTTACAGGGGAGGAACTTGGTGGACTCCAAGAATGAGCAGGAAAGGCTTCGACACAAGTGCATCACTAGTCTCATGAAAGGGGATGCTAAATGCACCAAGGAAAAGAAGAAACTAGACAAGAAAAAGAAGGAAAGAATTGTAGTACAATAAAAAATGTGAGATCCTAGAGTTACGACATATAAAAAATCTCGAGCGGCATTAAATGAAGATCACGGTTTCACCATGAGGCTTTATGGTTACCCATGATGGGAAATTCACATCATAAGGGTGGCCAAAATAGTTTTGCGCTAAAGGATTTCATTTAAAGAGAAGAAAATAGGTTTGTTGAGGGAATCCCCACTCTTAAGAGATTTAAATGTTGTTTATGGTGCTAAAAATAGTTATGAATCATTTTAGAAAGTTTAAAAGACTTAAAGGTGGCATTACGGTAAAAATGTTGAATGAAACCCCAACACCCCTCTATGGCCGATTGGTGAGATTGATAGGTAAAACCGATCGGTGGAGCTAATTGGGTGAATCTGATCCCATGAAGCTGATCACGTGAAGCTGATCCAATGAAGCTGATTAGTGAAGCTGATTTGGAGAGGCTAATCCTATGATGCTGATCATGTTAAGATAATCTCATGAAGATGATCCCATAAAGCTGATCTTGTGAAACCAATCAGTGGAACCGATCTGTGAAACCGATCTGTGGAAATGATAGGGTGAAACCGATCTCTGAAACCGATTGGCTGAAACTGGTTGGGTGAAACAGATTTTTGAATCTAATTGGGTGAAACTGATATGTGAAACCGATTGGGTGAAACTGATCTTTGAAACTGATTGGGTGAAATGAATTTTTGAAACCGATTGGGTGAAACCAATCTGTGAAACTTATTGGGTGAAACCTTTCTATGAACTAATTGGGTGAAAAAAATCTGTGAAACTGATTGGGTGAAATGGTTCTATGAAACTGGCCAGTTGATACAGATATATAAAATTTATTGGGTGAAACCGGTCTGTTAAACCGATTGGGTGAAATTGATCAATGATTAATATTGGGTGAAATCGATCTATGAAACCGATTGGGTAAAACTGATCAGTGAAACTGATTGGGTGAAACCGATCTGTGATACCCATTGGGTGAAACCGATCTGTGAAACCGATTGGGTGAAACTGATCTCTGAAACCGAGTGGGTGAAACCGATCTGTGAAACCAACTAGGTGAAACCAATCTGTGTAACCTATTGGGTGAAACTGATTGGGTGAAACCGATCATTCAAACTGATTGAGTGAAACCGATCTCTGAAACTGATTGTGTGAAACCGATTTGTGAAATCGATTGGTGAAACTGATCTGTGAAACTGAGATATGTGAAACCAATTTATTTAAACCAATCTATGAAACCAATTGGGTGAAAGAGATCTGTGAAACGATTGGGTGAAACCGATCTGTGAAACCGATTAGGTGAAACTGATCTGTGAAACTGATATATGAAACTAATCATGTGAAGTTGATCTGTGAAACAGATGGGTGGAACTGATCGATGAGTCCATGATACCCCAAAACATAGAATTTAGCAATGTAATGGACCAGGAGGGTCTGAGCCATTACATCAGATACCTCTCAAAATTATTCTCACCCTCAAGAATACAAGAGTAACCTGAACAATCACTACAGAAGATAACTATCAGGGAAAACCACCCCAAACAGCCATATGAAACCCAAGGATCAAATTTTCCCGACACATGGATATGGGAGCTCCTTCGTCCATGTCAAGATATTATCCTCTTTGGGCGATACTGACTATCCCGCATAGGTTTAATCACATCTGCGCTGATGCATATTGATTAGGAATTACGTTCTACCTTCCCCACATATCCGAAATTTTCATAATCATTCACAAGGTAGGAAAACAAATCATCTCAAAAACCAACAAGGTCATTATTACATCACTACAGGTCACAAAAACAATAATAATAAGGAAGGATCAGAACAAAAACTCAAAACAGCTTTGAGTATTCAGCGCGTATTTGAGCTTCTCACTCCTAAGTACTCTCCTCAAGGCCATCGTTCCTCCAAAACACACGAACCAATGGGATGGTTCATCCATGAAGCCATTTCCTCTTTCAATCTTCAATCCTTACTAGTCAGTCCATGAATGTAGAGTTCTCCCCTATATCCAAATTTCCCCAGCCAATGGAATGGGAGTCATCGTGTAGAATTCGACAAAGATGGGAGATGTGGGAAACATTGTGGATCCTTTCCAACTGAGACGGAAACACCAACTGATACGCCACCTCACTGACTCTCCCCGATACTTAGAAATTCCTGATGAAAATAAAAGAGAGCTTGCTCCTCTAGTAGAACCTTCACTGCCCACATCGAGGGGAAACTTTCAAGAACACATGGCCTCCAACCTCGAACTCCAAGGGCCTCCTCCTATGATTAGCATAAGACTTCTACTGGTCCTGGGATGCCTTCATCTTCTCACAAACAAGTTGAACATTTTCTATTGTGCTCTTCAATACCTCTTGGCCAAGAACACCTGCCTCCCAAACCTCGTTCCCTCACACAGGAAAACGCAGAGCTTCCCATACATGGCTTCAAACGATGCCATGACAATAGTTGAGTGATAGCTATTATTTTAGGCAAAATCTACTAAGGTAAAATGTCATCCCCATGATCTCCTAAAGTCCAAAACACATTCCCATAGCATATCCTCCAATGTTTGGATGGTTCGCTGTGACTTCCCATCTGACTGGGGGTGGAAAGCAGTGCTAAGACGTAGCTGGGTTCCAAAAGCATCTTGCAATCTCCTCCAGACTCGTGATGTAAACCATGCATCCCTATCCAAGACTATGGACCTCATAACTCCATAAAACTGCACCGCCTCATCCACACATCTTCGTGTTAAGGCATCCACTGCACATGATTCCTTGCTTTCTAGGAAGTGAGCTGATTTCCTCAGCCGACCTACCACAACCCAGATGGCAACACACCCTCCTAGAACCATGGGTCGTCTTGTGACGAAATCCAATGAGATGTCATCCCACTTCCACTCAGGGACATCTAAAGGCTACAAAAATCTTCCTGGGATGCTGTTTTCATCCTTCACATGCTGAAATACCAAGAACCATTCCAGGAACTCTGCCACTTCTTGTTCCACCTCAGGCCACCTAAACTATTCCCTCATTCCTCGGTACATCTTGGAAATTATAGTTTGTACCGCTATGAGTGAGTTATGGAATTCACAGATAACTCCTTCGTACATCGCCTCTTGAAGAAAAAAAAATACCTCAGAAAAACATCTAATTCTGACCACCCTTCTTGAGCGTTTCCATGACTAACATGATCTCACGTCACTTCACTCTCTATGTCTCCCTACTAAGATTCCTCCACCCCACCACAATAGAGAGGATTGCACTATGATCTGAAACAGGAAACCTCTACCACCATCCTCCGAAGAATCTCGGTGTAGGAAAGCCAACTCCTCCATTTCCTTCCTATAATCCATAGATTTTTTAATGGCTTCCCTCCGTGACTTCCTCACAGCATTCCACTTACCTTCTATGTAATAGATATCGAAGTTGTAGTCCTGAAGAAACTCCACCCACCTTCATTGTCAAAATTTTAGTTCATGTTGGGTAAAGATATGCCTCAAACTCTTATGATCCGTGAATGCCACAAAGTGCTCCCTGATGAGGTAATGCTGCCACAAATTCAACAGGAACACTACTACTGCAAGTTCTAGGTCTTGGGTGGCATAGTTATTCACATGATGACGTAACTTCCTATACGCATATGATATCACTCCCCACTACTGCATCCACACATAACCCTAGACATGTCTTGAAGCATCACAAAATACCTCATACTACACCCATTCTTCTAGCAACCTGACCACTGGAGCACTGACCAACCTTTCCTTCAGATAGCTGAAAGCTGCCCGACACAACTCACTCTATACAAAGGCATGGTCCTTTCTATTCAAAGCTATCAAAGGAGATAAAACTCAAGATAAGTAGGGTATGAAACTCCGTTAATACCCTAACAGACCCAGAAAACTACAAACCTCAGTCACATTCATGGGTGCTTCCCAAGAAACAACGGTTTCAACATTTGAAAGATCAACCGCTACCCCTTGTTGAGACACTACATGTCCAAGAAAATGCGCTTCTCATGTCAAGAACATGCACTTAGACTATTTCCCAAATAGATTGTGATGTCGAAAGATCTTTAGGACCATCCGGAGGTGAATATTATGTTCTTCTTCTGATCTTTAGTGGATCAAAAATTTCATCAATGAACACAATGACGAACCGGTGCAGAAACTCACAGAAAACAACGTCCATGATCCCCATTAAAAGATATGGTGCGTTCGTAACACTGAATGATATGAATATGATCTCAAAGTTCCCATACATGCACCTGAAAGTAGTCATCGGGATATCACTATCCTTCACCTTTAACTGGTGATACCCAGACCACAGATCAATCTTAGAGAACCAACTTTCTCCCCTTACTGGTCAAAGAGATTGTTTATCCTCGGGAGAGGGTAACGGTTCTTTACTGTTACCTAATTTAGTGTCTGGATCTCTATGCATAGCCTGAGACCATCATCTTCCTTCATTGATAACAAGACCGGAGCACCCCATGGCAACATGCTAGGTCATAAAAACCCATTTTTCATTAGCTCGTCAATCTGAATCTGCAACTCCCGCCACTCAGAAGGCATAATATGATAAGGAGCCATCATATTTGGATGAGCATTGGGATGTATGTCTGTCCCAAACACAACGTCATGTCGAGGGGGTAGAGTCAGAACCTCCTCATGAAATATTTCCACGAAATATATGAAATCTACTAGAACATCCATCATCTTCACATCCACTAATCTATCTAAAATCTTGGCCAACTTAGAAAAAAGAGGCTCGACATGCCATCTCCCAACCTGAAAACTTCTTTTTCACACAAAATCCACATGTTGGACGTCCTCATCAGAGAACTTGACTCTTATTTAGAAGTAATCAAAAACAACATGCACTTAAAATAGCCAGTAGATGCCTAAGATGACATCATATGGATGCATTCACAACAGAAGGAGATCCCCACTAGACTGATGCGGCCCTAACACCAATATGTATCCCCGACCAACATCAAACATATTGGTATGACCCCCAACTGGCGTACTCAACACCAAGGGCATGAAGAGTCTCTCTATGTCTAGTCCCAAGGCATGGGCTAGGCTGGGTGTAATAAAAGAGTGTGAATATCCTGAATCAAACAAGGCACATGAAAGAGTTATAAACAAGATGATCATACCTCAAATGACTTCTAGCCCTGCTGGAACAGTTGCCTCGGCGTCGTGCAACTGTCCATGCCCAGCTCCTCTGCCCCTCGTCTGTTGGCTGCCTCCACGACCACGCCCTGGTCGAGGTCCTTGCGGAGATCCTCGGGGTCGACCTCCTCTTGTAACATCTACTCTCAGAGGAGCAGATGCTCGTTATCCTTGCTGTTGTTGTTGAAAGGGACTAGCTAGAAACTGCTGCTTCTGAGGTGGAAAAAGAACCTGCCCACCCCCTCTATATTGCACTCAGTCCAGGCACTGATTTTGAAGGTTCCCATGGCTTTGGTCTTGGGATTGTAAGAAAAGGGTGGGGACTGAGAGATAGAAACTGGAACTTCTGGGGCCTACTTCCCACTAGCAGAAACCTAGAAGGACCTAATGCTGGAGGTCTACTGCTAATGAACTTCCCCTTTGATGAGCCCAACTGGCTCCCCTCTTGCATCACACCTCCCAGTGTGTGAATCCTCTCTACCACTTCGGCTGCCTTTTGGACCTCCATGTAAGTCAGTAGGGAGAAACAACATACTAATGAGAAGGTCATAGTGCCTATTCTCAATGTATCACCTGAGACTCCACATCCAGAAAAAGGCCCAGATAAAAATGAAGGAGATCCTCGATCATGATTCACAACTCCCTCACTAACATTATCCACTAATGAATGGAGGGTAGCTCCTGCCTCTTCTTCGCCTTCATCACAGAAGAGAGGAATTTCGCCCAGAATTCACTCTCAAAGTCAATCCATGAAACATTATCCTCCCTCTTCTCCCCATGATAGAGCATCCACCACTGACGCACTGCTCCCCACATCTGGCTTACAACCAGAGAAACCCAGTACTCTATCGGAGCTCAGATCAAGCTGAAAGCAATCTTCAACTCCTCCAGCCAGCTCTCTTTCTCCATGTCTAAAACGCTGACCTCGTACTTCCCGAGGGTCTGATGCTGAAAGGCTCAAAACATCCTCTCCCACTGGTAATCCTCCTCCCCTCAATCAGCCCTCTAATGATCAGCCAAAATAGCCTCCTAGGCCTCTATCACCCGCACTACCCGTGGTCGCTGCCTGGGTTCCATAACTACAAAGTAAACAAGGAATGCCTAATCCTGAGTAGTATAGAATATTTCCTTAATTTTTTGCTTAAAATTATTATTATTTTTTTTAATTTGAAAAAAACCTAGAAAACATAAGAACAGAAGTAATAATGATGAATATACCATTCTTAGGGTCTCTACCCTTCAATCAATGTAGCCTGACTTGGTTGTTTGGTTTGTCCAGAGTCCTCGCATCAGATCAAAAGGGCCCTAAAATCATGTGTCATATCCGGTCTTCCCTGGTCTATTTCACACACCAGGATTACCAAACACCTTTTCCCTACCATCCCATGCACTCCTCACTATGCCTAACACTGAGCTCCATCCTATCTCTCAACCTCCCTTTGATACCATTTTGTCACGACCCACCTTCACCAAGATGAGGGAAGGGACTTTAGATTGCTAGATCCTTCCTTCCTCAAGTTGAAGGAGAGATAATGACCCCCAAAACCTGCCTTCAACAGGTCCTTGGGTGGAAAATAGAACCAAGGGTATAGAATCAAACATAAAATGTAAGGCATTACCCTTTTAATTTAGTAGGATTGGGAGATAAGATAGTAAATCCCAAACAACACCAAAACTAGGTGTAGAGGTAAAGCAAAAAAACCATTCCCATATGCATGTTCCAAAAGTAAGTTCTATAAAAGTACAAGAAAACTCCAAAAAAAATATACCAAAGAAAATAACAACAACAAAATCAACTACCCCAATGTCTAAACTAGTAGGGTACGAAATAGTCCTCAATGTCCTCCTAGAAACTTGAAAGCAGTTTTATATACAAAGGGTGAGTATACAGGTATACTCAGTAGGGAAAACCAAAAGCTCTCGTGCACAAGTGGAGAGGCACACTAATGCCCTGTGAAAAAGGAGATATCAAAGCACCTAGCATGGAAACTATCCACCCAAAACATTCTAGGGGACATTCCCTAAATAATGAAAGTCATGTAATGTAATAGTAAAACACATTGATGTTTTGGTACCCCATGCCACTTTCCCAGTGGTTATTAAAGACATCCTACACGTCAAACCACCCCCACCATTCTCACTATAGTCCCACTGCCATACCCCAACCACTCACACACCTTTCCTACCACAACCAAACATCCCACCCACAGACACCTGGGCCACAACAACAAAACGTAACCATGCCCGTAGACCCCTGGGCCTTATCCCAAAGCCGCTTAGGAAGCAACCTGCCCACACACACCTGAGCCAACCACCAAAACTACCCAACCCAAACAATCTTGGGATATAATGGGCCCCGGGCCATCACAGACTGCCTGAAGAGTCTTAGGCTACTTGGTAAAGGGAGTAGAAAAGGATCTAATAACCATCCACTCATAGGAGTGTTGGAAAAAACACCCTCCCCCATGAAATGGGGGTGTTCGACACGAAGTGATCAACTTGTATGGGGTGAGAATAAGAAACATAAAAACTAAATTATATATATAGGTAACAAGCACTCATCCCAGCCTAGGGGTCCCAGAACCATCCCTTATACAATCACCCTCGTTACTATTCATTTATAAGAATCACCACAACCATAACCATGTCACAACATATTCCCATAAAACAATTCCCCATTGAACCCATTCTTTTTTTCATCTTCAAATAATTCTATTTAAATAATTTTTCACTACCAGGAATCTAACAGTCATAGCCACAAAGGAGGGAAAAACAGCCAAGTTGTAATGTAATCATTCACACCCGGTTCTCTTGTAAGGTCGCAACCACCAAAGGGATCTGTGAGATCCCTCAATGTACTGGAAGCTAACAAAGGCCAAACATATGACCCTATGTTGACTTATGTCTACACAACCAAAACTGCACAACTAAAGAGGATCCCATTCCCATCCACATAACAACACAAGCATCAACTGTAAATATTACCAGAAGAGAGAAAGAGAGTATTAAAATTTAAATATTCCCTTCATTTTGATTTGTCATTCCATTTGGTTAACTAGGGTGATCAAAAAAGGATTATTATTCATTGTGAATCCATTTAATTAATCAAGTTTACATGATTTATCAGTTTCCATGTTACATCCATTCAATCACATAAAAATCCAGAAAATAGAGGTTCATTACTGCGCAAGAAGGGACACCAATGACTATGATTTTCAGTGGACATAAGCCCATAAAATTCAAAACAAATTATTAAATGTAAAATATTAATTTATCATCGTCAAACACTTTATATAATTCTTTAAAACCATTTATTATCTTAGTTAAGGTTTGGTTTCATCTATCCACATAGGAATGTTATCATACCAACCCAACCTGATTCCCAATAAAGAGAGATGAAGGAAAACCCCTACCTGGATGATCAATGACCAATGTTCTTTCTCCCGGTGCCAATAACAAGGGAAGTGAGACTTTCTGAGGAAGAACTCATAGGACTCCAAGAATGAGCATGATAGGCTCTGGCACAGGCGCACCACTATCCTTAAGAAATTGGACACCAAACATAGTAAGGAAAGTAGGAAACTATCCAAGAAGAAGAAGGAAAAAATTCTAGTGTGATAAAATGAAGAGATCATAGAGTTACGTCATATAAAAAATATTGACTGAAGTTAAATGTGGATCGTGGTTTCACCACAAGTTCTGACGGTTACACATGATGAGATCAAATATTATTTAATAATTCACTTTGGAGGGGTTTCCATAATAGTTGCGCGCTAAAGGATTTCATTTAAAGAGATGAAAAAGCGTATGTTAAGGGTCTCCCCGCACCTAGGAGACTTAAAACATTTTTTATGGTGCTTACAATGGATTTGAACCACTTTATAAATGTTAAAAAACTTAAAAGTGTCATTACAGGGAAAATGGGGAAGGAAACTCTGACACCCCTATGTGGTCAATTGGTGAGACTGATAGGTGAAACTGATAGGTGGAGCTGATCAAGTGAAGTGGCTCTCATAAAGTTGATCTCGTGAAGCTGATCCCGTGAAGCTAATCAGTGAAGCTGATTGGGTGAAGCTAATCCAGTGAATCTGATCTTGTGAAGCTGATTCCGTGAAGCTGATCCCATGACACTGATCTTGTGAAACCGATCGGTGGAACCGATCTGTGAAACTGATCTGTGAAACCCATTTAGTGAAACTGATCTGTGAAACTAATTGGGTGAAACAGATCTGGGATACCGATTATGTGAAACCGATCTGTGAAATCGATTGGGTGAAACGAATCTTTGAAACAGATTGGGTGAAACCGATCTGTGAAACCGATTGGGTGAAACCGGTCTGTGAAACTGATGGGGTGAAACCGATCTGTGAAACTGATATGGTGAAACCGATCTGTGAAATCGATTGGGTGAAACCGATCTTTGAAATCGATGGGTGAAACTAATCTTTGAAACAAATTGGGTGAAACAGATCTCTGAAACCGATCTGTGAAACTGATTGTGTGAAACTGGTCTATTAACCAGATTGGGTGAGACCAATCTTTGAAACCGATTGGGTGAAACTGTTATATGAAACCGATTGGGTGAAACTGGTCTATGAAACCGATTGGGTGAATCTGATCTATGAAAATGATTAGGTGAAACCGATCTGTGAAACCGATTGGGTGAAACCGATGTATGAAACTGATTGGGTGAAACCGATTGTTGAAACCAATTGGGTGAAACAGATCTGCGAAATTGATTGGGTGAAACTAGTCTTTGAAACTGATTGGGTGAAACCGATCTTTGAAATCGATTAGGTGAAACCAATCTGTGAAACTGATTGGGTGAAACCGATCTGTGAAACCGATTAGGTAAAACTGATCTATGAAACCGATTGGGTGAAACCGATATGTAAAACCGATTCTGTGAAACTGATATATGAAACCTATTGGGTGAAACCAATATGTGAAACCAATTTTTGAAATTGATCATTTGAAGCTGATCTATAAAGCTGATATGTGAAGCTTATCTGTAAAGCTCATCTGTGATGATGATATGTGAAGCTGATCTATGAAGCAGATCAGTGAAGCAGATCGGTGAAACTGATCTGTAAAACATATGGGTGGAACTAATCAATTAGTCCAGGACACCCCAACACTTAGAATTTAGAAAAGTAATTGACCAATATTGTATATTACATTACAAGTTTTTCTAATAAGTTCAACTAAATTTTTAGCTATAATGAAAAGTGAAAATAGTAAAAATTAATTACCACGGTTATGGTAAAAATGAGTTTGGAGGGGGTTAAACTAAATAGATAAATGTTTAAATTATCTAGAAACTTATCTAAAATATAATTATTGTAAATAGTTATAACTTATCATGTCTATTCCTCAATAACTCTACATTTTTTCCTAGTTACATGTGAAAAGTGTTGGTGCACCTTTTTCTTTTCAAAACATACAAGTGTGCCACTCAACCCACATAAATAGGGCTACCCCTCTCCTATCTTATTCACACCATAAAACCCTTTTGTATTGTAAAAGACCTACCAAAATAACTTAAAATTTTCAATCCAATCACCATAGAATCATGTTTTGGTCATAAATCCATTTTAGGAATACTTTATGTGTAATCCAAAAGTGGTGGTCCAAGAAGCGGTAAACTTCCTAACTATTCATTTTTTATTTCTTATTATAACTCATTAAAATATTATTCATTTATGATTATATAGTAACACAATTACCTACCATTTATTTATATTTTACTATATTAATTACATGACCTATATCTATCTCTTATTAACTCAAATGTGAAACAATAACATCGCTCGTGTGTACAGCAGACACCCATCTTGCGAACCATTGTGACACTTTTTCCGTCACAACCTCTCACAGATGGGTATAATAATGGATATAATGTAACACCCCAAGATTTCATAGTTTTTTATTTCTTAAAAATAATTCAATAACTTGCACTACACGCAACACCGAGTTCAAGCGCACCATGACTTACCAAACAAGCCGTTCAAAAGAGGTTATAAATAGTATTAACTAAATTTTAAACTTTATATAATCTTATTATGAGTTTCTTAGACATAATGTAAGAACAAATTCCTTTTCAGTATTTCAATTTTACCAAATTTTAATAGTGAACCCTTTTTAGATACTATATTTTAAACTTTTTGACTAAATAGGGACATCAAAAATTTAAAATGAAACATCCCAAGCTTCCACGGTACGCTAACGTGTGTTGTACGCAACACCGAGTTCTAACACACCGTAACCAATCAAACTAGCTGCTATGAATAGTAATACCTACTTTTTGAAATTATATATATTTTATATTTTAAAATGGACTTCATTTTTGGATTCGTAATATCAAATTTATCCTAAGGTGAAATTTTGGTACTTTTCGGATAACTTTCATATTTTGATGAATAGTGAAAATTACTAAATTTTAATTAAAAACAACTTTTTTAACCAAAATAATTAATAGTGATAAATTATGAATTTGAGTGGTTTTAAATTATATTTAGAATATATTTTTACTATTTAATATAATGTTGGTCATTGGACATAATTTTACAATTAAACCGAACATAAACAAGTGTCAATCTTTTGATAGTTATTATCTCTTAAAAACACGCTTTTTGTTTTGACAGCGGGAATTAATTTTAAATTAATTTCTGCCACTTCTGTGTTTTGAATTTAGGAAAATGGATTCCATATTTGGAATCAGGATGTTCAAATTGTGTAAATAGGTAACTTTTATTTTTAGACATTTTGAATAATTACTGCGGTAAATATTTTATTTACCATGGTTAAGGGTAAATCCGGTAAATAAGGGTTTCAAAATAATATTATAATAATACTAAATTACCCTAAAACGTGTCTTAACCCTATTGGTTGATACATGGTCGACCATGGGCATCTTTGTGTCAATTTTGGGACCCCATGGATCCACTTGTAAGTGATAATGACACTTTATTTTAATTAAGTTAAAATGAATACAAAAATGACACAAGCATATATCTTTTAGAAAAACAATTGTTACATATGTTTATATATGTTGGATTTTAGATTATAAATATTAATTAGAAAGATAAAAAGATTTCCTACATAATTATATTTTATTTATAATTTTTAGACATTAAATAATTTATTTTATTTATGACACAATGATGATGCAGTAATTACTATAATAGTGAAAAATTAAAATAATTGATATTATAAATACCCAAATAAATATAATATGATACTTTTAATGAATTAAACTAATTTTATAGGATAATATGATATATTATGATTGATTTAATTGACTTTGTTCGAATTAATAAATCTGTTATGAGTTTCACAAAAATCAACTATTGAATAGTGTCAAAATTGACATAAAAGAGTTCTTAAAACAAATATTATATTATTAATTGATATTAAATTCCTAAAAATCTAAGGTTCGGCCAAGAGACTTATATCATGATAGGTGCATCATTAATGTACCACTTGGGGGTCGCTTGGATGTATATAGTAAGTTTATTAACCATATTATATAAAAATACAAAGAGACATTGTAAAAGTGAAACTAATTAACTTAGAGTTAATACTTAAAGATAAGGTTAATATAAGTACCCAAACCTGTCTAAATTCTATTGGTTGAGTGGTTTTCGACCTATCCTCACCTTAACCTTTGAATAATAAGCTTTGGAGCCATTAGAAACCGAATATGAATTTATTATAAATTAATATTTCTAGCTTTTCCAAAGGTGCCCCTCACCCCTCTTATAAAAGGGCACTCCTCCTTCTCATTTCTTCACACCTTCAAAGCCTTTTGGTTCGGCCAAACTCTGCCCCAATAAGCTCCCCACATCCCTCTCCTCCTCCTTGAAGCTTCCCCTTAGGCAGAAAGCATTTCAAGGAGTCCTTTGGTTCCAACCAAAGTGAGTTACCTAAATTAAAGGTAACGATTTCTCTTAAATTATTTCATTTATTTTGCTTCTCCAACCCCAAAACTCTTTTTATTTCCTTTCTTTTGTAACAACACCAGTATCCTAAATATACTAGGATGTTGTTATAAGAAGTATTCAAACTACACATACACACAAATCCATCTAATGGATGATGAACATAATGTTTCTGTGGATGGCAAACTAACGCCTCACGAAACGATGATTGTTCAAATACATATTACCGCCTCTCATGGTGGCCATTATGATGGAACTGTAATTAAATATGATATTAATGATATATATTTTATATATAAGCTTCTGTAATTCCATTTTATTTCATACCATTATTCGTTTCATGTTGTATATACATACGATAATTTCATTTGTGGAAGTGCGGACTACCGCCCCCTTAAAATGATATGACTCGTTCATACCACACATGGAACGTATAAAGGATGGTGTTAATGAACTTAAGTAACATATATAAAATATTATATTATACTGGAATAATAATATACCTATGTATCATTTGGATTAAATTCTTTTAAAATAAAAATTAAAATGGAAGTAGCGTTCGTGCGTACGTACGGACTACCGTCTCCACGAACGCGGTGAGATCCATCCTCCATCGTATCCATTCAAGTCTTATTCTCATTTTAGGGTTAAAAATAATGTTAATATCATTCTGATTAGGAATAAGATTTAATCTATCCATTACAAACATGTCTTACGTAACCAAACATTTAAGAAGAACGAATCGATTATCACCTGAAACGACGATAATACTAAGATATTATTAATAAAGCAATGTTAAAAGATCATATATGATATCATATTAATGTATATGATTATTGTATAATTTAATAACAATTATTTCACCATTATACAGGAGGTTAACCGACCCCAACAAAGGAAAAGTACAAGGTAAGGGATTTTCTTATCTCACTTTCAATTTCGTGAGATTTCCATTGTTCGCCACTAAATTATTGAAAGTGGTGTATTGTGTACTTCCATTTGATATATATTATCATGATCCTCTTTATATTCATGTTATTCTGTAAATCATTTGGTGGTTATTAACTTTTTTCCATACGACTCAGTTGATTAACGTGGTAAGGGGTTTTCATCTCACTCCTTATTTCCGTGAGATTCATGCCATATTGCCACCATCACCTTTTGTGTGGTGTATGTACTACCCATAATTATATTCTTTGTGTAATACACTCTAATTTATGTGTATTTACATATTCATTGTATGATAACTCTTTCATGAGATGTATGTTTCATAAGTTACCAAATTGGTAAGGGTTATTTCACAATCTCTTCATTATCCGAGGTTGTATTATACGTAATAATCTACTGGGACCTCTTTATCATCCACATCCATGTTTCTTCGAAATGTATTTCAAAACATTTTTACTATTTACAAGAATATGGGTTAAAGTCATTTATACCCTTGTTTGACTTTTTATAAGAGGTTTATAAAGGAATCTTTCCGTCATTTTCAAAACAAGGTCCTTTTTAACCTTTTCGACAGAATTAAGGTAAGAATGTTTTTTTTACTTATACGGCGAGTGCGGCTATTTTCCGCCGTTATAAAATCTTCAAAGCTTCCCTTACAATCTTATAAGAATATTTTCAAAGAAAAGGTTTTCTTTTATAATTATTTGATTTTTAAATGATTTAAAAAGAGAGATATTTCTCTCAAATATATGAAAATCCAGTGCAAATGTATACGTATTTAATGCAAGCTTAAAACTGTTTTCAGAAAACCTGACTCTCGAGTTTGGTAGACAGGAAGGGATTGGGAGTGGACCCATCATGGCCTGTAATTAATCGGGAAGTCTCAGAATTAGTTATTTTGTTTTCAGAAGCTTTCATATTGTTTTCATAAAAACACTGGAGTATATTTTATCAATTTTAAACATAAGTATCTTCTAAAAAAAATTGCATCGGTAGGTCTCATGAGACAAACTAGTGTCTTGGCACAAGGCCTTGACAAAATCTTATTTGTAGTCTTGGCACGAGGCCTTGACTATGTGGTTATGATAGTCTGGCATTATGCATTCCAACATTATGAAAGTGGTTATTGATTTTTGCATGTGATTATTCGATTAGTAGAATATCCATGTGAGTAACTAAATGGCATTATTTCATTTTTACCTTTGCCATTTTATGTTGAAGTTCAAGTTTAAAAGGCTTTTGTTTTAGTAATGCATTGCCTTAAATGTTTATTCTTATTTATGAAAGTTTCCGCTATATTGTTATCCTTACTGGGCATTTGAGCTCACCCCTTTTCTATGTTTTATTTTTCCCAGGAAGTGAAGAAGTAAATTATGAATGACCTGCAGGGATTTTATGAGGGGTTAATAGTGTGGATTGTGGAAACATTATGTTGTTGTAGTAGTTTTTCATTTTATGATGTAATGTAAAACTTATGAATATATCTAGTGTTACCAAGGCTACTAAACCAATCGGTCTTTCGAGATTTGATCTTTCTTGTGATCATGCCAATGTTATGTAATAATGCACCGACTCTGGGCAACTGGGGTCGGGGCGTTACAGTTGGTATCAGAGGAAGTTTAGTACAAACCTTGGAAGCTAGATTTAGATAAACTCTGATTGGAGCACGTAGACCTAAGATGAACTTTGAGGATTAGTATAGAAGAACTTCCTAGAATTTTGGTATTGTAGAGATTTTGTGAGTTTTCCGAGCAATACATCCCTGTCTGGATACGAGCAGGTAGAGGCGGCTCTGGCACAGATGTACCTAGGGGTAAAACCCGAAAACACCGCTTTGAGCTAGACTCGAACGGGAAATGGTGCACGACAACGGGCCTTGCTGCACTCTTGGTTACGACACTCCCGGGGGATATGCTTAGGATAACTCTCACTATCTTTACAAATCATTATGAAGGGTTTATGAGTATATACTTCCTCAAAGAAAACATTTTTATGATTATGGATTATATCCATAAATAGTTCAATTTATGTTAAGTGTTTTATAAGTATGGGATTATGTATTTTGATTCATAAACTGATCTAGTTTATGCCATTGTTTAGAAATGGCGCCCAGTAGAAGGAATGAGAACTCCAGAAATGCACATGATCCAAAGAGAAGGAAGGATCATATCTTTCATGGTCTTAAGCTAGAATTTATAAGAGAAATAGTCTCCCATGTATTATCATCATATGAAGAAATAATATCATGTGTTGATAAGATAAGTAAAGAGTTTACTGAGTCCTATGGCTTTGAAGGGAAGCAAGAGAAGAAAAGGATGGAAGAGAGAAAGATGGATAAAAGTAAGAGGGAAAAGAAGAATTTTCCCATATGTGGTAACTGTGGAAAGAAACACCCTGGAACTTGCCTGAAAGGAATGGGAGTTTGTTATAAGTGTGGAGGAAAAGGGCACAAAGTACGTGACTGAAAGGGTAAGAAAATGGTTTTAAATGTACAATGCTTCATTTGCAAGGAGTTTGGACACTACGCGAACCTATGTCCCAGTCATCAGACTATGCCGAAAATGATGCTATTGGATAATAATCAAGTTATGATACTACCACAGATGAAGAGGAATGATTAGAGTTCTTATGTTGATTATGTCAATTGAGTGTTTTATCAACAATGTACATGTTATAATAATTATGGAGTATATAAGGATTGTACTGCAGTACTATTTCATTAAGGACTTGAGATTGTGTGGAACAAAGAAAAGTGACTCAATAGAAGGTTAAATTTTTGGAAAATATATGGTTGAGAGAATGATAAATCATAATATAGTTCTGATACTGAGGTAGTGATTTTTGAATAATATGTGATTATTTTGGATAAATTATATTGGATATTATTGACTACCTTGAAGCTGATTAATGATTTGTATATTCCATCATTGTTGGGGTTTAAAACATTTTTGGATTAATGAAGTATATCCAGCATTCTATATGGAATAAGGGAACATGAATGTAATCAATAAGGAATATGGTAGTACATGATGAAGGTATTCATATTCTATTACAGGGTAAAAAGGATCTATATTATGTTTACCTTACTTATAAATGTTGGACTGTGAGTTTGGACAGAAGTATTTTGGATAGTTCTAGTTTGGATTATTTTGGATTTCCATAAAAGGACAACCCGGAGGTCGGGCAGCAACCCGTCGCGTCCGGCAAGGCTGTGAGACTTGAACCCGCAACCGAAGGGCGACAAGGGTGTATCACCTACCACTGGCCCAAGAGATGTCCTGGATTAAATAATGTAGTTTTTTTAAAAGATCTGGTAGATGAATTATAAATTGGTTTATTTTGGAACCCTGTACGAATAGTATAAATATAATTTTTTTTACGAGTGAAAGATGAGTTTATGGTAGAAATTTATTAATGGACAAAAATCTAATTATAAAGTAAGTATATCTCCTTATGATCTTAGCCAATCTCATAAATAAATTCCTCAATATTAAGAAAAGAAACTTAGAACAAAAATGTTGTCCTAGATGGTACCTTAAATCATCACTAATTTATGGCTTTGGGATTGTTGGCCTTTTCATAGCCATGTTCTCTACCACTCTCCATCAGATAATTGATGGTTAGATTTCTCTTCCATATCCATATTTTCCTACATGGAACCCTAGTATGTGTTATTTTCGGTAATCTTCATACTTTCCACTCTTTATTTTAAATAGAGGCCTCATTAATTAATTTTTCGATGTGGGATTTCAACTAAGATATTTTGAAACGTCAAAAATGTGTTATCCTAATACCCTATGTTTTGTTGAACCAATGGTATTTCAAATCATCATATATTGATGAATTTAAGGACCTCAATTATACACTTGTTTGTGATTGATGACCTCAATCACTACCTATAAATATTTACATTTTTCCTCCGATTATATGTCTCTAATTTCCACCAATGTTCTCCTAATCGAGATCATAATTTGGTGGTGACCCTTTGATTTCTCTTTTCCTCATATTAAGACTAAATTTTAGTAACCCAATTTCTGATGTGGGTTTTCCCACAAATATATTTTCTATTTTCAACCTTTTATTTTTGAAGAACAATTTCAAATTGCGAGGACGCAATTTATTGAAGGAGGGGAGAATGTAACACCCCAAGATTTCATAGTGTGTTATTTCTTAAAAATAATTCAATAACTTGCACTACACGCAACACCGAGTTCAAGCGCACCATGACTTACCAAACAAGCCATTCAAAAGAGGTTATAAATAGTATTAACTAAATTTTAAACTTTATATAATCTTATTATGAGTTTCTTAGACATAATGTAAGAACAAATTCATTTTCAGTATTTCACTTTTACCAAATTTTAATAGTGAACCCTTTTTAGATACTATATTTTAAACTTTTTGACTAAATGGGGACATCAAAAATTTAAAATGAAACATCCCAAGCTTCCACGGTATGCTAACGTGTGTTGTACGCAACACCGAGTTCTAACACACCGTAACCAATCAAACTAGCTGCTATGAATAGTAATACCTACTTTTTGAAATTATATATATTTTATATTTTAAAATGGACTTCATTTTTGGATTCGTAATATCAAATTTAGCCTAAGGTGAAATTTTGGTACTTTTCAGATAACTTTCATATTTTGATGAATAGTGAAAATTACTAAATTTTAATTAAAAACAACTTTTTTAATCAAAATAATTAATAGTGATAAATTATGAATTTGAGTGGTTTTAAATTATATTTAGAATATATTTTTACTATTTAATATAATGTTGGTCATTGGACATAATTTTACAATTAAACCGAACATAAACAAGTGTCAATCTTTTGATAGTTATTATCTCTTAAAAACACGCTTTTTGTTTTGACAGCGGGAATTAATTTTAAATTAATTTCTGCCACTTCTGTGTTTTGAATTTAGGAAAATGGATTCCATATTTGGAATCAGGATGTTCAAATTGTGTAAATATGTAACTTTTATTTTTAGACATTTTGAATAATTACTGCGGTAAATATTTTATTTACCATGGTTAAGGGTAAATCCGGTAAATAAGGGTTACAAAATAATATTATAATAATACAAAATTACCCTAAAACGTGTCTTAACCCTATTGGTTGATACATGGTCGACCATGGGCATCTTTGTGTCAATTTTGGGACCCCATGGATCGACTTTTAAGTGATAATGACACTTTATTTTAATTAAGTTAAAATGAATACAAAAATGACACAAGCATATATCTTTTAGAAAAACAATTTTTACATATGGTTATATATGTTGGATTTTAGATTATAAATATTCATTAGAAATATAACAAGATTTACTACATAATGATATTTTATTTATAATTTTTAGACCTTAAATAATTTATTTTATTTATGACACAATGATGATGCAGTAATTACTATAATAGTGAAAAATTAAAATAATTGATATTATAAATACCCAAATAAATATAATATGAAACTTTTAATGAATTAAACTAATTTTCTAGGATAATATGATATATTAGGATTGATTTAATTGACTTTTTTCGAAGTAATCAATCTGTTATGAGTTTCACAAAAATCAACTATTGAATAGTGTCAAAATTGACATAAAAGAGTTATTAAAACAAATATTATATTATTAATTGATATTAAATTCCTAAAAATATAAGGTTCGGCCAAGAGACTTATATCATGATAGGTGCATCATTAATGTACCACTTGGGGGTCGCTTGGATGTATATAGTAAGTTTATTAACCATATTATATAAAAATACAAAGAGACATTGTAAAAGTGAAACTAATTAACTTAGAGTTAATACTTAAAGATAAGGTTAATATAAGTACCCAAACCTGTCTAAATTCTATTGGTTGAGTGGTGTTCGACCTATCCCCACCTTAAACTTTGAATAATAAGCTTTGGAGCCATTAGAAACCGAATATGAATTTATTATAAATTAATATTTCTTGCTTTTCCAAAGGTTCCCCTCACCCCTCTTATAAAAGGGCACTCCTCCTTCTCATTTCTTCACACCTTCAAAGCCTTTTGGCTCGGCCAAACTCTGCCCAAATAAGCTCCCCACATCCCTCTACTCCTCATTGAAGCTTCCCCTTAGGCAGAAAGCATTTAAAGGAGTCCTTTGGTTCCAACCAAAATGAGTTACCTAAATTAAAGGTAACGATTTCTCTTAAATTATTTTCATTTATTTTGCTTCTCCAACCCCCAAAATCTTTTTATTTCCTTTCTTTTGTAACAACAACAGTATCCTCAATATACTAGGATGTTGATATAAGAAGGATTCAAACTACACATACACACAACTCCATCAAATGGATGATGTACATAATGTTTCTGTGGATGGCAAACTAACGCCTCACGAAACGATGATTGTTCAAATACATATTACCGCCTCTCATGGTGGCCATTATGATGGCACTGTAATTAAATATGATATTAATGATATATATTTTATATATAAGCTTCTGTAATTCCATTTTATTTCATACCATTATTCGTTTCATGTTGTATATACATACGATAATTTCATTTGAGGAAGTGCGGACTACCGCCCCCTTAAAATGATATGACTCGTTCATACCACACATGGAACGTATAAAGGATGGTGTTAATGAAATTAAGTAACATATATAAAATATTATATTATACTGGAATAATAATATACCTATGTATCATTTGGATTCAATTCTTTTAAAATAAAAATTAAAATGGAAGTAGCGTTCGTGCGTACGTACGGACTACCGTCTCCACGAACGCGGTGAGATCCATCCTCCATCGTATCCATTCAAGTCTTATTCTCATTTTAGGGTTAAAAATAATGTTAATATCATTCTGATTATGAATAATATTTAATCTATCCATTACAAACATGTCTTACGTAACCAAACATTTAAGAAGAACGAATCGATTATCACCTGAAACGACGATAATACTAAGATATTATTAATAAAGCAATGTTAAAAGATCATATATGATATCATATTAATGTATATGATTATTGTATAATTTAATAACAATTATTTCACCATTATACAGGAGGTTAAACGACCCCAACAAAGGAAAAGTACAAGGTAAGGGATTTTCTTATCTCACTTTCAATTCCGTGAGATTTCCATTGTTCGCCACTAAATTATTGAAAGTGGTGTATTGTGTACTTACATTTGATATATATTATCATGATCCTCTTTATATTCATGTTATTCTGTAAATAATTTGGTGGTTATTAACTTTTTTCCATACGACTCAGTTGATTAACGTGGTAAGGGGTTTTCATCTCACTCCTTATTTCCATGAGATTCATGCCATATTGCCACCATCACCTTTTGTGTGGTGTATGTACTACCCATAATTATATTCTTTGTGTAATACACTATAATTTATGTGTATTTACATATTCATTGTATGATAACTCTTTCATGAGATGTATGTTTCATAAGTTACCAAATTGGTAAGGGTTATTTCACAATCTCTTCATTATCCGAGGTTGTATTATACGTAATAATCTACTGGGACCTCTTTATCATCCACATCCATGTTTCTTCGAAATTTATTTCAAAACATTTTTACTATTTACAAGAATATGGGTTAAAGTCATTTATACCCTTGTTTGACTTTTTATAAGAGGTTGATAAAGGAATCTTTCCGTCATTTTCAAAACAAGGTCCTTTTTAACCTTTTCGACAGAATTAAGGTAAGAATGTTTTTTTTACTTATACGGCGAGTGCGGCTATTTTCCGCCGTTATAAAATCTTCAAAGCTTCCCTTACAAGCTTATAAGAATATTTTCAAAGAAAAGGTTTTCTTTTATAATTATTTGATTTTTAAATGATTTAAAAAGAGAGATATTTCTCTCAAATATATGAAAATCCAGTGCAAATGTATACGTATTTAACGCAAGCTTAAAAATGTTTTCAGAAAACCTGACTCTCGAGTTTGGTAGACAGGAAGGGATTGGGAGTGGACCCATCATGGCCTGTAATTAATCGGGAAGTCTCAGAATTAGTTATTTTGTTTTCAGAAGCTTGCATATTGTTTTCATAAAAACACTGGAGTATATTTTATCAATTTTAAACATAAGTATATTCTAAAAAAAATTGCATCGGTAGGTCTCATGAGACAAACTAGTGTCTTGGCACAAGGCCTTGACAAAATCTTATTTGTAGTCTTGGCACGAGGCCTTGACTATGTGGTTATGATAGTCTGGCATTATGCATTCCAACATTATGAAAGTGGTTATTGATTTTTTCATGTGATTATTCGATTAGTAGAATATCCATGTGAGTAACTAAATGGCATTATTTCATTTTTACCTTTGCCATTTTATGTTGAAGTTCAAGTTTAAAAGGCTTTTTTTTAGTAATTCATTGCCTTAAATGTTTATTCTTATTTATGAAAGTTTCTGCTATATTGTTATCCTTACTGGGCATTTGAGCTCACCGCTTTTCTATGTTTTATTTTTCCCAGGAAGTGAAGAAGTAAATTATGAATGACCTGCAGGGATTTTATGAGGGGTTAATAGTGTGGATTGTGGAAACATTATGTTGTTGTAGTAGTTTTTCATTTTATGATGTAATGTAAAACTTATGAATATATCTAGTGTTCCCAAGTCTACTAAACCAATCGGTCTTTCGAGATTTGATCTTTCTTGTGATCATGCCAATGTTATGTAATAATGCACCGACTCTGGGCAACTGGGGTCGGGGCGTTACATATAAAGTATATATATGATATTAAAAAAATAATTATACCTATGGAGTAATTATATCATATATAATTTTTTACATTCCATTATTTATAGTATATGATAATGTCTCTCATGTGTACGTTGGACTACTGCCTCACAATGTGATATGATTTGTTTTTCAGTAACGATTTACATGAAAGGAAATAAGGATAATTTTAATGAATATATATGATATATATGAAACAATTATTATATTAATGATATATATGTCATTATGATAATATAATATATCATTTTCATTCTTACCTTTTCACTCACTGATAAATGTCAACATTTTTTGTGTACGTGTGGACTACCACCTTCACGAAGTGATGTGACTCACTTTTCATCACTACAACACATTGATTATATATATATGTATGTATATTTAAATAAATAATATGGTATATATGATATTATTTTTATTATGTAATGAAAAAATATTACTTAACTCATTCCCATAATGTTCACTGAAAAATTGAAACGTTACTGATGCGTACGCACGACCTACCGTCTCCCTAATCGTAACATACTTAGTTTATCAAAACCAAATTTCATGATCAATATTAGATATATAATTTATGTATAAATATGATAATTATTTCCTGATTATTATTATTTAAAATTTTAAATAATTATTTCTTTGACCACAGGCATCCTAACAAAGACATTTTTGACATATACACCAAATATGGTCAAAACAACGGATGTAAACCTAATTGATTAAGTAATCATATATAACATGGTAAAAAGTAAAATAAAAGGAGTAATAAACTTGATAAAATTTATTAATCAAGTATGTAATTAAAATATGTTTATTATTTAGGAATATAAATAATGTATGTGAAAAGTCAAACTCAATGTAAGAGACTTCGTCTCAATATACTTTCATTGAAGAATATTTAATTTTATTCACATATATTATTTTACAAGTTGTATATATAGTTTTTTTACATGTTATATCATTAATTTATATATTATCATGGAATTTAATGTTTTTTTAATGTTATTAATTCATGGGGATTTTGATTGAATTATTTCTAAAGTGATAAGGGACTTTTCTTTAAAACAATTCTCTTATAAATTTTCCATATAACCCAATTTATATTCTATATACATGTTTCTAAAATGATTTAATTATAGACATGAGAGTTTTTAAAGGTAATTTTTTCTTTATTAAATTTTTTCAAAAAGTAAATCTTTTAATGGAATGTGTGACTTTACTTACAAATAAAAAAGAACATTCTATTTTAAAATATATGAAAATAATGACTTTACACCACCATAACCATTATTTTACATTTTGGATTTCTTGAAAAGATTTGATGTTTTATTCGAATAAAAACCCCTATTCCATTTTTTGTTATTTTGATATTGAAAAAATGTATTTCAAAAATGGTTGGATGTTATCATATCTAATAATGTTTTCATGTGGCTGAAAAGAATATTTTATGTGTGTGATGTGATAATTAAAAGATTTTATGTGTCATAAATATTTTGTGGTTCTAGGAAATTATTGATGTTTATGGTTGGTTATGTTATAAATTAAGGATAAGTGGTTGCGTTAAAAACCAAGGATATGTGGTAACATTATAAACGAAGGATGGTTTGGTACATGGTATCTGTCTAATGCATTGGGTATGAAAGTTGGCCATATATTTATTCCATTTATAAGAGTGATATAAATAATTATGTCCCAATCCACCTATATTATTTACCTATTTTCACTATTGTATTTAATGATTTTATTTGTGTAAAAGGAGTGTGCTTTTCATGTAAATATGATTTATTTAATTTTCTCAAAGAATATTGATATAAAGGTAATATTTTCATGGTTTTTATGTTTAAAATAGACTAATAGTTTTATTAATTTTTTATATTCCTTACTCTGATTTTTTTCCTCATCCATTTTTTTAAAAATGTTTTTCCAAGGGTTTAAGGAAGGGTAAGGGAAAGGATGATGTCATGTTTAAATTCATGATGGTTTTTCATGAAAATAAATCATGTTCAATTTTTAGCATTTTATATTGTGAAAAAATAGATAGTGATAGGAAGTTTCTGGTTTATATTATATAGTTACGTTATTTTTGAGTTATGGAATACTTCTCTAAAACTCTAAACCATAAAAGATCCTCAAATATAATAGAATCGATTATTGGCTAAAAACTCATTATTATGTTATGGTTAAGATAAGATCCCTATATTATTTGGGTTATTTATAGTGAACCGTGAATTTTATTAATGAAAATGACTTATTAGATATGTGTTAAGATTCTATATTAGAATCACATATTTTTATTGATTTCTTTCAAGTAATATTAAATGAATAGTGTCAAAATGACTTTATTTATATTTTATGAAAAGCAATATTTTACTAAATTATTTAAAAATTATAAATTTTTATAAAGAGTACAAATAGGATTATATATGGTCAAAAATTTCATCCAAAATTCATTTATAATAAAATTATTACCCTTTAAATTGAATAAGTCCCTAACATGGTAAGGTTAAAATTATTTCACGAAGGGGTTATACCAAATGATAAGAATTAAAATACTAGTTTAATATATATTTATTTTATTAGTTGAAGGTATATAAACCACATGATATATTATATTAAAAATTATATCTACATTGTTCCACTTTTATATAAAAATGAATTTATCATATTGAAATCTTTTTATTAATTACAACAGTGTCATATCATTCGCTATAAAAAGGGACCACCTATACTCTATTCTATGTATCACCTAGAGCCTTCCTTATAGACAAAATACTACTAAAAACTCTTATAAATATGATTATACCTGTTTTGGAGGTTTTATTCTTCCTAAAATAGCAAGATTAGGTCCCATAAAAGATGATATAAAGGATCTATTTCTAAGGAGAGTTAATAATTTTTAACAGTTGTTTCAAAATTATTTATTATTAAAATTCCTCTAAATATAATGTATCCATTATAAAATAATATGTATAGTATCATAAATATACTTTTCTTTTATTATTATTATTTTATAACCATTTTATATCACTTTTACATCCTATGAAAATCAAAAACATCGCTAGTGCATACTTACGACTTACCGTCTCCACATAGTGGCATATTTTGTTTTTCATCACCAATTTACATGGATGGTTATAAAGATATAAATAGTGAATATACATGATATTAATGAAATAAATATTCTTCTATAATTATAATATCACATATACAATCTTACCTTCCAATCCTTTGGAAACAATAACATTTCTCATGTATATGTGTAGACTATCACCTCCATAAAGTGATGTGATCCATTTAAATTTATGATTTACAAGGATGGTAATAAGGATATATTTAATGTATATATATTATTTTTATATCATTATAAAAATTATGAATATTAGGTAACCATAATCAACGTATAATGTTCAGAATATCCCATAAAAAATTGCATGAGAAAATATAGTAGTTAACTCAAGTAACATTTAGAATAATGAAACTTTTTGATTAATGGATAATAAAATGTTATATAAAGATAATATATGATATTATAAATATTAATTTTTTTTATAAATTATTATCTTGTTTAAAACCGTTATTATGAAATTTAAAACATGTTCAACTAAGGGAAAACATGAGGTAAGTGTTTTCTCAACTCAATTTCAATTCACTGGGTTATACTTCTACTTCATTGACTATGTTATAAAATCATTATGTGTGAAATGAGATCTAATTTTACTATGTTATATTTAAAATTATTTTTAGAGTATATAAATTTTTTACATAAAATCACTTCATTGATTCAGTCTATACTCAAATGATATGATCCTTGTAACGGATTTCATCTCAATTTTCACTCTATTGAGAGAAATTTTGAATTACTCACGTTTTCATTTTTATGAGATGTATATAATTTTAAATTGATATATTTAATATGAAAATATAATTATTCATGATGATTAAAGTTTAAACTCCTGCTTATCTTTTCTATGGGTTACAATTTGAATGTTACCACCAAAGCGGTATGAGGTTTCTTTACTCAACTTAGATTAATTGAGATATACATAAAATTTATTGAATCGTTTATGACATGATTATCTGTGAAATGAACATTGATTGTATTATTTTTTAATTACACATTATTTTAGATTTTCATTTTTAAACATATTCATTTCACAGATTAATTCTCACAACAATGTTACGATCATTATAAGGGATTTCATCTCAATTTCACTCCATGGGGGCATGTTTTAATGTTATGAAAATAATTTATTTTATATAGTGTATATAATTATGTTTTAAATGTTATATCATGAATTATTCATACACCATGTTATTTTTTGTTACAATTCATATCACTTCATCCAAGGGGTCCTAATAGGGAAGTTACCAAAATGATAAGGAATTTCGTAACCCTATTTTCATTCATGGGGTTATACATCCACTTAATTGACCATGTTATTCAATGATTATATGCGAAAATAATATTATTGTATGATGTTGTATTTTCACTTATTTTTTGTGTATTTAAATTTTTTACACACAATATCCTCATTTATTAATTCTCACTTTAGTGATATGATCTTTGTAAGAGATTTTGTCTCAATTACCACTCCATTGAGACATATTTGGAATTATGATCCTATTTTTTATGTGATGTATATATTTATGCTTTTTGGTATTTTCAATAAATATAAAATTATTGAAAATGATTAATGTTTCTTTTTTAGGTATACACTTTCATGGGGTTATAATTTAAAAGTTACCAAATATAATTATTTATTTTGTAATCAAACTTTCTCTTAGGGATGCATATATTTTTATTCAAGAAATCATATTTTATATCTTTTATAGTATTTAATAATTTTATTTTATTCCATATATTTAATTGGTTTAAATAATTTTTCCAAATTCTCATCTTTATGGACCTTTAATAATGAAAATATAATTTTAAAAGAAAATTGGATCTCATTTATCTTTATCATCTGTTATATTTTTCATCAATGTCCATATTTGTCATCAATATCTATAATTTTCAAAATTGATTTATAAATTTTATTGATTTATTCAAATTATTTATTAAGGAAATTATAAGTCATCCTTTCCATTTTAAAATGTTTTAAATTAATCATTATAATATTTTTTTAATGTATCTTTTTCTAATTTCATTACAAAAATTCATATAGAATGTTTTCTTCATAACATATATGGAGATAAGAGAAATTCCTAAAACCAAATAGTTTTACATACATTATATTTTTCTAATTTTATCAATTATTTTAAAAATAAATAATTATTAAGAAAATATTTTAATTTCCTTTCTTCCATTATCTTATATTCTTTAAAATAATGGTTTTGATATAAAAATTACTTTTTTGATGGTCATCACTCATCTATTAATTAATATTTTGTCTATTAATAACCTTTTGAAACAATAAAATTATTGATATCATTGAAAATTTCATTTCTATTAGATATCTATATTCATTATATCATGAATATGATTATTTTCTAAACTGTTTACAATTTCTATATGTGGTTTTTTACTTTGAAAGTTATTTGATTCATTGAAGAAATATTTATATTCTATATTATTTAAAAAATAAAAGGATTTATGAATAAGTCATATTATTTATGAATTAAATTGATAATTAAATATGTGCTGAATACATTATTCATTAACGTTGCCATTTTTACATTATAAATGAATATATGGGTTGGGAAATAATTATATAGCCCCTTGATGCATCAATTGATCTCATGAGGCAAAACTATCAGATCACCTTATTAAATGGATTTTTGGTTTATGCCTTCCCATAGTTTAAATTTTCTTGGCACAATTCCTTGATATTATATATATCATGTTGTATGAGATTATGAAGTCCATTATTATTCATTTTATTCATTAAGAATTCAGTTATTATTTTCCTTGAGATTATTTTATTTGATGTCATCAATGGATGTACTTCATACACAAGTTATTTATTAAATGAAATTTATTTTTAATTATTTACCTTTCCACATGTATTATAACTAATTTAATTTTAATACCATCCATTGTATATAAACCTTACTGAGTATTTCAGATAATTCTTATATTTTTCTTTTCCCTGTGATAAAAGGATGAAATATTTGAATGAGATTAAAGGAGGAGTAGCATTTTATTTTGTGTTGTTTTATATTTTATCTGCACTGAAAAATGGGTATCATATGTGTATTTGGTTCTCCTAGACTTATAAATGGATCAATTCTTTTGGATGATATCCCTTGCAACGTATGCTAATGTAATAAATTAGACATCGTCTTTGGGTTATTGGAGTTGGGGTAGTTATAATACAAGTGGGTGAAATCCTCAAAATCATGGATGGGTTTTAATTTTAATCCTTTAAAATAGATCTAGAAAAAAATATATAATATTTATAGATATTCAAGATAAAAATTATAACTATGTTCCCCCCCTTAATCTTATGTATATTATTACTTTATTAGTTCTATGAATGGAATTTGTTATAATATAGTTTTACATTTATTTTTATTTTATCATATTTTTTAGTATTATCATTTATTTAAAGTTATTATTTGATGGAATTTTATATCATTAAGATAAGTAAATAAATTCAATGGTTTTATTTATATTTAGATCCAACTATTGGTGAAAATATAATTTTCTCTAAAATGTTTTACAGAATCAAGAAACTAATTTTTCTATTTATCTAAGATGGGTAGTTTTTATTATTATATTTGTTTGATGTGGATATAATATTTCTGAGTTATTTAATATAGTATATGATTTAAAATAAATTAAAATGAAAAAATTAAGTAATTAAATATCTAATTTTTTATCTGTGAGATTTTTTATAATGTTTTTATAAAAAATTTATATATTTTTCTATTATCTATTGTAGAGGTAGTCATCAAGGGAAATACTAACTAGTTATCGATGGATTATTTTTAGAAAAAACTATAGTTCACTAATCTGATGTTTTTCTACATGTCAATTCTTCCATACATCTTTAATGTAAGTAAATTTTATCAATTTTTTTTTCAATTCTATATTATGTCAATGTGAATCTATCAATATTTCAAAAAACTGGGTGAAAGAATCCTGAATATCCAACTTCAAAATGTATAGATAACCAAGAGGGATGTTAAATATAGCCTCAAATTTAATCATTTGGTTAAAATAAGGTGGAAAACCTTATATATTTATAAATTTATTTATGAAATGAATTTAAAAACCCTAAAATATGATTTTAAAAGTTTTGGATTATAATTGATATTTGAGCATTGTTTGTTGAATTATAACCTCAATTTATGTTTTAGTGTCAATAAAATTTAATTGTTTTATTAAAAGTTATTTTAAAGTGATCATAAAATCAATAAAAACATTCCATTTTAATTACCTGGAAATCATATGAAAAAATTCTAGTGTTTAGTCTTGGAATGGTGGTGGGTGTCAGTGTAATAGTGGAGGCTAAATAGAGAATCCAAGACCATATGGCCTTTTCTTAGGAGGCATATGGAGGTCCACATATCCTATTTGGAAATAATCACCCAAGGTATCATTATATCTTTTTTGGGTTGGTTTTGTTTATTGAAAAAGTTGGTTTTCATGGTGAATTGTCGATTTCCAGATATATTGTTTACAACCCATTTTGAAGAAGAACCATATAAATGGAAAAGAATATTTGGATGTGGTACAAAAATAACAGATACAAGGTGACACAATTTTCCAGTGTTTACCAAATTTTTGGGGTCCCTAATTTGGAGTTTGGTGAGAATTAATAAATATGTATTTCGGTGATTATATCATAAAAATATGGAAAATACATGAATTTTGAAAATATTGGAGTCATAAAGTGGATTTTTCAACGACATGAATAATGTTGACGGTGTTCTCTACAACTATGATCAGCTTCGTGAATGGAATAGGTGAAGAGCTTTGTAGGCCATAATTGTAATGACGAAGAGAATTGCGAGTGGATTATTACAGTGGTGAAAAGGTTTTGAATGAAAACTCCATGATTATGTAGAGCATTGTGATATGGGAAATTGTTTTAGGAAGATTGTGAAAAATAGATAATTTTGGTGGAAATTTTAGAGCTCTACAAAATTGTATGATGTGGCGCAGAAGGTTCTAGAGTCAGTGGGGAACACCTATAAATAGGCCCTTAAACCCTCTTGAAGAGTAGAGAGACTCAAATATAATAAGACTATAATACTGTGAAGGATATTCTCAAAGGATGTGAGGTCTGTGAATGTATGGGAATTCGTGGAGGCTAGTTGAGCTATATGAAAGGAAGACATGCCGGGATGGCTAGTTCAACTTTGTGGAAGAAGTATTCTTCATAGAGGCTTGTTTGATCATTGTGAAATCTCAATGTATAGTGTGATATATATGATCTACTAAGCTCTAAAAACTAGTGAGCTTTGCGAACCTGTGAGATTCATGAAGAGGCGTGGACTTCAGATAGGAAAGATTGAGCTTTGTGAAATTGGCAGCTTCACGAAGGGAGTGTACTTTGTGAAAGGGATTTAAAAGTTATTGCCCAGTGTTCAGTGGGAAAGTGGTATTCATCAGTGGATGAAATTGAAACTTTAAAATATAATCTACATAGAGTGGAATATGAACACATTAGTCCTAATAAAGAGACCTACAGGTCTATAAACTGTGATTGAATCTTCTGAAGAAGCAGTGAGCACACTTCAGTTTATAGAGAAGTGAGATTTCAAATTGTGATTGGTTGTAAACTAGTAGGGACAATGAGTCTACTCCAAAAAATATGAATGACAGTGTGATTTAAGTGGATTTGGTACATCGACACATTACCATTGTATGCTTCTTGGACATATCCCAGTGAAGGTGAAATAAGTGAAAATTGATTTCTCTTATGCGTGCTTTAATTTATATTCATAATTTTCTACGGGAAAGAGAGAGAAGAGAGTTTTTTAAGAAACAAGATCATAAGGGGTAGTTGTTTTAATCATTCATTACCCAATTCACTCACCTCTTAGGGTTTTTGACAAAGTAGGTGGGGTCCTGAAACTCTATGAATCATATGCAGTTATGTGATCTAAAAAATATGATTGTCATGGGGAGACAATTTTATGTTCCTCCACCACTAGGAACTTCTCCAGATCTGATAGAGAAAATGTGTGTGACCCAAATCCCTCCTCAAATAATCCATAAGATGGAAACAACCACCAAGGTTGTAATCACACAAAAATTAGAGGCATTACCCTCGTAATCCCATAAACGTAAAAATAATTCAGTAATACACTCCATAAGATATAAAATGAAACCCAATCCATAGTGAATGGAAATTTCATACATAACCATGGTTTGAAAAATAAAACATCATCCAATAACTCCTACGGTAGCACTAAAAACATTGAAAAAAACTTCTATGAGTTAGTATGAACTAGATCAATCACCAAATTCCTCTTGGAATCATGTAATATAAATATATATATATATATAAGGGTCAGTGTATAAGTAAAATTAATAGTATCTTTTTTAGAAACTCTCTTGAAAATGTGGAACAACCATACTAATATGAACAAATCATAAATATTTATGGTCATCAATCACCCAACCTAACAAATGATCATACACCTAATATCATATTCAAGTATATTAATATAGTACCAAAGTAATATGTGTCAAATAAGTTTGTAGTATCTTTGTACTCAATATTCTAATCAGTCACATGCCACAAAAACATGTCTAGTTCTATAATCCCCTCTATATCCACATAACCACATACCATTAACTGCATAACAATAATAATTACATATCTACATAAAAGCATCACTTCATTAAATCATAATAACATACCATATCCTCATCATATTGTGGTATTGGGAACAAAAAACATTAACCACATTCCCTTCTCCTACCGTGCATGATCCCCACAATGTATCAACATCATAATCATAAACCATGTTAGACATGATATAAATAATCATACCATTATTTATTATATCCTAAATTTATATAACTATCTTGATCTATCAAAACTAATAGTAAATTTTAATAGAGAGTATGGGAGATGTAGTAGTCAGACATTCATTCCCTCTACAACCTAGATATGAGGGAAAACACTAAAAACCCGCATCACAAATTGATATCTATAATCTTACCAAACATGGGTGGTGGTCTGTAAGGTTTAATAAGAAAATATAATGTATAAAATATTGCCAAAAAATCCTAAACTCTTGGCTTTGATCAAAATTACACTATCATCACCCATAACAACCATCACATCACTAATAATACACACCAACAATTGCATCCATTACTAAACCATATGTTAGTACCAATTATGCATATATTAATTCCATAGAAAAAATATTTAACTTACCATTTAATTATATCATAATTAAATTATTTTATCATTACCATTTACCAACCCCATTTTATTCCTTATTCTATTTATTAACCTATACTTAATGTTAATATATTAATTAAAACACTTCCAATTTTAACTGTTCTTTATTCATATTACACAAATTTTACCCATCCATTACAATTTATTAAACACAACCATTATTGTAATTATCATCATTAATTTAACAAATCAATAATTATAAATTCCATACTATTAGGTAATAATTTATGAACAATGACATTGCTAATTTATATTATTCTAACCATATACCATGCTACCAAGAAACATTAACATGCACCCATAACAATTGAATTCATTACCGCATAAAACATCACACAACTCATTCCAATACACATCACAACATCAATTAGACTATAACTAATTTCTATAAAACCATATATACCATCACAATCATATCCAAACAACAACCCATTAATCACTACCACAACAATAATTCCACATCATCACCCCAAAACAAATTAAAATAAGAAAAATATAATTTTTACAATAGAAACCCATAACTAAGACCACATAAAACAAATAAAAAACCTCCCTATTAATAACTATTTTATATTAATTAATTAATTCTCATATTAACCATTATTGATGCAAATTATAGATTCCCATGCTACCCTCCCCCTTACCAAATTTATATATTTTATCCAATTATATGTTGAGAAGTATAACAAAAATATCATCCAATGTTATCATTGTAACATATATTAATCAACTATATTTATAACAGAAAATAATATATATAAAAATAGTAGTGAAAAATATTTGAAAACTCTCTTTAGTCATAGTCACATAGCTATTTGACATATTATTATCCATTCTCTAATATTAAATACTAATTTCATGTTCAAACCTCAACACAAAAATTCATGATCTCTAGAGAAATAATACACCAGCTTTATGGGATTAAGCCATCATGGAAGGTGATTCAAATATTTTATCACTAGGAAATGATGTTTCCATAGAATAAAATAAAAAAAATAGAATTACATAAAATGATTTAAATGGGTATAATAACATTTACCAGATGTAGATAAAGTGATTAAAACTATTATATGATGATATTCTATTAATGATAATATCAAAACCGTGGTAAAATTTTGAAATGATGAACACTGCAAATATAACATACCTTACAATGAATAATCCACTACATATTATTTTCAAATATATTTGATAAAAATAACTTATTGATAAATATAATAGTATCATCTCTAATGGTATCTATGTGATAAATTGAGTATCTAGACATTTGGGTGGGATACACCATTTCTCCATGGTATGCTAGTTCCTCTAATGAAAAGGAGGTTAGGGAAGAGAGTATCAAGATATATGATTCATTGGATGAATATCCACACACACCTATCATTGTATTCAAGTAGGATTTATAAGTACCTCAAGGATTATCCTTGATAGTACATGCATAAACTCATGTGTTTCAACACCAGATTTAATACTTCAGTTAGTTTATGCATGGTAAATATAAATGAAACTACCAAACATTTCATCTAAAGAAACATTTTCTTAAATTAAATATTATGTATAAAAATAAAAGAGAATAATTTGTCTTTTTACCATAATAACATATTTTATAAAATAATATGTTGTCACATTCTATTAAAAATTTTCATGAAATGTATATATGTGTATAATGATTTAGGGAATATGACTTTCAATCTCTCATTTTCACCAAAGCCTAAAATACTTTTTTCAATTTCACCTAATGTTGTATAATATATAATAAATTATTAAAAAGTTTCCAAAAATGCATTTTAATATCTACCAAAACACTTTTGAAAATATATCATTAAATTCACATTGTATCACATCATATGCAGTACCATTTGAATAACTATCAAAAAACACTTTGGGATTAACTCAAAAAAAATCAAAGAAGCACTCTAGTCATAACATAATCCCCATTAACTCAAACAAAAAATGTGACACTATGGGCCTTTAAATTGTTGAAAATATATACTAATTTCCGGATCTATAGAATTAATCAAAGAGAGACCTCATGAAAAGCATAAATACTAATCAATCTATAAAGGTATCTATCAAGATCTCCATCAAACATATGTATCTTTATACTAATGTCCACTAGTTTTTGTCATATGAAAACATGGATTCTCATAATTTTTATTTCTATAAGATACCAAGTTTCCTAGTACATAGAACATGATAATTCTATATAACCAACTTATATTTTTTCGACACTCTGAGGGCAGAATAGTCTAATTGATAAATTCAACACATGTCATGCATCCTTATGGATATGCATATCACATGTCACCTATCCAAATAGAAATATAATGTACAATTATAGTCGCAAAAACCTATAGTCTCTCTCAATAACAGTTCCTAATTTTATACTCATCACATGAGAGGAAAATTCCATCTTTGTTAATCTCTAACCGATAACATGATCAACAACATACCCAATCACCCCCTGATTAGATAAGTTCATTTGTTCACTTGTGCAAGTAGGGTTTCAATGTATGAAGGTTCTTATGATATATATCTCACCATCCTCAGTAACCAGGGACTCAAATATAATAATTTCATCCTGAATATACTAATGAAATTTGTGCATAACACTCCATATGGTGTACTTAGTGGACCATCCATCCCCTCAAAGAATTTTCTATTCACTATTTGTACCTAATGATCATATAATATATCTATATTCAAGAATACTACTCATGTTAACCTTAACATTTCATCATAAACTATAATACTCCATGAAGATATTCTGTTAGGTATAAGAACATAGTCATACTTTGACATGCCAATTATCATTTCATTTCATGAAATTTATATCAGTATATACATTTCTACAACTAATGTGAATGAATGAAAAAAATGGTGGATTTATTTAATATGGTCCATTTTAGTATTATTAAAATATTTAGGAATACTTACATGGCACATTTTAATATTCTTAAACTATAATGATTACTTAACAAAACCAAAAATTTCACCAGTTGTTCATGTCATATATGATAAACATCCAAAGCAGCCTTATGTTTTTTATATTTTATGGGTTTTGTTAATTCATTACATCATATGTAATAATTTTCACATATCTATCCAACTGTATGATACAAATATCATACTAAATTTTTTAGAGATAAACATATATTATGTATACTAATTTGAATAATGGTGAGATTTATGAATCTTATACCTAATTTCTCAACTCTATGACTATATGAAAACTTATTAACTTCAAAACATTGAATGTTATGATTTCAATTTATATTTTCTACTTATAACCATTTCTAATATCATCTTCATAATATATGGAGTCCCATTCCATTAAACGTTTTCCTTGATATAATGCAAGTACTTAAATGTTTGTTTACTAGTACTACTAAAATCTTTTCGATAAATTGGCAGTCACTTTGTTATGATTACTAATGTAACTCTTCACATTTCTCTTTACTTATATATCTTAACTCTTTTATGAACTAATGTTTAACTCACTTTTCAATTATAATGGTAAAATCCTTCAAGTAATGATGTATTTTTTTCATGAAAACTAAATATAACTCTTCACATTTTTATTTATCAATACACATCCAAATATATTTCATGATATTGAGTGAATAATACATACTGGTTTAAAATTTATATCCACTTTTAGAATGGTAATTTAATGAAACACTTTAAATTTTATTTACCATCACACATCCTATTAATTTTAGGATATCAAGTGGAAACCATTTTTACATAAGATTAGTATTATCCATTATTTATTAATTTTGAACTTCTTTAAATCCAACTATACTATAACTAGCTTATTGGATAATCTTTTATTTTCAAAATATATTTATATGATACAAAAAAAAATTTGTAAAGGAATAGTTTTTTATTTTAGAATAAATATTTAAAAAATAAACTATTGTTTCAATATAATATATAGTATTAATTTTGTTTTGAAAAGTTTTATTATAAAATAAGACATTATTAAAATATACCACTTATGGGTGGAAAGAACACATTCTGACATTCTTAAACAAATATTTTGTTAAAACCTTTTATATTGGTTAAACACTTTTATCATAATATTATTCTCAAAATGTGTTATAAAAACCCAATGAATCATAAACCATTTGTATTAAACAAATCATCTCATGTTTTTCAAAATAGATAAGTTAAAAAATAGATTCTCTTATTATATAAGATAAATGAGATGATGTTGAAATCTTTTACATATATTAATATGAACTTGAGATTATCCTTTACATTGAGATGTAGAAAATAATTTATTCTCGAAGTAAACTACATGTTCAATCAATTATTCCAATGATTTTAACTCTTATATATTTATAAATCATTATATAAAATACATTCAGTATAAAATACCCACAAAAATTAGATAATTATTTTCTATAAAATCCATACCTGACATGGATTTTTCATGGAGTCTCAAAAACGTCTTTAGGTATTCCAGATAATCCCATAGTATAAAATTATATTTTATCCTTCATATCATACTAAGTATTAAATTACTTTGATTATATCTTAAAGAAATATTTTTAAAATTTTAATGTACTTTTCTTCTTCTATATTGAACTTTTACACACTTATACTATCCATACAGTACTAGAATCTAGACATTATATATAATGAACCAAACCCAAGTATCCTAGAGTTGGTCCCTTACTTTATTAAACAGGTAATATGAATAAGAATTCACATCTGAAAGTAATGAATAGATTAGTATCTTTGGAATACCGGATATCTACATTAGTTTTAAATTACAACTTGAAAGAAAAATAACACAAAAACACCATTAGAAGTATCCATAAACTCTTAGATTATCCATGTAATTCATTCAAATATACATCTTTGCATCCCAGGAAAAACATAAAACATAGGAAAGGGGTGATATTAGATTCTCATTAAGGGTAAATAATACAGAAAAATCTATCATAAACATAAACAATATGGCAATGTGAATAACTAAAACACAAACCATTAAATCATAATCATGAGCATAATATGGAAGGAATAAAAGATGAATAAATAATTTCATATAACTAATCCCATGAGAATAAAGGTTATCCATGGATATTATACCAGTTTAATAATCATATGGGATATCAATTACTAATATCATAATGAGGGAATTCATAATACCATACATCATAAACATACCATTAAGGACTTAGCCATACATAAATGGGTTAAAATCTAAACTATTTTGTCTCATGAGACCTACCAATGCATCAATGGGATATACTAGGCCCCAATAATCACATAATAAGTCCAATTAATTCCTCATATGACTAGGGTGAAACTTAAACAACATATATATAACGTTCCCCAATCAATAAATATAATCACTAACTGTTATGAGAAATATGGTGTATGATATAAAGATAACACATCTATTGTAAAACTGATCATAAACCATTTAATAAAATATGGTAAATGATATCATTAAAGAAATCTCAAATAAGAATATGATTTAATAGAGGGTTTATAAATAGATAAAAATAATCTAATAAACTAATCTATAAATTCTTGAGTGAAATACCCTTTTTTACTTTTTAAGAATAATTTTTTTGGAATAATCATTGTATATGTCATAAAATCATATTTTGAATATTCATATCCATGAAAATAAAAGGGAAGGACAATTAAATTATAATTTAGTCACAAATTATGTCCAACTGGATTAAAAACAAGTAAAATGGTTTTTAAGAAACTTTAGAAATGGGCCACTCTCGTGCAGTTTAAGTGAAAATATAAAAGTCCTTAAAAATGAAAAAATATTAATTGTTCAAATAAAATAAGAAATAAACTAATAAATTTTTTCATAATAAAAATATTGATTTTAGAGAAATATTGCTGGCTTAAAATATATTATGTACTATACATGAAAATGGGTAAGAAATTGGGATGTACCCTTTAACCGGGCTTACATAACAGGATAAATTGAAAAGAGAAACATAGAAAACATGTTTTATCCCATAAAGTAAATATTAAATGATCAAAATACATGATTTTGGAACATATACACATAATTTAGAATAATTATATTAAAATAATAGATATTTATATCAAGGTAATGATAGATAAAGCGTAAACCGAATGAAAAATAGAGGTTTGGGGAGAATCCCTTACAAATTTGAAAACAGTTAAACCATATTTCCCATAAAAATTATGATCATAAAATGAAACATTAAATAAAATTAATATAAATATATTCAAGATTTAATATATTTTAGGGTTGTATACATACACCACACACAATAAATAGTGGCGAATAAGGCATATCTCATAGAAATAAAGGTGAGATGAGAAAACCCTTACCATATGTCCAAATGCATTTTACACTTGACCTTAACATCGTATATAATGAAATTTGATTAATTAATAAATTAATTAAAAAACTATTAAATAATTTATTTATTTATTATAATTTCATTAATTTCATTTATAGTCTTCCTGATGAGTTAGAATATTCAATTTTTTCATTTGAAACTGTTAGTTTCCTTGGCTTTCATGATTAGTTCAATTGTATACATCTATGAATGATCATGTGAAAATGGAAGAGTTATCTAGAATATAAATTATGTTTCATTAATTAACATCCAAATGTATTTATGGAATTATATATCATTTTTTAGATATGAGTATGATTCATTAGATAAAATGTTAAAGATAACCGTTTGGATTATTTTAGCATTTTTTCATTCATCGCGCACTAGTTTTGTTTTAAGAATTAATATTATGTATATATACTAGTTATATAACATTAAATATGTTTTATTACAAATATTTAAGTCTATTTTAACCATAAAAATTTCTTTATGACCATACTTCAAGGTATAATTGAAAAATGAAAACTCGTTGTCCATGAAGGTGGTAAATCGGCACCTCACAGATGATGTTTTCATTTTTTAAATAAAAAGGGGGAGATAAAATAATTTATTGTTGATATACCATTATCATAATAAAATTAAATTATATATAATAAAATGGAGTTATCATTCATGTTTTTATAGAGGAGGTAAGTAAAGGATAAGAAAATAAAATAAATTGAAATTTAATTAAAATAGGGAAAGAGGATTTTACCTCTTCAGTTCCTCTCCTTGAGAACCTCTTTAAGGAACATTGAAATGGTCTTCTGGGTGAGATAAGTAATAAAAAAATTATATTATAGGTTTGGGATGGTTATTGGGCATAAATTGGACAACCTTCAATACTTTGTATGTGTGAGGAGAAGAGGTGGTGGGGGTGGTATTTATAGTGGAGGAGAGGGGTGTTTTCGGATTATTTTATTCATTAGTTTATTATTTTGGATCAAGAATATAAATAGTTTGAAACTTATCACTAAATATACTAAGATAATTAATTATAGTTCAATATTAGGGGATTACATCATCCATACATCATCTATCACTAAAAAATCCGTGTATTTCTTAAATAATATAAATTACAATATTTCACTATTTATAAAAAATTAAAATATTTTTGAAAAAGACCAAAAATTTAACCCTACCATTATTCTATGTTTATAATTCAAAAATAAACACCATTTTATGAAATTAATTTTCTAAATATGATAAATTTAATTTTTAAATAAAATCATCATTTACTCAAAAAAATATTGATATTAATATTATAATTGTTTTTATAACACTTTGAAAAATTAATCATGGTCTCAAGAAATTATTTTATAATCCTATGAAAACAAAATATTAATTTACGAATCAATTTTATAAAAATAATTTTCTTTTTAATAATTATATTAATTATAAAATTTCAAATTATCATTTATGTGTCATCAAAATACCAACACTTAATTTATCATTTTAAAAAATTTATTTACTTATTCCATGATATAAATATACCATATTTTCATTTATAAGATACCTAAATTTTATTTATACTATCATAGGTGAAGTTACTATTCTATTGGTCATATTAATATTCCCAATTTCCACCTTACTATTTCAACTGTCATATTTAATATTATCTTATGGTTTTTGTAATACCCTAGAATTCCATGATTTTTTTTAAAATAAAATGGGATTATTTAGAGACCAGACTTAGAGAAGAAAAGTAACTCCAAGGCTCAGAGTGGCCATAATGTAATTTTTAACTTTTTTTTAGGTTTATTAGATAATCATGAGAGCAGTTTTTTATCATTTAAACTGGTGCCCAGGTAAAATATATAAGGTAACTGTTGAACTCCGAGTGTCAAGATTTACTTAGAAAGGGCCTAAAGTTCACCGGTGCAGACCAACAGAGGATATTAGTTTTTTTCCATAAATAAAATATTAAAATCATTATTATTTTATTTTCAAATACTTAAAACTCTTAAATGGAAACTCATATTGGAAATTCGAGAGTACCATTGAGCTCGTGAGGGTGTGTTTTCTTTAGGTAGAGCATAACCTTGACCAGCACAGGTCATGGTTGAAATATAGTTTTTGAAAATTTTTTAAGTGAATTAAAATGGCATGCATGCACAGTTTTGGAAACTTCTAAAAAAGTGTCCAGATAGAAAATATGAGGGCGTTGTTGTGTCCACAACGATTCCATTTCATAAGAATGGACATAATCTAGACTATCATTTGTCGAGGAAAAAAGTTAATTTTTAGACATTTTATGAAAAATGAAATAAACATAAAAAGTTTATTTTATTCGAAAAAATGTTTTACTACAATGCAACAATGAGCTGACCATTTCATCCCATAAATGAAACAACATAATGAATCATTAACTAAAGAACAAAAAAATGATGTTTCATTAATGAAACAGTGTAATAATGCGAAAAATAATAGTAATAGAAATGATGTGATGTGTTTCTCATTTAATGAGATAATGGATTTGGGGAAAAAATTCTAGATCTAGAATTTCTATGAAGAGGGATGAAGAAATCCTCTCAAATAATGAATGCTGGAAAATCCAAAATTGGCGATGACATCCTTGAAGAACGGATGTGGGAATGTAGATCGACAAACGCCAATGGCTTTGAACGGATTGTGAATCCTTATGGACGGATCGCCACAGTAACAATACATCTCTCTGATGAAAGCTTCTCTTGGTAGTGGTTTTTATTTGAATTATATCTTCCCACATTCTTGTTTTCTAATCAACAACCATAGATTAACTCATGAAGGGATGACCCACGGTTTGATCTTTCTTGTAGGATTATTTCAGTTTCCATTATTGATCCTTCTAACAGGATATGATTAAATCCATATAGAACGGTGGAGGGGTTTTGTTCCTTGATTTATTGTTTGATTTTACTGTCCCCCTTGATGCATGTTCTTTGTGTTCTTCACAGTTCGACAAATGGTCAGTCTTTACACAACCGTTATTGATGAAATGATGGTGACAATGGTGATCAGATCGAGGCGGTGTGGGAAATACCACCGATCAAGCACTTCCTGGAGAAAGGGATGGAAATGGATATGTGAACCCCAATAGATTAAGAACACAACCATAGTGATCTCGAACTTTTTTTCATTAAAAAAATGACCCCTAAAGTAAGTTTGGTGGCCCGCAGAAGTTTCCCCTGGTGCACCGGTATAGGATGTGGCTTCATGCCACGCCTTGGGGTGGCACGCCCTAGTACCAGAGGCAGTTTAATTATAGCTATCCTTGTGAAGGAGGGCCAAAAAGGTGATAGGGACCCATATCAAGCCATGGGTTGTGCATGAGATTAGGTATGTGTGAGCATACCAGTTGACCAGGGAGGCAGCACCAGCTGGCACCATGTGGTGAACTACGGACATGATAGAGTCGCATATGAGTTAGAGAAATCAGCCCACCATAGTGGGTTGGAATGGTGCTGGCAGGCTGCGCTGACAGTGGGCTGAGCCCAGTGAGCCAAAATAGGATGATCTGGTCTGGTTCGACCAATTCAGACTAGAACCGGACCCAACCAGCCTCCGCCTCGATAAAAATCCTGTAACATTCAAACAGAGCATCTGTTTGACAATCCATCTACGGTGTTGGGACGCTTGAGACGACACGGTCCATTTTGTAAACTCTTATAGGGGTTTTGAAGATTTTGGAGGAAGTCCTTTTGATTAGAATAGTAGGATCTTCCATTATAAGATGACTTTGGGAAGAACTGGGGTAGTTCTTAAAAGAAATGTTAGGATAATTACTCCTTACAAAAATCAGGGTGTGGGTAATCCTTATACATCTTCTTAGGTAGATATGGGACTCCCCCTGTCATGTGTGCATGTTTTTTTCCATAGAGTTTTTTCCACTGGGGGTGTTACTCCCCTATAGGATTAGGACGTGGGTTCTAGATGATGTTCATAAAGAAAGAGTAAGTACTCCCATGTTGGACCATGGAGTGGGTTCTATAACCTTATAGTTGGTACTCTTCTAAAGTACTAGGGCATAGGTCCTCCATAACAAATGTTCAAAAATTCGATAATTCCCCTTCCAGGTAGGGTGCAAGAACTCTGTTTTAGGATTCAGTACTCCACTGCCATTTCAGGGTGCAGGTCCTCCTTACCCATTGTTGCGACAGAGTCGGTACTCCCTTGATAGGCCCAAGAGTTGGTCCTCTAGCCTATGGTTGTTACTCCTCTAACATACTAGGGTACAGTTCCACCATTACAAATAAAATGACAGATTCAGTACTCCCCTATAGCACCAAGGTACGGGTCCTCTACTCACTAAGAATTACTCTCCTACTGGGTAGGGTGGAGGTCCTCCATGATTTCTACACCCCTGTTGGAACTAGGGCATGGGTCCTCACTTGCGAAGTTTTACTCCCCCACCTCTGGGTAACAGCGGGGGGCGAGTCCTCCATAAGAGTTGGATCTCCCTAAAATTTAGGAAACAACTATGAGAAGGGGACCCTCCACTTGATGTGAAAAATATTTAGGTAAGAGTTAGTGCTCTTTCAATGGACTGAGGTACAAGACACTCCTTATAGGAGAGACTGAGGTATCGCAGGATAGTTTAAAGGAGGGCTCCCTCAATTTTTTGAAGTGGTGAGGGGCGAGCCTATTCACATGGGTTTCCTTTGTCTTGTGCTGGATACAAGAATATTATTACAAGACCCTTAGTGTCATGCACTAGAGTTGGACCAAGTATAATGTTCCCATTTTAGTGCATCTCTTAGACGGGTGGCACTAGAGATGGTTGAACTCATGGTATGTGATCCAATTGTTTGTGTGTGGAAACTTGAGCCTTCGGTGAAAATCCTGATGCTAGCTATGAGGTTGGGAACATATGTTTCTTAGTGGATGAGATGAGTATATCTAAATGTTATTAGTATATCTATGGGCATATAACTAAATAAAGATAACTTTTCATTTCATTGTGGTTTTTATCTTCAGTTTTATCTTGTGGGTCTGGGGTCTCCTTTTGAGTATTATTTTACTCATCCCTACATGGGATTTTCCCACATGTGTTGGGTATTGTGCATATGACCGATGATTTGATGGAGTCAAGGGAGGACCAATACTAGTTGGTTTTCCATGAGAACAGACAGATGAGGCATAATCCTATATCTTTATGAATCTACCCTTCACCTACCTTTCAGTTAGGGTTCTCAATAGATGAGTTTTAGAGATTTGGGGTCTTACTTGTGTTCTGTCTTTATTTTGGTGGGATTATATACTGGCCTGGTTTTCCACCTTGTACTTTACTTTCTATTATATTCTAGTTGAGGTTTACTTAGTGATTCCATGCATTGTTTTATTTTTGTTTAATTTTCATCTTTGTGGGCTGGGGTAGTGAGTATGCATATGTACATGTACTTAGTGAATTCCTCCCATTTTCAAGATAATTCCTTTGGTCCTAGTCATCAACCCCAAGCCTTTGGGATGAGGGCTTGGGGTAGTTGTGGCATGTTTCTAGGGGACGAGTCATGAAAATTGGTATCAATAGAGGTTTGATTCATCATTTGGACCGAGGGTTTGTGAGATTTTTGTTGGGTTGCATCATGATAGTGTTAATATGTTTTGCGTTCGACTCTTAGGACAGAGGTTCTATAGTTTGTGCGGAGGCTGACATATCCATTCATTGGGATTATGATAACTAGATTTTTTGATTCGTACATTAGGACTTGGGTAATTGAGAAATAAATGGTAAATGCCTCATATAAGAATGGTTTGTGCCTTCCATGCCCTTCTTGAGTCATCTCTCTAGATATAGTATTTTAACCATGGTTCATCTCAAATCATTTCAGGATGCCTGCACACATATTTCCAATGAGGGTTATGGGATGAGATTACGAGGATGGTCAGCCAAGTGAGGAGGTGTCGATACAGGGACCAATACCAAAGATAGCTCTACTGGGTGGTTCTCCTATGATACCACCACCTGTCGACCAGAAGTTTCTTCCAGCACTACCATTAGAGGATGAACACATGTTGAGTTCCTTAAATGAGTTTCAGAGATAGGGAACTCCCAGGTTCAAAGGAGAGATAGATCCTCAGGTATCGATGGATTGGCTTGAGGTGGTTATGCGAGTCTTCCACATAATGATGATGCCTCTCGACTAGATGGAGATATTAGCTGTGAGCCTTCTTCATAGATCTGTGGGGAGATGGTGGATCTTGAAGATCCAGACACACGATTAGGCGACCCTCACCTGGTTTTACTTTGAACACCTGTTTGGGGATGAGTTCATTCTAAAGAAATTACGTTCTGTACATATATATGAGATGCTGCACCTATGACAGGGCATCATGATGATAGGATAATAATCATCAAGATTCATAGATCTTTATTACTACTTTACAGATATGGTGATGGACCCTTTTGTTAGGGACCTGACCTTTGAGCAGGGACTACGATGAGAGATCAAGTCATCATTGACACACCTCAACATTCCCCTATTTTCTGGGGTTCTGGAGTGAGCCCTAGTGGTTGAGAGTTTCCTAGTGGAGGAGTAGATAGATGTGACCTATAATAGAGGTCACGAGGTAGAGGCATCTGCTGGAGCTAGAAGACAACACGCGACAAGATTACGTTGTAGAAGGAATACCCATTCCCAAACATAGACACATGGGTCCATGGAATATAAGCAACGTCAAGAACTAGATTAGTCGTAGGAGAGGTGGTGTTAGGCTTTCAATGGTTGGGGAAATATCATAAGGGATTGTCCAACCCAACGTGCCAATAAGAGGGAGCCAACTGATGGGCCTCCTTAGAGGAGACAACAATTAGGGAAAAGAGTTCAATAAGATGGAGATTGGGGTTGAGGATCTGGATGAGCAGTAGGAGGTGGCACCTAGTTTGCAGCTTTACCCCTAACACCCCTAGGTGGTCCACAAAAGGCTTAAAGAGCTAGCAGGCATGGGTGAGTACAACCATATGCAGTTATGGATCATGACCAAGAAGCTCTAGGAATGATTCGAGGTACGATCTGTGTCTTTTCTTCTGGCATCCATTTTTATATATGCAGGTGTTGGTAGTCCTTTTTTTCGAGTTCTGTTGAATACTTCGATATTCTGGTTGGATCATGGACTTGATTCTCATACTTAGAGACTCTTATTGGAGGAGACCTTTTGATCACACACTGGGATAAGAGTGTGACCTAACTCTTGGAGGAAAGAGTTGCAGTTGGGGTCTCATAGTCATGGCGTCAAGGCCTTATGATTTTATTATTAGAATGGACTACAACCATTCATACATGTATTGACTATATTAGGCAATGGATGTAGTGGTTCATCGAGGTGCGTACTTGTAAGCAGCGCAGAGACCCTTAGTGAACTCGGTTTTCTTCTCAGGAGTGTATGATTTTCCTTAGGAGGATGTAAAACCCTTAAAGGGGAGATTAATGTAATACCCCATAATTTAATATTTTTTTAAATGAAATGGGATTATTTTGAGACCTGTCTCTGAGAAGACACGTAATTTCAAGATCCGAAGTGCCCAGAACATATTTTTTACCTTATTTTAGGTTCATTAAATAATTGTGCACACCAGTTTTTTGTAAATTTTAAACCGGTTCCCTAATCAAAAACTTGAGGGCACCGTCAAACTGAAATCATCATGATTATCCTAGAAAGGACCTATCTTTAGGCGATGTGGGATAATAGTGGAAGTTTGTTCATAGCTATAAATAAAATTATTATGTAATAATTATTTTATTTTCAAATCCTTAAAACTCATAAATGGTAACTCGGATTGGAAATATGAGAGTAATGTTGAGCTCGTGAGGTCGAGTTTCCCTTATGTCGATCTTAACCTTGACCAACGCAGGTTTACGGTAAAAAATAGTTTTTGAACTTTTTTTAAGCGAATTAAAATGGCATGCACACATGGTTTTGTAAACTTCTAAAAAAGATCCTAGATTGAAAATAAAAGGGTACAGTTGCATCTAAAATGACAACATTTCCTAAGAATAGACCAAACCCTGTCCGATGTCGGTGGAGTGAAAAAGTTAATTTTACGAAATATTAAGAAAAATAAAATAAACAAAAAATGTTTATTTTATTCAAAAAAAATTTTTGCTGTAACGCAGCTATGAGATGACCATTTCATCGCATAAAATGAAACTGTGAAATAACTATTTAACTAAATCGTAACAGAAATGATGTTACATAAATGAAACAACATAAAGATGCTACAACCAATTGTAAATGAAACACTATGAAACATTTCTATTTTAATGAGATAACAGGGTTGGATAAACAAATATAGATCTTTAATTCCTTTGGAGAATGATGAAGGAATCATCTCCAATGACAAAAATTGGTGAATCAGAAAGTGGAAACTACACCATTGAAGAATGGATATGGGACCTGAGATTGATGAATGCCAACAACTTCAAAAGGATCTTAAATCCCCGCGGACGGATCACCATAATAAATGAGCCTTCCCTCTGATCAAAGATTCACCAGTTAAGGGTTGTTGTTTGAAATATATCTTCCCCTATTCTTGGTTTTTAAATGACAATCACAGATCAACCCACGAATAGGTTGACCCTCTGTTTGATTGTTCTTGCAGGATGATTTTGGTTTCTATTCTTAATCCTTCTAACTGTGGAGGATTAATTCCATGAAGAAAAATGGTGGGGGTGTTTTTTCCTCAATTTGTTGTTTGATTTTCCTCCCCACCTTAATTTACATTATTCACATTCTTCACGGGTCATTCAATGGTTGGTCGTTGTGAAAATGTTCTTAGTGTAACAACTATAGGGGGGAGACAACGACAATGATTATCAGATCAAGTCATTGAAGGAAACACTAAAAATCAAGATCTTCCTAGAGGAAGGGATGGAAGTAAAGATTTGAACCCCAGGTGATGAAAAACACAAACTGCTGGATGCAGAACTTTATCTGGATTTGAAAATTGACCACCAGAGCGAGTCTCGTGGTCCATAGATGTTTTCCCTGGTGAACCGGTGTCGGAAACATGACAGGTGGTGGGTGAGGTACACTATTTCAGAGGTGGTAACCAAATTGAGGCTATCTATGTGAAGGCTAGCTGTGGCTCTGATTGTAGTAGTGATAGGGACCCTAGGCAAGCTTTGGATCGTGCAGGAAATATGGTTTGTGTGAATAGACCAGTTGAATAAGGAGGTGGTGCTAGCTGGCACCTCATGGTGCAAGACGGTCATGGCAGATTCGCATCTAGGATGGAGAAACCTGCTCACCTTAGATGCCCGAACCAATCCCAGTTGGTCCGAGATGGGCCCAATGTGCTAGGTCGGACCAGACCCAAACCCGTCTAGCCCCCGTTTGGCTAAAACACCCATAAAATTCATATGAAATGTTTGTTTGATGAGCCGTCTATGACGTTTGGACCCTTACGACGAGACAATAATTTTGGAATACAATAAGTGAGTTTTTTAAGATATTTGAAGAAGATATATTGATTTTAAGAGTAGGATATCTAGTTATAAGTAGACTTCTGGCAGAACCATAGTGGTTCTTTGAAAGAAATGTTAGGATTGTTACTCCCCCAACAACTCAGGGCATGGGTACTCTGTATCCCTCGACATAGGTAGAGACGGGACTCCCCCCATCTTGGGAGAAAGTTAATTTCCATTGAGTGGTTTTTTCTAGGGTTGTTACTCACATATAGGATTAGGGCATAGGTTCTCATAGATGTTCATGAAGAAAAAGTTAGTACTACATTGTGGGACCAGGGTGCAGGTTCTCTAACCATGGATTTGGTACTCGCATGAAGCACTAGGGAGAGATTCAACCATACCTAACATGCATAGAGTCAATAAGTCCCCTACCGTGTAGGGTTCATGTAATATATTCTAGGTGTTAGTACTCCCTTACTACTTTAGGGTGTGGTTCCTCCTTTTACATTGTTCCGACAGAGTTGGTACTCCCCTATCATGCCAGTGAGTGGGTCCTCTAATTTAGGATCGGTACTCCCATGTCATACTAGGGTGTAGGTCCCCCATAGTGAATAAACTGAAAAGTTTGCAACTCACCTATAGTACCAAGGTGTAGTTCCTCTTGTCACTGAGTAGTACGCCCCTACCGGGTAGGGTGTGAGTCCTTTATGAGTAGTACTCCCTTATTGTAACCAGGGTGTGGGTCCTTACCTATATATTCATACTCCCCTTCCTCTGGGAAGTATAGGATAATGTTTCCTCCCTAGGATTTGGAGCTCCATAAACTGTAGGAAACAACTACAGGGAGCAGGCCCCTTCACTTGACGTGAATGATACCTAGATAAGAGTTAGTGCTCCCTCGACAGACTGAGGTGTGGGCCACTCTTTATAAGAGTGACTAAGGTATCATTGGATAGTCTAGAGAAGGGCTCCCTTAAATTTGCATAGTGGTAAGGGGCATGCCTCTCAACTTGGGTTCCTTAGTCTTACATTGGAAAAAAGACTATGATGTCTAAACATCTAGTGTTAGGAACTAGAGTTGGATCAAGTAGAATGTTCCCAATGGAGTCCATCTCTTGGACGGGTACCACTAGATATGGTTGAACTCATGGAGTGTGATCTCTTAGTTTGTGTGTGGTGACTTGAACTTTCGATGAAAATCCTGATTCTGGCTATGAGGGTGGGATCATATGTTTCTTTGTGGATGAGACGAGTATATATGTAAGAGTTTCTCTATGGATGAGATTCAGAGAGTTGGGGTCTTACTTGTGTTTTCTATTTCATTTGGTGGGCTTTTATACTGGACCATTTTTCACCTTGTACATTACTTTTTGTTGTACTCTGGTTGTGGTTTACATAGTGATTTCATGCATAGTTTACCTAGTGTTTACTTTTAAACTTTTTGGGATGGGGTTGTGAGTGTGTGTGATTACATGTACTTCTAAAATACCTTCCATTTACAGGATAATTCCTTCGGTGCAAGTCACCAACCACTGGCCTTTAGGTGGTGGTATTGGGGTAGTCATTGTATGGGCCCCTGGGATGGGTTGTGAATGTTTTATAGATGGTGTTTAATGATTCATAAACTATAAAAGATGTTAAATTTTAAATGTTCCATACCAAAATATCTTGGGGTTCTACATTCTTCCCTCCAAAAAAATTTTTCCTCAAAATTTATAGAATTTCACCTCATAAAATTATTTATGTAGTTATTAATCATAAATTACTCTGGTTCCCACATTGCATCTTCAATTTTATGATTTTTTCAATGTACCTTTACCAGATGAGTTATACGATTCCTCAACACCTATTATCTAGTGTATAGAATCTAGATAGGCTATTCAGAGTAATATAAATTGGGTTTAAATTCTATTAATTCATAAGTGAGGACAAGCATTGAGTTTACTATGTATTTCCTTAACAAAGTGATGTGGAACACATTTTTTAATTTTGAAAGGCTAGGTGGCATCACAAAAAAAAATCCATAACTCCAACTCTCTTTGGAATTTCAAAAGGACCAATATACAACAAGTCTTAGTTTCTCTTTCTTTTCCAATATTATAAAACCCTTCTTTGATGATACCTTCAAGAATACATGATCTCCCACTTGAAACTCTAAATATTTCCTATGGTTACCAGTGTAACACTTTTTCCTACTTGATACTAATTTGATGTTTGTTTGAATAGTCTTTAGCAGTTTTTTGTTTTAACCACAAGATCTGGGCCAACCAGATTTCATTCACCAATATCATCCCAACAAGTTGGTATACGACATCTCGTTCCATTCAATGCTTCATATGATACCATTTGAATACTTGAATGTAAACTATTGTATTATGAAAACTCCACCAAAGGTAAATACTGATCTCACATGCTTTGAAAGTCATGTGATCATGATCTAAACATGTATTCTAAAGTTTAGATCATCCATTTTGACTAACCGTCGGTTTTAGGGTTATAATAAGTACTCAAATGATGCTCAATATCTAAATATTTCTGATTAATTTTCCAAAATTTTCATGTAAATAGTAGATCATGATCAGCCACAATTAAAAGAGGTTCCCCAAGAAATATTATGAATTCATTAAAAAAAATTCATGAAAGGATGTCTAGTGTAAAATCCTACCTCATAGAGAAGAAATTTTCTGATTTGGTAAGTTGATCAACAATTACCCATATTGCATAATTATTTCTTAGAGTTTTTTTAATAAAGTGACACAATCTATAGTAATGTCATCTCATTTCCATACAGGAATAGGAAAAGGTTGCAGGAATCCTTTAAGATGTTTTCTTTCAGTCTCCACCTATTGATAGACCAAACATCTTGATACATAATTAGAAATTTCCCACGTCATATTATCCCATAATAAATGTTCCTACAAATATATATACATCGTAGTGCTACCAAGGTGTATAGAGAAATTTGAGCTATGTGCATCATCCAATAATTACCTTTTTTAGCTTGGGTATAAAGGGAACACAAAGCCTCTTCCCAAACATTAGAATTCCATCCTCATACATGAAGTCTAGAAACTTCCCATTATTCATAGCTTTAATTTTCCTTTGAAAATTCTCCTCTTTAGATTGAGAAATTTTAATCCTTTCAAATAATGGTGGTTGGGAAACCAATTGAAAATCTAATGATGTTTCACCTACCTTCCTAATTTCTATATCCATATTTTATATATCCATGTACTCAAGATCATTGTCAATCCTCATTTTGTTCATAACTCCATGATTCTTCCAGCACAATACATCTTCTACCTTATTTTCATACCTTATGAGATAGTGTTTTGAAAAATAATAATCCTTGAGTAGATCCAGTCATCTCTTTTTCATCATGTTGATTTATTTATATGAGAAGATATATTTCCATGTCTTGTGATGTGTTTATATCTTTCATATAAGCCCCATGGGGCACATTTTAGTGGTTCCGCCACAGCTGTACCTGCAGTGGTGAGTTGAGGAGGTCCTGGTTTCGAGCCTCCGCGTCTGCAGATTTTCTTTCCTTTTTACCCCTTCCCCCGGACCTACCATGTATATCTCACATATTTTATCATAAAGATAGTGTCACCATATCTTCACAGATAAGATTACAACTTCTAACCCCAGATCATGAGTTTATACTTCTATTCATGATTTTTAACTGCCTTTTTGCATACAAAATAACTCTATCATTCTATTCAAGGAAAAAAAATTCCTATCATTGATGGATCACAATAAATCACAAATCCACCATTTCTGGATGGTAGATTCAGTATTGTAGCATTCACTAATATCCAGTTCAATTCGTTAAAAAATTCTTCATATTATTTTTTCTATATGAACTTAACCCATTTGCATGTAAGCTTGGTTAATATCTTAGATAATTGCAAAAGATTCTAAATGAAATTTCAATATTAAACTGTTAAACCAATGAAACTATATACCTCAGTTATGTTCGTTGGTGTAGGCTATTTTTGAACTACCTTTGCCTTCATAGGATCAACTTGTAGGATTGGAATAATGATGTATATGCTCAAATACAAGAGTGGGGGGTGTATTCTAAGTTTAAAACATTTCGTTATTAACCTTATGGAAAACTATGTTTAACAAAGTTAAACAAGGTATATTCACAAATCCTCTTTTAATTAAACTAAACAAACTTGATAGGTTCCAGAAATATGATTTTGGAAATAAAACATAAGATAAGTTTACATGGAAAATTTTCTACCTTAAAGCATAAAGAATCGTACTTATCAGAGTATACAAAATTTTAATAAAGTATCAGAAGGTTATAAATTCTTCATTCATCAAAATATAGCAGAAATAAACTTGAAACAAAACAAGTAACAAGTATGAAATCTTTTAACCCAATGATTAGGGTATCCAACAACCTCAGATAAAGGTTTCATGATTTATACATTCATTAAAGTCTGTCTTACCCACACTAGGGAAAGCCCTCTAAAGGAATATCAAAATCTATCTTGCATTCCTTGAAGGCCCTAGATCTTTAAGTTAGTCAGAACCTCGGTCTTCCTATCCCTAGAATTCCTCAATTGTACTCAGTAACAATCAGAGTCCCACAAAGCAATCTGGACAAGATGTTTAGAACCGCATGAAGCATGAAAGTCTCTCTCTCTAGAAATAACTTCAACAGCATGCTATCTCTAGAGTAATGGGACGATTTTTGATCTCGTTAAAATGATATTATATTTATAGACACTTCTCCAATGGTCGGCTCCCTCATCTAATGTTCATATTATTCCTTGAATCTCAGAGGGACCTGTACTTGTGTCACTCGAACAACGGTTAGTTAGAAACAAATTGTACGACATTGTTTCATAATAAGTGAATGGAAGATGAAGTTACTTAAACAAATATATTATTCAAAGTCTAAGGAATAAAATAGAATTCGGAATCTATCATTCATAGTCTATAATACTTGGATATTCGGATTCTGTTTTACAAATAATTCAGAATTAGAAATATAAATATTGTGGAGTCTAAATTTAAATGAATTAAGAATCATAATTCTAAGGAATTGGGAGTTGGAATTCTAGGGACTTTAGAGTCTGAATTATGAGGAATTGGGAGTCTTTCATCTGTTGAAGTTAGAGTATGAATTCTGAGGAATTGGAAGTCTGAATTCTAAGGAATTCGCAGTCATAATTCTAAGGAATTCAAAGTCTGAATTTCATAAAATTCTAAACACGGATTTCAGAGAATTCGGAATTAGAATTTCAAATAATTTGAAACCTGAAAGCAGAATACTCTATATCTATGGATTTATATGATTCCAAGATATTAGATTTGAGACCAAATTTTTCATTAGTAATAAAAAGAGTTATATTTAGATAGACTGTAAAATGAACAATGAAAACATACGTAAGGATAAAAATTTCCTTAGAGAATGAAAATTTTCTTATGAAAATAATCCTTAGGGAAACAAATTTTCCTTAAGATAAAGTGATTGTGATTTTCAAAACATAGAGTAATGGAAAATTCATAAGGAAACCTTATTGACTCGACAATATCCACCTTTTTGGAAAGCACAAACATCCTTTCGAAAAGGAATATAAGGGCTTAAAATTTCCCTTTTTTAACTCTAAAATAAAACTTATCCACCTTTACTTATGGATCATGGTGAAATACGACTAACTACCCCTTATGTTTTTAAATACCTAAGGATCTTATTCTTGACATCCTTAAAGATATTTATATTTTTCTTGAATAAGGAAATCTTTATTGATAAAACTCTCCCTTATATAGACACCCACTCACGTAGGGAATTCTATTCTTTACTTATTATTCTTTTTATCATTAATTTATCCCACTTTGTGATTTTCAAAAAGGAATGAAGGGAATGTAAAAAAACGTTACCTGAAATATTTGTACTATACAACAAAATTCCCAAAGGACAATAAAAAATTTCATTATGTTTCAATGAATTTTTACAAGGAAAAAAATACAAAAAAATATCAGATTGGAAATATCATCCTTCTCTATCCTTCGACATTAACTTCTTCATAATCATTTTCAGCTTCTTAAGCTCCTTATGATCTATTTGATATTACTTGAGCAGTTGTTCCTTATCCTCATTTTTCTTTTCAAGAGCTTATACTTTTTCATCCTGAGCCTTAACAAGTTCTACCTGAGTCTTTAAAATATCTTCTTTCTTACTAAGCTTTTCCTCAAACTCAATTCTGAGATCTCTTTCCCTCTTCAAATTCATATCAACTGAATTATGTTTCTCATTCAGATCCTTGACTTCCTGCTTCCAAACTATTTGTTCGAGATTGGGATTCTCATTGAAAATTGAAGTAAGGTCTTTTATCTTGATATATTTGGTATCAAAAGCATCCTTCACATTATCTTGAATGTCATAAAATATTCTTACCTCTTCAATTATCCTCCTTGACCACTTTGGTATTTCCATGCATAACCTCCTATAAGCATCATACCCAATGAAGAATGATTTGAAATATTCCTCAAGCCTAAATAACTTATCCATAAGCATGGAAATAGAATCTAATTTAGGATTAAATGAGTGCTGAAGAAACTAACACCTCTAGTTTATTCTCATAAACAAACTAATGGTATCAACCAAACTCTTCAAATATTGAACCACAAAGTTATGTCCTAGGGAGGACGATTCCGAATTAGATTCTCTGGTTAGTGAGGATTCATTCTCTATCTCTTAAGATTTTCTCTTTGATGAACCACATACATCTTTCTTTTACACCATGACATTCCTTGGTATATCAACCAACACTTGTTTTCCCTTATTGGTTCTCAGAATGATCATTACTATGTTTGATGATTCATGTTCACTATCTGATAGTTGAACAATTTTATCTTCCTCAACATTTTATTTCTCAGCATCTACCAGAAGGTCATCTTATTGAAAAAATTCTTGATTTCTACTCTATTATTTAGTTGGTTTGATTACTTCTTCCGGACCCTCTTCTTCTTTTCGTGGGGTATAAGGTTTTGATGATTTGGCTTAAGAATTCTAGATCTACAATTTTTTAGAAGGTCTCTCCATCGAATGATATTCATCAACCTGTCTTATGACATCAATAGTGTCTTACCCTAATTCTTCTTCTTCTTCTTCTTCCACATCCTCTTCCTACACAATTTCTTCATCTTCATCTATTTTTAGAATCACCATATTCTTTCTCATAGTCCTTGTAAGTTATTATTGATGAAACAATTCTAGTACCTGGACTTATTCAGAGGCTTTCTTAGTGTCTTTGAGAAGATCTTGAACTATTTCAGCCTTTGAAATCTTCTTCCTTTGATTATTTAGCTTTTACCAATTCTCATGCTCCTCAGCATCCTTAATCTTTTAATCATTTTCTTTAGCAGGGTCGAAGCCAAAACTAAGGTCCTATTCCTTCATATTTTCTTATCTTCTCTCCACTTGTAAACTACTTCATCTGTATAGATCTGTTGCTTCTTATATTTTTGATGTGCGGATTGGGTTTCCTAAACTGCATGAGTTTTTTCTTTCACTTCTGGTTCCTTCACCTTTCTCTTATTCCCACCTTTCTTGGATGTCTCAGGCACTTCCGAATTCTTGAATAAGGCTTCAATCTCAATTTCTGGTAATTCACAAAATTCTCAAGATTCACTATTGAATCCAACTTTCATCCTTCTCAAGGTATCATCCCTATGAAAAATAACCTTGAAATTTCTTGGCTTATCCCTATAATGAATTATGATGGAATCAAGACAATGGACTATGAAATTATATATAATACCTAAATACATAATAAAATGAGATTATATAGTTCCATTCTTGGTATTTGAAATTGTAATCAAGATATACTGCACTAGATTAATTTTCCTGAGGTTCAACAAAAAATCCAGAATATAAATGTCACTTTCTGGGTGTCCTTATCCCCTTCTTCTCAGGATGATAAATCCTTGAACCCATAACTCTATAATCCAATAATTTGTGGAAATATGGTTTATTTTCAGTGTATTCTCACATAATAAACCAAGGCACTCTATTGCCGACTCCTTTTCAAAACCTCTGGATACATCTAGTAGCTTGTGAGTACAGAATTCAGTTTCTCCCTCATAAGGAATTCCAATGATATTAGCATACATACTGAATTAAAGACAGTATTTTTTCCCTTAACTCATAAAAAACATAAATTTTTCAATCTTGAACTAAAAAACATATGGTCTCATAAAATTATACCAGTAAATGTGGATACCTTGGATCCTATCCCTTTGGTTTTGATACACACAGACTCTCCCAGCCATTCAACTTGATATTCGTTGTAATAAGAGAATCATATTTGGAAAAAAAAAACGTCAGATCTACTAACCCTTACATGTAGATATGTCATTCAAGTATTTCCTTTACAAATGATATTTTTTTCTGTGGGTATGGTTCCAAAGACATTAAGATTTGGGAAAGTGAGAAAAATTCAGAATGAGCCTTCAGAAAAGCATCATAATTTCAGTAAACCATTGCTTGATAACCTATGTGGAACAACCATCAGGGTGAATTTATATAGGAATTTGAGGTGACAATTCATAATCCCAAAAAGATACAACAGTTGAAATAAGCTTAATCTGATCTGACGGTTGAGATAAACCCCAATATAAGATTTTGAAAGGTTCTGATCTGTTGAGTTTTTTAAGATAAAAAATCATATTTAAGGGAAGTGAATCCAGAAAATTTTCTTAAACAATATGAAAATACCAACAAGTAAAAATTTGATTACGAAATATTATGAAAGGAAACATACCTTCCAGATTGCTAGGAAAAATTATCAGTAATGGGGAAAATTATTCTTTAGGAACTTTATATTGTAGAAAATTTTGTTAAATAAATATTTTTTTTGAAATTGATAATTTTTAGGCTATGAAAAAATTTAACTATGAAATATTTTGAATATGAAAAAATTTTGACTACGAAAAAGTTTTGACAATGAAAAATTTTACTTTGAAAATTTTTGTCTAAGGAAAATTTTGACTACGACCAAATTTGACTACGAAAAATTTTGACTACGAAAAATTTTGAATATTAGAATTTTCTCATTATGATAAATTTTGAATTTGAAAGAAATTTCTTATGAAAATAATATTTGGTTACGGAAAATTTTGTTTGTGAAAAAAGAAAATATACACCCCCTATGAAAATAAGTTTCTTACTGTAAGGATATAAGTCTCAACAAAGAGATAATATGAAATATTAACTTATGGTTATCATTCCTATATTTTTTTAATACATTAAAATCTATCATAGGGTAAATATTTTGTGAAAATAATAGTAATTTGATCTTGCATTATGATAAATTAAATAATGATATGTCCTTATTGTGTGTTATCCCTATGAATGTTATTTCTAATATTTTTTTTTACACGGGAGTGGTGTAAAAAGTTTTTTCTTAGGGAAACGGAACTAGTGTTATCACATAATATCTATGTTTTGGTAAAACTCCTACCATAGTCTGTGAGTGTGTGTTGCATCCACAACACTTGGGAACAACAACTTTCAGTTTCTACATATTCAACTTCAACAATGGAAAGTGATAATGAGTATCTCTTTTAGAATTACCATGAATATAATTAATCTCCTATGAAATGAAAAGTTCTTGATGTATATTTCTTATATATTTTACATCCACCAAAATAATAATCAAAAAAACTTTTTAAAACAAAATCATTTCAAGAAGTATAAAAGGGTCTTAAATCCATGGTTCCCTTTAAATATCGATAAATTATTTTTACTGTTTTCAAATGGGATTATTTTGGTTTCGATTGATATCTAGCACATAAGCATTATGAAAACATTAAGTTAGGATGACTATCTATCATGTATAGTAAAATTCCAATCATAACTTTAAATGATGTTTGATCTACTGGTTTCTTGGCTTCATCAAGATCAAGAGAATTTGAGGTAAAAATGGGAGTACTTATACTGTTCATGTTGTCATATCCTTACTTTTTAAGAATATATTTAATACAAATCTATTGATATATATATGTTCCTCCTAGTTTAAGTGAAATTTGATAACCTTGGAAGAATTTTAACTCACCCATCATACTAATTTCAAACACATATTTCATTATATTTTCAAACAAATCAGTTAAAGATTTATATGTTGAACAAAATATAATGTCATCAACATAAATTTAAACAATCAAAATATTTTTCTTATCATTATTTATAAAAATGGTTGGATTAGCAGTTCCCTTAACATAATTGTTTTGTAACTGAAATATTGTAAGTCTATCATAACTGTATTTAGGGTCTTGATTAAGTCCATATAAAGCATTGGTAAGTTTGAAAACATGTTCAAGATGTTTTGTGTCTTCAAAACCAATAGGTTGTTCAACAAAAACTTCATCTAGAACATATCCATTATGGAAAGCACATTTTAAATCCATTTGAAAAGGATTGAAATTAAATAATGCTTTAAAGGAAAGTAAAATACGAATAGATTCAAGTATCGCTACTAGAGCATAGGTTTCTTCATAGCCTATTCCTTCTTGTTGATTATAGCCTTTAAAAACTAATCTAGATTTATTTATCATAATGGTTCCATTTTCATCACATTTATTCTTGAAGACCCATTTTACTCCAATTACAGAAGTTTCCTTAAGACATTCAACTAAGGTCCAAACTTTATTCATTTCGAATTCATTTAGCTCATATTTCATAGATTTAATCCAATCAACATCACCTAAAGCTTCATTAATGCATTTTGTTCTAATTGGGAAAGTAATTCTAGATGTTCTACTTAATTTTTTAAGGATCTTCTAGTCCTTACAGGTTGATTTAAATCACCAATGATACTATCACTACGATGATTCTTAAGAAACAACTTATTTGGGTTTTGTAAAACCTGTTCATCAATATATTGTAGGAAAATATTCTAGGGTAATTGCTTCAGAAATATTTTCGTGAACACTTTACATATCAGAATTATCATCTATCAAGGATTGAAAATAAATTTTTGAAAACACATCTGAAGATGTAGGTTGAGGTTGATTAAAAACAAAAGCATCAGTTTCATCAAATTTAACATGCACAGATTCTTCAACAGTACAATTATTTTTATTAAAAACTATATAAGCCTTAAAAGTTGTGGATTTCCCTAGGAAAATTAAATCATCAGATTTGGGTGTGAATTTATGTAAATTATCTTTAGTATTCAGAATGAATACATTGAAACAAAATACTTTAAGGTAGGAAAGTCTAGGTTTTCTACCATTCCATAACTCATAAGGGGGTTTCTTAAGAAAAGGTCTAATTAAAACTTGATTTATAGTATAACAAGAAGTACATATAGCTTCAACCCAAACGTATTTAGCTATAGAATATTCACTCAAAATTGTTCTAGTTATCTCTTGAATAATTCAATTTCATCTTTCAATAACACCATTTTATTGAGGAATTCTTGCTGCTGATAAGTTTTGTGAAATGCCTTTTTTACTACAAAAAGTTTCAAAATATGAATTTTGAAATTCTCCTCCATTATCACTATGAATATTTCTCAATGGAAGGCTTTTCTCATTTTTAAATTGGGCTCTAAAAATTTTTAAATAATAAAAATCATCATACTTCTTTGTTAGAAAATAGACACACGTAAACCTATTGTAATCATGAACTAAGAAAAATACATAATATTTGCCTCCAATGCTTCTAGTTTGTGTTGGACTGAAAAGATCCAAATGCACTAACTATAATTCATTAGAATTTGAGACTTCACCTATTGATTTAAAATTATATTTATGTTTCCTTCAATATTTTTAAGGATCACAATCTTTTGAAGAATCTAATCTAATCTCTGGTGAATCCTTAACATGTATTTTATTAGAGAGTTTGCATAGGTTCCTAAGGTTACAATGTCATAACCTTATATTCCATAACCATGATTGATCTTTAATTTCACTAAGAAAAGTTATATCTTGGCTCCTAATGTATTCTATGTTTTGTGTGTAAACATTCTTTTTCCTATGGGATGGAAGAATAAAATCATCCTTGGAATTGTGTACTAGGAATTTTTTATTCCTAAAATTCTCACAGTAACAGTCATCACAAAATTGACTTATACTAATGAGGTTGTGATTAAGACCCTTAACAAATAAAAAATTTGAAATTAAAGTTTTCCCAAGAAGAAAAATTTTACATATACTAATAATTTATCCCTGAGCTTTATCTCAAAAAGTTACTTTTCAACCTTTCATCTTGAAAATATATTTAAATAAATTTTTGTTACCAGTCATATGTCGAGAACAACCACTATCCATGTACCATGTATTGATGTTGGTACTTTCTTTGTTTTCTTTAAAATAAAAGTTTTAGACTTTTAGAATACAAACTTTCAAGGTTATGGAAATTTCAGAATGAAAAATTTTAGGTATCCATATTTTCTTAGAAAAATAAGATTTATGAAAACCTAAAGATTGAGTTTATTTTTTGAAGAACAAATTTTCACCCAATGTCCACCAAACTAACATTTAGTGAAGAATGGAGCACATTGGGGAACAAAATAGTTATTATTGAAAACCAGTTTAGAATGGGTATAACCAAATCCATAATGATTTCTTATAGGTCGAATTTAGGAATACATCTTGTCCATGTTTTCCTTACCAGAGGTAAAGTTTGAAAAACAGTTCCTCATTGAAAATATTTTTTTACTTTAGTATTATAATCAACATTTTATCCTAAAATAATTAGTTTTAGAACAAGAGTTAGTCACTATTATTTTTTCTTATAAATTACATTTTTAATATCCTTATAAAGTTTATCCTTCTCGAAATTAGAAACCTCAATTTTTTTTAAAATAATTTTGAAATAAAAAGATTTTTTATTAATATATTTATAATGATATGATACTTCTTTTATTAAAATAGATAATCTACAATATTTCTTATCAATATTTTTCATGAGTTTAGAATTTTTATTCTCAATAAGTTAAGAAATCCTAGAAACTTATTCATAAGAAGGTAATCTATTATCTTCTAATGAGGAAGATTCATCAACTGAAGATTAGTAATATTTATCATCAGTATAATTTGAATTCAAGGATACATTATTAATAGATTCATTATCGTGTACCTTATCCATTAGACAATAATTTTCAATGGGTATTCTTGCAAGTAGACTAAGATTATTTTGACAAGAAGATTAATAGTATGAAGATTCTTTTAAAGAGTCACCACCACTGGTACTCCAGGTGTCATTAGCCTTTAAAACATTCTTAGCTTTATCCATTTAACACTTCTTTCTATTCCTCTAAGAATTCTTTTCCTTTCTACCATTTTTCTTAATCATAGGACAATCTGTCCTGATATACCCTCTTCTTTTACATTCATAACAAGTGACTTCCGAGACTCTCTTGTCTTTTCTTTCCTTCTTCATGTATCTATATCGAAAGTCTTTCTTTCCAACTGTCTTTTTCATCCTTAGAGAAATATTTTCAATCTCATTATTAGAATGTTCACATTCACTAGATTTTGATAAAATTATTACTTTCTTCGACTTTGATCTTGTAACCCTTTTAGGATTCTTTACTTTTGTAGCAATAAAGGCTTCAATTATATTTCCATTATTCTTCTTATTCATATCAGTATCTCTTTTCATTCATGTCACATGTTGAAGTAGAGTTCCAAAAATCTCATCAAGTGTAATTTGAGACACCTTCCTATTCTCATCAATAGATGTTCTTTTGGATTCCCACTAATTAGGCAAAATGTCAATAATCTTATCCACAAGAGATTTATCATCAAGACCTTTTCCTCCAATAGATTTTAAAATTTTGGGAATAATCATAAATATTTGTTGCACTTTTCAAAAAAGTTGTCTATAAGGAAATATAAATCCATGATATTCTACAATTAACATAGCTCTTCTAGCATCTATAAATCTGGAAGTACCAAAATTTTTAACTTCTAAAAATTACCCTAACCTAAAATCGATGATATAAATTCAAAAAATAAATCTATTTTATGAAAATAATTTTCTAAATATTTTTAATTTAATTTCTTAATAAAATCATTATTTATTAAAAAACTAATCTAAAACTATATCTTATTTTACAACACCATGAAAAATTAATAAAGTTATCATAAAATTATCGTATAACCATAAGAAAATAAAGTAACAATTTATGATAAAATTTTATGAAAATATATTTTTATTTTAAATTATAAAATTAATGATAAAATTGTAATTAAAATATTTATGACAAAAAAATTCTAATACTTATATTATGACCATTTTTTCACTTTTAATATGACTAAATTATATTTATACATTCATGGGTGAAGTTTCTATTTTTTTTGTCTGATTTACTATTCATTAATATTCATAAGGGTATATTACTATTGAAACATTACTATTCACCAAAAATTAAGTAGATCTTATTAGAATCTAAATTTGTACTGATCACAACTATAGAAGACCATTTTTTGAAAATCATTTCACATTATTAATTATTTATTGTTTACATGAATATTTTAAAATACCCTTTTTTCCAAAAGTTATCAATAATATGAAACATCATCCAACATTTATCCGGACATTTGAAATTAAATTTAACATAATAAGAAATAACAATTTTATTTATACAAAAGTATTAAACAACATAACTCAGGTCCTGTTACATATCCCTTTATAACACTTGCATAGGACATAAGTGTAAGGTGTGCTATGGTGATAGAATCTTGGGTCGGCTCGGAAAACATTGCCCGAGTATTGATTTCTATCAGCTTGAAATTCTCCCTTATGAGATTTCATTCGAGCTTCAAATGTTAAATCTCATCTTGGGATTGGTCTATAGTAAAGCCTAGAGATTCTACCTCCTTCCTAATCTCTGAAAAATGGGCTTCATGTAGCCCGAGTCTATTAGATGAGTCCATCGACTCTTATTTCTATATAAACTAACCAAGATCACTTGTATTTATAAACAGTAATTATAATGTATAGAGTTTAGTTTCCAATGGTTATACTGACCAACGGTCATATAGAAGTCAAAACCCAACGATCTCATTTAATTATATTCACTTCATTAATTAAAGGATATCGCTTTGTGGAGTATAAAATGAAAAGGCACAAAAATTTAGAAAACAAATATTATTCAAAAGTTTGGGTTGTTACATTCTTCCCCCCTTAAGAAATTTCATACCTCGAATTTTTAACTCATACTCTAAGAAGAGAAAATGTGTGGGTACTTCTACCTCAGAGACTCGTCTAGTTCCCACATGGATTCTTCGCATTTGTGGTTCCTCCACCACACCTTAACAAGGATTGTAGTCTTGTTGCGTAGAACCATGTCTCTATGATCCAAGATCACCACCAGATTCTCCTCATAAGAGAGGTCATGTTTCAATTGTACTATCTCTGGATTTAGTACATGTGAAGGGTCAGGTATGTACTTCTTCAAGGGGGATACGTGGAAGACATCATGAACTTGTGCTAGATTTGGAGGAAGTGCAAGCTGATAGGACACTGCTTCCACTCGATCAATGATTTCATAGGGGAAATGTTCCTAGGGATGAGCTTCCCTTTCTTCCCAAACCTCATGACTCTCTTCCAAGGTGAAATTCAAAGAAATACTTTTTCACTAACATTAAACTCTTTGTCCCTTCAACGGTTGTTGGCATAGCTCTTTTTCCGACTTTGTGCATCCTTAAAGTGTGGTTGGATGGTGTGGACCTTTTTTGTCATCTCTTGTACTAGATCAGGCCCAAGAAGCTTTCTCTCACCAACTTCATGCCAACAAGTAGGAGTTCTACATTGGTTACCTTATAGAGCTTCATAGGGTGACATTTGAATGCTTGAGTGGAACCTGTTATTGTAAGAGAACTCAACTAAAGGGATATGTTGATCCCATCCACCTTTAAATTCCATTAAGCATGTTCTTATCCTATCCTCAAGTTATTAAATAGTCATTTTAGATTGTCCATCAACTTGGGGGTGATAGGTTGTACTAAAATTCAATTCATTTCTCAATGAATGTTGAAGACTTCTATAGAATTTTGATGTGAACCTTGAATCATGATCAGATATGATAGAAAGTGGAACTCCATGCAGCCTTACCACTTCCTTCACATAAATCCTGGAAAGTTGATTAAGAGAGAAATATTCCCTAATGGAGCTAAAATGGACAGTCTTGGTGTGATGGTACACAATAACCCATATCGCATGGATTCCATTGGATGTTCTCGGGAGACCAGTGACGAAGTGCATAGTGATATTATCCAACTTCCATGCTGGTATGGGTAGTGGTTGCAATACCCCTTTAAGAAGTTGTTGCTCTGCCTTTACTTGCTGACATACCAGGAACCTTAAAGTGTAGTCAACAATCTCCCTTTTCATATTATCCCACCAATTATGATCACGAAGGTCCTTATACATTTTTTGTGCTTCTTGGATGTATAGAGAAAGTAGAGATATGAGCTTCATCCATCAGCTCCTTATTTATTTCCAAAATAGATGGAACACATGGTCTTATAGTAAATTTCAACACACCTTCTTGATTAATACTGAACTCAGAAAACTCCCCATCTTTCACATCCCCAAATGTCTTCTGTAACAAAGGATATTCTTTATGAGCTTTCTTGATCTTATCTAGTAATGACGATTGAGAAATCATTTGGGTTAGGGTTGATTATGTCACTTCCCTTACAATTCTCATGTCCATCATTACTAGGTCATCGATCAAAGGATCTCTTTGAATCCTCATCATGGAAAGAACAACTGGGTCTTTCCTTCTTAATGCATCAACGACTTTGTTTTCTCTTCCAAGATGATAATGAATTGAACAATCATAGTCTTTGAGAATTTACAACCATCTTCTTTATCTCTTGTTCAATTCCTTTTGTGTGAAAATATAATTCAAACTTTAAGGGTCTGTGTATATGTCACATTTCTCCGCATAAAGATAGTGTCTATATATCATCAGGGTAAAAATGACCACAACCAGCTCCAAATCATGAATATGATAGTTCTACTAATGAGTCATCAACTGTCAAGATGAATAAGAAATAAATTTGTCATTTTTTCAGAGGGCGCGCCGAATCCCTTTCAGAGATGCATCGTTAAAAATAAAGAATCCTTCTCTACTTCAAGGAAGAGTTAACACAGGTTCAGTAACTAATCTCTTTCCCATCTCTTGGAAACATTCCTCACACTCCTTTCTCCAGATGAACTTGACCCCTTCTTGAGTTAACTTTGTTAATGGATTAGAATTTCGTGATATATTTTTCACAAGCATCCTATAATATCACACTAATCCAAGGAAACTTCGAATATAAATTATTTTGTAGGATAAGGCCACTCCTCTACAACTTTTGTCTTTGTAGGGTTAACTGTGATTCCATCATTGGTTACAATGTGACCCAAGAAAGAAACTTGTTGCCACCAGAATTCACATTTACTGAACTTTCAAAAAAGCCTTTCCTTCCATAGAGTTTTCAAAAAACCACTTAGATGATCGTCATTCTCTTCAAAACTTTTGGAATATATCCACATATCATCAAAAAATCTAGCACAATGTTATCAAGGTAGTCCTTTAAGACTCTATTTATCAAATCCATAAAAATTACAGGTGCATTAGTCAGTCTGAAGGGTATAACAACAAACTCATAACTCCCATATCTTGATCGAAAGGTAGTTTTTAGAATATCTTCTTTCTTCACCCTCAATTAATGATAACCAGATAGAAGATCAATCTTAGGGAATAATTGATCCCCACTAAGTTGGTTAAATAAGACATCAATTCTTGTAATTGGGTATTAGTTATTCATCATGATCCCATTCAGTTCTATAAAATCAATGCATAGCTGCATCGATCCATATTTCTACTTCACATTGAGAATAGGTGCTCCCCAAGGAGACACACTCATCCAGATAAACCCCTTCTCAAAAATATCTTGGAGTTATTTCTTTAACTCCACCTTCTACATATTTTCCATCCTATATGGGGTATTTCATATCGAATGGGTTCCTGGTACGAGTTCCATGGAGAACACTACCTATCTTTCTAGGGGAGGTTTGGGTAACATCTCTGGAAATAAGTCAATGTATTTCTGTACGATTGGGACATTTTTCATCCCGAAACTCTCGGTTCCTTATTCTTCTTCATCGATGAACTCCATAAATAATGATATAGGAGGTTATTCTAGACAAATATCAGGTTTAGATATATCTCTATGGAAGATAACTCTAGGTTTTCCATTCTAGACTATTGAGATTTCTTTTGTTATTTATTTGATCTTAGCATTATACATTGAGATCCAATCCATCCCTAGTATAATGTCGAATTCCATCTTGGGAATGACTACTAGATTTGTGATAATATTTTGCTTGATAAAATAAATTCCAAGGTTTTTAAACCCTGATGATGTTGGGATAATCCCCCCAAAAGTCTTGACTGATAATGATAATTTTTAAAAATTGTGGGTTGATTCAAAATTCATTGAAAACATGGAGGAAATAAAGGAATACATAGAACCTTAATCAAAGAAAGTACTTACTAGTTTTCGGAGAACAACAAGAGTACTTTCCACCACATCATTTGGTGCATCAACTTTATCCGTAGTGATTTCAAAATTAAGAACTTGTTCCCTTGGCCATTGCTGAGGCTGATGGTAATTCCCCTCCACTACCCTCGGATTTGGACAATGATTAAAAAAGTTCCCATGTCTTCCACACTTATAGAATTGTACATCAGGTAGGACCTGCACCATATTCCCTTTTTTTAGTGTTGGTAAGTTGTGGCTTCACCTCACTACCACAATTATGTGCAATGTGGCTATCTATACCACACATGTAACACTTCTCGCTCAGGAGAAAGCAGTTCCCCAAATGCTTCTTCCCACACTTATTACATGTGGGATGTTGTAATTTCTTTCCTCCTCTTCCCTGATCAGATTTCCTCCCTAAGCATGGCTCCATAAATATTTTCTTGTCATTGGATTTATGAGACCATTGCGTCTCACCAAACTCCAGTTCTACTTTCATTTCACTTTGCACGATCTCCTCATAGCTATCATAATCTCTTTTGGCTAGATTCTTCCACAAATGAGGTCTCAGTCAACCAAAGAATCTATCATCCTTTCTATTTAGATCCATGAAAAAGCTAGAGGTGTAATATGAAATCCTTGTTAAGTTCATCTTGTAGCATCCCACAGATTCATTCTCCTTCTACTTCATCTTGAGAAACTTCTTCTCCATTCTTGTTATCATCGATGGATGGAAATACTTATTGTAGAATATCTCCATGAAATCTTCCCACTCCATAACAAAAACTTCCACTCTTGGCCTTCTGTTTTTAATCTGTTCCCACCACTGATCAGCTTCTACCTCTGAGCGATAAACAGCCAAGGTAACCTTTTCTTGTTTAGAATAGTGGAGCACAGAAAAGATCTTCTCGATAGAGCTTATCCACTATTCAGCAATCAATGGGTCGGTAGATAAACTGAAGGATGGTGGTCATTGATATATAAAGGATTCAATAGAAAGTTGTTCCCATCATGGTGAAAATGGTCTCTCAGCTTGATTCATGTTTTTTCTCACAACTTGAAACAACTGGTTCATCATTCGCATGAATGTTTCCATTCTTGCTTCTATCGGAGGACATTCCTCACATTGTCCATTACAGTAACAATTTTCACAGTTCCTCATATTTCTGGCCATTTTCTAAAAGAATAAAACCTTAGTGAGAAGATTATTTCATTTATGAATCTTTTAACAATAAGGGATATTATGTCTTAAAACGTCATGCTTTAAACAATTACATTTAACTATAAATCTTTCATAATGATTCATAAAAAGATTTTTATTAACCAAACATATACCCCAGGAGTGTCATAACCAAGAGTTAAGAAAGGCCCATTTTCATGTACCAGGATACCCCAGGTCAAGCTCGAAACTCCTTGTCAGAGTTTTTAACTCCTAGGTACATATGTGCCAGAGCTGCCTCTACCTGCTTGTATCTAGACAATGATTCATTTTCTTGATAAACCAATTATTCATTACTCATCAAAATACCAGAAAGTATTCCTATATTTAAACATTTCTATAGGGTTCTTCCTAATGTTTTCATTGCCTAATTTCCATAAATAACTATAATATCCTTTGTTACCAACTATGGAATCCCGCCTTTTATTACACAACTTTTCGTTACATTTTACGAAGAAAGGATCTTTAAAGTATAGTGTCTTCGAAATCAGGAACATAAAACATGAAAACATAAAACATTATTTTAATACACTTCTAGGGATTCATCGTAAGTTATTTCTATGTACAATTATTATATCTCATAACCTGGAGACATACATTAAAGGAAAGGGTGAGCAGAATGCCTAGTAATGAAAACAAGGGAATCAGTTTACTTGTGAAATCAATAAGAACTTGAAAAAAAACATAAAAACATGAGAAATGGAATTATATTCATTTTATAATGAACTTAATATGAACCATAACATTAATATATGGCTAAGAATTTAATTTAGACATTCATGAACAAATCACTAAGGTTCATCGCCAAAGAGTCATAAAGATTACCAAGGTTATTCACCGTGGTATCGTGAAACTTGTCATCTCTAGAGATTAAATTATTTACCCAATGCGTTGAAGATATTTATTGGAAAAAAATTAATATGTCTTTATTTTCATGTGATCAACATAGATCATAATCATACATTCCATAAAAAACCCATAGAGAGTAAAATTAATGGGTTTCAGTTCAAAATTGTGATGTTTTAAAAGTGCTTAAAAATAAGATCATTATGTCATTAATAACCCATGGAAAGGGAGAAAGGGTTATATGTATTTCAATTAAAGAATAAAATAGATAAATATTATTTATTTCTGAATACCCCTATAAATTATATAGGATTGGGTATTCACAAAAATAAAAAAAGATAATTTTTTAGAAAAAGAGAGAGAGGTTTTGAGACGAAAATTCTGCAACATAACACCTATATAACATGGTTCTAGAAAACATTGAAAAGAGAGAGGACATGTGTAACCCACTCATAAATATCATAATACAGTATGGGTACATAATAAAAAAATATAATATCATGGTATGGATATTTGAAAAAAATACTATATGAAAAGGAAACTTGAAAGAAAAGAGAAAAGGTGATTTCTTTCACAAAAATTCGGCAGCCAAACAACGTCACTTAGAAATTCATAAAATAAATTGATGAGAAAATAAAGAGTATATGATCATTTGGAAAAGAAATGGGAATTAATAAGAATATATAAAAACATACACCCATATTAGAATATGGAAACTGGAAGACATAACTTAAAGGAAATCATGACAAAATGAGGAGGGTGAATGTTTTTCTTACCTCGAAGAGAATATTTGAAAGCTTGAAGGATGAGACCATGGGGGGATTGACGCACCTTTGGAGGACTAATTAAGAGGTAAAAGACTATAACTTAGTTGAGGTGGATTTTGGAATGAAATAAATGATTGAATGTCTTGGAAATTATGGGAAAAGTGAGGGAATATTTAATTAATTACAAGGGACACCTCATCAGTGGTACTTGCAAAACCATGTGCTTAACCATGGTATTTTCCCATGGTATTGACCACATGGTACACCTCATAGAATATATTACTATTCACAATTTGACTAGATTTATTACATCATGATGACATCATCAATGATGTCATTAAACACCAGAAACCAAAAACTGTATTTTTACTATTCACTGAAAATTCAATTGTTTCAGAAAAATCCCAAAAAATTTACCGTAACCTAATATAGATGTTCTGAATTCAAGAATGAAATAAATTTTATAAATATAATTTACTAAATATTTTTAGTTTAATTTTTAAATAAAATCATTATTTATTCCAAAAAATAACTCTAAAACAATTACTTATTTTGTAACACCATGAAAAAGAAATCAATGTCCCATAAAATTATCATATAACCATAAGAAAATAAAGTATCAATTTATGATTACATTTTATGAAAATACATTTTTATTTTAAATCATTAAATTAATTATAAAATTTTAATTAAAATATTTATGAGATAAAAATACCAATACTAATATTATGACCATTTTTTCACTTTTAAGATGTCTAAATTATATTTATACATTCAAGGGATATGTTTCTATTTTTTGGCAAATTTACTATTCATACTATTCACTACTATTCATAAGGGTATGTTACTATTCATACTTTACTATTCACCAAAATGTATGTTGATCTTATTAGACTCTAAATTTCTTACAGGTCACAATTATAGAAGACCATTTTTTGAAAACCATTTTACATTATTAATTATTTAATGTTTACATAAAAATTTTAAAATCCCTTTTTTTCCAAAATTCACCAATAATATGGAACTTCATCCTACATTTATCTAGACATTTGAAATTCACAAATTTAATATAATAAAAAATAACAATTTTATTTATACAGAAGGATTACACAACGTAACTAATGTTTCTTTACATAACCTCTTATAACACCTGCATATGACCTAATTGTAAGGTGTGCTATGGTGATAGAATCTTGGGGAGGCTCAGAAAACATTTCCGAAGTGGCGATTTCTATCAGCTATAACTTCTCCCTTAGGCGATTCCATTCAAACATCACATATTGAAGCTCTGCTTAGGCTTGGTCCAGATTAATGCACATAGATGCTACCTCCTTCCCAAGCTCTAACAGATGGGCTTTGTATGACTCGAGTATACTGGATGAGGTCATTGACTCTTATTTCTGTATTAATTAACCATGATGTCTTGTATTTATAAACAATAATTAGAACGTAAAGAGTTTAGTTTCTAATGGTCATATTGACCAACGGTCATATAACAGTCGAAACTCAATGGTCTCATTTAATTATACTCACATCATTAATTAATGGATATAGTTTTGTGGAGTATAAAATGAAATAACTCAAAATTTTAGGAAACAAATATTAATCAAAAGTTAGGGTCATTAAAAACATCATATTATTTCCTTCAAAAAAACCTTGAATAGAAACAATCCAAAAAGAAAAGAGATTGTAAAAGAAAGTCTTTTTTACTTTGGTAACTCTTCAATATTATGCCCCATGAATTTAATAACATGAAATGATACATTAAATATTATAAAAATAATCTGTTTCAATATATAACATGTAAAATGGTAGTATATACACCTCCTAAATGAAAATATGTGAATATCATAAATATATGTATCAATGAAGAAGAATTTGAGATGAATAACACTTACAAAAATCATACCATTTAATTAGAATTAACCAATGAATAAAATATGTGTATCAAATGTAAATTTACATAAAAAATGGAACTATAAAATAATATAATCAAAATTAATTACACATATAATTATTGGATATCAAATACTGTAAATAACTAATATAACCCAATAAAAGGAAATTGAGATTTCAAAATCTTTAACACTTAATAACATTCAAGTCAAATCATACATGATGAAATAATTAAAATTGAAACTTCAAATACCATGATTTATGTTGTATTAATGATATTACATGTTAAGGGGGAAGTATATACACCAAAAAATATAAATAAGTGGTGAATATATCATATGTCTCATAGAAGTAAATGTGAGTTGAGAAAAACCCTTACCATGAGTCCCAAATTTCTATGAATGTCCTTTAAATCATGTAAAATAAGATTACAAAAATTTTATTATTTATTGATAAAATATTATAAGTTAAATTACTTGTGATTAAATAATTTATTTTATTTCTTTTTAATGGAATATTTAAATACATAATTAGTTAATTCCACATCAGGTGTTTTGAGTATGTTTGGTTCATTTTTTCAAAATAGAATTGGCATGTTGACCATGTTCATAAAAGATATTAATTAAATTTATTCTAAATAATAATAATGAAATAATAATCATATTTATTTATCAATTATAATTTTTAAAACCAATCATGATATTTTTTTGTAAAATGAACTACGTTACGATCATAGAGATGGTAATATGTACCAATACATGAGTAAGGTTTCCATTTCTCAATGAATTTTATAGATAGATGGTATATCTTATTGTAGATTTAAATAATTATAATAACATAATAAATAACATATTATTTCTTTAAATATACTTATATATATAATTCTTGTGAAGTGGTGGTGAAAAAATAAAAACATTACTTCCTGGAGGTAGTAGTCCATATATGCACGAACGACATTATGATTTTTTAGTGTAAGAAGGAAAATGATATATTATATTTTTAGAAAGATAAATATTTCATTAATGTCATTATTATTTCATTTTTATCAAATATATTCATTAAATTTTTCCTTATTACATTCCATGTAATGTATTAGTCAAAAAAACACATTGCTTCGCGAGGTAGTAGTTCACCGTACACACGAGCGACATTATCATATCCCCCATTGTATGGAAAGTAAAATGGTATATGTTATATAATAACTATAAAAGTATAAATATGTTAAAAATATCATATATTTAATTTGAATCATTAAAAAAGTCCCTGAGATGCAATGATGGAAAATGAATGACATCGGTTCCTAAGGAGGTAGTTCACCGTACACATGAATTATGATTTCGCATACCATTAAATTGAAGGGGATACAGATTTAGGTTATGAATTTAATTAAACAATGTCTAATTATATATTATATATGGGTGTTTTCATAGGATCATATTTGAAAATTTTTTAAATTTGGATGAATAAAAAATAAAACAAAAATGCAGAGTTAGGTATTATACCTCTTCTGGGATCACCTTTTTAGGATTATAGCTAAAGTATTCAAAGAGTTGATTTATTACTAAAAAGGCTTATAAAATGAGGGTATGAATGATTAAAAGTAATTTTCTATGGGATTTTTAGATCCAACAGGGTTTGAATGTGTGAAGAAGAAAGGATATGGTGTGGCCTTTTATATGTGAGGTGGGTGGAACACTAATGATTTCAGGAAAGTAAAAGGTGTACCCATGTTTTTCACTAGAAAAAGGGTCAAAAAAGGTGAATTATAAATAACTATAAATTTTAAGGTTTATATATTTCCATAAAATAGTTTTTAGACTTGTTTTTTGGTCATTTTGGCCCTTATATTTTTAGTATAACCCCTCATGTAAACTCATTTTCACCTTCACAATGGTAAATTATTTTTACCATTTCAACTATTAATTATGGTAAAAAGTAATTTTAAATTATTAGATAATATAAAATAATTTTACTCAAAATATATTATCCATTTTATGAAATTTAATCCACATAATTGGAGAAATTTAATTTAAAATGAAACTATAGTTGTGATGAAAAAGAGGGTTTTCAAGAAGTGTATTTTTCCAGAAAAATATGATTTCATGTTAACTCAATGAGTAACTATAATTAATTTATGAATATAAATTAATTTTTATTTATATATAATATAAAAAATTCATCTAAATCCTTAAAAATTAATATAACACCCCATGATTTTGTGAAATAGTTTTTTTAGAATTAATTTGATCTTTATAACGATTCTCATTTCAAGAAACTGTGAGAAGAGTTTTTTTATATTAAAGAAATTAGTTTGGATTATGTTATACACAAAAACAATTTAATAGTCTACTATAGGAAACATATGGTTTATATTTCTATACTTTTAACACCAAAGTTATCTTGTGTTACATTCACGATTGAGTTTCTTTAATGGCTTTTGTAACACATAAAACTAAGTATTACGAAACAATAAAATATTATTCAAAATGTTATTATTTAATATAATAATGTATAACCTAGAAGTTATGCTAGTAGTTATAAATATAATTAACTGACTTATAAAAATACATGGATTAATTAATTTTTTATAAATTAATTAGAAATGAATACAAGAACTAGTTGAATATAAAGGGAATGTTTTTATAAAAACTAATTTTATTCTCACAAAAGAATTTTATCATAATATATTAGATTAATTACTAAAGTTGAATGATATTAATGAAATATATATCTTATATATTCTATAAAATGTTTTTTATATTAATATAATATAATTTATTGGAATAAGATAGGAAAAAATCTATATTACACATAAAAACCTATATTTTTATAAAAGTAGGATTACCGCCTTTTAATAGAGATCCTATTTTAAATCTAAAATTTGGAAATTATATAAATTGTATATTTCAAAATAAACATAATATTTTAAATAGAAACATAAACGTTAGGTTATGGTGAATTTTTGATATTTTTCTGTGTAGTTACATTTTTTTATGAATAATGAAAAATACTGATTTTTAATTCAAAACTTATTTTTCATGTAATTTATTTATAAGGATAAATTATATTAATAATTTATTTTAGGGTTTAATTATATAAATTATAAATTCATTAATCCAATTTAGGTCATTGGTATCAATTTCACTTTGACATTATATATAAAAACATAGCAACCATTAGAACATTTTTACATTAAAAACCCGCGTTGTCATCCCACAAGTGTGGTTAATTTTATATTAATTTATACCACCTATATAATTGGAATTTTTAAAAATTGATTCCATATTTTTAATTAGAATAATTAATAATTCATAATAAGGTTAATTTTGATTTTAACAAAACATATTACAAAATGTAATTCAAATTAATTAAAACAAGAAAGAGTAAAATTTTCTTAATAAGGGATTGAACCTAAAACATAGGAGCCAAAATAACCTAGATACTTTTCCAAAAACCATTTTATGTTTATAATTAGACACTCTAGTCCCTATAATCTATGATGTTTCATTTTTGGAGCCACTTTACATGATAAAAATATGGGCAGAATTCCCCTTTCCAAAATTTACAAGAATGTCACTCATCCTCCTCTATAAAAAGGTAATCATCCCTCTCCCAAATTCAAACATCTAAATACCATTTTCTCACCTAAAATATGATAAAATAAACTCTAAACACCCATAAATTAATTCTATAAGCCTTACTTTGGTCATAAATTCAACCAAGGAAGCTCTTTAGTGAAAACCAAGTGGAGTTACACAAAGAAGAGGTAATATCCTTCCTCAAACTCCTTTGGTTTATTTTAATTCTCCACCACTAGAATATTATTATTACATGATTATATAATATCCCTAATATATTCAATAAAATTATATGTTTTTATTATAATTTTTCTTCTTACACTTACATGGACTTCCATATAATGGGTAACGAACATAATATTTTTGTGTATAATGAACAACCACCACATGAAACGATGTTGTTCATTTTTCTTTTACCACCTCTCATGGTTGGGTGGGAATTAGGATGGTAACTATATTTCTATTTGATATATATGAAATATTTATTATTCATGAATTATTATATAACACATACCTTCATTCATTCCATTTTTTATATGATAATTTCATTTGGGGAAGTGTATTCTACTACATCCTCAATGTGATGAGATTTGTTCATACTCTGAATGGAATGTATTAAGGATGGGTTTAATGAAATTTTATGATATATATGAAATAATAATTTCAGTTTAATGATATTATATATATATATATATTCCATTTACCTTATTTCTTTCTAAATGATAATTGTCATTCCCCCTCCCCTAAAGGATTACCCCTCCTGGGAAGGAAATGTGAGAAGGGAGATAGTGACCCTGGAGTCTTGCCTCTAGTAGGCCCTGGGTTGGTGACTAGCACTGAGGGTATAATAAACAAACAAATGTGGGGCATTAACTTATATGTGAACACATGCGAAAGAGATAGATAAGACAAACACCAACCAACTCCATCCTAGACAACAATATAAAAGAAATCCCAAGTACACATATGTAATGTCATGGAAGAACTACCTCAACTGAAACCGAAAACTACAAGTATCCAAGGAGAGTAAAAAACAAAAGAAACAACAGATCCTAAAAAGATCCTGCAAACTAATGTTAGAAGTAACCATCCTAATCTCCAACCTACTCCAAGTGACCTGAAAAACAGTTTATATATACATAGGGTGAGAATAATAGCATACTCAGTAGGATCCACCACAGAGACTCTCATGAAAAAGTAAAGAGAGCATGCTAAGAATAGTAAACAAAAAGTGAAACATACTCATCACTTAAATAGTTATACTAAGTTTCCAACCACACCTGTCTACTCTCACTAAGTATCACATAAAAGAGTATATAATATAATAAAAAATATCAAGGGTACCCCGCTACTACTACCCAACTGGTTTTCCACTTTTCCCTAACGTTGCACGTCCTAAGAATCTCCCTCCAAAATTCTTGCTCGCAGACACCTAGGTGAAGCACCACAACATGTACCTCATATAGTACAACCACCAAATCCATGCAACAAAATTAACCAGGTAGATTCTGGGAGACACTATAGATCACATAATGTGTATCATACATCGAGTACTAAACCTCAATCCATTATAGCCCATACACCTAGTAGGGATTCTCAAGCTGTTACGACCTATACACATTACACCCATCATACTCCATAAAAAACTATATCCATAATATATGTGTGTGAATAAACACAAGATATTACAACCCTCTACACATATATATGTGGAAAACTAACCACTGTGCCTACCAGAATAAGTAACTTCCAACAGAAGAGAGTGGGGCTAATGGGGGTAGTCAACAACCCATCCCCCCACTAGAATGTTGGGGAAAACAACCCCCAGGGCTCTGAATCCCTGGGGTGTCAGTTTCCCTAACATACATGGTGGATTAGAATACAGAAACAAAAAAATTATATGATATAATATAGCTCACAACTACACTATGGGAAAAACCTAGTCTCAGACTCACCTGTAGCTAACATCTCTTAGACACTTAGTTGCCACTGCTAAGACTAGGTATCCTATAAGCACATAACCATTTAAAGAGAATCATTATATTGCTTTATCAATTTTTATTAGTTTCACTTTACATTCATTAATTATTTAAAATTAATTATCCAATAACAAAAAATCCACATTATATTTTTTTAGCATCACAACCAAAGTCCACTTTTCATTTAAATTGAAACCTTAACATTGCATCCCAGCAAGCTCTAACCCCGTGGGTTAACATGATTAATTCAATTATTTATTAACATCATTATTACCTTCAAAAATTCCCTGGAATTATGGAAAAACATTAAAAGATACAAAACACAAGGGGACTCAACATGGTGAGTAGATAAACTACCTATCAAATATTTACCACCTATAATAAAAGCATAGACCCATCCTCTATCGAGAATCTAAACATGGAAAGAACATGGAATACCCCACGTATCTTCACCCCTTTTGGATGGTGGGTAAGCAAGACTAGTTTCCTTGAGAAGTGGGGAAAATAAAGTATATAAACAACCAAAACGAATCTAAAAGCATCCAAATATTCACATCCAACACATTTCATCATCTCTAGTGTCCCCCCAAACAGTCACATGCATAAACCGATGCATCTCACAACTCTAGGTTTCAATTGCTGCCACAACCAATGGGCCGCCCTTCCCCCACATATCACAACATCCATCCAAACTCGCATCACAGCACAAGCATCAGGAAAAAAACATCATGACAACAGGGCTCTTGGCCCTTAAACAAGCAAGGGGGTAACTCAAAACCCTACAATGAATTATCTTTTATCAAACTAACAGTTCTTTAATCCATCTTGAATTAAAAAAATTATTTTTTATAGGTTACAATGATGGGAACCTTAAACAGTAATCTATCAAAAATAATTAAACATGTTGACTGCATCAATTTGATTAATATCAAATTACAACAAGAAGAACCAGATTCATTTACATGCCTCTTTATCTTTTACAATTAATTTACAATTAATCCCAGTTTAAGTTCTTTACCAATGTCAATCATGAATAAAATGCTAAAAAAATAATGAATAGATATCACACTATCAATAAAAACAAGAGGTAATAACATACTATCGATATCAATTTATATATCCAGTTCAAATATTTATTTTTTCAATTCTATTTTGATCTTGTGGGCTAAAAAATTATAACTCTATAGTTGCACATAAAATAATAGAGAAGAAAAAAATCACATACCTCAAATAATTCATGAAGTTCTTTATAAGAGAATAATCCACACAATGAATTATGATCTCCTCTATTGTGACAACTGCATCCACCCGAGGACGTCGTGATACGAACATACAAACAGAAACCCAATAAGACTCTGTTAGATAATGGAGATCACATGTCATAACATGGAAAGGAGAAAAAATGGAAAAGGGTTTAAGAAAACATAATAATAGAGGTAGATCATACGTTCTATCGATGATGTATTGACACTTGCTGCTTGCACCAAAATAGGGGGTGTTCATGCAGCAGGAATAAACTTCAAGGGGATACGATACAAGCATTAAGATTTTATCATGCCGCTCCAATGGGAAGAAGGGACGGTTAGAGAATCTCACACCATAGAACAGAAAGTTAGAAAAAGGGAAGAATATATCTTGTCCCTTTAGAAGATTTAACAGAGTATTTGTTTGAGATATGTTGTATTTTCCATTAAAAGGGGATTGCATTAAACCACACAATTTGACAAAGTAAAGTTATCCCGATCCATAAGAAAAAATTAATATTGGAGTTATGGATTTTAATTGGCCTTAAATCCCTTAAAAAAATTCCTTGAATACATATTAAATCAAAGAAAACATCAATGGGGAAAAACTATAGGATGTTAGAAACACTATACACCTGCTGATGCTAGAGACATTGTTCCCCAACTGTTGCTGGAAACACTCTTCACAAAATGACTCACCAACACCAATGACACTGTTCACAAAATGACTCACTAACACTGATGAAACTATTCAAAAATGACTCACTGAAACTGATGGCACTGTTCACAGAACTACACACCAATACCAATGACACTATTCATAGAATGACTCAGTGACACCAATGGAACTATTCACAGAATGGCTCAACGAAACTGATGGAACTGTTCATAGAATGACTCACCGACATTAATGGAACTATTCATAGAATAACTCACTACCACCAATGACACTATTCACAAAATGACTCACAAACCCTAATGTCACTCTTCACAGAATAACCCACCGACAACGATGTAACTATTAAAAAAATGACGCACCCTCACTGATGGAACTATTCAAAGAATAACTCGCCAACACCAATGGCACTGTTCACAGAATGACTCAATGACACCAATTGAACTATTCACAATATGACTCAAAGACACTGATGGCACTATTCATAGAATGAATCACCGACACCGATGACACTTTCCACATAATGACTCATCGACAATGATGACACTTTTTATAGAATGGATCACTGAAAAATGATGACATTGTTCATAGAATGACTCACCGACACTGAGGGCGTTGTTCACATAATTACTCACTGACACTGATGGCTCTATTCCCATAATGACTCACCAACACCGATGAAACTATTCATAGACTGACTCACAGACACTGATGGAACTATCCACAGAATTAAAAAATTAGGAAAGTGTGGGGGATAAGTCAGTAGGACCTCCTAGAACAACTCAAACACCAAATTTCATCAAATTAATGGACCAAAGTGGTCTGGTCCATTACATGAAAAACCTCTCAAAACATTTTCATCCTCAATAATTCAAAACCAACCTAAAAGGAAACAAAAAAGAGTTCTGAAAAACCACCCATTGAGATACCTCTCAAAAGAGAGAAATCCACAAGAGTAAGAAAAAAATCCATCTGATAAACACATAAGGTCTACAACCACAAAGTGAAAATCATTATGTGAAAAGAGTTAAACATCGAGAACTTTGGGTACTAAGTAGGTATATGCAGCTCATATTCCCAAGTACTCTCCTCTATGCCACAATTTCTCCACAGGACACGAAACAATGGGATAGAACACCTACACAACATCTTCTCTTTGCGATCTTGGATCTCCACAGGTCGTTCCTCGAAGGTCACATCATCATCAACATTGATCTCTCCCTAATCGATGACATGATTTCCCTAATAAAAGATAACAATGGAGCTATGACACATGAAAAAAATTCATGTATCCAGCTCATCTACGGGGGAAGTGCTACTTGATATTCCAAGGATCCAACATCATCCAACACCTCGAAAGGCCCGACAAATTGGGGACACACCTTACTACCACGAACAAACCGTCATTGCCCACAATCGGGATCCACCTTCAGAAACACATGTTCTCTAACATCAAACTATAAGGGTCTCCTCATTAGATTGGAATATGATTTCTAACGATTATGTGGTGCATTCATCCTCTCAAGAATCACCTAAACTATCTATGTCATATTCTGCACTAGGTCTGGTCCGAGAATTGCTGACTCTCCAACCCCAGTCCAACACAACAGATAATGGAATGGTCGGCCATACAAGGTTTTATATGGCACCATACTGATGGAAGAGTGAAAATTATTATTGTAAGATAACTCTATCATGGGTAAGTGAATCCTCCACGAACATCCAAAATATCAGACTCAAGAGTGCAACATGTCTTCTAGAGTATGGATAGTCTGATCTATCTAACAATCCATCTGTGGATGAAATGCAGTTTTAAGGAATATATGAGAACCAAAAGAATCCTGGAGACCTCTCCACACCCTAGAAGTAAAATGAAGATCCAGATAAAAAATGATCATCCTCAGGACAATGTGGATTCTAACAACCTCCTTCAGATACTACCTCGGCAAAAATTCCACAAAGCTCGATTCCTTGATCTCTATGAAGTGGTCCGAGTTTGTTATATGATCCACTACCACACAAATAGTGTCATTTCCTCGCTGAGCTCGAGTTAAACTAGTAACAAAGTCCATTAAGATGTCCTCCCACTTCCATTGAGGAACATATAACGGCTGGAGCAAACCACCAGGGACACAATTTCTGGGATTCACCTTCTGGTAGACCAAACATTGAGACAAAAACTCTACAACTGCATGATTCACCATAGGCCACCAAAACTAACTTCTCAAGGCTTTGTAAAACTTTTTCATGCCATGATATACCACTAAAGGTGAACTATGGAAAAATATGAGAGTCATATCATGCATCACCAAAATAACAAAAATCCTTCCCGAACACAACACTTAGTGTTGTTCATCCTCACACCAACCATCAGGGGCCTCTCCTCAAATATCTCAGTCTCTATAGATATCCACCTCTAGATCATCCAACTGGGACTCTTCCACAAGCTACACTAGGGATGAATGAATCATCATCTAAAAAAGACAACCTCTGTCCCAATCTTCTCCCATAATTAGATGAAATGTTGAAAGTCCTTCTATAACTCTCCAGGAATCACCAGATTCACACATTGCATCACTATGTGACGTCTTGCTCAGCGAATTTTCCACAACATTCCCCTTTCTAGGTGTATATGATATTTCAAAGTCATATTCCTATAATAACTCCATCCATTAATGTTTCCACATGTTTAAGTTGCACTAGGAGAAAACATACCTCAGGCTCTTATGATTAGCGAAAACTGAAAATCACTCTCCAATGAGGTAATGTCTCCACAACATCAATTAAAACCCAACTACTGCCAAATATAGATCATTGGTGGCATAGTTACTCTCTTGTGGATGCTACTTCCGAGACCCATAAGAAAAAACTTATCATTGCTGATCAGAACACAGCCTAACCCCTGGTGCAAAGAATTGTAGAAAACATCAAACTGAACTCCCTCTACGAGAAGAAAAAGAACTAAAGAACTTACTAACTTCTCCTTCAGATACTTGAAATCTTCCTTACAATGATTAGTCCACACGAAAACCCGATCCTTCCTGTTCAATGATATTAGAGGAGTCACAACCTAAGAGAAATCAGCAAGGAACCATTTGAAGTATCCTGCAAGGCCAAGGAAACTTCACACCGCTTCCATTATCTTTAAGGATTCTCAAGACACAACTTCTTTTGTCTTCGACAGATCCACAACTAATCCCTTTTGGGACACCACATTCCCCAAGAAATTAACTTCTCAGGCCCATAACTCACACTTTGAAAACATCCAAAATAGCTTCTTTTGACAAAGAACTCATAAAACTGTGTGTAGATTGTCTATATTCTCCTCCTTATACATGGACTACACAAGGATTTTATCGATTAAAACCACTACGAACTTATCCAGGAACATACAGAACACAATGTTCATTAATGCCATGAAAACTGCTAGAGAATTTGTCACACTGAATGACAATAAAACAAACTCATAACACCCAATATGACAAAAAAAAGTAGTCTTCAAGATATCCTCATCCTTCACATGAATCTGATGATATACGGACCAGATGTCGATATTTGAGAACCAAATTTCACCCTTCAGTTGATCTAAAAAACTATCAATCCTTTTAATTGGTTAATGATTCTTCACTATCACTTTGTTTATGTGACCATAATTGATGCACAACCACTAACTACCATTAGCCTTCTTCACAAACAAAACCGGTGCAACCCACGGTGACACTGTCGGCCAAACAAAACCGCTCTATAATAGAACATCAAGATGTATATGTATATCTCATAACATAGAAGTGGAGATATTACATAGAGACATAGATATAAGAGATTATCTTGGATGTAACTCAATCCCAATCTTGATCTCTCGTTGAGGGGGTAATTCTACAACCTCTTCTGGAAAGACCTCACAGTACTCTTCTACCGCCCAAGGAAATTCCAACTACTAAACCTCCAAAGAACTCAAAATCAACTCAGTCATCAAGGATGATAACGACAGAACATTCCTCTGACTTATCCAAGGGTCTCTCTCACCAAAAAAGTGCTCCTAGCTCTCCATCTGCATTGAAGAACATCGCCTGCCTCCTGATGAAATCCACAATAGCCTGCACCAAATATAACCAATCCATTCCAAGGATGATAAAATATGGTTTTATTCGTAAACATAGAAAGTCTCCCCAAGAACGGTGATACCCCAACACTACCTCATAGTCTCTACATACTTCAAAAAAGTTAGCTCGACCTCCAACTGGAATAGTCAATGCCAAGGGCACTGGAAGTCTCTAAAAATAAAGTCCCAAATCATGTAAAATGGAAGGTGATTTGAAGGAATGCTTCACTCCAGAATCAAACAAGGAATAAACCCTAGTAGAAAACAAGAAAAGGGTACCTCGAATGATTTATGGCTCACATGGTGCTGGAAATGCTAAAGCAAGATGCATGCCATTACCTCCTCCACAGACTCTCTGACCTTGACGACGACCACCACCACAGTTGTGCTCTACTCTCTGAGAATGGGGAGCATCACAGGGATATCCTTTTCCTTCCCCATCATTTCTCGGTTGATCAAATGCGAGTACAACCGGCTGCTACTGCCTTGGATAGAACTTCCTCAACGGAGGAACTTGGAGAGGAACACCTTGTGCACCATTAATGCTCTGAAATTTCAAGAACTCTCACTTCTGATCACCTCTCCCCCACAAGAAAAACAAGATCCTGATACCTTGGCATTTTCTTGAGAGCCACCGCCCCCAGATAAATGAGATGCTGAGGTCTGTGACCTACCCCCAGTCGAGCAGAAACACTTTTTCCTAGAAATCTTCAAACCACAAACCACATCTCTACTTCATTAGTAATAACGAACAAAACCCTCTCGTGAGTATCCTTCTCTGGTCAATGTTCTCTAGACGACCTATACCCTTTCTAGCACCTCAATATATGTCTTCAACATAAACAGGGTGACCTGGAACTGGATCTTTGGATGCAAAGCCTCCTCAAAATGCCTCTCCCTAAACTCCTCATCTACCAACAGGTCCGAACAATATTGTAAAGTATTCCTCAAGAGGATTAGAAACTCTCACACACTAGAGATCCCCTATAGAAGGGTAAGATTCTCTTGGTGATTGGAAACCGTCACAGTCGAAGGAAGAAACTTGACTCTGAAATTGTCTCAGAACTCCTCCCATGAGATCTCCAACTCCATGTTATCCCCAAAAAACAAGAACCACCACAGCTTCGCTGCTCCACATAGAATTATCACAACCAACGACACCCAGTGCTCTTTCTGAGAAAGGATCAAACTAAATATCATCTCAACCTCCTCTAACCAGTCTTCCATGACTACATCTAAAACTGAGCCCTCATACTTCTACAGAAATCTGGTGCTGAAACACTTAGAGTGTCCTCCTCCAAGTGTCTTAGTTGTTAATTTGTACCTTATAAAAATCTACTAGAACATATTTTTGTACATATTTAGTGCGAAACTGATGATGATGTCATCCTTGATCTATACATTCAAATTAAAAAATAGTTAGAGCTCTTAAACCTAGATTATGGAAGAATCAACATTAATTAATTAACTGTTTTCATTTGATCAATTTAGTATAACCAATACCAAGGTATACCCATTAAAATACAAGAACAATGAAGAATGATGCATGATCCTTTCCTATGTCTCTACCCTGCAACTAGCATCCCCTTGTTTAGTATGCATTGTAAACTTGAATGTTCATGCATCAGATCACAGGGGTCCCTAAATGCCTATGTCTCAGCCAGTCTTCAGTGTTTACATTACTTTCTAAACTTATCTAACACTGTTTCCCTACCAACCCATGCTACCTCACTTAGGCCTAACACCAAAATCCATCTTACCCCTCAGCCATACCTATGATACCACTCTATCAAAACCCCTCCTCACAAGGTGTACCCTTCCTGGACCTAAAATTTGGGAAGGGAGATAATGACCCCCCGAATCCCACCTCCTGTTGGTCCTGAGTTGGCGACTAGCAGTGAGGGTACAATAAACACAAAAATTTGAGACATTTCCCTCTAAGAGAACACATGAAAAAAAAAGAGAGATAAGAAAGACACTAACCAACTCCAACTCAGACTCCAATATAAAAGAAATATCAAGTAAACATATGTAATTTCATGTCAGAACTACAACAACTAAAATTTAAAACTGCGAGTACCAAATGAATGTAAAAATAGTAGAAACCACTAAGCTCGGACTGCTCATGCAACCCCAAGCTGGTAGTAACCAGCATGTTCTCCAACCTACTCTAAGTGACCTGAAATTTATATATATATATATATATAGGGTGAGTATAATAGTATACTCAGTAGGATCCTACTCAGATCCTATATTACTAAATTAAATAAAGCATGTTAAGAATAGTGAACAATAAGTTAAACTAAATCGTCACCTAAATAGGTTTACTATATTCCCAACCACACCATGGCTACTCTCACCATGTATTTCATACAAGAGTATATAATATAATAAATAATATCTAGGGTACCCTTCTACTACTTCCCCACCGGTTTACCTCTTTTCCCCAATGTCACACATCCTAAGAATTTCTTTCCAAACAGGTTTTCCTGCAGACTCCTAGGCGAAGCACCACAACCTGAACCTCATGAAGTAAAACCACCACATCCACGCAACCAATGTAACCATGTAGTTTCTTGGATCCACCACATCTCTCATAACATGAATCATACATCGGGTACTTAACCTCAAGCCATTATATCCCATACAACGAGTAAGGATTCTCAAACCATTACAGCCTATACACGTTACACCTATAGAAGTCCATAGAAAACTACATCCAGAATATATGTGTGTGAATAACCATAATCCATTACAACACTCTAAACACATATATGGTGAAAAATAAACATTGTGCCTACTGGTACAAGTAACTACAAAGAGAAGAGAGTGGGGCCAAAGGGGGTAGCCATCTATCCATCCTCCAACCGTAATGTTGGGGAAAACACCCCAAGGGATTAGAATCACTAGGGTGTTAGTTTCCCTAACTCAAGGGGTGGAGTAGTGTATAGAAACACTAAAATTACATGATATAATATATCTCACAACCACACTATTGGAAAAACATAGTCTCAAACTCTACAACAGCTATTATCTCTCAGACTCTCGGCTACCACTACTTAGACTAGGTATCCTATAATCCCAATACAATTTAAATAGATTTATTACATTAATTTATCCCTTTTTATCAGTTGAACATTATGTTAATTAATTATTTAACATAATTTAACCATTAACAAAAAAAATCCACATTATATTTCATTAAGATCACAACCAAAGTCCACTGTTCCTTTAAATTGCAACCTTTGCATTTCATCCCAGCAAGCTTTATCCCCATTGGTTAACATCATTTATTCAATAATTTATTAACATAATTATTATTTTATCATATTCCTAGGAATTATAGAAAAACATTCTAAAATACTAAACACAAGGGGGGTCAACATGGTGAGAAGATGAACTACCCATCAAGTCGTTGCTACCTATAGCAAGAGCATATACCAATCCACCCTCAAGAAGCTAAACATGGAAGGCATGTGGAATACCCCACATTTCTTTTCCCCTTTGGGAAAGAGGGTAAGCAAGAACAGCTACCTTGAGTTGCGGGGAAGGTAAAGTAGATAAACAATAAATAAGAATCATCAAGCATCCAAATATTCACATCCAACCCATTTCATCATCTCAAGTGTCCTCCTCAACAAACACATGCATAATATGATGCATCTCACCACTCTAAGCATCAACAGATGCCACAAAAAATAGGCCTCCCTACCCCCAGATATCCCAAAAACCGTCCAGGATCACATCAAAACAGAAGAAGGAGGAAAACAAACATCATGTCAAATGGGCTCTAGGACCTTAAACAAGTAAAAGGGTAACTTCATACCATACGACGAATTATCTTTTATCAAACAACTAGTTCATTAATCCATCTTTAATTAACCTATTTATTATTTTTAGGTTCCAATGATGGGAAACCTAAACAGTACGCTATCACAAATAATTAAACTTGCTTACTGCATCAATTTGATTAACAGTAAATTACAACAAGAAGATCCAAATTCATTTACAAGCCTCTTTATCTTTGAAAATTAATTTAATACTAATCTCTATTTACATTCTTTACTAATTTACATAAAGAAAGAAAATCAAAACAAAGAAAGCATAGATATCACACTATCTAGAAAAATAAGAGGCAATAACATATGATTGACATAAATTTATTTATCCAGTTAAAATATTTATTATTTCTATTTCATTGTGATCTAGTGGGATAAAACATGATAACTCTACAGTTTCATGTAAAATAATAGAGAAACAAAAAATCTCCTACCTTAAAAATTTCTTAACATTCTTTATACGAGAACGATCAACACAACAGATTACAATCTCCTCCCCCATGACAACTGTATCCACCCGAGGATGCCGTGACACAACCACACCAATTGAAACCCATGAAAAATCTATTATAGCATGGAGATCACATTTACTAACATAGAAACATAAAAATAGAGGAAATGAGTCAAAGGAAACACAAAAATGAAGGTATACCAAACCTTCTATCGATGAATGATCAACACTTGTTTCTTTCATAAAAACAGGTGTTTCACCTGCAGTATGAAGAATCTTCAAGGGGAAACCATCCAAGGATTAAGGTGTGATCATGCCACTCTTATAGGAAGAAGGAATTGTTTGAGAGTCTTGAACCTGGGGAAAAGAAGGTAGAACAAGGGAGGAAGATATCTTGTCCCTTTAAAGGATTTAATGGAGGAACAGTTTAAGATATTTTGGATTTTCTATTAAAAGAGGATCTCATTGAACTATACGGTTTGAACAAGTAAAGGCTTCCCAAACCTTGGGAAAAAATTAATATAGGGGTTATGGATTTGAATATGCCCTAAATCCATTAAAACAAGTCGTTGAATTCATTTTATGTTAAAGAAAATGTCAAAGGGGAAAACTGTAGGAAGATGAAAACAGTGTACACCGACCGATGCTGAAAACACTATTCAAAAAATGACTTCCTGAAACCGATGAAAATGTTCAAAAAAATGACTCATCAACACCGATGAAACCATTCACAAATGAATCACTGACACATATGGAACTTTTCACAAAATTACTCAACGACACCAATGGCATAGTTCACAGAATGACTCACCAACACTGATGAGATTGTTAAGAGAATGACTCACTAAAACCGATGTCACTATTCACACAATGACTCAACGACACCAATGACATTGTTCACAGGATGACTCACCAACACCAATGGCACTATTTACAGAACGATTCCCCGAAACTGATGCCACTGTTCACATAATGACTCACAGACACAAATGTCACTATTCCCCAATGACTCACCAAAAATGATGGCACTGTTTGGAGAATGAATCACCGACAGTGATGAAACTATTCATAGAATGTATCATCGACACCGATGAAACTATTCACAGAATGAAGAAATGAAACCGATGAAACTGTTCATAGAATGACTCACTAACACCGATGACATTGTTCACAGAATGACTGACCTAACCTGATGGCACTATTCACATAACAAATCACCAACACCGATGACATTGTTCATAGAATGACACACTGACATAGATGGCACTGTTAACAGAATGACTCAACGACATTGATGACACTGTTCAAAGAATTAGAAATTTTAAAAAGTGTTGGGAATAAGTCACCATGAGCTCCCAGAACAACTCTAACACCAGATTTCAACAAAAGAATAGACTGAAAAGGTTAAGGCCATTATAATAATAAAACAGAAACAATATCTAAGCATATGTATAACATACCATCTCCATGAATGGTGTATTCCATTGCATATTTAAATATTTTATAAATAATTAGAAATACATATATAATTAATATATATGATATTTATATCATGTATTATCTTATGTAAGTAATTAAATAATTATCTACATAAGGTTATATAGAATAAAAAGTCAAAACATATACAAAAACAACATGGATATTACATGAAATGGAACATCAACATAGAATTGTTAACAAATAGGTAATATAAGGTCATAATAAAACAATATATTGTATTATATATAAGAATATGGTTTTTTGGTAGATTTATAATAAAATTATATTAATTATACATGATTCTTGAATGTGTACAAAGAATTTCAAGACTTATGGTAAGTGTTTTCTCATCTCACTTTTATTTTCAGTGAGACACAAGCCACATTCACCACCTATTTCTCATATGTCTTGTATATACTACCCGTGAAAATATTCTAATATTAGTATACTTAAAATTATGGACATTTACATATCCATTTAATGATATTTATTCAATTGGGTTTATGGTTAAAAAGTTACCAAATCAGTAAAGTAATTTTGTCTCAATATTTCTTTTTTGAGGTACATGTCATGTTATACACTTATATTTTTATACGTGGAGTATATACTTACCATTTAAATGTTATATCATGAATATAATTATATTAATAATATTTTTTTCTTCATTTAATTTTATTATATCATGGTGATTATGATTCAATGATACCAATGTGGTAAAAATTTATTGCTATAATCTCATCATTATCAGGATTGTTTATGATTATGTTCCCATTGATTAAATATTATGATCTGTCTCTCAAGAGAAATCATGAAATTTATTATAAACTAAAAGTCATTGTTATCTTTATGTATTATTACCATTATTGTACTCTTTTGAACTTAATATATTTAAGAATACTTTTTTATGATAATCCGACTTTATTTCTCCTCTTGGTCGAAAAGTTGAGTTCTTTGAAAGCCATATTTTCTAAAAATGTTTTAAAAAATGTTTTTCTATTATTGTATGATGTTTAAAGTAAATTTTTTTTTATTATTTTTTACCCTTTTAGAAAACAATTTTGAAAAGGATTGGTCTTGTCGTTTTCCAGTAAAGGCACTTTTCTGGACTTTTAAGGTGAAAAAGGAATATTCGGCAAGTACCGACATACCCCCCGCCAGGAATATAATTTACTCGAATATTACATTTTATGTTTATAAGGATATTGTTAATGAAATTTTTTCCTATTATTTCGGAAATTTTTTGAATTTAAAGTGGTTTTCAAAGAAAAATATTTTTCAAAAGAATGATTTATGTTCAAAAAGTGTTTTAAATGATTTTCAAAGCTTCCTTTATATGTTTTCAAAAGGTTATTTTCAATGAAAATTTTATAAATGATTTAAATATTTCTTTATATGTTTTATAAGGATCTTCAAATAAAAATGGTTTAAAAATGTTTTGAAGGTTCATTTATAAATTTTTTGGGAAATAGGTTTTCAAACTATTTTGAAGATTCTTTTATAAGTTATCAATGAAAAATGTTTTCAAAATGTTTCCAAGATTATTTACAAGTTTTAAAGGTTATTTTCAAGTAAAATGGTTTTCATAATTTATTATGTTTTAAAAATAATAAAATATATTTTCTTCATGAAATTTTTTAAATGAAATTGTAATGCTTAATTAATAGGAAAATGATTTTTAAATGGTTTTATAAAAATTATTTTCAACGAAAGGATATTTTCCTTAAGAAATGTTTCATGTGATATTTTGAAATCCTTCCCTATCTAAGAACTCGTAATTTGTTATATTTTATGACTTACTAGATATGTTATCCAAGAACACCATTCAAATTATTTGTTGAACGGTTTATTTTTAGATGGAATGATGTTTACAAAACTTATTTCTCTTTCACAAGTTATATGCTCTTGAAACCCCCTTATTTTCATGGGTTATCCATTAATGAAATGATTATGAGAACTATCTTTGTTCTATAAGTAATGATGATATGAAATGTTTATGATACCAATTTCATTTTATGGGTTATGATATGTGGTTTATGAAACCGAAATCATTTTATGGGTCATTATATGATGCATGTTTTATTATATTATGTCAAATGTATATATGATTTTATAATTTAAATGGTGGGGACTATATCCACCTCTAATTCATTAGGTAATGGTAAATGGTATATGGTATCAAAGGGGTCAATGTTTTTATCCCAAGACTGAAAACAAGTGGGTAAATGGGTTATAGACGAAGGGTTAAAATAGGAAGGTACATGTTTTATAGCACAAGATTTAAAGTAATAGGGTACACGAGTTATATCCCAAGACAAAAAATAAGAGGGTACGTATGTTGTTAGACCAAGAACTTAATACATACACAGATAATTAACCCAAGCGTAATGTTATGAAGGAATTGGTCGATATTCTTGATAAAATAATTTATTTATTTATTTATTTTCCTCAAATTCTATGTCTTGTGCGAATAATATGCTCATATGGTTTTTATTATGGATTATCTTATGATTCATGTATTATGAACTACCAATATTTATTCCATTTCTAATGTATATGATCTTTGATTTGTAGGGTGTGATATCCTAATGTTATTATCATTTTCTCATACACTTATGTTCATGTTATGCCTAGATATTTTGTTTATTTACCATTACTGAGAATTCAAGATAACCCCTTTCTTATGATTACTTTCCTAAGGTCATGAATAATGGTTTTTAGTAGGAGAACTAAAAGATAATATATTTTATCAATATGTTGAATATCATTCAACAAACTAGAATATTTTTTAAATGTTTTAAATGACACTAAACTATTATGGCCCTCAGGCTTGTATTTTAGTAATGTGTTGAGTATTCATCGAAAATGATGCAATATCCATGTATATTAAGCATGGGTACCTATAGTTAGTTTCAAAGGAAATGTTTAGTCAATCATTGGACATTAGGATAGGAAAACATTATTGAGGTCCCTAGATATATTTCTAATTATATGTATTGGGATGTATCTAAGGATAATTATAAGGATTAGTAAATATTTAGCAAAATGTCCTGGAATTTTGGTAAATGATAGACTGAGTGGTTTTATAGAAATAAATCTGTTTATGGATAATATAAGTTGAGATAGTTCTAGGATAGAAGTACCTAGTAGAAATAACTTTGACAGCGTGGGACCGGTTAGACCCAAGAATAACCTAGAACATGTCAACTGGGATTACTATGCCCCTAGTTTGACACTCTCAAGGGATATGACTTGGGAATTCACAAACCCTATATAAACCATTATGAAGGATTTAAATAAAATAAGACTATGAATAAACGTGGATAAAAATAAGGTTTCATATTTTAAAAGAGTATGTGTAATGATTTTGATATCCTATAAGTGATTTTTCATGATTATGAGGTTTTATGCTATGATAAATATTTCTCACACTCTGATTTCTAGTTTTAGTCAATTGTGGGAACCAAAAGGAATTGGGTTAATGCTTAATGTGGTGAATAATTTTATGATGATCAGTCAAATGGGATGATCATTGGAGTGAAGAAAGATCCGACAATGCTTAATCAGTTTTCATTGAACATGATTAACAATGTGTACTATAATAAACTTTTATACTCATAGAGGAAGAAAAGAAAAGATTTTTTCAAGAGTTTTGGTAATGGAGACCATGGTGTAATGATTTTTAAATTTCTGTTATGTCATGAATGTAGAAATAATCACATAAGTGAATGTATTAGAGGAACATGATTATGTTTTGTATGTTCATAAGAGGGATACAAAACAAGTAATTTAAACGAAAAAATGAATAGTTTAGTAAACTTAATGGATGAGAATACTGGCCTCCCTAAGACATCATCAAAGGTAAAATTATTTATGTGTGGAAAGAAAGTTCATTACTTAAATTTATTTGCTAATTGTAAATCTCCTCAAGAGAATTAGAAATGTGGTACAAGTAATGGTTATATTGATGATGATATTGAGACTATAGATAAAATGTGAAAATATATAGGTTTTAATTAATAAGATTTGGTATCATTCTTATCGATTAAGAATGAAGGTGAATAATCTATGTCTTTATGTATTCAAATTCAAAAATTATGTTATATGAATGAAGAGATATATAAGTATTGTTTAGTTTATGTTTTTTCCACTAAGGATTCATAAGAATACATTTAGTAGTTTTGATGGGCTAGAAAATTGATTTATTGAAAAATTGATGTATATAGAAAACACATGATTAAGGTAAAGATAACCTATATAATATTACTTATGTTAAGTTAATTTTGTTTGGATAAAATGTTTTTGATATGAATAAGTAAATTAGATAGTACTTTTTACCTTAGAACTAATAATGGATGTGTTGAAAAAGTAGTTATGCTATCACATATGGATTTTAAAACCTTTTGGATTTAAAGAATATATCCAAAAAACATTGGAATAAGGAAGAACACATGTTTTATGAAAGGATTTATGGTAATTATAGTTATTATGATGTTCCAAAAAATAAATGATTATAGTATTCACATGTTTTGGATGAGATGAATAAGAAATAAATTATGATATATGGAGGATCAATGTTAATAAGTTTTTTTTACTTTCTTTCTCATGTTTTGGATTTACATCATTCGGAAGGGTTATAAGGTTAACCAGTAATGGAATGTTTATGTTCCACTTTGGACAACTTTTTTGAGATTAAAGTATTATATTACAATATGAAGATTTCATAATATTGGATAACAGGTTCTAACAATTTTGTGTTGATGGTAACTTATGAAAGACGATATGGATTATCTTATATCTCATGATTTGTTTGTGTTTCAAAAATGAAAAATCCACCTTCCTTTTTAGAGAAATAGGTGAGGTGGAAATTTATAGAGACACAAAAAGGGTAAAACATTACCGATTCAATTGAGTACATATTCTCAAGAAAATTCATCATCATTATGAAAAAAGGATTTTAAAATAATACATTTTATCCTAGTACCTTCATTTTTGATGAATCAAATGTCCCAATAGATCACTACAGATTTATGGCTTTGTGATTGTTAACATTCTCTTGACCTTGTTCTATATTTCTCTATATTAGAACTTAACAGTTATATTTCTCTTCCATGTCATTATTCTCACTTCCCACCTATGTTCTCTTATATGGAAACCTAGTTATATTTTACTTTGGGTAACAATTATGTTTCAAAATTTCACATTTTAAGGAAGTTGTTGTATAAATTTTTACGATGTGGGTTTCTATGAAATGAAATTTCAAGTAGCGAACCATTGATTACTCATAAAAGTTTTGAGGGAGAAATTCATTTTAATGGGGGTAGAATGTAACACCCTAATATTTTGTGAATTTGTTTTAAAATAATTTAATCTTTTTTGTATTTTCCATTTCATGCGACACTGAAAAAAGATTTTTTATATCAAAGAACTATATTTGAATTTAATTATATGAAAAAACAATTTAAGAATGCCCTAAATGAAACATAAATGTTATATTTCTCTATATAGAACATTGAGGTTAGCTTACATTATATGCAAGGATTCTTTTCATCTATGGATTTTGTAACATGCAGGGCCGAGTTTTACTAAACAATACTATATTATTAAAAATATTATTATTTAATACATAATATATAACCTAGTTATTATGTAAAAAGATATTAATTGTATTAACTAACTTATGAAAATAAACGGTTTAATTAATTTCATACAAATTAATTATAAATTTATATAAGAACCAAGTGAATATAAAGGGAATGTTTTTAGAAAGAACTACTTTAATGATCAAAAAAGACTTTAATCCTAATATATTAAATTAATTAATTTTTGTGAAATATATTATAAAAAAATATATTTTATATATTTAATAAAATATTTTTTACATTAATAGAATATATTTGATAATAATAATATAGGAACAAACCCAATATTACACATAAAAACCTATATTTTTTAAAAGTATGATTATTGACTTTGGATGGAGAACCTATTTTCAATATTAATTTTGGAACTTTTATAAATTATATATGTAAAAATAATCTTAATATTTGAAATAAAGATATAAATTTTATGTTATGTTGAATTTATTGTATTTTTCTTTGATGTTTCATTTTTTTGCTGAATAGTTAAAAATGTTGAATTTTAATTCAAAACTGTTTTTTCTTCTAATTTATCTATAAGGTTAAATTATATTTATAATTTTTTATAGTATAATTATATCAATTATGCATAAATAGATTCAATTTATTTCGTTGGGACCAATTTCACTTTGATATTAAATATAAAAACATAGAAAATGCTTGAACATTTTATGTTTTAAACCTCGTATTGTCATCCCGCTAATGGTATTAACTTTAAATTAATTTTTTCAACTTATATGATTGGGATTTATAAGAAGGGATTCACGATTTTTAATAAAAATAATATATATTTTCTAAAAAGGTAAACTTAGTATTTGAAAAAAAATATTTGTGCATGTATATAAAATTAATTACAACGATTAAGAGGAAAATTATCATAACAAGGGACTAAACCTTAAACGTAAGGGCCAAAATGAACTAGATAATTGTAAAAAATACAATATATGTTAATTTTTAGAACCTATCCTCACTTGTATTTTTTTCATTTTTGGAGTCCCTTGAAATGGGAAAACGTGGTAGGAATTTAGTTTTACAAAATTTACAAGGATTTCACTCATCCTCCACTATAAAACGGCACTCACCCTCCCCATTATCTACACCTATCAATCCATTTAGATCACCCAAAATCTGATCAAATAATATTCCAACATCCCCCCCTTAATCTTAGATGCCTTAATTTTGGATTAAATCAATCTCAGAAAACTCTTTGGTACAAACTAAGTAGAGTTACCCAAAGAAGAGGTGACATACTTACTCAAGATCCTTTGTTTTATTATCATTCTCCATACCCTCAAATATTATTATTTCATTGTTATAAAATAACCTCAGTATCCTCAATATGTTGATATGTTTTAATTATAAGGTTTCTACCTACACTAATAAACAATTCCATCTAATGGGTAACAAACTTATCATTCTTGTGTATAGAAAACTACAGCCTCACGAAATGATGTTATTCATTTTTCCCTTTACCAGCTCCCATGGTGGAAAATTATGATGGAAAATTAATTTTTATATGATATATATTATATTTATGATATATTTATTCTTTTGGAATAATTATATCACACATACCTTCTTTTTTTCTATTTTGTTTAAATATAATAATTATTTTGGGAAGAGTGGACTACTGCCTCCTCAAAGTGATGTGATTCGTTTATACTATACATGGTGTGTATTAATGATGAGTTTCGTGAAATTATATTATATATATATATATGACATAATAATTATAATTATAATTATATTATTTATATATATACATATATTCTATTTAACTTATTTCTTTCAATATGAAAATAAAACTAAAACAACGTTTATGCATACGCACGACCTATCATCTCCATGAATAGTGTATTTCATTTCATATTTGTAAATTTTATATATAATAATAAATAAATATATACTGAATATATATTATATTAATATCATGTTTTATCTTCTTCAAATAAGTAAATCATGATCTATTTATGGGTATAATGAATAACAAGTCAAAACACATATTAAAAATAATACAGATATTTCTTGAAATGTAGCATTAACATAGAATTTTTAATAAACATATAATATAATGCCATAGAAAAATAATATATGGTATTAGATATATTAATAATTATTTTAGTATGTTTATGATAAACATATATTTATTATGCAGGAGTATTGAATGTGTATAGAGAAAGTGAAGACTTAAGTTAAGGGGTTTCTCATCTCACTTTTATTTTCCATGAAAAACAAGCCATGTTCACGACCTATTTATTTTATGTGGTGTTTATAATTACAATGATAATATTCTATGATTCTAGTAATAAAATTTAAGGGTATTTACATGTCCATTTTATGATCTTTCTTTCATGGGGTTTATGGTTCGAAAGTTACCTAATCCGTAAAGTAATTTTGTCTCAATTTTTCTTCTCGGAGATACATGACAAGTTATGCACCTATATTTTTCTATGGGGTGTATATACATACCATTGAAATATTATATTATAAATATAATTATATTAACTATATTTTAATATTAAATTAATTTTATTATTTCATGGGGATTATTATTCAATGTTTACAAAGTGGTAACATTTTATTGCTACAATCTCATCACTATTGGGATTGTTTATGATTATGTTTATAATGATTAAATATTATTATTTATCTCTAAATAAAACTCATGAATTTTATTATTCTATGGTAATATGTTATATATACATGTATTATTACTATTTTTAAACTCTTTGGTACTTAATATTATTAAGAAGATGTTTTTATGAAAATTCGACATTATTTCTCCTATTAGTCAAAAATCTGTGTTCTTTCAAAAGCATGTTTTCTTTACATTTTTTTAAAAAAATTTACTACAATCTTATGATGTTTAAATGAATATTTTAGCCATGTTTTACCTTTTTTACAAAAAAAATTATAATGGAATCTTCTTTTCGTTTATGGTCAAGTAACTTTTCTAAACATTTAAGGAGAAAAATGAATTTTTGGAATGAACATAAATTCCCCCGTCCATGACCACATTTTTCAGGAATACTAATTTATAATTATACAAGGTTATTTTTAAAGAATTTTTTTCCTATTATTAAGGAATTTTTTTTGAATTTAATGTGGTTTTCAAAGAAAATGTTTTTCAAAAAAAACTACGTTAAAAGTGTGTTTTAAATGATTTTCAAATCTTCCATTATATGTTTTCAAAAGGTTATTTTTAAAGAAAAGGATTTATATTATTTAACGATTTATATATGTTTTCAAATAATTTTCAATGAAATTTTTTCAGAATATTTTCAATATTTTCTTATAAGTTTTCAATGAAAAAGGTTTTAAATTATTTTAATGATTTTGTATATGTTTTTAAGGATAAATGTAACACCCCAAGCTTCCATGGTACACTTTCCTTTGAATAATACAGTAGTGTGTGTTCTACGCAACTTCGAGTTCTAACACACACACACCAAAATCAATCAAACTAGTTGTTATGAATAGTAATACCACATTTTTTAGATTTTATAAATTTTATCTTTCAAAATGGACTTCATTTTTGTATTTTTAATATCGAAATTAGCCTCGGGTGAAATTGTGGTATTTTTTTGAAAACTTTCAATTTTTGATAAATTGTGAAAAAACACTAAGTTATAGTTTAAAAACCAAATTTTTATTTAAATAATTATTTATTTTATTTAAATTTAATAAAGGTCAAAATAGATAAATAATACTTATATAATTTCAATGTAATTCATTAGAGTTAGTTTAGAATAATTTTAGATATATTAAATTTTTATTGAACTTTTCACCGTCTTTTACCCACCTCCTAGGATAATTTGGAAATTCACATAAAACATAATTTTACCGCTTCTGTGAGTGGAGTTTCAAAAATCCAAAAGACATGGTTAATATGAAGGAGTGAAATATGGTTCAATGAGATGAAAATAATATTTGGTGAATAGTAACGTTTTACTTTTATTTACCACGGTTATAGGTAAATAGGGTAATTATGAGTAAAAATGATATTAATATTACCCTAACACATATCCTAATTATATTAGACAAGTGTATATCGACCAAAAACAACCTCCAGAATAAAATATTATCATTTAGGTCCACTTGGATTAGATTAGGACATTTATTATTATTTAATTCAAAGAAGAGTTAAAAGAGTTAAAATCAATGTTTATTTACAAAAACATTTTTAATATAGGGTTGTACATAAGATATATTAGATTGTAAATATTCATTATAAAGATAAAAAATTTCATACATAATGTTATTTTATTTATAATTTTTAGACATTAAATAATTTAATTTATTTATGACACAATGGTGATACAATAATTACCTAACTAATGAAATTTTAAAATAATTGATATTTTAAATATAAAAATAAATGTAATTTTAGACTTTTTATGAATTCAAATAATTTTCAAGGTTAATACTACATATTATGATTGAATATATAAATTTCGTTCGAATTAATAATGCTTTTATGAATTTATAAAAAACAAAATACCCAATAGTATCAAAATTGACATAAAAGAGTTTTTAAAAGAAATATTATATTATTAATTTATATTCAATTACTAAAAATATAAGGATCAGACAAGAGACTTATATCATTATAGTTGTAACATTAATGGACCACTTGGGGGTCTCTTGGGGGTATATAGTAAGTTTATTAACCATATAATATAAAAATACAAAGTGACATGGTAAGTGTCAATCTAATTAACTAAGAGTTAAAACTAAAAGATAAGGTTAATATAATGACCCAAACCTGTCTAAATTCTATTGGATGAGTGTTTTTACACCCATCCCCACCTTAACATTTAAATAATTCACTTTGGAGCCATTATAAACCGAATATTAATTTATTATAAAATAATATTTCCAGCTTTTCCAAAGGTTCCCTTCACCCCTCTTATAAAAGGGCACTCCACCTTCTCACTAATTCACAAATTCAAAGCCTTTTGGTTCATCCAAAACCTGAAAAAATACACTCTCAACTTCCTTAACTTCAACCTATAGGCCTTAGTTTTATCGTAAAGCCATCCTATTGAGCCATTTTGATCAAATCAAAATGAAGAACCCGAAGAAGAGGTAATGTTTTCACCACCCTTTTTCAAGTTCATTTTTCTTAAAATTCTTATTTCATTGTTATTCCCATTCTAAAATAATATCTCCAGTGTCTTATATATACTCTAATGTTATTATAAATATGGTACAACCATATTCAGTAATCTATCCATCCTTTGAATGACATTTCATCATACATGCGTATGTACGGCTTACCGTCTCCACGTCGTGGTGTAATTGTTATTCAATAAATTATTATTTGAGAGGGTATAATAATGAAGTTTAATTCATGTAAATAATTAATATAACAGGATAATAATTCTGTATATATGATATACCATCCAATTATATATTATTTTAATATCAAACGATTGATATTGTCGCTCGTGCGTACGTACAGACTACAATCTCCACGAACGCGAAGAGATTCATTCTCCATAGTATCCATTCAAGAATAATTATAATATGATGATTTAAAAATAATGTTTAAGGACTTTATATCATTCTGTATATGAATAAGATACAACCTATCCATAACAAACATGACTTATGAAAAAAACATATACGAGTATGTCAACACCTGAAACGACGATAATACTAAGATATTATTAACAAAGAAATGGTAAAAGATCATATATGATATCATATTAATGTATATTATTCTTGTATAATTTAATAAAAATTATTTCACCATTATACAGAAGGTTAACCTACCCCCAACCAAGGAAAATTACAAGGTAAGGGTTTATTTCGTAATCTCTTCATTATCTGAGGTTGTTTATACGTAATAATCTACTGGGACTTCTTTATCATCCACATTCATGTTTCTTAAAAATGTATTTCAAAACATATTTAATATTTTCTAGAATATGGGTTAAATTCATTTATACCCTTTTTTGACTTTTTATAAGAGGCTTGTAGAGGAATCTTTCTGTCATTTTCCAAAAAAGGTCCTTTTTAACCATTTCAATAGAATTAAGGTAAGAATGTTTTTTTAACTTATACTACAGGTGCAGATATTTTCCTACGTTATAAAATCTTCGAAGCTTCCCTTACATGTTTATAAGAAAATTTTCAAAGTAAATGTTTTATTTTATAATTATGTGACTTTCAAATGATTTCAAAAAAGAGATATTTCTCTCAAATAGTTTTGATTTCATCTACGTCAACATCCTTTGATAAATTTTAAGCTTATTTGAACTTTATTTATTATGATTCACAACTTCCATATTGTATTAAAGGTTTTGTGATATGTTTGATTGTGGATTTGTTATTTTTATACCATTCAGGGTTTATGGAGAAAGTATTGACATTTCTTATGCTAATTTTAATACGAATGTTTATGTTATGTTTAAACCTGTTCATCTGAGGAATGCATTAGACTTAATATGTGACGTGTGGGGCCCGCTATATCTCCTTGATGCATCGGTAGGTCTAATGAGAAAAACTAGTGTCTTGGCATAAGGCCTTGACAAAATCTTATTTTTAGTCTTGGCACGAAGCCTTGGATATGTGGTTATGATAGTCTGGAATTATGCATTCCATCATTATGAATGTGGTTATTGATATTGCATGTGATTATTCGACTAGTAGAATATCCATGTGAATAAGTATATGGCATTATTTCATTTTATTTCTGCCATATTATGCTGAAGTTAAAGTTTTAAAAGGCTTTTTTTAGTTATACATTGCCTAAAATGTTTATGCTTATTTATAAAAGTTTTCACTATATTGTTATCCTTACTGGGCATTTTAGCTCAACCCTTTCTATGTTTTATTTTTCCCAGGCTATGAAGAAGTAATTTATGAATGACCTGCAGGGATAGTATGAGGGGATATGAGTGTGGATTATGAAGACAATATGTCATTGTATTTTTTTCTTTTATGATGTAATGTGAACTTTATGAATGTATCTAGTTATTCCAAGGCTACTAAACTAATCGGTCTTTTGAGACTTGATCTTTCTCGTGATCATGCCAATGTTATTTAATAATGCACCGACTCGGGGTAATTGGGGTCAGGGCGTTATAGTTGGTATCAGAGGAAGTTTAGTAAAAACCTTAAAAGCTATATTTAGATAAACTCTGATTAGAGTACATAGATTTAAGATGGACTTTGAGGATTAGTATATAAGAACTTCCTAGAATTTTGTTATTGTAGACATTTTGTGAGTTTTCTGAGCAATACATCCATGTCTAGATACAAGGAGGTAGAGGCGGCTCTGGCACAGATTTACCTAGGGGTAAAACCCGAAAACACTGCTATGAGCTAGACTTGAACGAGAACTGGTGCACAACAACGGGCCTTGCTGCACTCTTGGTTATGACACTCTTGAGGGATATGCTTAGGATAACTCTCATTTTCTTTACAAATCATTATAAATGGTTTATGAGTATATAATTCCTCAAAGAAAACATTTTTATTATTATGGATTATATCCATAAATTGTTCAATTTATGTTAAGTGTTTTATAAGTATGGAATTATGTATTTTGATTCATAAACTGGTCTAGTTTACGCCATTGTTTAGAAATGGTGCCTAGTGGAAGAAATGGAAACTGTATCAATGAATGCACTCCATGTAAGGATTTCCCTCCTACTCAAGATAATTTTAGTGGAGCATGTGATGCAACTGGTGTTGATCAACTAATAACCATACTCAGACAACTCACTTAGGTTATTAATAATAACCTTACCCGTATGGAGATCCCTGATCCACAGTGTGGAGGATCAATATTAGATCGCTTCATGATGCAGCAAACACCAATATTCAATGGGAGCACAAATCCATTAGTAGCTGTGCAATGGATAAGTTCCCTAGAGAAAATATTTCAGGCTTTGGGGAGTAGTGAAAGGGAAAAAGTTGTCATGGCAGTTTATCGCCTCACTGGAGATGCTGATCAATGGTGGTCATTGATTCAAAACATGAAGGAAGATGATGAAGTATCAAATATGGAATGGAGGGAGTTCAAAGATCTATTTTTAGAAATATAATTTTTTTCTGACCATCGAGTAGATATAGAAAGACAATTTCTGGGTCTGAGACAAAAGGAAGATGAGAATGTTTCAAAGTATGAGGATAAAATTACAAGGTTGGAAAGGTAAGCTGGAGATTATATACATAACCCAAGAAGTAAGATTGATCATTTCTTTTATGGGTTAAAACCATTTCTCCATCGAGCATTAGTCTCACAATCCTTCTTGTCGTACGAACACATCGTCTCATGTGCAATCAAGACGGAAAAGGAATTCTCTATGTCTAATGACATTAAAGAAAAGAAAGAGAAGAAGAGATCTGTTGATCAATCTGGGAATGGAAATAAGGGGAAGAATGGAAAAGTTGAATATCCATCCTATAGTAAATGTGGGAAGGAACACCCCGGAACATTCTTAAAAGGAATGGGAGTCTGTTACATGTGTGGTTGAAAAGGACACCAAGATCGTGATTGTAAGGGGAAGAAGGAAGCTAATGATGTCCAATGCTACAATTGTAGGGAGATGGGATATTATGAAAATGAATGTCCTAAGCGTCAGGGGAACATGCCTCAAAAAATGCCAAGGGATCAAGGCCAAGCTTATATTATCACTACTGCTGAGGTAGAAGCTCCAAAAAACATGGTGGTAGTTAATTTAATGGTTTCCTCATGTTTAGAAAATGCAATATTTGATTTTGGATCATCGCATTGTTTCATATCTTCCCAGTTTTCTAACAAAATTAGATAATTCCAATTTTATTTAACAAAGGAGTTATCAGTTAAAACTCCTAAGGGAAGTATCATTGCAACAATGTTTTGTGAATCAATCCCCATTAGAGCACATAAATGTTCTTTATCTGCTGATATCATAGTCATACCTGTGATTGAGTTTGATATAATTATCGGTATGGATTGGCTTTCAAACCATGATGCGAAGATTTATTGTAAGAAGAAGGAGGTTACGATTTTTGATGATGATGATAAGGAACACCTTATCTTTAGAGAAGAATCATCACCACCTAATTATTATCTCGATCCACCCCTAGTAGCTCAACTAAATTAAATTATTGGGGAGGAAGATAATGAATTGACTATGGGTAAGGAATGGAATGTTCAAATAGAGGATGTACCTATAGTGAAAGTATATGTAGATGTGTTTCTGAAAGATGTACTTGGACATCCTCCAGAATGAGAAGATGAGTTTTCCATTGATTTAATTCCTGGATCAAGGCTTACATCGAAGACCCATTATAGAATGGCCACTGTGGAATTAGTTTAACTAAAGAAACAACTAAAGGAATTGAGTAATAATGGATTTATTCTCCCTAGTGTTTCTCCATGAGGATCCCCTGTTCTTTTTGTTAAAAAGAAAGATGGATCTATGAGGCTATGTATTGACTATAGGGAGATCAATACTATAACAATAAAGAACAAGTATCCCCTACCTCGCATTAATGATTTATTTGACCAACTACATGGAGATCAATACTTTTCAAATATTAACCTTCGAACTGGATATCATCAGTTTTGAGTGAAGAAGGAAGACATTCCGAAGACAACATTTCAAACAAGGTACGAGCATTACGAGTTTACGGGAATACCTTTTGGGCTGACTAATGCACCCTCTATATTCATGGATCTAATGAGTAGAGTTTTCAAGTAATATCTAGATGATTTTGTGGTGGTATTCATTGATGATATCTTGGTATAATCAAAAAGCTACGATGATCATGAAAATCACTTGTGCATTATCCTGAAGACTCTGAGAAGACATGAATTATATGGGAAGTTTAGCAAGTGTGAATTCTGGCTTCAGGAGATTTCTTTTCTTGGCCATATTGTCTCTAAAGATGGAATCTATGTTGATCCTTCTAAGACCAAGGCAATCCATGAATGGACAACACCAACGAGTATAACTGAGGTACGCAGTTTTATTGGTTTAGTAGGTTATTATCGACGTTTCATCCATAATTTTTCCCGATTGGCTAACCCATTAACAAAGCACACACGTAAGGGGGTTAAATTTGTTTTGAAAAAAGAGTGTGGAGAATTTTTTGAAGAACTAAAGAGAAGATTAGTCAATGCTCCTATATTGACTCTACCATCGGGGAATGATGGGTTCGTTATTTATAGTGATGCATCGAAGAAAGGACTTGGTTGTGTCCTTATGTAGAATGATAGGGTTATTGCCTATGCATCATGACAGTTGAAAATTCATGAGCAAAACTATCATACTCATGATCTCGAGTTAGCAGTTGTGATCTTTTCTTTGAAGATATTGAGGCACTACCTCTATGGTAAAAAAATGTGAGATTTATACTGATCACAAGAGTTTGAAGTATATTTTCTCACAAAATGAACTCAACATGAGTCAAAGGATATGGATTAAATTACTCAAGGATTATTATTGTACGATACACTACCACCCGGGGAGGACAAATAAGGTGGACGATGCTTTGAGAAGAAAAGATCATGGAGTTTTGAACAATATGAGAATTGAAAGGGATCCAATTTTCATGGATCTAGTGAAGATGGACATAGAAATAACCATGGAAGGTGAAACATCAGTGCTTTTTCAAATGGTTTCCAAACCATCTTTACTAGAAAGGATAAAGAGTTCTCAGACCGATGATGAATAATTTTAAAATAAGATTAAAGTTGTGAATGATGGGAGATTGAATTACTTTGGGTATGAAGATGGAATTTTGAAATTTGGGAAGAGACTTTGTGTTCCCAATATACCTAATCTAAAAAGGGAATTGTTGGATGATGCTCATAGTTCCAATTTCTATATACACCCTGGGAGTACCAAAATGTATAGAGACTTGAAGGAACTTTTTTGGTGGGACAACATGAAGAGGGGCATGGATTATTCTGTGTCAAGATTTATGGTTTGTCAACAAGTGAAATCTGGAAGGCAACAGCCTGGAGGAGTCATGCAACCTCTTCCCATACCAGAGTGGAAATGGGACAATATTACGATGGACTTTTTCATGAGGCTACCAAAGACTCCAAGAAGGAACAATGCAATATGGGTTATTATTGATTTTCATACCAAGTAAGCATATTTTCTTTCTATAAGAGAAGATCTACCACTGGAATATCTAGAAAAACTATAAATTAATGAAGTGGTGAGACTTCATGGAGTACCCCTATTGATTGTTTCTGATCATGATCCTCGTTTTACTTCAAGATTCTAGAAGATTCTTCAGAAATCCCTAGATACTGAACTCCAATTGAGCACTGCCTACCACCCTCAAACATATGGACAATCAGAATGGACTATTCAAACCTTAGAAGACATGTTGAGATCCTTCTCGCATGACTTTCAAGGTATGTGGGATCAATATTTACCTCTGGTAGAATGTTCCTATAACAATAACTTCCATTTGAGTATTCAAATGGCACCATATGAAGCGTTATACGGAAAGAGATGTCGCACACCAACCTATTGAGATGACGTTGGTGAATGAAAACTTGTAGTCCTAGAATTGTTGGAGGAAACAATGGAAAAGGTATAGGTAATCCAAAACCATATCAAAGCAGCTCAAATAGGTAGAAGAGCTATGCTGATAACCAAAAAAAGGATTTGGAATTTCTGGTAGGAGATCATGTTTTCTTGAAGGTATCTCCGTGGAAGGGTGTTATACGTTTCGGTAAGAAGGGTAAATTGAGTCCTAGGTACATCGGACCTTTTGAAATTCAAGAACGAATTGGGGTTGTAGATTACCATTTGGAAAAGCCTCCATCTCTCTCCAATGTTCACAATGTGTTCCATGTATCACTGTTGAGGAAATACATGCCTGGCCCAATGTATGTACTCACCTATGAAGAATTAGAACTGGATCCCGATCTATCTTATTATGAGGAGCCCATCAGGATTCTTGATACGAGAGAACATGTACTGAGAAAATGGATGACTCATCTGGTAAATGTTTTGTGGAGAAACCAAGAGATGGAAGGGGAAACGTGGGAACCCTAGGAACTTATGATGAAGAACCACCAGAGTCTTTTCTTTCAGTAGTATTCTAGAAATTTTGAGGATAAAATTATTTGAAGGAGATGAGAATGTAACACCCCAAGCTTCCACGATACACTTTCCTTTGAATAATACAGTAGCGTGTGTTGTACGCAACTTCGAGTTCTAACACACACACCACAACCAATCAAACTAGCTGTTATGAATAGTAATACCCACTTTTTGAAATTTAATAAATTTTATCTTTCAAAATGTACTTCATTTTTGGATTTGGAATATCGAAATTATCATAGGGTAAAATTTTGGTATTTTTTAGAAAAATTTTAATTTTTGAGGAATAGTGAAAAAACACTGAGTTATAGTTTAAAAACCAAATTTTTATTTAAATAATTATTTATTTTATTTAAATTTTATTAAGGTCAAAATAGATACATAATACCTATATATGTTCAATGTAATTCATTGGAGTTATTTTAGAATAATTTTAGATATATAAAAATTTTATTGAACCTTCCACCGTCTTTTACCCACCTCCTAGGAGAATTTAGAAATTCACATAAAACTTAATTTTACCGCTTATGTGAGTGTAATTTCAAAAATATGAGATACATGGTTAATATCAAGGAGTAAAATTTGGTTCAATGAGATGAAAATAATCTTTGGTGAATAGTAAAGTTTTAGATTTATTTACCACGGTTAAAAGTAAATAGGGTAATTAAGGGTAAAAATGATATTAATATTACCCTAACACATGTCCTAATTATATTGGTCAAGTGTATCTCCACCAAAAACAACCTTATGAATAGAATATTATCATTTAGGTCCACTTGGATTAGATTAGGACATTTATTATTATTTAATTCAAAGAAGAGTTAAAAGAGTTAAAATCAAAGTTTATTTAATAAAACATTTTTAATATAGGGTTATACATAAGATAAATTCGATTGTAAATATTCATTAGAAATCTAAAATTATATCCTACATAATGGTATTTTTATTATAATTTTTAGACATTAAATAATTTAATATATTTATGACACAATGGTGATGCAGTAATTACCAAATTAATAAAATATTAAAATAATTGATATTATAAATATCAAAATAAATGTACTTTGAGACTTTTTATGAATTAAACTAATTTTCTAGGTTAATATGACATATTAGTATTGATTTTATAAATTTTTTCGATGTAATAATGCTTTTATGAATTTATAAAAAAACAAAATACCCAATAGAGTCAAAATTGACATAAAAGACTTTTTAAAACAAATATTATATTATTAATTTATATTCAATTCCTAAATATCTAAGGATCAGCCAAGAGACTTATATCATGATATTTTTATGATTTATGGACCACTTGGGGGTCTATTGGAGGTATATAGTATGTTTATTAACTATACAATATAAAAATACAAAGTGACATGGTAAGTGTCAGACTAATTAACTAATAGTTAAAACTAAAAGATAAGGTTAATATAATGACCCAAACCTCTCTAAATTCTATTGGTTGAGTGGTTTTTGACCAATCCCGACCTTAAACTTTAAATAATCCACTGTGGAGCCATTAGAAACCGAATATTAATTTATTATAAAATAATATTTCTAGCTTTTCCAAAGGTGCCCGACACACCTCTTATAAAAGGGCACTCACCCTTCTCACTAATTCACACATTAAAAGCCTTTTGGTTCGGAAAAACCTTGACCAAATATTCTCTCAACATCCCTCACATAAACTTAGAGGCCTTAGTTTTATCATAAATCCACCCTAAGGAGCCCTTTTGATCAAATCAAAAGGAAGATCCCGAAGAAGAGGTAATGTTTTCACCACCCTTTTCAAGTTCATTTCATCTCCAACTTCTTATTTCGTTGTTATTCCCATTATAAAATAATAAATATAGTATCTTATATATACTGTGATGTTTTTATAAATATGGTACAACCATATTCATTATTTTATCCATCCTTTGAATGACATGTCACCGTACATGCGTACGTACGGCTTACCGTCTCCACGTCGTGGTGTAATTGTTATTCAATAAATTATTATTTGGATGGGTATAATAATGATGTGTAATTCATGTAAATAATAAATATAACATGATAATGATTCTTTATATATGATATACCATCCAATTATATATTAGTTTAATATGAAAAGAATGATATTGTCACTCGTGCGTACGTACAGACTACCGTCTCCATGAATGCGATGAGATTCATTCTCCATCGTATCCATTCAAGTATAATTATCATTTTATTATTTAAAAAAATGTTTAAGGACTTGATATCAATATGGATATGAATAAAATAAAACCTATATATAACAGACATGGATTTTGTAACAAAACATATACGAGTATGTTAACACCCGAAACGACGATAATACTAAGATATTATTAACAAAGGAATGTTAAAAGATCATATATGATATCAGATTAATGTATATGATTCTTGTATAATTTAATATAAATTATTTCACCATTATACAGGGGGTTAACCTACCCCCAACCAAGAAAAAGTACAAGGTAATGGTTTATTTCACTATCTCTTCATTATCTGAGGTTGTTTATACGTAATAATCTAATGGGACTTCTTTTTCATCCACATCCATGTTTCTTAAAAATGTATTTAAAAATAATTTCACTATTTACTATAATATGGGTTAAATTCATTTATACCCTTGTTTTAATTTTTATAAGAGGTTTATAAATGAATCTTTCTGTCATTTTCCAAACAAGTTCATTTTTATCCTTTTCGACAGAATTGAGGTAAGAATGTTTTTTTTAACTTATACGGTCGGTGCGGCTATTTTACGCCGTTATAAAATCATTGAAGATTCCCTTACTATTTTATAAGAAAATTTCCAATGTAAATGTTCTATTTTATTATTATTTGACTTTGAAATGATTTCAAAAAAGAGATATTTCTCACAAATAGTTTTGATTTCATCTATGTCAACATCCTTTGATGGATTTTAAGCTTATTTGAAGTTTATTTATTATGATACAAATCTTCCATATTGTATTGAAGGTTTTGTGATATGTTTGACTGTGGATGTGTTATTTTTATACCATTCATGGTTTATGGAGAATGGATTGACATTTCTTATGCTAATTTTAATACGAATGTTTATGTTATGTTTAAACCTATTCATATGAGGAATGCATTGGACTTAATATGTGATAGGTGGAGCCCACTATAGCTCCTCGATGCATCGGAAGGTCTCATGAGACAAACTAGTGTCTTGTCACAAGGCCTTGACAAAATCTTATTTGTAGTCTTGGCATGAGGCCTTGACTATGTGGTTATGAATGTCTGGAATTATGCATTCCATCATTATGAAAGTGGTTATTGATATTGCATGTGATTATTCGTCTAGTATAATATCCTTTTCAATAAGTATATGGAATTATTTCATTTTATTTCTGCAATATTATGCTGAAGTTTAAGTTTTAAAAGGCTTTTGTTTTAGTTATACATTTCCTTAAATGTTTATGCTTATTTATGAAAGTTTCCACTATATTGTTATCCTTAGTGGGAATTTGAGCTCACCCCTTTCTATGTTTTATTTTTTCCAGGATGTGAAGAAGTAATTTATGAATGACCTGCAGGGATAGTATGAGGGGATATGCATGTGGATTATGAATACAAGATGTTGTTGTAGTTTTTCATTTTATGATGTAATGTGAACTTTATGAATGTATCTAGTTATTCCAAGGCTACTAAACTAATCGGTCTTTCGAGACTTGATCTTTCTTGTGATCATGAAAATGTTATGTAATAATGCATCGACTCTGAGTAACTGGGGTCGGGGTGTTATAATAATGGTTTTAATAATGTTTTCAAACATATTTATAATCTTCCCAAGTTTTTTTCAAGGAAAACTGGTTTAAATATATATTATGTTTTAAAAAGAATAATATATATTTTCCTGAATAAATATTTTAAATTAAATTGAAATTGTTTCTTGATAAGAAAAGGATTTTGAAATGGTTTTATGAAAATAATTTTCCACAAAAGACTATTTTCCATAAGTAATGTTTATAGGGATATTTTTAATCATTATCCATATACTCTGACATAATTTTTTATATATTATGCCTTACTATAGTTATGATCGAGTGAAACTATTCATATTCTTTCTTGAATGGTTTATATTTTGATGGAATGAAGTTTGTGACACATGTTTCTCTTCCATGAGTTATTTGCTATTGAAACCTCATTTTCTTTATGGGTTATGCTTTGATGAAATGATTATGGTACATATCTATTTTCCATATGTAATGATATGATGGAATGTTTATGATACCCATTTTCTTTCGTGGGTTATGATATGATGTTTATAAAACCAATTTTATTTTATTGGTCATGATATGATGAATGTTTTATTATCTTATGGAACATGTATTCATGATTTTATTATTTTACGGGTGATACCTATATCTATATCAAATTAATTGAGTAATGATTAATGTAATATGATCTCAAAGTGTACATAGGTTTTAGCCCAATCTTGAAACAAATAACAAACACCGATTGTAGCCTAACCTTGAAAAGAAGTAGGTACACGAGTTGTAGCCCAGTCCTGATGTAATAGGGTACATGGGTTATAGCTGAAGACTAAAAATAAAAGGGTACATAGTTTGTTAGTGAAAAACCGAAGTAGGTACATGGGTGATTAGCCGAAGCCTAACATGTTGTGGAGGTCTTGGTCAGTAGCCTTGACATATGTATTTATAAGTCTATGTGTTTTCCAAAAATTCTATATATTATGCCTATCATATGATCACATGGTTCATGTTGTTGATTGTCTTATGATTCATATCTTATGAAATTCCAATATTTAGGTCACGACTTAGGTATATGATCTTTGATATGTAGGGTATGATCTTCAAAAGTTATGATCATGTTCTCATACACCTATTTTCATGTTATGCCCACGTATTTCCTTTATTTACACTTAATAAGAATTCAAGCCCTATTTTCTTATGTTTAACATCCCCAGGTTATGATTAAAGGTTTTATGTAGGAGTAATATGGCGTAAGTTTTTTAATGGATATTTTTAATATCTCTCCCTATACTAGAATAATTTGTTCCAAGTTTCCAAATACACTAAACTGTTGCGGTCCTTGAGAATATACTTTTGTAATGTGTTGAATATTAATCTAAAATTATATATTATATATGTATTTTAATCTTGGGTCACTATAATTTGGGATTGTTTTAGTTAATTAAAAATTATAAATATTTACCACTTTAAAACAATCTTCCAAAAAATATCATTTTTAAACCCAAAGACAATCGTACACTAAAATTCAATATGAATTTGATTCAAAAGAAATTATGCGTATTAAATGTAACTTAATAATAATTATGTACCTTCAATTAGTATTCAAAAACAAATTACTTTTAAATCGATTAATTTATTGAAAATAAATAACTTTTTTACAAAAATTAGTATTTTTCACTTTTCATTGAAAATAAATATTTTATGAAAAAACAAAAACTTTCACTCGAACTACATTTTTATATAGTAATTTCAAAAATGATGTTCATTTTATTAATTTTTTTTATAATTTCAAAAAATTAATTATAACAGTTTTTCATGAAAATCAATAAATGTCATTTTTTATGAAAACATATTTTTGAAGAATAAAATTACTTTAAAAAAATCGATTGATTATTTACTAAATATTTATAAAAAATTTATATTGATTATGAAATATATATTTTTCATATGGTTGTTATTACTACTCATGTTTCATCTCAGTTATTTACGGAATAATACATATTCATATATATTAATATTTTTTAATTTATTATTAATTTTAGTTGAATGGGGACGCTATGTATGATAGCGTACCTGACACACAACAACGGGTTTTTTCAAAATATTATGTTGTACACAATAGTGAGTTATACCGAAAAAATAATACAACAATAATATCATTATTCTAAATGGTCTTTAATGCCTAGTCGTTGTATTGGAGGGAGTAAATAGAATTAACTATATTATAATTTCACATATTTGATAAAAAAAATTACATTTATCTAATGAATTTTAGTGAAAAAATTGAACATGAATCCAATTTTAAACATAAAATACTCTAATATTTTTAAAAGGTTATTTTAAAGAATTTTGAGGGAGAACCCTATTTTAAAATAGTTTTTTCACTTCTATATGTCATATTTGATAAAATAAAATTCTTATTTATAATAGGGACATCAAAATTTAATTCCATTAAAATGTTGTTATTTTTCTCATAAAATCCATATTTTTATGTTTAGTGAAAAATACTGCATTTTAATTTAAAACTGCGTTTTCATATAATTTATTTATAATTCAAAAATGCGTTTAAATATTTATATAATATATGTATTTATATAGTTATATTTTACATTTAATTGGTTTAAATTGTAATTGAAATAAATTTTTATCATTTAATCTAATAATGGTCATTTAAAGTAATTTCACTTTTAAACTGGACATAAACAAATGTCATTCTTTTGATAGTTTTTACTTCTTAAAAACCTGCTTTCTGGTTTTGACAACCGGAATAAATTTTAAATTAATTATTGAAACTTATGTGTTTTGAATTTGAAAAAATGGATTCTATATTTTGAATAATAAGTTCATAATTGTGTAAATAGGTACCTTTTATTTTATGACATTATTAATAGTAACTTCAGTATTTATATTTATTTGACACGGTTAAAGGGTAAATCAGGTAAATATGGGTAAATAATATTATTGTAATTATATAAAAACTAACCTAACACATGTCCTAAACCTATTGGAAGAGATATGTCTGACCATGGGCATCCTTGGGTAAATTTTAGGACCCCATGGAGCCACTTAGGTGTGATAATGACATTTTATAATTTTTATTTTAATGAAAATAGAAATATAACCTAAACATATATCTCCTAACTAAAAAAAATTAATTTTGTTTTTATAAATTATCTATTTTACTATAAATACTAATTATAAATATATTAATATTTACTATATCATGTTATTTAATTTATAATTTTTAGAGACTAAATAAATGAATTTATTTATGACACAATGATGATGTAGTGATTAACTTTTAATAAAATATTCTAATAAATGATATTATAAATATTAAAATAAATGTAATTTTATCATTTTTATTCCATCCCCAATTTTTTTAGATTACATGGACATGTGAAGGATGATTTAAAATCTTTATTTGAAGGAATCATGTTGTTGTGAATTTAACAAAAACCAATTTATAACTGTGTCAAAATTGACATAAATTAGTTTTTAAAACAAATACAATTTTATTAAATTATATAATAGTCATAAAAATATAGTATTATGAAAAATGAGTTATATAATATTAAAAATTTCATTAATTATATACTTTTGGTTTTATTGTAATTTTATAGTAAGAATAGTAACCATATATTATGAAAATACAAGAAGATATGGTTATAGTTAAGGTTTTTAACTAAGGGTTAAAGCAAAAAGATAAGGTTAATTTTGTGAAATAAACTTTTCTAAAACCTATTGTTTGAGATTATTTAGACCCATAATCGCATTAGCCTCTAAATCTATCACAGTGGGACTATTATAATTTTAAAATAAATTTATATTAATATAATATTTCAAGACTTTCCTAAAGTGCCCCTCCTCCGTCTTATAAAAGGCCACCACCTCTACCCACTTACTCACACCTCTAAAGGTCGTTGTCTTTTCAATATTCTGATAACATAAAATCTCAACATCCCTCCCTTACCCCTATAATTATTACATTGTGAATAAGGCAATTCAAGAAAACAGTTTGGCTAAAATCAAATGGAGTTACCCGATTTAGAGGTAGCGTCTTCTCTCAAGTTTCGTTCCTTTATTTTCATTCTTCACTCCTAATTCTATTCTTATTATACTATTACATAAAAAATGTATCCAAAATATATTATTATTTTATTATTATATGTATTTGATCTATAATTACACACACCTCCATTTAATGGATACAAACATATTGTTTCTGTGTACGACGAATTATTACCTCACGAAATGATGATTGTTCAATTTTCTCCTACCACATATCATGGTGTCATATTATGATGGAAATGTATTTATATATGATATATATTATATTTATTTTTTATCTATGATTCGGAAATTTTTATTTAAAACAAACCTTTATGCTTTCCATAATGTGTAAATACGGTAATTTCATTTGAGGAAGTGTGGACAACCGCGCCCTCAAAGTGATATAAATCATTCATTACTAACATAGAATGTAAAAGGATTGAGTTAAATAACTTATGTAACATATATAACATAGATATTATACTGTAATTATAATATATCTATTTATCATTTAGTTTTCATTCGTTTAATATGACGAAGAAATGAATGTGGAGTTCATACGTACATATGTCCTACCGTCTTAATGACTTGTGTATTTCATTTATTATATCTAAATGTTATGTATTATTATAAATAAAAATATACAAGATATATATGATATTTAAATCATGAATACTATTTTGGAGATGATTTACTTTTGACTACATGGACAATTTACATCAAAACAAGGTCATTTTCAACTACAATACCGAATATCGACAAAAAAACCGATTTTAACATAAATAATTATGTAATATCTATAACATGGTAATAAGTTATATAAAAGGAATAATAAATAGGAAAATAGTTCTCAAGAAAGTATAGATTAACTTATGTTTATTAATCAGGAGCATAATGAATTTACATGACGAGTCCGACTCAAGGTAGGGGAACATCTTAACCCAATTTCTATTATTTGGGATAATCTTCTACTTCATGATTCTGTCGTGCTATAATTATGTGAGAAATAAATTTTGATATATTATATTTCATTTATACGTTATTTATGTGTATTTATATTATATACATAATAGATCTATTTTGTTTACAAAAATATCTTTATAAGGTAATTTCTAAACTCAATTTCTACTCATTCGGTTTTACGTATACTTTGTTGATTATATTATGCCAATATTATATGTGGAATCACTATTTATTTATTTATGTTGTAATTTTCACTTCCATTTATGTGTATATATTTTTTCTACACATAATCACCCCATTGATAAATTCTTGCAGCATTTATACAAATATTGTAAGGGAAATCAAAACTCAATCTCCATTTATTGAGTTAAATATCCATATCATTGTTTTTTTCCAAGAATATGTGTGAATGACCTCTAACTATTTTACACTTAATATACGCATATATTGGGTGTATATATATATTTAACATATAACTATTCCATTTAATTATCCTTAATCTAATGATATAATCTTTGTAAGGAACTTCGTCTAAATCTCCTTTCATTGAGACATATCTTGATATTGTGCACCTTTACAAACCATTAAGGTGTATACATGACCTTTTGACATGTTATATCATGGATTACTATATTAGCATGATATTTAATGTTTTTTAATGTTAATATTTACTTATTTTTATTCTAGTGTTTCTCTAGTTGTAAAGGACTCTTTAACAAAAACATAATTATAAATGTTTTAAAGACTTATTCTTCTAAATATTTCTCATTAATGTAAATGCTTTCAAATTGGTTTTGTGGACTTATTTATATGGACATATATGATTTCAAATTCTATTTATCAAATTTAGATTAAAATTTTCAAAGTCGTATGAGACACTTTGGTTTAATAATCTCATTATTAAATGTTTTAAATGGTTTTGTAAATGGATTGAATATTTCAATATCTTGAATATATTTCATTTTATTGATGAGTGAAATGTTAATAATTTCAATATTTTTTGTGTTATGATTATGTAACGGAAATTGTACATTTGATGGGTTGTTACATGATAAATCAAATACAGTTGGTTCTATGATAAACCTAAGGTGGGTGAGCTAGAGATAGCTCTCTAATGCATTGGGTAACATGACAGATGTAAATGTTAAGGTTTCTCCTAAGTTATTTAGGGAATATACTATAATTGGTTTTAAAAACGTAACCATGTAGGTTACTCCCTATGTAGCTTTGAAATATGTAATGTAAGTATGATATAGATGCTGTGAGTTATCATTTTGTTTTATGATTTCAATGAAGTTTTTTAGGAATGTTATGATTAAAATATTTAAGGTAAGTAGTTTCTATTTTTTTTGTGAAAAGTATTATTTTGTGAAAATGTTTTCATTGGTTTTACATATTCCGAGACTAACAGTTTTATACATTATTTTATACTCCTTAATGAGATTTTTATGTTAATCCCATGTTTTTGGAGTGTTTTCCACAAGGTATAAGGATGGGTAAGTGAATTGAATAAGTCAGGAATATTTTTATCAAGAAAAAGAAATACTGTTTTATTTAAAAGGGTTTCCTTTGGTGGAAAAGGATGATACTGAGTGTAACTATCCACAAGTAATGTATTGGTCTATTTTGTAATAGTTGTGGCCTAATTCACTAATAATCCAAACCTAAAAAGATTCTCAATATGAATTCCGGACTTAAATAAATATTATGTAATGTTTAAGGCCGGTTCCTTATAGTTGGTACCAAAGGTCGGTTTAGACAACTTTGGAGATCATGATGATTTCTTTAGGGTTTGGGATATCATCATGGGTTTATAATTTTGAGTTATATTATTTGTTCAATGACGTAGAAACCACTTTTTAAAATTATGTTTTGAAATTTCAAGGTAATTAATGATATTTTTAGAGAAAGTTAATTTCTGGAGGTAGTTATGGGTTAGTACTTTTGAAGATAACAAATGAAGCATATATAATAACCATTGAGGGTAAAACAAACTATGGTAATTTTTGATGATTTTATCTCATTTTTTTAATTTTTATAAGAATGATACAGTTTTTGAAAAGGTACAACATGCAGATGGTGTGACCACCCATCACGTTCGACAAGGCTATGGGAATTGAACCCACAACCAAAGGGCAATAATGGTGCATCACCTACCACTATCCTAAGTGAAGTCCCTGATTAGTAATGATTTTTCATTTTGATTAAACATGCTTATGGAATAAGAAAAAGTTTATTTTTTGGAACTTATGTTTTACCAAATCAATATCCTTAGTGTAGGAAAACTATTTGCGTATTAAATGATAAATTTTTTTTGGGAGGAATTCACTATTTTGGGAACTATATATGATTATGGTAAATAGAATACAATGGTATTTAAATTGAGGATAAATTATTCAATTATATTTGTGAAGAATCTATGATTTTATTTTATAGTTATGGTGATTTAGGTTATTTATGGAAATGATTTTCCTGTCATTGTGAATATGTGATTAGGTTAATTACTTTTGGTATGAGCCATTAAGAGTGGTTTATGTTATTTGGGGATAATTGTTAAAATTTATTTTGGAAGAACATGTGATCAAATGCTTCTGAATTTTGGGTTTCAATATTAGTTTATATTATTTGAGGATTTTTAAGGACAATTATTTGTAGAATGGTCTATGTTGAACATTTGGTATCATATTTGAATTATAGAGATTAAAAGTAGTTTTTCATCATCCAATGGTTTAGTCTTTTTTAGGTGATTGTTGGATCTTGTACGAACCAATTTGTTTTTTGATAATTTTTAAAGATAGAAGAAATAAATAATTCATGTTTTGTGGATTATGGGATTCTCTTGATGTTCATTCAAGCATTTTAGGTGTGACCAAGTCATATTGAATACACATCTTTTGGAGAGAATGTGATTTTTTGGTAGATATTTATTAAAGGATAAAAGTTGACTTGACAAGTATGTATGTTTCCTTATGTTATTAGTCAAGAAAATAAATAAATTCATCAAATTTATGAAAAGAATATTAAAACAAAAACGTTTTCTCTTTACTTTTCCTTCCGGGGAATCAAAGACCATTTAACCCATCAAAATTTTATGGTTTTATATTCGTTAACTTTATCCTAATCACATTTTATATCACTCTCCATCATAACGAGATGGTTATTTTATCTTCCATATCCATGTTTTCCTACTTTTAATCATAGTTTGTGTTATCTTAGGTGACATTTTTTTACTTATATTTATTTCTTTTAAAGAGATAGTTCCAATGACTCTTTTTCCGAAGTTGGATTTTCAATGAAGGTTTCAAGCCAAATTTTAAAAATTTCAAGGAAATAATTTCTAAAAGGGGGAATTATGTAGCATCCTAGGTATTTATGGAATAATACATCTTCATATCTATTAATATTTTGGAATTTACTAATAAATTTATATTAAAGGGGACACTATGTAAGATAGCGTACATGACTCACAATAATGTGTTTCTCTTAAATATTATGTTGCACACAACGCTAAGTTATACAAAAAAATAATACAACATTATTATTATTATTTTAAATGTTACTTAACACATAGTTGTTTTGTTGGTGGGAATGAATAGAATAAACTATATTAGGATTTTACAAATTTTAAATTATTTTTACATTTATCCAATGAATTGTACATGTATAAAATCGGAATGAATCCACTTTTAAGCATAATATACTATAAATTTTTTAAAAGGTCATTTTACTGCCTTTTGATGGAGAAACATATTTTTTTAGAAAAAAATTAGTCACTTTATATGTTCTTTTTGAGAAAACAAACTTCTTATTTAGAATCAGGACATCAAAATTTAATTTGGTTGAAATTTTGATATTTTTCTTAAAAAATCCATATTTTTATAAATAGTAAAAAATACAGCATTTTAATTCAAAACTGACTTTTCATATAATTTATTTTTACTGTTATATTTTACTTTTAATAGGATCTAAATTGTAATTTTATTTTTATCATCTAATCCAATTATGGTCATTTTAAGTAATTTCACTTTTAAATTGAACATAAACAATGTCAATCTTTTGATAGTGTTTGCCCTTTTAAAACCCATATTTCAAGTTTTTACAACGAGTATTAATTTCAAATTAATTATTAAAACATTTTATCTTTTAATTTTGAAAAACAGATTCTTTATATGGAATTAGAAGGTCTAAATTATGTAAATATTTACCTTTTATTTTTTGACATTATGAATAGTAACTTTCGTAATTATTTTTATTTACAATGATTAAAAGGTAAATCAGGTAAATAAGGGTAAAAAATAATATTATAATAATATAAAACTACTATAAAATGCATTCTAATATGACTGGATGAGATATGGATGACCATTAGCATCATTGGGTCGATTGGAGGACCCCGTTGAGAAACTTGGGTGTGATAATGACCTTTTGTAATATTTATTTTAAACTAATGGGAAATATAACATAAACATATATCTCTTAAAAAAATTTGTTTATATAACTCATATCTTTGACTCTAATTAGCCATTATAAATCAAAAAAAATGTTCCATCATTGTATTTTATTTATATTTTTTAGAAATTAAATAAATAAATTAATTTATGACACAGTGATGATGCAATGATCAACTTTTAGTGAAATATTCAAATAAATGATATTATAAATATTAAAATAAATTTAATTTGAACATTTTGATGCCTTCCAGAAATGTTTTATACAAAAATAGCTTTTTTTGGATGATTTAATTCTTTTTTTCGATGGAATCCATTTTTTGTGACTTTAACAAAAATCAAATTCTAATAGTGTCAAATTGGCATAAATGAGTTTTTAAAACAAATAATATTTTATTAAATGACATAATAGTAATAAAAATCTAATATTTGGCCAAAATACTTTTATAATGTTAAAAATGTCATTTATAACCAACTTTTGGTTCTATTAAAAATTTAATGTAACTATAGTAACCATATATAATGAAAATACAAGAAGACATAGTTAGAGTATAAGGACCCGCCCTTAAAACATTATTTAATCTTGAATTAAATTGCATAATTCACATTGAGGATATTTTCAGGTTTAGAGTTTTAGAGAATTAGGACATAACTATTACATCTAAAAGATTACAAAGTAGACACATCTACTCAGTTTCCATTTTTTTCACAAAATAAAAACTCTTGAACAAAAGAGTCATGTCTTGTTCTTGTTTTAGATAGCATGACATTTCCTTGATCCCATCCTCGACCCTATTCCACTTTATGTCATGTGAAAAACATTTCAAAAAACTTGAGATGAGCATAAAAAGCTCACTAAGGGTTATAACAATACGGAAAGAAAACATTAGTCCGTGTATACATAAGAATCAATGAAATAATACTTTACTCATAAAACATAAGCAATTTAACATACCTCATGAAATCATAAGATTTATACATAACTCAATAGAAATCATAAGACATAAAGGTAACTTGAGGCATTCATAACATTCTTACGTAGTGAGTAACCCTCATGGTTACATTTGGAATTCCCATCACAGTATATTCCCTAAATATCTTCTGAGAACCCTTAACGTTTAACTCCTTCGTGTTACCCAATGCATTGGAGAGCTATATCAGGCTCACCTGCCCTTAATTTATCACGGAACCACCCATCTTCATAAACAATTCCCAAGAACCATAACATAATCATAGTACATAACTTAAGCATAATGGAAATATAACATTCCCACATTACAATAACAATATAACATTTTAAGATATTTAAATAATGAATCCATTCTAATACCATTTCCAAAAAAATTAAAACATTTAAGAAAGAGATTTTTGAATCAAAGTGCCCCATTCTACTTTGAATCTTTTAACATTTTAAAACATTAATATGCATATAAATAAATAGTTAAAACCATTTTGAAAACATGGATATTAAAGATAATTATTTCTAAGAATAAATCATTAAAACATTTAAAATGATATTTTAGTTAAAAGGTTTTTAACAAAATGTGAGACACTTGAATACAATAATTGAGGAATAACATTAATCAGAACTTTATAATATCATTAGAATAAATGGATTCATGATATATAATTTCAAAGGACAATATATAAACCATATAAGAGTGAATTGGTCCATAACAACAAAATGAGATGAAATCCCTTATAAAGAATGTATCCTTAAATTAAGGATAAATCATTCTCATAATTATGTGTGACAAATATAAATACACCAAATATAAGTGGATATTAAGTGTAAAACAACCATATTTCATTCACACATATTCATAGGATGACATATTCAATAACTACAATTTGAACAAAAAGAAATCGAAATTTGGTTAAGAAGTTCCCCTGGTAAAATTTGACAGCCTAACGGCATCACGTTAAAATTCATAAAATTAGTTGATGAGAGAGAAAAAGGTATCTCATCACTTGAACATAAAATATAAATCAATAAGGATATATAAGAACATATCCCAACATAAAAATATGTAAATTAAAAGACATAACAAAATAAGTCTTTTAAAAATAGGAGGGTGAAAGGTTCCCTTACCGACTTGGGTAACTTTCGAAACGTACACCCCATGAAAAAAAGACTATAAAACATTGATGTAAATACTCATAAATGAAATTATATTACACAAAGAGTAGAATAACATGTAGTACATACACCACTCAATGGAAATGGTGGAAAATGTAGCATAAATATCAGGGGAATAAAAGTGAGATGAAAAATCCCTTTCAAAAACTCGGCAGCCTAACAACGCCAATTAAATCTTCCAAAAATGGGTTTATGAGATCAAATAGGGTCTCTCATAATATGAACATAAAAATTACAGAATGAGGAATATAAAATAACATCCCCAAATATAAGAAATATGAGCTTAAAATAAATTACATAAAAGAGAGTACTTAAAAAGAAAGAGAGAGGTAGGATCCCTTACCTGAAATCTGACTTGTCTTGTTCCTTTCCTGATATTCCTTTATATCGGGTAACTTCCCTTGGTTTGAACCAAAAGTGTTTCTTGAAGAGATTTCTGCCTAATGTAATGCTTCTAGGATAAGAAGAGGGATTTGGAGAAAAAAATCGGCTGAGCTTGGCCGAGCCAATGGCTTGAGAGGTGTGGGTAAGGTGGTAGAGGTGGGGTCCTTTTATAAGAGAAGAGGAGGGGCACTCTTGGAAAGATATAAAATATTACTTTATTATAAAATGCTTTGAGATTTTAAAGGTCCCAAAATGATATATTTAGAGGCTAAGGTGATAATGTTTCTAAATCCACACATCCAATAGGTTTGTGACAAGTGTGAGACATAGATTTTACCATATCTTCTCATTTTATTTAAATCGTTCATTTATGAGGTAATCACTGCATCAACGCGGTATCATAAATAAATTAATTTAGTTAATTTCTAAAAATTATTAAAAAAATATCATGATATAGGAAATATTTTTATATTTCTAATGAATATTTATAGTCAAAAATATGACTTTTATAACCCCGTGTGAAAATTGTTTTAGTAAAATAATACATGTTTGTGACATTTTAATTTTAACTTTAAATAAAAAGTTATTAATGTCTTTCTTCTACCAAAGTGGCCCCATGGGGTCCCCAACTTGACCCATGGATTTTCTTGGTCGGCCATGACTAATCCAGTAAGGGTAGGACATGTGTCAAGATCATTTCATATTATTATAACATTATCTTTACCTTAAATTACACTAATTACCTTTAATCGCGATTAATAAGACATAAAAGTTAATATTCACCAAAAAAATATTTTAATACAATTGAACCATATTTTACATCCTAATGACAACCATGTATGTAGTATTTTTGATATTAAAATCACAGAAGTGGTAAATTTCCATTTAAACGAAAAATCAGTTTTTTAACTACCACTTAGTGGTTTCACTATTCATCAAAAATTGAAGTTTTTCAGAAAAATACCCAAAAATTTCACCCTAAGATATATTTGATATTCTGAATTCAAAAATGATTTATATTTTTAAAAATTCAAAACAAATAAGATGCATTAATTAATTTAATAATTAATTCCTGTCATCATAACAAATAGTGTGTTTTTATGAAACAATATATATCAAAAGATTGACACTAGTCTAAGTCCAATTTCAATGTGAAATTAATTCCAATGACCACTATTGGATTAAATGGTAAAAATATATTATAATTTTACTTTAAAACCAATTCAAAAGATAATATAATCATATAAATAAATTATATTAAAACGAGGTTTTTAATTTAAAATACAACATTTTTCACTATTCATTAAAACAAATGAACTTTATCGGAAAAATACCAAAAATTTACACAAAGTAAATTTTGATGTCCCAATTCTAAAGGATAATTTTATTTGGTCCCATAAAATGTATAAGAGTGACCAAAACTATATTAAATAGGGTTCACCATCAAAAGGCGATAAATCGACCTTTTAGTGAATTTTAGAGTTTTTATGCTTAAAATTGAATTCTTTTCTTATTTTAAGCCTTTATATTTTATTGGATAAATGTAAAAACATTTAACAAACATATATAATCATATTTTAGTTATTTCTATTCATTCCCACCAATACAACAGCTAGGTGTTAACTACCATTTAAAATAATATTATTTTATTATTAGAGTGTAACGTAAGATTTCAAAGAAACTCATTTTTTGCGTATTGGATATGCCATCGAGCATAGCGCTCCCTTTAAAGTAATATTAATATTTTATTCAAAAATATTAATAAATATGAAAAGGTAATATTCTTTATTTCCTGGGATTTTACATCCTTCCCCCCTTTTGGGAATTGCGTCCTTGCAATTTTAAAATTGGGCTTGGAAACTTCATTGAAAGCCCCACATCAGAAAAGGAGTAAATTAAATTGTCACTTTAAAAGAAAGAGAGGGAAGTACAAAGGTCACCTAAGTTAACCCATACTAGGATTCCATGTAGGAAAACTTGGACATGGAAGAGAAAACAAAGGGTCATGTTCTGATTGAGAGTGATAGAAAACAAGATTAGGAAAAAGTTAACCACAAGAAAATAACAAACTTATGATGGGTTAAACGGTATTTGATTCCCCAGTAGGAAATGTTAACTGAAAACATTTTTGTTTTAAGTTAATTTTCATTAAATAAATTATTTATGAGCTTAAACAAATCATACTTACTTGTCATGTAGACTTTCATCTTTTACTAGATTTCTAACGCAAACTCATACTTTCTCTAAATGATGAGTATTAAGGATGACTTGTTCAAATTAAGAGCGTTATAATCAACATCTAGAGAATCACTTAATCCAAAAAAGAGAACTATATATTTCCCATGTCTTTAGACAAAAACTAAAACCAAAATTGTTAGTACGAGATCAGATAATACCCAAATTGGATAATCCTTTACTAAAAGAAAATCTATACTTAATCTTCAAAATTTGTCCAAAAAAACACAAAGTTCAACGAAGACCATTAGACGAACAATTTATACATAAAATTCATCAAAGTAAACCAAACTAAGATTAAAATCCAAATATTTGAAGGATTTAATCACATAGTCTTCTAAGGTAAAATTAACATTTATCTCCAAATAACATCAGTTGCTCTTAAAGTCTCATTTTGAAAAGTAATTAACCTAATCATATATCCACCATGATAGGTCAATATTTTCCTAGATAACCCAAAATCAACTTATTCTTGATTCATAAAATTATATAACTAAAAATAATAAGTCATACTAACTAGGGACTTCACGTAGTCCAGTGGTAGGCGATGCGCCCTTGTCACCCTTCAGTTGTGGGTTTTATTCTTGTGGTCTTACCAGATGTGATGGGTTGTCACTCATCCTATGGGTTTTCCTTTTTATAAAAATCCAAAAAATATCCCTAACATGTTTTGACCTAAATGGTTTCCTTATACCTCCCATTTTCATCCAAATTTATTACGATCTCAACATGTTAATTCTTGAAGTCTTATTTCGCCACAATAAAATAAAATGATTCCCAAAAATGAAGAACATCATAACTTGATCATGGTGTCCATTTGGTTTCATCGTCATCATGTTCACATAAGTAGAAGGTCCATGCATTGCAATAATGATTTAGAGATCCTTCAAAATCATTTTCTTCCTCCATCCAAATACACCTTGAACAACATGGGTCATATGGGTGTTCACAAAAAAATAGTTTTGGAAAATAATCGTGTATGGCATATAATTTCAAGACATCTGATAAAACATGATTTCTATAAAACAGTCGGACCGAATCTGAGTTAAAACTTTCAGTTAATGGTTGTTTTAAAATACCATAGGTATGTGTTGAGACACTATATTTTAAAATAAAATATAAATATGTTGCAAAAGGGTCTCCTTCTTCAACACCTCCTTTAAAATCATAATATGATTCAAAATCTTGTGATAAGGTAAAATATTTTAAAATACCTTGATAATATCAACCTTTATTAAAAAAAATGAGAATATTGTGAAAATAGGATTTTTCTAAATACAACCCATGATCCACGATGATAACGAGGTATAGTGGAGGTTTTTGATATCTCAAACCGCTTCTTTCAAGTGAGTTGTATTCTAGAAAAAGTTTCACAATCATCCGAACATGACTTTGCAACAATTATTGCAAGAAAGTCATCAAGAAGAGATAAAGTCATTTGAGATCCTCCTCCTTCCATTTCATTGATCTGAAAAAGTTATAAAACAAGGATTTAACTAAGATAATAAACATAGGGACTAATCATGTGTTTAATTAAAACTCTTAATCCATAAAGTTTTCTAAACCGACCTTTGATACCACCTATAAGGACCCGGCCTTAAAACATTACTTAATCTTGAATTAAATTGAATAATTCACATTGAGGATCTTTTCAGGTTTAGAGTTTTAGAGATTTAGGACATAACTATTAAATCTAAAAGATTACAAAGTAGACACGTCTACTCAGTTTCCATTTTTACACAAAATAAAAACTCTTGAACAAAAGAGTCATGTCTAGTTATTGTATTAGATAGCATTATATTTCCTTGATCCCATCCTTGACACTATTCCACTTTATGTCCTGTGAAAAACATTTCAAAAAACAGGGGATGGGCATAAAAAGATCAGTAAGGGTTATAACAATATGGAAAGAAAACAATAGTCCATGTATACATAATAATCAGTGAAATCATACTTTACTCGTAAAACATAAGCAATTTAACATACCTTATGAAATCATAAGATTTATGCATAACTCAATATAAATCATAAGACATAAAGGTAACATGAGGCATTCATAACATTCTTACATAGGGACTAACCCTCATGGTTATGTTTTGAATACCCATCACAGTATATTCCCTAAATCTCTTCGGATAAACCTTAACGTTTAACTCCTTCACGTTACCCAATGCATTGGAGAGCTATATCGGGCTCACCCACCCTTAGTTTATCACAGAACCACCCGTCTTCATAAACAATGCCCAAGAACCATAAAATAATCATAGTACATAAAATAAGTATAAAGTAAAGATAACATTATCACATTACAATAACAATATAACATTTTAAGATATTGAAATAATGAATCCATTATAAAAACCACTTTCAAAACCATTTAAAACATTTAATAATGAGATTTTTGAATCAAAGTGTCTCATACTACATTCAAGTTTTTAACATTTTAAACCATTAATATCCATATAAATAAATCCTTAAAACCTTTTTGAAAACATGGATATTAATGAGAAATATTTATAATAATAAATAATTAAAACATTTAAAACGATATTTTAGTTAAAAGGTTTTTAAAAAAATGTGAGACACATGAATACAATAATTGTGGACTAACATGTAATAAGAACTTTATAATATCATGAGATTAAAGGGATTCATGATATATTATTCCAAAGAACATTATATACACCATATAAGAGTGAATTGGTGTATATCAACAATGAAGTCTCAATAGAATTGTAAAATGAGATAAAATCCATTATAAAGAAGGTATACTTAAATTTAGGATAAATCAATCTCATAAATATGTCTGAAAAATATAAATACACCAAATATAAGTGGATATTAAGTGTAAAACAATCAGAGTTCATTCACACATATTCATAGGATGACATAATCAATAACTACAAGTTGAACCCAAAGAAATCGAAATTGGGTTAGGAAGTACCCTTGGTAAAATTCGACATCCTAACGGCATCACTTTAAAATTCATAAAATCAGTTGATGAGAGAGAAAATGGTATCTCATAACTTGGACATAACATTTACATCCATAAGGATATATAAGAACCTATCCCATAATAAAAAATTATAAATTAAAAGACATAACAAAATAATTCTTTAAAAAAAGGAGGGTGAAAGGTTCCCTTACCGACTTGGGTAACTTACAAAACATACACCCCATGAAAGAAAGATTATACAACATTGATGTAAACACTCATAAAAGAAAGTATATTACACAAAGAGAAGAATAATGGGAAGTACATACACTACTCAAAGGAAATGGTGGCAAATTTATTATAAATCTCACGGGAATAAAAGTGAGATGAAAAAATCCCTTACGAAAACTCAGTAGCCTAACGACGCCACTTAAAATATCCAAAAATGGGTTTATGAGATCAAATAGAGTCTCTCATAATATGAACATAAAATTTACATAATGAGGAATATAAAAAAATATCCCCAAACATAATAAATATGAGCTTAAAATAAATGACATAAAATAGAGTACTTAAAAAGAAAGAGAGGTAGGATCCCTTACCTCACGTCTGACTTGTCTTGTTTGTTTCCTTATATTTCTTTAAATCGGGTAACTCCCCTTGGTTTAAACCAAAAGTGTTTCTTGAAGAGCTTTCATCCTAATGTAAGGATTCTAGTATAAGTAGAGTGATGTGGAGAGAAAAAATGGGCAGATCTTGGCCGAGAAAATGGCTTGAGAGGTGTGGGTAAGGTGGTAGAGGTGGGGGCCTTTTATAAGAGAAGAGGAGGGGCACTCTTGGAAAGTTATAAAATATTACTTTATTATAAAATGATTTCGGATTTTAAATGTCCAAAAAGGATATATTTCTAGGCTAAGGTTGAAAGGTTTCTAAATCCACTCATCCAATAGGTTTTTTATAAGTGTATGACATAGATTTTACCCTATCTTCTAATTTTATTTAAATCGTTCATTTATGAGGTAATCACTGCATCATCACGGTGTCATAAATAAATTAATTTATTTAATTTCTAAAAATTATTAAAAAAATATCATGATGTAGGAAATCTTTTTATATTTCTAATGAATATTTATATTCAAAAATATGACTTGTATAACCCCATGTAAAAATTGTTTTAGTAAAACAATGCATGTTTGTGACATTTTAATTTTAACTTTAAATAAAAAGTTATTAATGTCATTTTCCTAACATAGTGGCTCCATGGGGTCCCCAAGATGACCCATGGATTTTCATGGTCGGACATGGATAATAAAATAAGGATAGGACATGTGTCAAGGTCATTTCATATTATTATAACATTATCTTTAACTTAAATTACACTAATTACCTATAATCACGATTAATAAAACATAAAAGTTATTATTCACCAAAAAATTATTTTAATCCAATTGAACCACATTTTACGTCCAAATGACAACCATGTATGTCTTATTTTTAAAATTCAAATCACAGAAGTGGTAAAGTTTCATTTGAACGAAAAATCAGTTTTTTAACTACCACTTAGTGGTTTCACTATTCATCAAAAATTGATGTTTTTCAGAAAAATACCAAAATTTCACCCTAATCTATATTTGATATTCTGAATTAAAAAATGATGTGTATTTTACAAAATTCAAAAAATATAAGTTTCATTAATTAATTTAATAATTAATTCCCATTGTCAGAACAAATAGCTTGTTTTTATGAAACAATATATATCAAAAGATTGACACTAGTTTAAGTCCAATTTCAAAGTGAAATTAATTAAATGACTACTATTGGATTAAATGGTCAAAATATATTATAATTTTAATTTAAAAACAATTAAAAATATAATCTATCATATAAATAAATTAGATTAAAAAGATGTTATGAATTTAAAATACAACATTTTTCACTATTCCTTAAAAAAATGAACTTTATCGGAAAATTGCCAAAAATTTACACAAAGTAAATTTTGATATACCGATTCTAAAGGAGAATTTTATTTGGTCCAATAAAATTTATAAGATTAACCAAAACTATATTAAAGAGGGTTCACCATCAAAAGGCGATAAATCAACCTTTTAGTGAATTTTAGAGTATTTATGCTTAAAATTGAATTCTTTTCTTATTTTAAGCCTTTATATTTTATTGGATAATTGTAAAAACATTTAAATAACATATATAATCATATTTTTGTTATTTATATCCATTCCCGTCAATACAACGTCTAGGCGTTAACTACCATTTAAATTAATATTATTTTATTATTAGAGTGCAACGTAAAATTTCAAAGAAACTCATTGTTGCATATTGGGTACGTCATCAATAATAGAATTCCCATTAATGAAATATTAATATTTTATTCAAAAATATTAATACATATGAAAAATTAATATTCTTTATTTACCTGGGATGTTACATAGAGTTAATGTTTTTAACTATATGTTAAATCTAAAAGATAAGGATAATTTTCTAATCTAAACTTGTCTAAAACATATTGGTTTAGTGTATTTATACCCATAATCAACTTACCCTTGAAATATATCACTTTCGAACAATTATAATTTGAAAATAAATTTATAATAAAATAATATTTGAAGACTTTCCAAGAGTTCCCCCTCCCTCTTATAAAATCCCACCACTTATACCCACTTAATAAAACCTCCCACACCCCTTGGATCATCCAAAATCATCTAAAATAATCTACCAACAAATCTATCTTCCTTTTATAATCCTTAAATTGTTTATAAGTAAATTTAAGAAAGTCGTTTAGCTAACATCAAATGGAGTTACATAATTTGGAGGTAATGTCTTCTCCCAAGTTCCTTTCATTTATTATTTTTATTCACTCCCTATTCTATTCTTATTCAATAATTACTTAAAAAACAGTATCTTCAATATAATATGATGTTTTTATGATAAATATTAAAACTAATCTTACACAAACCCCCATCTAAGGGATACAAATATACTGTTTCTGTGTATTGCGAAATACTACCTCACGAAATGATTATTGTTCAATTTTCTCCATCCACTTCTCATAGTCGAAATTGTGATGGAACTATATTTATATATCACATATATTATATTTATTTTTTCTCAATGATTCTGAAATTTTTATTTAAAACATACCTTTATGCTTTCCATAATGTGTAAATATGACAATTTCATTTGAGGAACAGTGGACTACCGCCCCCTCTAAGTCATACGGTTCCTTTATACCATACATGGACTGTATAAAGGATGAAATTAAAGAACTTATGTAACAAATATAACATTGATATTATACTGTAATTATAATATACCCATGTATAATTTATTTTTCATTTCATTCATATGAAAAAGAAATGAATACAGCGTTTATGCGTACGTATGACCTACCGTCTCCATGAACGGTGCATTTAATTTTATATCTCCAAATGTTATGGACTACTACTAATTCATATATGTCAGATATATATATGATATTTATATCATAAATAATATTCCTTAGATGAATTAATTTTGATCAAATGGATAATTTACATCAAAACAAGTTCATTTTCCACCCAAGTACCGAATATCGACAAAATAAACAATATGAACATAAATGAGTATGTAATTTTAATAACATAGTAAAAAGTGATATAAGAGGAATAATAAACATAAAAATTTTTCTTAAACAAGTTAAATTTATCCTATGTTTATTATTCAGGAATATAACTATTGTATGTGATGACTCAGACTCATTGTAAGGGAACTTCTTAACCCAATTTCCATTCGTTGGGTTAATATTTTACTTCATGATTATGTCATGCTAAGATTATTTGTGAAATAACATTTCATAAACTATATTATATTTATAATTTTCCTATGTTTATTTATATTATACACATAATTGATCTATTTTATTTACAAAATGATCTTTGTAAGGGAATTTCTAAACTCAAATTCCACTCATTAGGTTTTATGCATAATTCATTAATTATATTATGAAAAGATTACATGTGGAATTATTTTTTATTTATTTAGGTTGTAATTTACACTTCTATTTATGTGGATATACTATTTCTACACATAATCATTCCATTTATAAATTCTTATGTCATTTATATGAACTTTGTATGGGAAATAATAACTCAATCTTCATTCATTGAGTTAAATATCCATGTCATTGTTTTTTTTCAAAAATATATGTGAATGACCTATGACTATTTTACACTAAATATACACTTATATTGGCTGTATATATATTTGTAGCACTTTATTATGTTAGTGATTTATCCTAAATTTATTAATACAATCTTTGTAAAGGAATTCATCTAAATGTCCTTTCATTGAGACATATCTTGTTATTATGCAACATTATAAATATTTAAAGTGTATATATGACCCTTTTGGAATGTTATATCATGGATTACTATATTTGAATTCTATTAAAAGTTTTTTTAATGTTAATATTTAATGATTTTTATTCAAGTGTTTCTCAAGAGGAAAAGTACTCTTTAACTAAAACTTTGTTTTAAGTGTTTTAAGGATTTTTTCTTATAAATATTTCTCATTAATTTCCATGTTTTAGAAATGGTTTTAATGATCTATTTATATGGACATATAAATTTTATAATTATTATTCTATAATTTTTTTTAAAACATTCAATTTTTTTTGGGACACCTTGAGTGAAAAATCTCTTTATTAAATGTTTTATATGGTATTGGAAATGAATTAAACATTTCAATGTCTTTAATTGATTTATTGTCATTGATGAGTGAAATGTTTTTAATTTCAATCTTTTATGTGTTATAATTATGTAATTTTTCTTAGTAATTTGAATGTTGGTTATGAGATAAACCCAATATAGGTGGTTCGATGATAAACCTGGGGAGGGTGAGCCCATGGTAGCTCTCCAATGCATTGGGTAATGTGATAGTGGTAAAAGATAAGGTTTATTTTATGAGATTTATGGTATATACTTTGATGAGTATTCAAAATATAACTATGAAGGCTACTCCCTATGTAGTTATGAATGATATAATGTAAATTTTATAAGGATTCTGAATGTTACCTTTATTTATTATTCTTTCTATAATGTTTGGTAGGAATCTTATGATTACATTATGTAAGTTAAGTAGATTATGTTTTATGGGTGAAAAGTATGTTTTTTTGAAAGTGTTTTCATGGGTTTTAAATATTCCTAGAAAAACGGTTTTAGTCCTTATTTTATATTCCTTACTGAGATTTTATGCTCATCCCATGTTTTTGAAATGTTTTTCCACATGGTATAAGGATGGGTAAGATAAAGGATGAAGTCAAGAAGATTTTTTCAAGAAAAATAAATCATGTTTTGTTCAAAGGGTTTCCTTTGGCTGAAAAAGTGGATACTAAGTGTAAATGTCCACATGTAATGTCTGGGTCAATTATGTAATAGTTATGGACTAATTCTATAAAACTTTAATCCTGAAAAGATCCCCAATGTGAATTCTTTAATTAACTCAATATTGTGTAATGTTTAAGTCTAGGTCCTTATAAATCATACCCATCAATTTAATAGATAGGTAATGAAAGTCGTATTAAAAATAATATTATTTCATGGTTCACTAAAGATCAATGTTGCATGTATTATAACCTATTGAGCATAAAAATATCCGGGTTTCATGTACCAAAATATATTTAATAGATTAATTTTATTAAAAAAATAAATATATCATAATTTTATGGGGTTTTACATAATATTGGGGTTCTGTTTCATATATTCTATCAAATATATATTTCTTCATTTAAAATATATTTGTTTTTTAAAAATAGAAATTAATGTATGTGTGATGCAATGATATTATATTATATTATTTAGAATATTTACCCTTGTTACATGACTATATCTTTAATTTTTAGGGAATAAGTTCTAAAATATATAAATAGATCTCAAAATTTCTACAGTATTGAAACATGTTACCCATATCTAGATAACAACATGTTGGGTGGAAGTTGAGTTCTAGTTATTTTTATTTAAGTGAGTTGTCTCAAGACCTAGTTTTTTGGGACCATTTTTATTTATTTTTAGGTTTGGATTATATTTATCAATATTAATTATTATTTGGTGAATGTTAATGATGTTAAATATGGGTATAATTAATAAGAATGAATAATATGTTAAATGTTCAATCTTTTTAATATCCATACATATTTGTTTTTTGGTGTAGATATTGAATAATGTCCTAAGATGATAATACTAAGTATTTTTAATTAAAGATATATGAACACTCATGAATTCTTTATAATATGTAATTATGATAATCAGGTGAATTGGAAGGCTAAATAGGAGAAAGTTAAATAGGTTTTTGAAGTTTTACAACCATCATCAAGAAGCAACTTGGTACTTCTCATGATTATCTAATTTTTTTATTTTTTACATAGAATATTTTATTAATTAATGAGTTTTATGAGTGGAATGACTTGAATTTGTTTCTACATTGCTTATATTTGGATGTTTTATTATCATAAGGTGTATGGAATTGTATGTTAATTTAGGAAGGATCTTTTATTGTGACAAGTCATCCTATATTTTGTGTTCACACATCAATAACAATTATTATCCCCGAGTATAGTGGTCATAAGATTTTGTAGATAACTTATTGGATGTATGTGATGTGTCATTACAACTATTCAAGGGGGAAATATAAATTTTTAAAAAAATCAGTCCTTTAATCATGAAAAGTTACTAATTGTTGCGATTTCAATTATAATTATTCAAATAAAATCTACTTGGTAATTAAAAATAGTTGAAAATTAAAGTGTGTATGTTTATTTATTTTATGTTATTTCACCATTATAATAAATGAATAGACAATACTTAAATATTATTTGGGATTAAAGTATAAATTGCACTCTAATTTTGTTAGGGATAATAAATAATAAAATATAATTAGAAAAAATATTGTTATATTTTTATAGAGTGAAGGTTTATGGTATGATTATTGATTTTTTCCTTGAAAACCATATCACAACCAAGAGTTTTTGAATGATCTTATTTTTAGTTAATGTAATATAAAAGTTATTGAATCTTTTATTATTGTTATTAATTATTCTTACCTCTATTTATATCCTCTAAATCGTGTTTATTAATTAAAATGGTAATGACTATTTTAAATTGAATAATTATTTTCATGTTTGTTAAATGAACAATAAGAAATATTTATAATACCCATTTTTATTATTTTTATATATGTATTTTAAAAATTAACATTTGAATGGTTTTATACCATATGCAAAGAATTCATTACTAGAAAACCTCTTTTAAGGGATTATATGAATTTTTTAACACTAAAAAATTCTTATTTTTTATCATTAAGTTTGAAGGGTAGTCCCTAATTTACTTTAATAATCTTTAAAATATGTTAGGTTACTAAAAATTATTATTCTAATCATATATTATATAAATTCTTTGATATAATTCCAATTGTGTAATCCATATTGATTTATTATATATAAAAATAAATATGCAGTCTTTACAATTATTTTTATTTTATAAATGTAAATTTTTTATGGGATCTTATCATCAATTAAGAATGAAAAATATATCCCTAATTTAACTAAATTTGGTGAACTAATTTAATTATTAAATAATTTAATTAACTAATCATACCCCATGATTCTTCAATTTAAAAAAAATTAATTTATTTATAAAAGTAACCAATGATCCTCTTGTTTAATAATTGTTTTCCATTGCATTGATTATCTCAAATGACCACATAAATTATTTAGATACATCTTGATGAAATATCTCATTACATTGATTATTTTGTCTTCAAATGATTCATTATTTATTTAAATTAATCCACTAAAATATTTTTTATGTTAGTGGGTTCTATACTATTTAAGAAATTACCCTTTAATTCATATATTAAATAGTTATATTTTTATTAAATGAAATCATAAAAATTAATATTTATATAAATTTTAGAATATATATATATATATTTCATTCAATGTTTAGATTAATGTTGAGTTTTTTTAAAAAAATTAATACTTTCATTGTTGTCCCTTACTAAATTTTTCATGTTTTTTTAGATGGGTTCCATGACCAAGATTAATATAAGATCATTAAAATTGAAAAAATTAAGAAGTAAATTGAATTATAAAATTATAACTCTAATAAAAAAAGAAAACTATAGAATATTGGATACAGAATCCTCGGAATATGCTTCATGAGATGTTGAAATCATAATACAAAAGGCCAGTGATGGTTCTATGGTTGATGTGTAAGAATAATGGAAAGGATAACTAATTGATTATATCAAAGACGATACAAGAATATACTTTTCACTAATTTCCCTAAAATGGGCATACCATCTTAGGTCCTTTATAATGAAAATCAGTATAATATTATAATTGATGATGATGAGAAAGGGTAATTATATATTTTTTATAAATCTGATTTAATGATAAATATGAAAAATGTTAATTAGGATGATTATTCGTTGATTATGGATAACATTTTCACATAATATAATACTTGAAAATAATAATATAATATATAATTTTTTGTTTTGAGTGGTAGTTTTAAAACAAAATATACCAAAGTTGAATTATTTATCTTCCTATTTTTATATTGGTGGTTACTCCCCTTTTGTGATTTTTTGGTAACATTTCCACATTTCATAAAAAACCTATTACATACTTTAGATATTTGTTATTATTATATTTTTAGGAATTCCAATAACATAAATTTTTAAAATAAAACATTATTGATTGATTTGATGAAAAACTATATTGGTAAAGAATATTAATTTGGTATAAATTAGGAATTTTTTATGAGTGTTATATTCTTATACTCAAGTATCCAATTTTTTTATTGTATCCTTGAAGTTTAAAAATAATATATTATTTAAACCAAATTAAAATATTTTTTTAATATATTATTCTATGAATTGGCTAGTGAGATCTCTTATAATGGATTTTTTTTTGAACAACCCTTCTAATTATGTTTTTAGTTTATAATTTTGAAAAAGTAAGAACAAGATACAGTCTTGTGTGTGATGATTAATGAATGGGTGAACATGAAGTAATCATCCATAAACACACATGAAAAATATTCTTTATGGATATAAATAAAATTTGATCTAAGAAAGTATATGTGAAACAAATATTATATATTATAAGAAATGTAATGTTTCATAGTTTGAATGAAAGGATTGAATTTTTCCTATTTTAATGGGATTTAAAAACTTTTAAAATATAAAATTTTAACAAAGGAAACTTTATTAAAATAACCTTTTTATGAATATTATAATGATTTTCAAGGTTTTAATTACATAGAAACATTCTCAATGGCTATGATTTATTATATTATTCAATGAATCATTTTATATTTTAACTACATAATGAATAAAAATAAATTTTATATAAATTACCATGCCCAATTAATAAAAAATATTTCCTCCAATAAGAATTAAATTTAACAAACAGATCATTTAAAAACTATAAACCAAAATATTGATCATAAATATATATAATTATAAATAAATTATGTTCTAATTCATCAACATATATTACCATATTTTGTATAGTAAACTCAATGAGTCTTACCTATACAATTCATATTAATTTTATTTTATAATAATCCAAGAAGAAATTTTTTATCTAACATATTTCTATTATCTTATCAACATTTTGAGGTTTATAGTCATTTTCTTTTTGAATAAAATTTTCCCATATTATATATCATTTCCAATGGATTACATTTTTGCACTCAAATAAAAAAATTATATGGAAATTATGTCACATGCACTCTATTTAGATCAATTTTATTAGCTATAAAACATTTTGAACACTAATGGATATGATTGTAAAAACCCTAAAATTTTACTTGTTGTTATTTAGATAGGGAATTCAATTTTTTGATCCTGAAGTCGGGATTATTTAATGAATTGGGACTCAAATTGGGAATCTAAGAATTGAAAAATCTTGAGGAGGTGTTTTGGATATTGAAAGAGTCCTGGTTGGGAGTTCAAGTGCTTAGGTGATCATTATATAAGGGTTTGAGTGGTCGTGTAGCTGAAATTATAGTTATAAGTAGGCACAATAGTGTAGAAAACGGTGTTTTGATATGGTGGACCATGGACGAGGAGGAAGTGATGAAGTGTAAAATGGATTCACCATGGCGGTTCTTGTGAGGGGCACATCCTATTTCATCATAGGGTCTACAGCATGGATGGATACCCTCAAGGATTCCTTATGATATAGCCTAATGTTGACACATAGTAGAGTAATGGACTCAGATATTATCCCACTTCCTTTTGAGGGTCAGTTTAAATTAATTATAGGGGCCATTCAATATTGATTCCATAGTATTTTGAGACCAAGATGTGTCCTTAAAGGGAAATTCTATGGTGGTGGCAGCCTATAAGGCCAACCCAAACCCTTTTTAGGGTTATCTACACCTAAATTGGGTGGCCCACACCACAGTGTGGTTATGAATTGAGGTTCCATGGTATGATCCTTATAGAAATGTCTTGGTCTATGTTCTTTTTGGGTTATTTATGTAGGGGTAGATCAGTAATTTCCCTATCATCACTACATTTTTAGGGTGAAGAGGGTGTTTGGGGGTGTTATTATTGGTCAAACCTCCACCTCACATCATCACATTAATCTCACATATTGATGGATGATTATGAGTTCTATTCCAAGTAGATATTGGTTACATTCTACAATTCAAGGTTCCCATTGATTTCCAAGTGATTTTGTTGCAATCCAGCTAGGGTTTTAGTGAATACTCCACTAAATAATGGTGTAATCGAGAAAGAACAAAGGGAATTTCATTATTGATGTATAGATAATTTTCTATATGTTTGAATGAACATTGATTTTCACTATTTCAATTAAGTTATATTATTTCCCTAAATTATTTATGGTTTTGGTTTTGTAGATTAAATTGGAAATTCACTAGGTTCCAGGGGATACATATTATTTATTAGGATAGTGTTGATGGTATGTCATGGTCCATCTACATGTGGTTGATCAAAGTTTCTTTGAAAAAGATTTTCATGGTGAGTTTTTAATAAATTTTCCTAACTGGTTTAATTTGAATATTTTTTTATAAATTCTTATATTCAATTAATTATGTTGTGTGGCATGAAATCATAAACCATGAGGGTTTAGGAGCATTAATGTGGCTTGGATGGGCTTGGATGAGGTGTTTCATTGGCTAAGTGAGATGTTAAACCTATTATCATAGTATTCATCTCCTATAATAAAAATTATTTAGAATTTTTATTTATAGGAATGAATTACTACAATATTTCATGGGTTTGGGTAAGGGGATTAGGAACCAAGGGTTCCCAATGTCAAATATATAGGAAAGAGGTTGACCTCATATGCTTATAATATGTTCCCTTTAGAACATGGGTAAAAGAAGATCATGCAATGACTAATATCCAAGGGTTGATAGTGTATGTGGTGCTGATGAAATGACTTATATAGGTGTTTAGATATGAATAGTGATCCAAGAAATCATTTATTGTGTTCTTAGGGATAGTGGGTAAGCATGAGATTCTTGGGAAAAAGTGATGATGGGAGAGATAGTGGTTTGGATAACGAGTGACTAATATCTCCATCTCGAGGTCAAAAGTGACTTTTGGTGTGCAATATGAGTAATATAAGTCCTTAGAGACATAATTTGTGTGAAGGAAAGGGGTTTCTTATTGGTGACTAGCTAGGATATCTCCCTTAGGATATGTGAAATGAGAGATATGTATTTGTGAAAGAAGTTATTATGAATTATAATTATGATTCCATGACGGATTTGGATAAGTAAAATGAAATTCTTATTGAGGATGGGATTGGGATAGAAAATATGGGGTTTGAGGTCACCATGGATTGATAGAGATGAATTAATATTGATTATTTGAATTGAAGAACTAGTTCCTGAGTGTTTAGAGAACAATGATGAGTAGGTAGCTTGTGTGATGATCTATTTATTGTACATTATTATCACATGTGTGGGGTTGTTGTGACCCCTTAATATGTGATAAGGTGGTGGATGTTGTGGTAGACCATACTCATAGTGAGAGTGTAATGGATGGGATGTATATAATTTCCCAATGCGAGAGTATTTTGGAAGGGACTACCATGAGTGAGATGGTATTGTTCTACTTATGTGTATGTCCCTCTACTCTGAGTCAGAGGGTTATAGTCAGGTCAGGACCCCATTTTGAGTGATTTGGTGGTGAATTTGATGTGTGACATATTTGTGTGAGAGTTCCCAATAAAATTCTAATGATCTATAGGATGTGGTTGGTATAACTTCCCATGGAGATAACGTAGTCTTCGGGGTGTGCATGTCCTCAAATTGAATGGGATGGTGTTGGTAGGACCACCTTGAGTGAGAGGGAGAGTCATGGTATTTGAAATAGGAAATTTTTATACACCTTCAGGTTGTTGTTGGGTTTTAGATGATTCCACAACCTGAGTCTTTTGGTGTAGTAATAGGAATGTAACTCATGGAAAAAGGTAAAAAAAGATTATATCATGACACCAAAGAAGGACATTCAAGTACTGTGGAGTCCAAGTTAGTAAATGGTGGCCTAAAAAGTGTTTGTAACACATTGGGTGTCATGACAGTATTGTTATCACATGATCACCATTTGATCATGTTATTGATGAAGTTATTTTACTCATTTATACACATAAATATGCTGGTTTATATTATGGATTCTTTGTGAGACCCTGCTGAGTTATAAAATCACACTCCACATTTATACCCTAAGAATGTGTAGGCATTATTTTTTCATTTAGTTTTATCATAGGATGTGTAGTGGATTGGTATATAGAAGCTCCAGTGTCTTTGGGGAGTGGAATGAGGTTAGTCATAGGGCTGGTAGTGGTTCCTCTTTTATTATTTTTCATGATTATTTTTCATATGTGATTGGACCAATGGGTGATTGGTGATGAATTCTTTTATAAAATTCACAAAAAAATTATGATAGAATTGTGTTTATTTTATTATGAGTACTAAGATATTTGTGATTCATAATGGTTGGTTATTTCTATTAAATTCATTACTCTAATTAGAGGTGATGTGATTGGGGCTTCTAGTTTTTTCTGTTATGATTTGTATGTAGATTCAAATAAAATTTGTGTACTTTAGATATTTATTATAGTGTTTAGATATTGTTCCTTATAGGTAAGATACATCTTATATGCATAATGATTGACTTGTATTAATCAGATGAAATTTTTGGGAATTTATATGATTGATTTCATTGATAATAGTTTCAGTTGTTTAATGTGTCATAAATAACATATATGTTGTTTTCCAATATAACTTATCTATTTAATTCTAATCAGTCAGACCTTAATCTTCTATCATGATTTTTTTATGATGGAATCCCATGTGGATCATGTTATGAGGTGTTATCTAGTGGAAACTATATATTTCCTTCATGGAAAGGATTTATAGAGTGATAGTTGGTGGGTCATTATACACATTTAATGCTTGATGGATGATCTGTGTATGGGAATGATTTTCCAAGATGATGTGGGGATCTATTACTTAATTATTCAACAACTAATTATATAGTTTTCTACAATATAGTTTTTTGGTGGTATTCTACTTAATTGAACTAGTTAAATGAATAAATGATTTTTAGGTACCTTGGGCATGAGGTTTAGAAAACAAGAGGTTATCTTGGTATTGAGGATGGGTGAGAATGAAGTATTAGAAAAATTCCAAGGCCTGCTAGATTTAGATATGGTATTTTTGTCCTATATTGTTGAATCTATGGAATTTGGTGTGTGGAAGGATGCATGTGATTTTCGAATGACACACTTGTGAAAGGTGTTCATGTGGTAAGTTGTGGCATGAGTAAGATGCATCATCCCTGTTAGGAATAAATCATCAATAAATTCATTTAACTGGATGAGATTAGTCGATGAGTGTAACATGGCCATTGGGTTAGGCATGTAGGTCTAGGTACTATTGGAAATGACTATTGTGATCATGAGTCCAGTTGTGTGATCAGTCTTTACAGGATCATGTTGTCATTTTTTTGGTGAGATTGAGCAGGATCTTGAGTAGGAACCCATGAGAGGGTTCTTTGGGGGGTCATTCTACCCTTGGAAGATTAGAATGAGCATTGTCATTGATTTTGAATAAACATTATAGGTGTGTTATGGATATATTACACTGGATATATGTGGTGAGCATTAAGTTAAGGATCAATGAGAGGTTCTCTGTGTGAAGATAATCGATGTGATTAGTGAGATTATTCTTGACATAGAGGCCCATGTTCTTGGTTGTAATCAGATGATGTCATAGGTTGATAGGTGGGTGATCCTTGATTTAATAGAGTGACACACATATAATGATGAGACTATTGGGTTAAACACTTTGAGAGAAATGTAAGTTAATCAATATGGTTAGGATTGAACTATTGGCTTGTAGAGGGTGTGAACTATGTTGTGGATTAATTTTGTCCAATTTTAAGGAGGAATTTTATAGTGGTCCTGGAATAAATAGATTTATATTTCATGTTGGAACTTGGGTATAAGTGGTATTAATGTTTCTATTCATTTAATTTTGTAATTTATGGATATTAGGAAATGAATATTAAGTTTTTATTTATTAGAATGATGAAAATGATACTCCTAGGGTGGGAATAATAATATCGGTCACTATGGAATGAAATTCATTTTAGTAGGGTGGTTGATTTAGTGAGACTGGTCAGTGGATAGTTGAGGTGGCACTAAGATGTCATTGTGTTAGTGGGATCAGTGTGATCAGGTGCCTTGATTAATACTAGATTAATTATTCAAAATTAGTGTTGGTCATATTATGCTTATTCACATCAAGCTTAGGATGGAGTTTAGGTGATCTAAGTGTGATTCAGATCAATGGTGTGATGATCCTCAGTGAATGAACATTATGAATGGAGCAGTTTGTTCGTGATCACACCATGTAATTGCACCGACTATTGAGTTTATTATTTGATGTGGTTTAAACCATGTATAGTGGTGTTTTAGTGTTAAGCAGATGCATTAAGGTGGAAACGACATAGAGTATGTCATTGGATCCCCATATATCAGAATCACCTAACAAAAATGGATTCCAATGTTCGGAACCACTATAGATTAGAATCATACATTGTGAATGAATACTTTTAGTATAGATAATTATAATATTAGGGATAGAACCAGTTGGTAACACCTCAGTGAATCAAGATAGACATTTTTTGTCAATCACCGCATTGGTTTTGGAAATTAAGGTGAGTGGGCGGTTTAGTTTATGGATAATAGTATGACTTCATGTTCAGATTTGTGATGTAGGAGCTCATTCAATGTTCAGGGATAACGTAAAATCTGTTTATAGTTAAGTAATGGATAATGTAGGTTGGGGTTTGTGGTTAGAGGGATAACCAATGTTTTAGGAAGACAATAATCCTTTTGATATAGATTCTGTAATGGCCTACAAATTTGAAGGGTTGTTATTTTTAGAGGGGATTTAAATTTTTCCCATAGCATGGTATGTTTTCTAAATTTGGACTAATATTTGGAATATTAGAATTTTATCATCTCAAGGAGGTGTTTTTGGGCATGGAATGAGGGTTGGTTGGTTGTTTGGGTTTCTAAGTGATTGTTGAAGAATGGTCTGGGAGGCCCTACAACTGAAATTTTAGCTACATACAGGAACCATAGTGCAGAGAAGGGAATTTTTGTGTAGTTTCCCATGGCTAAGGTAGACATAGTGTAGATATGAATGGTTTTGTTAATTCATTTCTTATTATAGGAGGACTATGCCATATGATGATCCTTCATGATTTTTTTTATAACAATTTTTTTTATTTTTTTTCATTAATTTTTTTCAATAATATTTTTGTTAACAGGTGATAAATTTGTATGAATTTTGCAAAGAAACATTTTTGAGAATATTAGGAAATCATTTTTTGTTACAAATATTTGGGAGAAAGTGGGGATGTTAGGAAGTTTAATTAACATAGTTAAGAAACTTTTCATAAAATTTCAGATGATGCTTTGTTGATTCAAAAGTTCCAAACAAAATAAAACACTGTGATTACATGTTTTACTCAAAGGGAAATGAAACTTGACTGAATATGATTTCATGAAATAAAGTTATTGATGTACTGATTCAAAGATATAGTTTTTTATGTTTTTCTATGGAAAAATCTTTCCAAAATAGTCATATAAATTGGATAGTATGTGATTAGATGTAGAAGTTACTAATGTGGGATTGGTTTATATTTTTTCAGATGGAGCTTCTGAAAACAAACATTATGGATGATGTTTCTCTAAAAAATCTAACATTATAAATTATAGAGTTTGTAAAATGGAATGTTTGCATGAATTAATAGGTAGAACCAAATTATTATCCTCATAAAACCTAAATTATATGGAAAGTAACAATAATTTGGTTTCTAACTTTTTTAGTTTCATAAAATGAATAAATAAACATAATGTGACATAAGATGTCAGATTTAAATATTTATGCACATTCAATGGGATAAAACAATGTGATAATTTTGCGCAGTGCATCAGATGAATAATGTTGCATGATACAAAAGTATTTAGAACATAAAATAATATAGTCAAACATCTTTAGTGTTTAAATATAAACATATAGTGGTATAAATGTTTAATGAAATGGAAGTATGTAATGAATTTTCAATTCAAATAGTTTTTATTACTGGATGAAGTTAGTTTTTATGATTCTATGACGTGTGCTTCTAAAATAAAGCTTAAACAGAAAATCATCCAATGAAAAAACAACCATTGTAATGATTATTTATATAATGAAAAATATTAGAAAACAAGATGAGTAATATTTATTGGAAAATTTATAGTTAGATGTATACTATTTTTTGAATTCATTTGAAAAATAATTTATCCAAACAAAGAAAATTATAGTTGTGATGTTTTGTGATTATAAAGAGAAGTATCCATCAAATATACAAGGACTACATGAACATTTTCAATTTCTTCGAATAAAAATTTATGTGATTCTTTTTTATTATGTATTTTTTCTGAGAAAGATGGCTGGACAAATATTTCACCAAAAAATAATTTTTTCTTGAAGATTCATTAGAAAAAAATGGTATGGATAATATTTTAAAAATTCATTAGAAAAACATTTTTCTAGGAAATTTTTTTTCCCAAAAAAAATTACTGATGTCCAAAAAGTTGTTATGTTAATTTTTTTCTTTCAATTGGTTTTGATTTCATACTCAAATAAATAAAAGTGAAGAATTTCCTTAAACTATGATGTTAATGAAGCTTAACAAACGTTGAAATTGCTTGATAATTAAAAAAAATCTTCGGTAGGATTCTGTAATAGTTGAGAATAATCTATATATTTTCTATTTAAAGGGAATTAATAATATTGGAATCAGATTTTATGGGATTGTGAAAATTTGTTCCCATGTTTTATAATTCTTTAGGACCAATATAAAATTGTGAAAATGACAATGTAATTATTACTCTACACACAACTTAAAAATATGAATCATTAAATAATTCATTTCATAAGTGAGTTTCTAATCAATGATTTATTTCATGTTGAATAAGTTTTTTGGAAGATTTTTCAATTAGATAACTGAACAGAGATTCAAATGAATGTATTTTAGAGATATAGAAATGAATAGTGTTCACCAGATTGGGTTTCCAAGAATATGTGAGGTGTAGTGATTTTTTTAATAGGACATAACATAGGTCAAAAAAGTTAGCACAATTTCAAAGAGGCATGACAGATGGAATATTCCAGATGAAAAAAAGGGAACAATAAACAAGAATTTTAATAATGGGAAAAATTAAATTTCTAGAAGAACATTATGGGAGTAGAATATTCAAATATTCATACTTTTTTTATGCCTCATTTTTTTAAATAAATATTTTCAATATTATGAGAGTCATTATAATTATAAATATCAAGAGATAGAAGTAGTCCAATAGGAGTTGGCTCAAAATTTGTATTCACTTATTTCAAATAGTTAGTTTTTATTAACCCACAAGAGTGTCTTTGACATGGATATAAGTTCACATTTTGATGTCAAACCTTGAAAATCATTTTTATCTTGTTTATATTATTATTAATATATACTCATCAGTTTATTATAAAATTTGAAAAAAAAAATTAACTTTAATAAGTTTCAGCTGTTATGTTTCATAAATATTAATTTTTTTCAAAGATCACCATTGATTCAACCACCCCTTCTTAGTGGTTTAATGATCCTTAATCACTTATGTTGGTATCATAGGTAACATTCCAATATTGAAAACTTATCATCTAGAATCTCAATTCAGTCAACAGAATATGTATTCCTATATTTTTTGGAAAAGATATCATGGTTGGAAAAACAAAATAATTCCCCATCTTTGGTTATATGTCATGGAGGTTTTTTATTTTTTGTAAATTTAGTTTCCACCCAATGAGAAAATTTTTCCTATGACTTTTTTCAACAAGAGAAACATTGAAGTTGATGGGAGAGATTGAAATTTTATGCTTATGTATTTATCAAAAAATGATTTCATGATGGTGATGGGACTCAATAAAACTAAAGAATCCTGGAAAAAATATAAACATATCTTTGATGGATACCTCAAAGTAAAATAGTAGAAGATAAAATATTATGAATTAATTTTGAAGATTTCATACAGAGAGATGGAGAAACTATTAATGAGTACATCCCCATAGTTAAAGAAATTATTTACGACATCAGAGGATTTGAAGATGTCTTGGAGGATTATAGCATTGTAAAGGAACTTATGATAAACTTTATTGAATGTTTTGAGTCTAATATTTATTTTTTAGTAGATAAATATGATTTATCATTTAATAAATTGCATAAATTTATTATTTCTTATGATATTATAAAATCTACAACTTAAAAAAAAGATAAATAATGAAAATAATTTTGATGTTATTGGTAAACAGAAAATAAAAGACATTATTAATGTTGAAACCCATGATTCAAAAGATAGGTAAGTTAATGAAATGAATGAAAATATGATGTCCCTTATCTCTAAAAAATATTACATAAGAATAGGAAATTATTGAAGAAAAATCCCACTAAAATATTTTGAGTGTGGATAAATTGTGATTTTTTTTATAAATTTTCACAAGAATAAAGTAGGAGATTATAAATACCATTATAAATAAAAACATCAATATAGGATGATTAAAAAACAATATAAGGAAGATATAAAGTAATGTGGTGTCATGAAAAATTTCACAATAAATAGAATATGGTTTTTGATTAAGAAATTTGAATTTGACTCTACTGGTAAAAATTCCTTGGAATATGAGTGTTTTTAAGAACTCAAAACCACCATTTAAAATGTTAAAGAAAATATTTATTCAATATATAGTGAATATGAAATATCATGTGAGACTTATTATAGAGAATATCAACTTTGAGTTGAACATTTTTCTCATCTTCTTCAAAAACACAAAACATAAGAAAATAAAATAAAAATGATGAATAAATAAGGAGTTAATGAAAATTAATGAATGAAATATGTCCTTAAATAATAGTATGAGTTCATTACAGAGATTGGAAAAATTAAACTAAATGATATTTAGTTCTGACGGATTGTGTAATATCATAGTTAGGAACTTATAGTTAAGGAAGATGATGTTTAAAGAACTCAATACATAATTCTTAAGGTTAAAATTACATTAATAAATATGACTGAAAATTTAAAAAATTATTATAAAGTAAAATCTAATTCATCACAAGAGGAAAATAAGGATCACTCTAAGAATTAGGTGAAATAGTCACCCCTTAAATATAAAAGTTCATCTGAATTTACTAACAATTCAATTGTAAGAAAAAATATTAATAAGGATTGGACTGTGAGTGGATTTTTTTAAATATTTTACACCAAGAAAAGTTAAAAATTACTCAATAAGAAATATGCTCCATGCTGTAAAGAAAACATAAAGATGTTACAAACCTCCAAAAACACTATACATGGAAAGATCTAACTTCTATAGAAAACCAAGATTCAATGATTTTTATTTGTTCTATATATTTTATGGTAATAATGCTAAAAAATATTTGAAAAGTATTTCCCTTATTGGAAATTGTAAAGAACCAATGTGGAGAAATATGGTATGAATAGTGAGTAACATTCCTAAGACATTGGAATTTGGAAAGGAATAACTCAGGTTGTCAAAATTTCCCATGGAAAACCTAATATTATTTCCTAGAGGGAAGTTTAAGGAATATGGGAAAAAGTTCTCCACATTATAGGAGAATATTTTACAAATCTAGTAATATATGTTTCTTATGAAATGAATGAAAAAGAAACTCGAAATAATAAAGTTAAATTAAGATCTTTTGTTATTGAGATAGCTTTGAAAACAAGAAAAAGGTAAAAAAACATGGATTAATTATAGAGGTTTATCTTCACAAATGACTGGTGAAATATAAATATTGAAATATGTTGAAATCATGGATAATTATATGTTACTTTCACAAATAATTGTTCCTTCATAATCATAGGATTAGAAACGACTGAGATTGAAGAAAAAAACCAAAATAAAAATATTTTTTATTCATTGATGTGATTAAACACCATATAGTTGTTTTATTATAACTCTATGACTATGGAGAGGAGGTTATATTTGGGAAATATTCATGTATAATTTTAATTTTTCAAGATGACAAAGTTTTTATTTGGTGAGAAAAAACAATCAAAAATCTCTTTCAGATTGGATAACTTTGTAATTCATATCATTTGAGTACTAAAGATTTTAAAAAGTTATGGAATCACTTATTTGGGTATATTGGATATAAAAGTATTAAAATTTTTTCTAAAATAGATATTATAAGAAATGTTACAATTTTGAATAAATATTATTTTGTACAACATGTTAGAAAGGTAAGATAATTGGTAAAAGCTACATGAAAGTTGAAACTCAATCTACCAAACCTCTTGGGATAATTCATTCAGATATATACTATATTATGAGAGATCAAGAAGTGAAAGGTGATTTTTAAATTATCACTCTTATTTATGATTTCACTCGGATGACCAAATTTATGTTTATGATGTATAAATTAGAGGCTGATGAAATATTCATATTTTTTAGAACAGATATTGACATAGAGTTGTGTATTTATATTCTAAAACAGTGAACCAATAATAAAAGGGAGTATACATGAAATTATTATAAATACTTACAAAAAATAATTGAATTAATCATCATTACATTTATCCATACACCTCTCAGAAAAATAGATAATCATAAATAAAAAAACATGTTTGGTGGAAATGAGAAGAAGTGTATTTCATGAGAGTAAAATATTCATGTTTTTAATGAGATAAGTGATTAGTATTGTTGTACACGTAATAAAATATATATTTTATTGTTAGTATCCAAAAAGACTTCCTACAAAATATGGTATAATAATAAAATCTTCACCGAAATATTTCTTGTTTTTTGGAAGTCCTTGTTTACTGAAGAAAAAAAATTTCAATCATGGAAATTTTGATGCAAAAGGGTAGGATGGAATTTTCCAGGGTTATTAACTGAAGAGAAGAATTCTTAAATTATAAAATAAAGGTTTAAAAACGTTTTTGGATTCATATGATGTGAAGTATGTCTAAAATCTAACTTCCTTAATAGATTTTATTGGCAATTTTTTTAAGATACATTAAAGACATCCATTGAAGATGAAAAAATTTAATACAAAAGTGATCAAAATAGGCCACTGAAGATTCTAAAGAATCGTGCTTTGAGGAAAGTGATGTAGGAGGAAAATATATGAAATTATATACACTATAGAAGTAGGATGAATGTAAAATTATTATTGGGAATTATAAATATATAGTACAAACTAAATGAAAATTGTTATAAAAGTTTCAAACATAACTCCTCTCATAGGGTGAACCCTAATTAGTTTCATAATAATTTGAACAAAAATAATGGGCATATTATAGAAACGAGGAGTTGGATCCAATTTATAAATAATGACACATGGGGGATAATTCCATGACCAATAGGGAAGAATAATATTGGAAAAAAATGAGTGTTTGGAAACAAGATAAATGATCGTGGGGATGTTTCAATAAAAAAATAATGAATTGATTTAAAAGGTTATTCATAGGATAGAGGAGTGGATTTTGAAGAATATTTTTTCACCATTGTTATATTGGAAACTATCAAAACTATTTAAGCAGTGACTATATGTGATTATTATAATATTTTTCAAATGGGTGTAACATTAGCCTTCTTAAATAGAGAGATTAAAGACAAATTTTATATTAAAATACCATGTGGTTTTATAAAATATAAACAAGGAACCAAGTTATGTATATTGAAGAAGTATTTGATTGGGTTGAATCATACATTTTTTCTTGGGGACTCAAAACATGATAGTTTCTTAAAAAAATTCATTTTTTTCTAAAGGTAAAGTTTATATCTACATTTAGGTGAAAGAGATGAAATTTGGTACCATAATTTTTATTTTGTATATTGTTGTTGTATTTTTTACTATAAATAGAGAAAATGCCTGGAAAGAGTTTTCTAAAAATATGAAGAAGAATTTTAAAATGTCAATTCTTGAAGAAATATCCTTCATTACATGTTTACAATCCCACTGGTGGAAAAGATAAATTTTTCTATCATGAGAAAAGTATGAATCTGAATTATAAAAAAATGTTTGGAATGGGAGACACCAAAAACATTACTACACTTATTTTGGTTTGAATGAGGATAAGTAAATATGAACTGGGGAAAAGTTAAATTAAAAATATTTTAAAAAGTCGATAGGAATTATTCTATAACTTATTGAGTCATGGCCTAACATTATTTATGCTATTACCTTTTGTGTAAGATATCTGAGAAATCCAAACAAAACATATATGTTGTAAGTAAAAAATAATTTTAAGATATTAAAAAGGAACATCTTATTATGGGATGTTGTAAAAAAAATTATTGGTATATACTATCATGTATATACAGGTGATTATTGGGATAGATACAACAATGATATAAAATCAATATTAGAATGAATATTTTTCTTGGGATAATCTTATACGAGCTAGAAAAGTAAAAAATAGATATTAGTAACTTTGAGTATAAAAAAATTAGAATATTTTGTTGCCACCCATGCTTGTACAAAAATTATTTGTATAAAAGTATAATTAGAATATTTAAAAGTGAACATTTATATACAATTAAAAATTATTTTTAATAATAAAAGTGAAAACGATATTTTAAAAAGTATTATAAAAAATTAACGATAAAAAAAATGGTATAAAGTATCAATTAATAAAATAATATGATTCTAGTGGTGATATAATTCAGGAATATATTTTTAAGAAATATCAACTTTCTAATGATTTCAAAAAATCTATTCCAAATGAGAGATTTATGGAATTAAGGCTGTTACTTCATGCTAATCCTTTACCAAAGAATTGTTAAATTATATAAGTAAGTCCCCCATTGTGCTTTAGATTATATTGAAGAATGAGGAGGCAAAGAAACAAATTCCTGATAAGTTTTTATATAACCCTTTCTACAGAGACCTAGGCATCTCATACATGGATATTACATCATTTTAGATGAATATACAACAAATTAAAGAAACACATGTCTAAGGGCTATAATAGTTTACTGTATTTAGAAACATGGAAACATAATCTTCTAACATAGTGAAAGATATTCAATACCACCCTTAAATATATTCCCCTTTTGTACTTATACTTAAAACCATTATTAATATCATGGGTTAAGGAAACATAATAAAGGTGTGAGCTTAGATTATCAGTAATGGTAAACAAGTGATATACATAAGAATAACACAGGCATAAGTGTATGAGAACAATATCATGATATTATAATTTCATACCCTATATATCAAAGATCATAATGAAGATTCATGGAATAAATATTGGTAGTTCATAGGAAATGAATCATAAGCTAATCGAGAGAATAATCTATGCAACCATAACATCATAATAAGATAAGGAATTGTGGTATATATTTAAGCATAGAAAATATTCTATCAAGGATACCTACCAAGAACTTCATAAAATATTAGTCTATGGAAAATCACCAATATACCTACTTTGGGATTCAGATTCCCTCTGATATACCCTCTTGTTTTGGGATTGGGATGACCTACTATGTACCCCCTTTTTTGGGATTGCGGTGACCTCTTGTGTACCCTCTTATTTTAGGGTTGGGATTCCATCTCATATACACTATTTTTTCGGGTTTGGGATTCCCTCTAGTGTAACCTGTTATTTTTTGTTTGGGATAGCCTCCCATATAACCTCTTGTTTTTGGCTTGGGATTCCATCTCGTGTACCCTCTTATTCCAGGCACTGGATAACCTCTCATATACCCTTTTATTTCGGTCTTGGGATTCCCTCCCACATACCCTCTTTTTCAGTATTGGGATTCCCTCCATTTTATCAATTTGTTTCGGGCTTGGGATTCCCTATAGTACAACCACTTATTTCAGTATTGGGATTCCCTCCCATGTACCCTCTTGTTTTAAAGTATGGTCTACAACCTCTATACTCATCGAGTTCATATAACATTTATCATTACCAGATTCATTTTAGGGAGATATAGGTCCCACCCAACATTCAATAAAATCATACAAACATGTGGAACTAGAAAAAAAACATTCATCATATCATAGACCATAAAATGATATGGGTTTCATAAACATCATATCGTAACACACGAAATGAAATGGATATCATAAACATCTCTTCATATCATAAACAATTTAAAGGAGATAGGTTTCAAAATAATTTCATCCTAGAATAACCAATGAATATAAGTGGGTTTTATAAAAATTCATCTTGATACAACCCATGGAAGAAAAATTAGTTTCAGTTCAATATCATTGAAAAATATTTAATGATGGAAAAGAAAATGGTTTCATAAACCTCATTCCATAAAAATATAAAACACTGAGAGGAATAATATTCATGGTATCTTCGGATAATATCCCTATTAATGAATAATTATTTCAAAGGATGTCATCATAGATGGAGAAGGATTTTGAAAGATAACTTAGAAAAATTCTTATAAAAAATAACCTTTCTTGTGAAAACAAATAAAAATTTTAAAATAATTTTCTTTAAAATACAAATTTATAACTTATTATTTAATCTTTAGAAATAATTTAAAATATTTCTTGTGAAAAACTTCCTATCTAATTTGAAGAATTATTTTTAAAACATAAATATTTTTCAAACTTTTTTCATTGAAAATAACATTTAAAGCGGATTAATTAACCTTTTATACCCATTTAAAACATAAACCATTTCAATAAAATAATTTTCCGTTAAAAATGACCTTAATATATCAATTAAAAAATTGAAATTTTTTTAGAAAACATTTTTTTTGAATAAATCAAATTTCTGACGGAAGAGAGAAACAAAGTCATATTTCCGTAGAAAAATCTTATTAAAAATATTATGAACAAAAGAGTGCGATAATATAACCATTATAAGAATATATATTTAATAAGATAAGAAAATTAATTAGATCTCTTGATATATTTTTCATAATATTTCATCAGTGGAATCATAATCATAAACAATCTCGATAAACATTGAAATTGTAGTAAAAAACAGTTTCAACATTGGTATCATTAAATCATAATCCACATGAAATAATTAAAATACATGAAGATTAATATATGATGAAAATAAATATATTCATGATATATCATTTCAAATGTAATTATATACACCTATTTGAAGAATGTGCGTGTATAACAAGGAATGTGTCTCAACAAAGGAAAAACTAAGACAAGATTACATTATTGATTTAGTAACTTTTGAACAATAAACCCCATGAAATATATATAGTAAATGTATATGTAAATACCTATAAATATAACTATAATAATCATATAATAAATTAATAATTAGTATATACACCACACCAAAGAAACCAGTGGTGAATATGGTATAATTCTCACAGAATTAAAAGTGAGACTAGAAATCCCCGAACTACTTAGTACCTTTTAAATCCTGACAAACATTAAATAATAAAATCAACTTAGAATTTTAGTATAATTAAAGAAAGGAAATTCTTGATATAACATGTCATAGGGAAGTATATACACTATACAACAAGAATAAGTGGTGAATATATGTAACATCCCAGGTAAATAAAGAATAATACATATTTCATATTTATAAATATTTTTGAATTAAATATTATTTTTACTCTAAAAGGGTTGCTATGTTCATTAGCGTACCCAATACACAACAATGGGTTTCTTTGAAATATTACGTTACACACTAATAATATAATATTATTATTTTAAATGGTAGTCAACTCCTAGCTATTTTATTGGCAGGAATGAAAAAAACTAAATAAAATATTATTATACATGTTTGTTAAATGTATTTACATTTATCCAATAAAAGTTATAGGCTTAAATTGTGAATGAATCTAATTTTAAGCATAATTTACATTAAAAGGCTGATTAGTAACCTTTTAATGTCAAACCCTCCTTAAATATAGTTTTGGACACTTTAATACATTCTAATTGACCAAATTTAATCCTTCTATAGAATTGGGACATCAAAATTAACATTGTGTAAATTTTTGGAATTTTTCCGATAAAGTTTATTTTTTAATGAATAGTGAAAAATATTGTATTTTAATTAAAAAGTGCATTTTAATATAATTTATTTATATTGTTAGATAATATTTTTAATTTGTTTTAATGTTAAAATGAAATATATTTTTACCATTTAATCCAATGTGGTTCATTAGAATTAATTTAACTTTGAAATTGGATGTAAAGAAGTATTAATCTTTTGATAGTTATTGTTTCTTAAAAACACTCTATTTGTTTTGATAATGGGAATTAATTTTTAAATTATTTAATGACACTTCTATGTTTTGAATTTGGAAAAATATACATCAATTTTGAATTCGGAATATCAAATAATGTTTAGGCTGATGTTTTGGTATTTTTGTGAAAACTTCAATTTTTGATGAATAGTGAAACCACTTAGTGGTAGTTAGAAAAACATTCTTATTCATTTAAATAAAATTTTACCACTCATGTGAAATGAATTTCCAAAATCCTACATACATGGTTTTTATCAAGAAGTAAAATTTGGTTCATTAAGATGAAAATAATTTTCTGGTGAATAGTAACTTTTGACTTTTATTTACCGCGGTTAAAGGTAAATAAGGTAATTCAAGGTTAAAAGAAAATTATAATAATTCGAAATTACTTTAACACTTTTCCAAACCTTATTTTTTGAGTCATTGACGACCATTGGCATCTTTCAGTTGATTTTGGGACCCCATTGAGCCACTTGGGAGTGATAATGACAATTTAGATTTATTAATTTAATGTGAAGACAAAATTGACATTAACAAAAATATTTTAGTAATTAATTTTTATATGGAGTTAAATAAGTCCTATTTTAGAATATAAATATTATTTGGAAATATAAAAATATTTCCTATATCGTGGTATTTTTTTAATTTTCAGACATCAAACAAATTAAATTATTTATGACACAATAATGATGCAGTATTTACCTCAATAATAAATGATTTAAATAAATAAGATTATAATGATTAAAATATTATCCAAAACATGACCAATTATGATTTGATGATTTTATTTCAACCATGATACATCTGATCTTCGAATATAACTATTTTCGGACCATTAGAAACCGAATATCATTATATTATAAAATAATATTTTCACACTTTCCTAAAGAGCCCCTCCCCTCCCTTATAAAAGGAGACCACTTAAAACCAATTACTCACACCTCTCAAGCCATTTTGCTCGACTAAACTCTGCCCAATAATTCTCCCTAAATCCCTACCCTCCTCATAGAAACCTTAACTTGGGGAGAAGGTACTTCAAGAAGTCCTTTGGTTCAAACCAAATGGAGTTACCCAAATTAAAGGTAATAGTTTCTCTTAAATTATTTTCTTTTATTTTACTTGTCCATCCCCTAAACTCTTTTTATTACATTCTTTTGTAACAACACCAGTATCCTAAATATACTAGGATGTTGTTATGAGAAGGATTCTTACTACACTTACACACACCTCCATCTAATGGATGAAAAACATAATGTTTCTGTTGATGCCAAACTAATGCCTCACGAAACGATGATTGTTCAAATATCTCCAACCGCATTTCATGGTGGCCATTAGGATGGAACTGTATTTATATATGATATATATTTTGTTTATTTTTTCTTTATGCTTCTGTATTTTCATTTTATATCACGCCTTTATGGTTTCCATAGTGGGTAAATATGATAATCTCATTTAGGAAAGCGCGGACTACCGCCCCCTCAAAGTGATGTGACTCGTTAATGCCTTATGTGGGATGTATAAAAGATAGAGTTAATGATATTATACTGGAATTATAATATAAATATGTATTATTATGTTTTATTTCCATTAAAATAATAAAGAGAAATGAAAGCAGTGTTCATGCGTACGTACAGCTTACCGTCTCAATAAACGGTGCATTTCATTTCTTACTTCTAAATGTTATGTACTATTATAAATACCTGTATATACTGGATATATATGATATATAAATAATGAATATAATTTTGTATATAATGAAACTTTGACCACATGAACAACATGTAATTATAAGAAGTCCATTTTTGACTCAAGTACCAAATATCAACAAAACAAACATTACTAACATAAATGATTACATAATGTTTATAACATGGTAATAAGTGATATAAAAGGAATAATAAACTTGAAAAAGGTTCTTAAGCAATTTTAAATTATCTTTAGTTTATTATTCAGGAGATTATAGAACGATCGAGTCAAGTCAGACACGAGGTAAGGGATCTGACCTCTCTCTCTCTTTTCAAGTACTCTCTTTTATGTCATTTAATTTATGCTCCATGTTCTTATGTTGGAGGATGTTATTTTATATTCACCATACTGTAATTTTTATTTTCATATGATGAAAGACCCTCTCATACTCTCATCAATTCATTTTAAGGATTTTTAAGTGGCTCCATTAGGCTGCCGAATTTTTGTAAGGGATTTTCTTATCTCACTTTTAATTCCGTGAGATTTCCATTGTTCGCCACTTATTCGTTGCATGTGGTGTATTGTGTACTTATATTGGATATATATTATCTTGATTCTCATTATATTCAAGGTATTATTTGATTCATTTGGTTGTTATTAACTTTTGGTCATACAAATCAGTTCATTACAACGTGGTAAAGGGTTTCATCTCACTTTTTATTCCCGTGAGATTCGTGCTATATTTGCCACTATTTCCATTTGTGTGTTGTATGTATGGCCCATGATTGTACTATTTATATAATATAATTTCATTTATGAGTATTTAAATCTTCATTTTATGATCCTTATTTCATGTGGCGTATGTTTTGTATGTAACCAAATCAGTAAGGGAACTATTCTCCCTCCACTTTATAAAATACTTCGTTTTGTTATGTCTTTTTAATTTACATCTTATTATGTTGAGATATGTTCTGCTATGTCCTTGTTGATGTAAAATTTATATCCAAGTGATGAGATTCCCTTTTTTATCTCATCAACTCAATTTCTGAATTTTAATGTGACGTTGTTAGGCTGTCGAATTTTTACAAGGGAACCTCGTAACCCAATTTCAATTCTTTGGGTTCAACTTGTACTTATTGAATATATCACCCAATGAATATGTGTGAATAAAATTTTATTGTTTTAAACTTAATATCCACTTATATTGGGTGTATTTATATTTTTCACACATAATTATGTGATTGATTTATCCTGAATTTAAGGATACCATCTTTATAAGGGATTTCATCTCAATTTACATTTCCATTGAGACTTCATTTTTGTTATGCACGAATTCACTCTAATATAGTGTATATACTGTACTTTGACAAATTATATCTTGAATCCCTTTATTATCATGATATTATAAATTTCTTATTAAATATTATTCTTCAGTTATTTGTATCCAAGTGTCTCTCTTTTTAAAAAAAACTATTTAACTAAAATATCGTTTTAAATGTTTTAAAGATTTATTCTTCTAAATATTTCTCATTAACGTCCATATTTTCAAAATGGGTTTTAGGATTTATTTATTTGGACATTAATGTATTCAAATGATAATTCATTTAAAATCATCAAAGTGCTATGGGACACTTTGATTCAAAAATCTCTTTTTAAAAAGGATTTGAAAATAATTTGATAAAACATTGTTTATTTCAATATCTTGATTTGATATATTGGAATGTGAAAATATTATATTTCTTTTATACATGTGTTATATTTTATTATTATGTTATGGTTATTGGTAATTTTTTACGTATATGGGTGGTTCTGTGATAAACCTAGGGCGGGTGAGCCTGGGATAGCTCTCCAATGCATTGGGTAACGTGATGGAGGTAAATGTGATGTTTCTCCTAAGAGATTTAGGGAATATACTATGACGGGTATTCCAAGTGTAACTCCCTATGTAGCTGTGATAACTACAATTTAAGTTTGATATGGATTCCATAAGTAACCATAATGATTTATGATTTGTGTATGTTATTCATAAATCTTATGATTTCCTAAGGTATGCTATGATAGAAAAGTATGGTTTCATGGATTTGTATTTATTGTTGGGCTAATGTTTTCCTTCCTTATTTTTTAACCCTTACTGAGCTTTTTATGCTCATCCGAAGTTTTTGAAATTTTTTCCACATGTCTTAAAGATGAATAGGTTCAAGGATGGGATCATGGAAAAGTCATGTTGTCTAAAACATAAAACTAAAAATGTGTCTTTTTAAGTGTTTTTATTTTATGATAAAATAGATACTGAGTAAAAGTGTCTACTTGTAATATTCAAGTTGTTATGTAATAGTTATGGCCTAATTCTCTAAAACTCTAAACCTGAAAAGATCCCCAATGTGAATTATTCATTTAATTCAAGATTATGTAATGTTTATGGTCGGGTCCTTATATTTGGTATCAGAGGTCATTTTAGATAACTTTAGAGGTTAGGATACAATTTAAGCATAAGAGACATTACCATAATGGTTAGGATTTTAGAAAGAGTCATAGTTATTTTTATAAATTGAATGAGTTTAATATAACATGAATAAGTATATCTTAGTGTTTACCCTCCTCATAAGATATTATATGATTATTTTACTGATATACTCACATTGACCTTTTTGGTTATAGTAAATTGTTGGATCTTGCAGCCATCAAAGTAATAGTGGATGTGAAGAAAACTATGACAGTTTTCTGAACGAGCAGCTGAATGATATGGGAGCTGCAATGAGAACTCTTGTTGTTATTATCAACCAACTATATAGAGTCATGATTGACCACCTGAACCTTAGAGATTTTTAGAAGACATCATATATGCGAGAAACAAATACCTACGGTTGTTCAGGTAATAATCATAAATGTAAGTATTTTCAAAAACCCATGTATCAAAGATGTGGAATGAAACAAATAGTAAAATGTTTCAAAGGGACAGAAAAATTCTTTAGATGTGGAAATGAAGGTCATAAAGAAAGAACCTTCCATGGAAAAAGGAAGCATCTAGTTGAATCTAGGAAAGGGAAAGAAGTTCTTTCTGAAGGATCAATTGAATGTTTTAAATGTGGTGAGTGTGGTCATTATGCAAACACATGTCCTATAAGAATTTTCAGGAAAAGGATCACTAGGATCATACAAATATTAGTTTACCAATACCTAATGCCATTCTAATTTAGGATTAAGAAACTAACAATGAGAAATGAAAAGTATAGATTATTTCTTAACATATGTTTTCCTATTATTGAAATCATAAGATATTATTCATGATTTTGTTTGTAGGAAAGAAGTATTTTAGAATAAGTTGGTAAAGAATGGTAAATGGATCATGAAGAATGTTGAATGAGTAAGAGGTCAACATATAAGGGATTTAAGAGTTATGGTAGATTTCAGGATGGTGAAATGCTTAAAAGTATTAAGGCTCTTTTGATGATGAGATTACATTAGAAGACTTTTTATAGTATGTGTAACCCTAATGTTTGATATATGAAAATTTTATTCATGGAATAATTATCTTTTCTTTTGTGGATATAGTTATAAAGAGCCATTTGGGTTTATATGATCCTTGAATTTGAGGCAATTACCGATTAATACATTTTGGGATGCAAAACAAAAGTTATTAGATAACCTTTGTGGTTAAAATATGTAATGGTTATTTTTGATTAATTTATCTCTTTTGGGAATGTTATAAAATTATGTTGTTTTTGAAAAGGGACAACACACAAACTGTGTGATAACCCGTCATATCGGACGAAGCTGTGGGAATCGCACCCACAACCAAAGTGTGACTGGTATTTTTCGCCTACCACTAGACTACGTGAAGTCCCTGGTTAGTATGACTAATTCTTTTTAGTTAGATGATCTTATGAATCAGGAATAAGTTGATTTTGGGTTATCTATGGAAATGATTAACATATCATGGAGGATATGTGATTAGGTTAATTACTTTTCAGTATGAGACTTTAAGAGTAACTGATGTTATTTGGAGATAAATGTTAATATTTAACTTGGAATACTAGGTGATTAAATCCTTCAGAGATTTGGGTTTCAACCTTAGTTATTTTAAGGATAACTGTTTATTTAATGGTATTTCTTGATCCTTGGGTTCTTTTTGTTGAATTTTGGAGATTAAGAGTAGTATTCCTTTTTATAAAGGATTATCCTTTTTATGATTATCTAATGTTATACTAAACATTTTGGTTTTAGTTAATATCAAAAGACATGGGAAATATATAGTTCATCTTTTGTGGATTATGTGATTCTCTCGAAGTTGATTATATCACTCTTAATGTGAAAAAAAGTCATCTTGAATATTCATCGTTTGGAGAAAATGTGAGTTTGTGTTAGAAATATAGTAAAAGATGAATGTCTACATGAAAAGTATGTATATTTCCTTATGTTTTTTGTTAAGATCATAAATAAAATCCTCAACGAAAAGTAACTTTAAACAAAAACCATGTCTGTTATCTTTTCATACTGGGGAATCAAAGACTCTTTAACCCATCACAAGTTTGTGATTATCTAGTGGTTAACTTTCTCCTAAACATGTTTCCTAACACTCTTCATCAAAACATGACCCTTTGTTTTCTCCTCCATATCCATGTTTTCATGGAATCTTAATATGGGTTAACTCGGGTGACCTTTTTTGCTTCTCTTTATTTCTTTTAAAGTGATATTTTTACTGACTCTTTTTCTGTTGTGGGACTTTCAATAAAGTTTACGAGCCCTTTTTTTCTAAATTGCGAGGATGCAATTCCCAAAAGGGGGGAAGGATGTAACATCCCAAGTAAATAAATAATAAGTAATATTTCATATTTTTTTTATATTTTTGAATTAAATATTAATTTTACATTAAAAGGGTTTCTATGTTCGATAGCATACCAGATACGCAACAACGAGTTCCTTTGAAATCTTACGTTACTCACTAATAATATAATATTATTATTTTAAATAGTAGTCAACTCCTAACTGTTGTATTGGCAGGAATTAAAATAACTAAATACAATATGATTATACATGTTTGTTAAATGTATTTACATTTATCCAATAAAATTTAGAGGCTTAAATTGTGAATGAATCTAATTTTAATTATAATTTACATTAAAAGGCTGATTTATCGCCTTTTAATGGAAAACCCTATTTAAAAATAGTTTTTGTCACTTTAATACATTCTAATTGAACAAATAAAATCCTTCTTTATAATTGGGACATCAAAATTTACTTTGTGTAATTTTTTTTAATTTTTCCGATAAAGTTCATTTTTCTATGAATAGTGAAAAATATTGTATTTTAATTCAAAAGTGAATTTTAATATAATTTATTTATATGGTTATATTATCTTTTAAATTGGTTTTAAAATGAAATTAAAATATATTTTTACCATTTAATCCAATGTGGTTCATTAAAATTAATTTCACTTTGAAATTGGACATAAACAAGTATTAATCTTTTGATAGTTATTGTTTCTTAAAAACAAGCTATTTGTTTTGATAACAGGAATTAATTTTTAAATTAATTAATTCCACTTATATGTTTTAAATTTGGAAAAATAGACATCAATTTTGAATTCAGAATATCATGTAATGCTTAGGCTGAATTTTTGGTATTTTTCTGAAAACGTCAATTTTTTATGATTAGTGAAACCACTAAGTGGTAGTTAAGAAAACCGACTTTTTCATTTAAATAATATTTTACCACTTCTATGAATTAAATTTCAAAAATATGATATACATGGTTGTTATCAAGAAGTAAAATGTAGTCCATTAAGATGAAAATAATTTTTTGGGGAATAGTAATGTTTGACTTTTATTTATCGCGGTTAAAGATAAATAAAGTAATTCAAGGTTAAAAGAATATTATAATAATTCAAAATTACCTTAAAACTAGTAAAAACCCTATTGGATGAGTCATTTACGACCATGGGAATCGTGGGGTAGATTTTGGGACACCATTGAGCCACATGGGAGTGATAATAACAATTTATATTAATTAATTTAATGTGAAGACAAAATTGACATTAACAAAACTATTTTAGTGATTAATTTTTATGTGGAGTTATATAAGTCCTATTTTTTACTATAAATATTATTTGGAAATCTAAAAATATTTCCTATATCATGGTATTTTTTTTATAATTTTTATACATCAAATAAATTAAATTATTTATGACATAATAATGATAAAATATTTACCTCATTAATAAATGGTTTAAATCGATAAGATTATAATGATTAAAATATTATCCAAAACATTTCCAATTATGATTGGATGATTTTATTTCGACCGTTACTCATCTTATATTTGACTATAATGATTTTTGGACTATTATAAACTGAATATCATTATATTATAAAATAATATTTTCACACTTTCCAAAAGAGCCCCTCCTCTCCCTTATAAAAGGATACCACTTCTAACAAATTCCTCACACCTCTCAAGCCATTTGTCTCATCAAAAATCTTCCCAATTAATCTACCTACATCCCTTACCTCCACTTAGAATCCTTAACTTAGGAAGAAGGCACTTCAAGAATTCTATTGGTTCATTCCAAAGGGATTTTCCCAAATTAAAGGTAACATTTTCTCTTAAATTGTTTTCTTTTATATTACTTCTTCATCACCTTAACTCTATTTATTAATTTATTTTGTAACAAAACCAGTATCCTAAATATTATTATGTTGTTCTGAGAAGTATTATAACTACACTTACACACACCTCCATCTAATGGATGAAAAACATAATGTTTCTGTGGATGGAAAACTAACGCCTCATGAAAAGATGATTGTTCAAATATCTCCAACCGTCTCTCATGGTGGCCATTATGATGGAACTGTATTTATATATGATATATCTTGGGTTTATGTTTTCATTATTCTTCTTTATTTTCCATTTATATCATGCATTTATGGTTTCCAGAGTGGGTAAATACTATAATCTCATTTGAGGAAGCGCAGACTACCGCCCCCTCAAAGTGATGTGACTCGTTAATGCCTTATTTGGGTTGTATAAAGGATATCGTTAATGATATTATATATGATATTATTCTGGAATTATAATATACCTATGTTTCATTATGTTTTAATTCCATTAAAAGAAGAAATAGATATGAAAGTACCGTACATGCGTACGTACGACTTACCATCTCCATGAACGGTGCATTTCATTTCTTACTTATAAATGTTACGTACTATTATAAATACATGTATATTCTGGATATATATGATATATATGATATATAAATAATGAATATAATTCTGGATATAATGAACCTTTGACCACAACAACAACATGTAATTATAAGAAGTTCATTTTTTACTCAAGTACCAAATATCGACAAAACAAACATTATTAACTTAAATGATTACATAATATTTATAACATGGTAATAAGTGATATAAAAGTAATAATAAACTTTAAAACGGTTCTTAAGAAAGTAGAAATTAACTTTAGTTTATTATTCAGGAGATTAAACGATCGAGTCAAGTCGGACACGAGTTAAGGGATCCGACCTCCCTCTTTCTTTTCAAGTACTCTCTTTTATGTCATTTAATTTATGCTTCATGTTCTTATGTTGGGGATGTTCTTTTATATTCACCATACTTTAATTTGTATTTTCATATAATTATATAGCATCTCTTACTCTCATAAATTCATTTTAATAATTTTTAAGTGGCGCTATTAGGCTGCCGAATTTTGGTAAGGGATTTTCTTATCTCACTTTTAATTCCATGAGATTTCCATTGTTCGCCACTTATTCATTGCATGTGGTGTATTTTATAATTCCATTTGATATATATTATAATGATTCTCATTATATTCTTGGTATTATATGATTCATTTGGTGGTTATTAACATTTTGTCATACGACTCAGTTGATTACAACGTGGTAAAGGGTTTCGTCTCACTTTTTATTCCCGTGAGATTCATGCTATATTTGCCACTATTTCCTTTTGTGTGGTGTATGTACTTCCCATGATTGTACTATTTATGTAATATAAATTCATTTATGAGTATTTACATCTTCATTGTATGATCCTTATTTCCTGTGGCATATGTTTTGTAAGTTACCAAATCGGTAAGGGAAGTATTCACCCTCCTCTTTATAAGAGAATTGTTTTTGTTATGTCTTTTAATTTACATCTTATTATATTGGGATATGTTCATATATATCCTTATTGATGTAAACATTATATCCAAGTGATGAGATTCCCTTTTTATCTCATCAACTCATTTTCTGAATTTTAATGTGACGCCGTTAGGCTGTCAAATTTTTACAGGGGAACCTTTTAACCCAATTTCAATTCTTTGGGTTCAACTTGTACTTATTGAATATGTCATACAATGAATATGATTGAATTACCTATGATTGTTATAAACATAATATAAACTTATATTGGTTGTATTTATATTTTTCACACATAATTATGTGATTGATTTATCCTTAATTTAAGGATACCCTCTTTAAAAGGGATTTCATCTCAATTTACATTTCCATTGAGACTTCATTGTTGTTATGCACCAATTCACTCTAATACGGTGTATATACTTTAATTTGATATATTATTTCCAGAATCTCTTTATTCTCCTGATATTATAAAGTTCTGATGAAATTTTATTCCTCAATTATTTGTATTCAAGTGTCTCACTTTTTGTTAAAAAACTCTTTAACTAAAATATCATTTTAAATGTTTTAAAGATTTATTCTTCTAAATATTTCTCAATAATGTCCATGTTTTCAAAATAGGTTTTAAAATTTATTTATATTGAAATTAATTTTTTTCAAATGATAATTCATTTAAAAGCTTTAAAGTGGTATGGGACACTTTGATTCAAAAACCTCTTTTTAAAAAGGTTTTGAAAATGATTTGATAAAACATTGTTTATTTCAATATCTTGATTTGATATATTGGAATGTGGAAATGTTATCTTTCCTTTATACATGTGTTATATGTTATGATTATGTTATGGTTATTGGGCATTGTTTGCGTATATGGGTGCTTTGGTGATAAAACTAGTAAGAGTGAGCCCGAGATAGCTCTCCAATGCATTGGGTAACATCACTAGTGCAGAAAATGTTATTTACCTCACCATTTTTTACATAGGTTATATATAACTAATGTGATAATCTGTGAAACATGGTTTTTTACGTCTGTTATTTTATAACCGACGTGAAAAATGCGGTGAGTAAATTTGTGACGTCGGTTATTTTAATAACCGACGTTAAAAATAACGCGCCTTTGTTTTTGAGGTCGGTTATAAATTAACTGATGTAAAAAACCAAAGCGTGGTGTTTTTTACATCGGTTATTTGATAACCGATGTAAAAAACGAGATATCCGCGGGTTGTTTTGTAACATCTGTTATAAAATAACCAACATAAAAAAAGCGCCTTTTGAGGCCCTTTTAACGTCGGTTATTTGATAACCGACGTAACAAAATAACCCGTAGAAGTTGTTTACGTCGGTTATACAATAAATGATGTAAAAAAATGTGATTTCTGATGTATTCTTTACGTTGGTTATTCTATAACCGACGTAAAAAACCAAGACGCAGATTTTTTTACATCGGTTATAAAATAACCGACGTAAATAAAGCTGTATCTGATACATTTATAATGTCGGTTATTATAATAACCGACGTTATAAATGTAAAAAATAGTTTATAACATTGGTTATTAAATAACCGACGTTATAAAACATTTAAAAAATTAACAAGCCCTATGGATTGTCATTTACGATTTTTGGATCGACGGCCCGACGACTCGTCTCTCTCACGCGGTAAACCCTAATCGGCTCATCGATCTCGCTGCATTAAACTCATTTTTCCATCACCATTTATCATCTTTACTTTCCTCGGATCTATCATCTCAACTCGCAACACTCAAGTAATCCTTCCACTAATTTATTTTGTTCGTTTTTTCCCAGATAGTCTATATTTATGTTCTGTGATTTTTGTGTTAAAACTAGGTAAGATTCTTCAATTTTGAACCCTCTTACCTCTTTTTTCCATCATAAACTTATTTATCATCCCCATATCTATTAGATCGACTCGTAATATTCACGTAAGCCTCAACTACTTCTATATAGTTGGTTTTTGTTTCATGAATGCCCGAAATTCATGGTAATTTTTGTTGTCATTGACAACTAATGATCTCATTCACCTATATTACTGCATAGAATGGTTATTGATTAAATGTACGAATTAGGAATTGATATTTCATCTGTTTTTGTTGCTTATGTTTATCCTCTTTTGTATGAGAATCTATTAGACATATAATGTAATGGATGTTGACCTCTATGGACCTTCGATGCATCGCTATGTCTCATGATTCCAAATAAAAATTGTTTCTAATGAGGGATTACCCTATTATTTTTTTATGCCTTGGCCAAGGCCTTGACAATATGTTTATGATTTCTAGAATTATCCATTACCTCATTATGATATTTGTTATCGAGAAAACCTGTGATCATTTGACTAGTTTAATATCAATGGTTATTTTTAATTACCATACGATCATTTAAGTAGACATATTTAATAATATTTAATTTAATCTATTTCATGCTGAATTATATATTATATGAATGTGTTTTCAGTTGTCCACCATTCCTAGTTTTTATATGTAAACCATTGTTTGGGGGGTTTTCCGGGGGGTGGTGGATGTCCAGAGGGTTGGGGGTGTCCAAGGGGGTGGGTGGGTGTGGGGGCTGTCCAAGGGGGTAGAGGCCTGTCCAAAGGATTTTGGGGGTTTTCCGGGGCTGGGGGTTGTCCAGAGGGTTGGGGGTGTCTAGGGGGTGTCCAAGGGGGTCGGGGGTGGGGGTGGTGTCCAGGAGGGGTGGGGGTTGTCCAAAGCGTTGGGGGTGTCCAGCGGGGTAGGGGGTGGGGGTGGTGTCCAGGAGGGGTGGGGGTGCTATCTAGAGGGGTGGGGGCTGTCCAAGGGGTGGGAGGCTGTCCAGAGGGTTGGGGGGTTTCCAGGGGGTTTCTAAGGGGGTGGGTGGGTGTGGGGGGTTTTCCAAGGGGGTGGGTGGGTGTGGGGGTTGTCCAATGGGGTGGGGCCTGTCCGGACGGTTATGGGGGTTGTCCAGGGGGTATGGGGCTGTCCATAGGGTTGGGGTGTCTAGGGGGTGTTTAAGGGGGTGGGTTTGTGGGGGGGGGGGGGTTGTCCAAGGGGGTGGGGGCCTGTCCAGAGGGTTTTGGGGGTTGTTTGGGGTTTGGGGGCTATCCAGAGGGTTGGGGGGTCCAGGTGTGTCCAAGGGGGTAGGGGGTGGTGTCTAGTAGGGGTGGGGGTGGTGTCTAGAGGGGTGGGGTGTTGTCCAGGGTTTGGGGGGTTGTCCAGAGGGTTGGGGGTGTCCAAGGGAGTGGTTGGGTTTGGGTGGTTGTCCACAGGGGTGGGGCCTCTCTACATGGTTTTTGGGGTTGTCCGAGGGGTGGGGGTTGTCTAGAGGGTTGGGGGTGTCCAGGGCGATTGACTACTGTATCGTGGTTTCTGAGATTATAACAAGATGATTGTGCCATGATGTTTGGCTTTACATTGTGATTTTCTCCATCTGAATTTTTATTTTAAATATTATTTGATTCTCCGGTTTACTCCATTTTCTCCAATTTTCAATCAACCATGTAGGTGCCATGGTTTTCTTTGATTCAATACAATTTAAAACTGTTATATCTAACTATATTTTGTTTTAAAAATAATATTCAAGCATATTTTTTTAAATACGCATAGATTTGTTTTATATTTCAAAATTGTTTTACATTCAAATTATGATTTTTTTTCATATAAATATATATTTTTCTTATCTTAAATATATATATATATATTTTATATTCGTTATAGGTAATAATTATTCGAAGTTGGATAACGGAACATCGAATGAGCAATGAATATGAGGAAGTTGTTGATGCCTTTTTGGAATTTTCTAAACAAAATGCTCCAAGTAGTGACATTTTTTTATGTCCATGCCTAAAATGTTTGAATATGAAGAATTGGAAAAGTAGAAAGATAAAAGATCATATAATTTGTCATGGTTTTAATCTTAGTTACAACCCTTGGATTTGGCATGGTTAAACTAGATGGAATGTCACTGATGATGGTGATTTTCAAGATGGTAACTCTGATTGAATTGAAGAAATGATTCGCGATATTGTCACAGAACAAATTGAGATAGAACCGACAGTTGCGCGTCTGTATGGTGATGCTGAAAAACCATTATATCCAGGTTTTACAGATTTTACGGTTTTGTAGGTGGTGTTATGATTGATTAACCTGAAGGTGAAACATGGATGGAGTGACAAGAAGTTTTACAGAGCTGCTACAATTGATGAGAGACATTATTCCAAAAGATAATGATCTTCAAGATTCACATTACAAGGCCAAGAAAATATTATGCCCGATGGTATTGGAATGCAAGAAAATACATGCATGTCTGAATGACTGCATTATATATAAGAAGTAATATGAATTTCTGTCAAAGTGCCTTAAATGTGGGACATCACGGTATAAGGTGAATGAAAAATCACAGGCTGATGTAAAGATTACAAAGCTCCCTTCAAAGGTATTTTGGTATCTTCCTCTAATTCATCGTTTAAAACTTTTATTTGCTAATTCACATGATGAAAAAAGGTTGATATGGCATGCTGATGAGTAGGTATGTGATGGAAAACTACGTCATCCAACTGATTGTCCACAATGGTAGAAAATTGATGCGTAGTATTCTATATTTGGAAATGAAATTAGAAATATCAGACTAGGGTTGTGCACAGATGGAATGAATCCATACTGAACCCTCAGTAGCACACATATTTCATGGTCTGTTTTATTGGTAATTTACAACCTCTCTCCTGAAGTTTGTATGAAGCGCAAATATGTCATGTTGAGTATAATGATCTATGGTCTAAAACAAGACGACAATGAAATTGATGTTTACTTGTCACCGTTGATTGATGATTTGAAATTGTTATAGGCTGATGGTATTAGGGTGTATGATTCTTAAAAAATGGAATATTTTCAACTACATGCAGTGCTTCTGTTCACTATAAATGACTTCCCAGCTTATTGAAATTTTTCTAGATACAGTGTTGAAGAGCATAAAGCATGTCCAATTTGCGAACAACAGACGTCATATTATCAATTGCGTCATGGGAGGAAAATAGTGTACATGGGTCATCGAAAGTTTTTGCCTATGGATCACCCTTATAGAAGACTAAAAAAGTCATTCAATGGCTCACACAAATTTGATACTGCTCCAAAACCTTTATCCCCTGATCTTTATTTTGAGAGGGTGAAAAACCTTGTTGTGACATTGGGAAAGACACAGAAATCTGGTAATGATAGACATATTTGGATGAAACTGGCAAAAAAAAAATTTAGCTACCATATTGGAGGTATCATGAAGTTAAACATAATATTGATGTCATGAACGTGGAGAAGAATATCTGTGATTGTTTTATTGGAACATTGTTATATATTAAAGGAAAGACGAAATATGGGTTGAATTCAAGATTATACTTACTATCAATGGGAATACGTTTAGATTTAGCTCCCACTCCTAAAGGAAGATGAACATTTCTTCCCCCGGCTTGTCATTCATTATCGAAGAGGGAGAAAATTTTCTTTTTTCGATGTCTTCATGATATCAAAGTGCCTCAAGGTTATTCTTCAAATGTAAAAAAATTTGTCTCATTGAAGGACTTGAAGTTGACAGGTATGAAATCACATGATTGTCACATCATGATGCAACAAATTATACTTGTTGCATTGTGTGGAATATTGCCCATTCGTGTCAGAAAGACTATAATGAAGTTGTGTTATTTTTTCAATTCAATTTTTAACAAGGTGATTGATGTGAATTCTTTGAACATTTTGGAAAAGGATGAAATTTTTATACTTTGTCAATTGGAAATGTAGTTTCCTCCAACATTTTTTGATATAATGGTGCATTTAATGATTCATCTAGTTCGAGAAATAAATCTTTGTGGACCTATATATCATTTTTGGATGTATCCTTTTGAAAGGTATATGAAAATATTAAAGGGGTATGTTAAAAATCCATATTGACCTGAATCCTCCATTATTGAAAAGTATATTTCTGAGGAGGTAGCAGAGTTTTGTACGAGCTACTTGGTTGCGGCGCAACACATAGGTTTGCCTCCATCTCACTATGAATGAGTTAATAATGAGGGAAAGGGGATTTGTGGAATGAAAGTCAAATCATTGTCAGCTGAACAAATGAAAAAGATAGAATCATACATCTTGAATAACATAGATGATGCTCAAATGTATATCACATTGCATATTAATGAGTTGAAAAAATGTCATCCAAATTAGAAAGAAATTTGGATTTTTAATCAGCATAAAAAAACTTTTTTTTTCATGGATTAAAAAGACTTTTCTTGGTAGATCAGATGTATTAGAGACATTAAAATGGATAGTGGGTGGTCCATGTCTAAATGTGATAACATGGTTCGGTTATAACATCAATGGTTATACATTTCACACGATTGCTCAGGACAACAGAAGTGTAGTTCAGAATAGTGGTGTATTGGTGTTTGCAGAAGAAATGCATTTTTTGAGTGCTAAGGAAGAAACCCAATTTCTACATTAAGTGCATATTATGGAGTGATTGAAGACATATGGGAGGTTGATTACATTAAAATTAAAGTTCTTGTTTTTAACTGTAAATGGTTTATCAGTAAAAATAGTGTCAGACACGATGAATTTTGAATGACACTTGTTAATCTGAATAGATTGGAAGACACAGCTGATTCTTTTATAATGGCAACACATGCCAAACAAATTTTCTATCTAGTAGATCAATCAGATATGCAGTAGGCTGTTGTTTTAAAAGGTAAAAAACAATATGTTGATGAGGATGAACTTGATTAAGATGATGATTTATGTGAGATCCCTACTTCCATGGAAATATTAACATAACATAACGACGAACATGTTGAAGAAATGGTTTGTGCCATAATGAACGATCACGACGAAAAAATTTGGGAAAACAATCCATTTGTACTTTCATAAAATTACAGGTAACACATTTTTACTTCTTGTTTACATTTATTTTTTTCATAAATGTTAGATATTGTAAGTTTTTTATTTATTAAAACCTTTTTTAAAATAAAATAAATATAAGTTTTTGTTTGTTTTAAGTTTGTTTAGTTTACTTTATCATGTTTACCATTACATGAATTATATATCTATTATTTTTTTCAATGACAATTACTTTACCAAGTTTACCAGGTTTACCATGTTTACCATGTTTACCAACTTGTCCATCTTTACCATCTTTACCATTGTTTAACACGCTTACCATATTACCAATGTTTACTATTATGTAACTTAGTACACTTTTCTATTTTCTGATTATAGTAGTATTAAAATATTTGAATTTGTATATTTGTGAACTAACATTTGTTTTTTTTTATTCGGAGGATAATGATTGATCATTCATATGGTCAACCAGATGATTCTGGAGATGATCATATTGGTCAAACCTCTACGGAGGAACATTCACATGATCCTATTACGACAATGAGTTCAAAGGTTGGTAAACGTGGGTGCACACATTTACCAAAATTATCACTTTCCCGTATGCAGGATCAGAGGATAGTCATTGAGTTTGATGATGATGATGATATTCCTAGAGGTCCAAATGCAAAATATTTTAAGCGTTTTGTAGCAACTCAGGCTAAGAGAAAAGTAAGCATTCTGTATGATGACTGGAGAAGTGTGGATAATGTTATAATATCTCAGTTGTGGGAGGTGATTTTGGTAAGATCTTTTGCTACTATTTGACTATTAATTAAATGTTTCTAGTATATATAATATGTTTAACCTCTTCATTATCAGATGAAATTTGATATTCCTGACACTGGAGGAGTCAGGAAGAAATGATTATCCTTGGCTGCCAAAAGATAGAGGGATTTTAACTCAACCCTCTCATCTTATTTCATTTATGGTCATAGGAGTCATGACAATCCATGTTGTATATATCCTTTTATAGATGAAGACACATGGAGATAGTTTTTTGAAAGTAGAATAAAATAGTCATTTTTGGTAAGGGCAATGTAAACTTTTATAAGATTTCTTATATATATGATCTTATTAATGTTTTGTTAATTATTTCTTATTCTTAATTTACAGCAAACGAGGAATGCTCATCAAGAGATCCAATATAAAAATTTATACCCTCATAGTTTATCTCAGAGAGGGTATGCATTTTTTGAAGAACAAATGATGGCGGATAAATTTCAACAACTAAGAGTTGAGTCTTCAAGATCTGGAGAGGTAGCCCCTCTATCCCCTCCATCTAGACATGAAAAATGGAAGAGAGCTCGGAAGGGGAAAAGGGGCAATATCTTTTGGAAGAATAATGAATCGTAGCTGAGAGGATTGTAAGTGATCTATTTTATTTATTTAAGTTACCTATTTTCTTAATATAATTTCAATCATTACAGAAACGTTCAATTAATTAATACAAGACTCTCTTGAGGAGAAGAGTTCATAGGGGACATTTACAGCTACTAGGGGGGAAGATATTTTATCTGTAGCATTGGGAAGGCCCGAACATCATGGTCGTGTACGAGGATATCTGGCAGGTGTATTGGTAAGAAAAGTGTTGCCATGTTCTTCAACTTCTGACTATGAGGGGGTTTATAAAAAAATAGAATCCTTTGAGGCTGAAGTTCATAATATTAATGTGACGATGGAGGAAAAGATTAGAGCGTCAGTGTAGTCTATGTTTGCAGACATGCAAAAACAATTTCAGATTGCAGCTCCCACTCCTCCACCTCCCCCTGTAGACCCCATTAATTATCCTCCACCTCTGCCAGTAGCTCCCACTCCCCCACTTTATCCTTCGGACCTCATTTTTTGTCCAACTCCTCCGCCGCAGCTTCCTACTTATTGCGAGTTGTATGTTAATGATTATCAACATCATATAGTAGCATATGGGTTGGTATATTTTATAGGAGATACAGTTCATCATCAACAATTAGAGGTAGAGAATTAGAGGGTCACTGTACAGGATATTATAGATAGATCAGCTCGGGTACCATTACCTACATATGAGGTGGAGACAATTGGACATAATATTGGACATTTTTTTAATTTGTCCATACAGACTTCTTCGACTCATTACCATAGAGGTATGAATGTTATATCTTTTATTTTATTTTTTTATTAAAGTTGTTTTATCATTTAAAACTATTATATTTTTCATTTTATTTTTACAGGAATACTTCAAAGGTAAAGAAATATTGTATAGACAACAACAAAGACAAATGGCTATGACATCAGATACTGAATCTAGTAGTCTTGACAGATTGTCAAGATAATCAAATTTTTTGGCGGGTCATTATGAGTTTCCAATGGAAGCACATGTTTTTGGATGTGAAATAAGTGTGGGGAATATGAAAACTGATATCATGGAGCTTGTTACTGGAGATAAGTTAGGCATCAACATGGTGCAAATTTTTTCCATGTAAGTCTTAACACCTTTTCCCTGTGTTATATTTATTAAAATTTGTGAGAGGAATGAGCTAACAGATGTATATTGATTCATGGACCCACAATTGATTTCCCCTGAAGCATGTGCATTGGATGAGGAACAAAGAATGATTTATTTTACTGAAAGACTTGAAAAATAATATAGTCACACAATGTTGGATAATGCCTTTTTGTGAGAGGTATGAAACACATCTCTCTCAAAGATTTAATTATCTTTTAAAATAAAAAACCACTAATGTTAAATTTTCTTTTATTAGTGATCATTGGATGTAAGGGGTTTTTTTTCAAGGGAGAAAGCACTTTATTGGATATGCTCTATCCATGATGATGTGCAGGAATGTTTTAAGAATATATTGGAAAAGTAATTTTCAATTTCTCAATAGTTTTATATAAGATAATAAATTTTAAATTTACCCCATTAATATTATTTTCTAACAGGGCATGGGCCTACTTTTGAAAAAACACAAAGAAAAAGAGTGCAAAGATCAAATATGTAAATGTGAAGGTAAATATCCATTTATAATTTGTAATTTTTGATTTATTACATAAAAATTATATATTGAATTTACACACATTAAAACAGAATTTTCATGAACAAAAACGCATCATCGAATGCGGATATTACATGTTAAGATTTATGTATGAAATAATAACAACTGGGACATTTGTGAATTTTGACCTGGTAAGATTTCCTCTTAAACATTTCCATAATATTCCAATTTGATTTATTCATTATACATGTTAACTAATATCCTTTTCATTTGTATCTTTTTATGACCCTAATCCCTATACTGTCGAAGACATCAAACACTTACAAGTAGAGTGTTCAAATTATTTTATAGGTTTGATTGAATTTTAGTTGTTGGTAATGTAAAATGTAATTTTGAATATTTTCATTGTAATTTTGTATTTGGTAGTCATTTAGGTTGGATTTAGTTTTTTTTTAAGTTGACAGTTTATGTTTTGAATGTTATATATGTGAAGGTTTAATTTTGCTCTACTTATTGTTTTGGTCTACTTATGATGGTTTTTCTTGTATGGATTCTGGTCTCAGGGGGAGGGGTTCCAAGGGTGTGGGGGGTGTTCAGTGGGGTTGGGTGTGTCTAGGGGTCTGGGAGGCCTGTCCGGTGGGCTGGGGGTAGTCCAGGGGGGTGGGAGGGTTGTCCAGGGGTGTGGGAGGGTTGTCCATGGGTGTGGAAGTGCTGTCTAGGGGGTGTGGGTATACATGAGGGTGGGGGGTTGTCCAGGGGTGTTTGGGACTGTCTAGGGGGTCGGGGCAGTCCAGGGGTGTGGTGGAGGCTCCAATGGGGTGGGGGAGGGCTATCCAGGGTGTGGAGGGTATACATGAGGGTGGGGGGTTGTCCCGGGGTGTTTGGAGCTGTCCAGGGGGTCGGGGGCAGTCCAGGGGTGTGGTGGGGGCTGTCAAGTAGGGTTAGTGGGTGATGTTCAGGAGGGTGGGGGTTGTCGAGGGGTGTTTGGGGTTGTCCAGGGGGTCGGGGCAGTCCAGGGGTGTTGTGGGGGATCCAATGGGGTGGGGGGATGTCAAGTGGGGTGAGGGGGTGAGGGGGTGATGTTCAAGAGGGTGGGGGTTGTTGAGGGGTGTTTGGGGCTGTCCATGGGTCAGGGGGCAGTCCAGGGGAGTGGTGGGGGCACCAATGGGGTGGGGGAGGGCTATCTAGGGGTGTGTTGGGGGATGTAAAGTGGGGTGAGGGGGTGAGGGGGTGCTGTTCAGGAGGGTGGGGGTTGTCGAGGGGTGTTTGGGGCTGTCCAGGGGGTCGGCGGGCAGTCCAAGGGTGTGGTGGCGGCTCCAACGGGGTGGGGTCTGTCAAGTGGGGTGAGGGGGTGATGTTCAAGAGGGGGGGGGGGGTTGTCGAGGGGTTTCTGGGGCTGTCCAGGGGGTCGGGGGGCAGTCCAGGGGTGTGGTGGGGGATCCAATGGGGTGGGGGAGGGTTGTCGAGGTGTGTGGTGGGGGCTGTCAAGTGGGGTGAGGGGGTGAGGGGTGCTGTTCAGGAGGGTGGGGGTTGTCAAGGGATGTTTGGGGCTGTCTAGTGGGGTGAGAGGGTTAGGGGGAGCTGTTCAGGAGGGGGTTTGTCGAGGGGTGTTTGGGGATGTCCAGGGGGTTGGGGGCAGTACAGGGGTGTGGTGGGGGCTCCAATGGGGTGGGGGCTGTCAAGTGGGGTGAAGGGGGTGAGGGGGTGCTGTTCAGGAGGGTGGGGGTTGTAGAGGGGTGTTTGGGGCTGTCCAGGGGGTCGGGGGGCAGTCCAGGGGTGTGGTGGTGGCTCCAATGGGGTGGGGGAGGGCTGTCCAGGGGGTATACACGAGGGTGGGGTTGTCAAATGGGGTAAGTTTTATATGTTATCAATGTAAATGCTTAAATTTGCGTTTGTCCTGTTTTGATCTCCTTCTGTTGTTGTGGTATGAATTCTTGATTTGGTTTCTCGTTGATTCTGGGGGAGAGCAGAGGACTGCATTCGATTTAAAAAAAATTGTCCTCCATGTCGGTTATTTTATAACCGACTTGATAAAGAAATATGGAAGGGTTTATCACGTCGGGTTTTTTAATAACCTACATGATAATCTCATGTGTCATGGTTTATCACGTTGGTTATTTATTAACTGACGTGATAACCCCCCCCCCCTGGACTGGTTTAGCACTTCGGTTATTATATAACTGACATGATAACCCCCACCCCACCCCCCCCCCCCCCCCCCCCGTACTGGTTTAGCACGTCAGTTATTATATAACCGACTTGATAAACCATATCCTAGGAGTTTATCACGTCTGTTATTTAATAACTGACGTGAAAAACTCCACCACACTTGTTTATAACGTCGGTAATTATATAACCATCATGAACCCCCCCCCCATCCCGGTTTATTTACAGCGGTTATATAATAACCGACGTTATAATCTCCCCCTGGTTTTTTCATGCGGGTTATTAATTAATCGACGTGATAAACACAACAATGTTATGTTTTTTATGTCAATTTATAAATAACTGACATAAAAAAGTTATTTATAACGTCGTCCGTATTAACGTCGGCTAAAAACCGATGTAAAAATTGAAAAATTACCGACATAAATAACGTTTTCTGCACTAGTGCATGACGGAGGTAAACATGATGTTTCTCCTAAGAGATTTAGTGAATATAGTGTGATGGGTATTCCAAGTGTAAATCCCTACGTAGTTGTGATAGCTACAATGTAAGTTTGATAAGGATGCCATAAGTAACCTTAATGATTTATGATTTGTGTGTTTTATTCATAAATCATAGGATTTCATAAGGTATGTTATGATATAAAATCATGGTTTCATGGATTTGTATTTATTATTGGGATAATGTTTTCATTCCTTATATTATAACCCTTAATGAGATTTTTATACTCATCCTATGTTTTTGAAATTTTTTCCACAGGACTTAATGATGAATAGGTTCAAGGATGGGATCAAGGAAAAGTCATGCTGTCTAAAACATGGAACTAGACATGTGTCTTTTAAAGAGTTTTTATTTAATGAAAATAATGAATACTGAGTAGAAGTGTCTACTTGTAATATTCAAGTTGTTATGTAATAGTTATTCCCTAATTATCTAAAACTCTAAACCTTAAAAGATCCCCAATGTGAATTATTCATTTAATTCAAGATTATTTAATGTTTAAGGTTGGGTCCTTATAATATAACATATATCTCATTGAAATAAATGTGAGATGAGAAAACCCTTACCTAGTGTCTTGAATTATTTAATACACATTCAAACCTCCTGTATAATAAATATAAGATTATTATAAATATAGAGTAGAACCATATTATTTTATATCCTACCATATATTATTTTATTTTGACTTTATATTACCCATTTATTAGCAATTCTATGTTAATTTTATGTTTCATTTATTAGTATCTTTGTTTTTAGTATATGTGTTATATTTTTCTTCTTGATACTCTTACATAGATCTCGATTTACTTATTTAAATAATTTAAAAAACTTATTTAAATATTATATATATTAATTATATAAATCTTTATAATAATTTATAACATATAGAAATATGAAATGGAATAAACAGTTCCTTGAGATGGTAGGTTGTGTGTACATATGAACATTGTTTCCATTTTCATGTTGTACTGAAAGAAATTAAATAAATATATGTATATATAAATATGTATTATCATTATAGTATAATTATTATATAATATATGCCATATATTTTCACTAAAACCATATTTAATACATTCAATGTAATGTGTGAATGAATCACATCGATTTGAGGAGGAGGTAGTCCACACGTCCACAAATGAAGTTATCATATTTACACAAAATGGAAATCAGGATGTTATTTGTTATATAATAATTAAATAATAATAAATAAAGCATAAAAATAATATATATCATATAAAAATATTATTTAAACAATTATTTATAACCTCGTAAGGTGTCAATGGAAGAATGAACAACATCAGTTCATGAGGTGGTAGTCAGCTGTACACTCAAACGATGATTATATATCCCATATTATGGAAGTGCGGGTGAGTATAGGTATGAAACATAATATAAAAACATATATTTATATTTAGGATACTTTGGTTATTATTTAATCATGTAATACGAATACTTTATGGGTGGATAATGAAATATAAACAAAGTGCTTATTGAAGGATGTTACCTCCACTTTGGGTAACTCCCTTGGGTTTTCACAAAACAGAATAATTGGTAGGATTTATGACCAAAGTGAGACCCTTGGAAAAAAGTATATGAATTTGGGAGTTTATTTTTTCTAGTTTTGGAAGACTCAAAAGGTCTTGATAAGTGTGATGAGAGGAGGAGGTGATGAGGCATTTTACAAGTGGTGAAAATAACAGATTTGGTATTCATGAAATGATTTGATTGATGCCCATATTTTAATTGTCCCAAAGGGTTAAAAATAAAACATTAAAAATACATAGAGCTTTAATGGTCAAGATATATATTAAAAATAATTTTTAAACATGTGTAGGTTCATTTTTATGCCTTATATTCTTAGTATATTCATTAATTATGGTCGTTTTTACCTTAATCCCTGAAATTATTTTTAATTATATTCCCTAATATTTATTGTCAAAAACTTAGTTTTTATTATTAGGAATTATAAATTAACATTATTACAAATAATTAATCTATTTTTCAAAATTCTAATGACAAAAGTGGAAAAAAAATTATGTTAAAATTAATCCCACAGGTGTGATGAGACGATGGGTTTTTAATGTGTGAAATTTCAAAAGCTTGAAATGTTTTTATATCAAATTTATTGTGAGATTGGTTTCCAATTACCTAAATTTAATTAATATATGTATAATTGATTAAATTAATCTTTCAAAGAATTAAAATATTATTTAACTATATAAATTAAATAGATGAAAAAGAAGTTTTGAATTAAAATCCAGTGTTTTCACTATTCCTTAAAATACTAATCTTCTCAGAAAAATACCAAAAATTCACCCAAATTAAATTTTTATATTAACATTTCAAAAAAATATGTTTATTTTTAAAAAAACAATTATTAGGGTTTCCAAAATTGTATTTTAAATAGGTTTAAAATTAACAAATTGTAAAATTAATTTTGAGAAAAATACCTCTTTTTATTCATATAATTGTAGTTATTCATACATTATTCCTATCAAATCTATTCTGTGAGTATCATAAATATTTATTAAATTTATAATATCTAAATTTTATTTAAAACATTCATAAAAAGTGATTTATTTAGGTTTTTTAGATAAAATGGTGTTTGTACGCAGAATTTTTTTTTAAAAAAAAGAATTTCTTTATTCTCCAAGATTTCTTAATTTTATTTCTATCTAATTAATAACCAAAGGATTAATGTTATATACATGTTTAATCCATAGTTTCTTAATTTAGTAAATGTAATTCATATCTTCCAATTTAAGGGATATGTGATAATTATTATAATATTTTAATAATAATATTAAAGTACATTTTTGTTTGGTGAAACCTAACCTTTCATGTAACACAAGATATCGAAGGAACTTAGGATTATAAGTAACACAAACCAAATATAGTGTTTCATTTACCAAAATATAATATAATAGTTTCATTTAGTGAAATCTAATCATGGTGTTTCATGAAACACAATCCAAACATATATCTTTCAAACAAGAAAACCTATATTCATTGTTTCATGAAATGAAGAATACTAAAAATATTAAATTAATTCAAAATATATTTCAAAAACTCTCATGGTTTTTCAATTTATATAATGAATCTGAATATGTGGATGTAAAAAATCGGGGGATAGTATAAAAAGATATAGAGTGCAAAATTTAGAGAAGAACTTTTTATCAAAAAGTGGAGAATATAAAAGTAATCGAGATTTTATAATAATATACCAAAAAAATTTCTTATATATGAGGGATAAAATTCCATTTAAAACATTAGATTATCTTGTAGTGTGGTGTCAGGAACATCTTGATGAGAATTTTTTTCTTGATAAATGTTAATAAAATTGGGTTTTTAAAAATGTTGAGTGATGAAAAATGATGAGTTCTTATAATATATTAATGAATGTTGTAAATAAATTAAAAGTAGTATATTAAAGATCCTTTTGGATATTTTTCTAACAATTTTTTATATTTTTATCAACAAAAAAATTTTATATTTTTTTTAATTGGAGAGAATGTTTCGCGAATTTTGTAATGAAACATTGTTAAGAAAGTTTTGTTATAATGCTTTGTTACAAAGATTCTAGAGTATGTGAAAAAGTTATGATGTTTCATTAAATTTATTAAGAAACATTGATTATTAATTCAGACAAAACATTGCAAATCTAGAAGTTCCTAAAATCTTGAATCTTCATCGTTAAATCTTTTTCTCAAAGGGTGAAGAATCTGAACTAAAATAGTTTTTTCATACAACGATTTTAATTTTTTTAATATAGGGATTTGGATAGAGTTTTTTTGATGAAAATTTCATGAAAAATACTTCTGATGTGGAAAAAATGAGATCAAATAAATAATTCCTTAAAGGGGTATCTATTTGACATTATTAATAGATAGATCTTCACCATAATAAATTAAGTAATTAGTTCCTATTAAAAAATAATACATTTCAAAGTGAAAAGTCTTTACAAAAGGATGTTTCTGTTATCTCACCAAACAACCCCAATGTTGATCATCAAGAGAACCTGATTGGATGGAATGTATAAATTATTTTGTCATAGAGTTTTTGTAGTTTTATAAAATTTTGAATAAAACAAAAATTGGAAGTAGAATACGTATTTCAATATGTTTAAAAAATTAAAATATAGATATCAAAGTGAGAAATCAGAGAAGTGAACCATAATAAGAATGTTTAATGTGACAAAAGTCTTTAAAAGTTTCTTCAATGTAGTAAACTCTCTTTAGTTGGTTAATATAAATGGATATGGTAAACTATGTTAATTGGGAATGTATTGTGTAATGAAGTTTCAATTTACATTGGTTTTATGGGACAAATTATGAATTTTTTAAGATATGAAATGTTATACTAAATGAAGGTCCAAATGAAAAAACATCAAATATACAAACATCCATCAAATAGTGGATGTTTATAAAGATAATCATTGGAAAATAATTTTATAAATGGATACAAAAAATGTTGAGATGGATGGATAATTTTTCATGAATTCATAAAAAAATCATTTGTATAAAGAAAATCTTATTTTTGAAGTTTTGGGATAAATCAGAGAAAGCTATGTCTGATGGATGAGAATAAAATAAAAATTATTCAATTCATTGGATTAAAATCATGAATAATTTCAATTTCTTATGTATTTTTATCTAATTAAGAATACTAGATAAAACATTCACCAAATTGAGTTGTTTTCCATAAAGATTCATTAAAAAAACTATAATCATATAGTGAATTTATTATAAATCCATCAAACTAACATTTCACTAGAAAATGTTTTTCTAGGAAACATTATAAAGTCCCAAAATATGTATTTATAATTTTTTTTGTCAAGTAGTTTTGATTTAATTATATGATTATATAATGTGGTTATGTTCATTAATTTATGAGGTTAAGGAATTTTGATAATGGATGTAATTTTTATGTAATTAAAGAAGCTGCTGAAGGATTCTAGAAGAGTGAAAAAGAATCCATTTATTTTCATTTAAGAGTAAAGGATTTTTTTTGAATCATTATGAGTGGGAAAATGATAATGATTTACTAAATATTTTAATTTTGGAGAACTTATATAGAGGGATGAAAAGTACAATTTTCTTTTATACTATATACAAGTACATAAAATCCAAAAAGATAAAGAATTCATGTCAAAAGTGACTTTGTAACCGAATTTTTCTTTTATGGTGAATAATTGTTCCAAAAAGAGTATTCAATCAGAGAATATAACATATAATTTAGTATATATATATTACTGATATAGGGAGACATTCATAGTTCATTGGTGAGTTTTTTCATTCAGAAATGAGGTCAATTGATTTTGTAAATGGGACCAAACATATTTCAGAAAAGTTGGCATAGTTTTATAGAGGCACAAAAAATGAAAAATTCCATGCACATAATAGGCCAAAAAAGGTGAACCTTTTAGGTGGAGGAAAATTTATGAAATATTGGTACATATTTGTGGGATTAAGTTCAAAATGATTTATAAATTTTTATGGGTTATTTTTGAAATAATTGTTTTTAAATAGATAGGAGTCAATGTAGTCATTCCAATCAGAATATATAGTTAGTGTAACAAGATTTTTCATAATATTAGTATTCAAGTAATTATAATAGTGGATTTCCAGGATCACACATGAGTCTCCCTAGAAAGGATTTCGTATCTAACACTATGGTTAAACCTTATAAATCACATGTGAATTTTAACCTTTATTATTATTTCTTTATTGTGAGTATATTATAATGTTTTATAAGTAAGTAAATATAATAAACAGAATGGGTAAAGTTTCATAATGATTGAAATTTTTCAAATTTCACCACTAATTCAACCCCCACATCTCATTGGTTCAAAAATATTTTGTAACTTCACCATAGCCTAGATGTTGTGGAGGTACCTAGTAGTGGATTACCTACAGTATAGACTAGAGGGGACACACCAATAAGGATGCATTTGTAGGATTAGAGCCCTTTATTTTAGGATATGGAATCACCATAGACTAGTTTCAACATGATATAATCACCCTAGTCAAGGAATAGAATGACACATCTCTTAAGAGACACACCATGGGGTGGACTAAAGGATTAACTCACTACAAATTTGGAGGTTGTTGATATTGTTGTTGGGGAGAACAAAAACAGTATGGTATAGAACTAAATCACCATGGTATGGCCATAATTACCATGTTTTAGTAAATTTTTTTGAGTTTTTTATAAGACTATAAGAATTGGTAATATCCTAGTTTCCCCATTCATTTTTAGGTGAAGAAAATAATACATGGGGTGTGTTATATAGCCATCCATCCCCCTCTCATCCCGACATTAATCCCAATAGAGGGGGGAGGGGTGACTTTCAATGATATTTCATGGATATTTAGTGTAAATTCATTTATATATGGTTCCAAATGACTTCCCTCTAATTTTAGTGACATCATGCTATGGTTTTCTTCCAATTACAATAGGGCATGATGAAATCGAGTGATAATGGTGGGGTTTTGATGTATGATGGCTAGAGTATAGCAGAGAAGGATGAAATAATTATATATTTCTCTTTTTAAATAATTTAAATCAATGAACTTATTTTAATGATTTTTTGTTAAATTAAATGAAATTTGGAATTGACCCAGTGTTTGGTGAGAGGTATTTTTTCTGGGATGCTGTCAGGGGTATTTCATGACCTTATAATGGTTGTTGGTCATAGTTTCAATGATGTAGTGATTATTTATGAATTTTATAACTATTATTATTTTTTTAATTTAAATAATTATTTATAGATTTTTATAATTAACTATTTGTATTGATTGGTATGATATAGAATCTCATGAAGTAGTATGATATTGGAAAAGGCATGATCAGGTTTGGTATAGTTGGTGCACTAGTTTGGAATGAGTTAAAATATAGTTTTGAGGTTAGTGGACTTGATTATACAGACTCATACACATGTTTATTTATGAGTGTGGATGAATATATAATTTCAAATGTTTATGTACATGGATTTGGAATTTTGAGTTCCCTAGGTAGAAGAGATATGCTAGTGTTGGGTGTCTTATTCTTGGAATAATCTCTCTTTCATTGTTAGGTAAATTAAGATCAACAAGAGACTGTGACACAAAAGGTATAGAGTGTAAATTTAGTTGATGACTGGTCTTAGGTAGGTCTTGAAATACAGTTGGTGATGTTTTAGATTTTTTGTTGTATTCTTTAGGCTAGTGGTAATGCATAAGGGTCATGGGGCCAAAATATGATGTAAGAGATAATTATTTATCTCATGAGTGACTAGAAACTTCATCCTGATGTTAGAAGAGTTTCTCAGCATGAGAGATGTGTATGATTAGTCCTTTGGGATATGGAATGTGTGATGGAGAGGGGTTTCCTTTAAGTGAATAACTAAGAGACATCCCTGAGGATATTTGTTATGAGACCTAAGTATAGATCATGGGAAGCACATAAGGACATGGAATTGAGATGCCATGGTGGATTTTGAGAAGGAATGGGACATCGCTTGTAGAGTCTAAGTTCATGGTAGAACATATGTGTTATGAGTTCACCATGGGGTGATATATGTTTTTCTATTTAGATGATTAGGGATGATAGGTTCACTATGAAGTGACCATCACACTTTGATGAGAATATGAGCTTTTGTGATAGGATATGTGTCCTATTTGATTGTTGAATGTGTATACTGGTTGGGACCCCATCCCATGTGAGAGGGTGGTGGATGAGATAGAAGACCCTTCCATGAGAGAGGGAGAGTATTGGTTTTGATTTATGGACTTACCCAGGGAGATAGGTTACTATTAGGGACCACCCTATGTCAGAGGGTACTGGTCCACCAGTTCATGTGAGGCCCTACCCGGAGTGATAAGGTAGTGCACAATTTTGAACTCATCATATGTGCAACCTCCTTAAGTGAGAGGCCCTCATTAAGGTTTGATTTGTTGTGAGACATAAATGTTACATCTTAATGTGGGATATATAGTTGTGTTTTGGAAATGAATGACTTCATCTTAAGTGATAAGGTGTTAACAGGACTGAATTTTGTGAGAGGGAGAGTATTAGGATTTAACCCATGACCTTACCTTAAACCTTTAGTTTGTGGTTAGGTCTTGGATAATTCCTTACCATGATTATTTTTGTATGAGATAAGATATTAAATGTGTGTAATGAGCCAAGAATGGGATTTTGACATGGATCTGAAGCCGATGAGGTAAATAATTATGGTAGATTGGTTAGAACATGGTAGCCTAATTGGAATACATAACATGTTGGGTGTCATATGTTAACACATGATGAAATGAGGAGAATGTTATTTATGAATTTATTTTCCTCAGTCATTTACCTAGATGTCATAGTGCATGTTAGGTATTATTGGCGAGACACTATTAAGTTATATAGTCACACATTATATGGGTTCCCTAATGAAATTTCAAACATTATATGTGTTTTTGCTTTTAAAAAAGTCATGTAGTGGATCGAGATGATGTAGCTCAAGGTTATATGGAAATTGGGAAAATACAAGGCTTAATGAGAGTATTCGATCCTCTTATATATATATTTCATTTATTTTTATATACTTCCTTAGCCCAATGTGTTATCATTTATATATATTGTTATGAATTCCACAATCCATTTAATATTAAATTAAGATTATTTGATTATGATTACTATAATGTTTGTGATGGAAACCATTTATTAATTTTTCTTGTGTGTTTGAAATTTATTTGTGGTTATAATATCCCAATTTGGCGGATTAGTCTCTAATATCTATTTAGAAGCCTATGGAATAAAAGGAGGCCAACCATATTCCACAAAACACCTCATCTTGAGAACTATCGAGTGCCCTAGATGCAGGGGAATTATAATGTTACCTACCACTTTAAAGTTTCATGATTTCGGTAGAGGTAAAAATCATCCCCCCCAGAAAATTAACCCCATGGTATTATTATAATAATTAATTCTATTACCAATCATACAACCCACATTAAATTTTTATTTTTGAGTGTTTTATATGAATGGGTTTTTTTATGATAAAAATTACATAGAGTATCCAATACCATACATCTAATTTCCATAAATGAGAGTTTATAATATATTTCTAAGGATTCACTAACTTTGTGTTAATTTTGAATGTTATATTTTCAAATTATCCAATAACATTTTTAATTTACTCACTACTTCTGGAATTTTAACTTTTCATATACATTAGTTAATATAATTTTTAATGTCTCTAATTAAAGAGATAATAAGGATTTTTTATTTATATCCCTACACATGAAAACTAGATTTTGAAGTAAATGATCTACTATATTTCAAAAAAAAATTAATTGATAATGAATTTAAAAACCGAAATCTCTAAATTAATCTCAACCATTTAGAAAATATTGGGAACATTGTCCCCATCATTAAAAAAACAATAAAATTCATAATTAATTCATACATACCATTTCAAATAATTCTTTAATTTTTTTTATTTAATCATGTTACATAAATTAATTTTTTCAATTTTACAGTTATTCTTCATGTACCCTACTTTTATTATATTTATAACCTATAGATTTATTTGGATTCTCTTTATATTCCTCCATTTGGTCTTTTATTAGATTATTTTATTCAACTTCATAAATGATGACATCCTCTAATCTAGTTGATAATTTTAATTATCTTTATAACCTATTTCATCAATTTATTAAAAATATATTGATTTAAGAGTTATTTTGTTCTCCCTTATCCAAAGGTTTAATAATTCAAACATAATCAATCATAATTAATGTATAAACGAATGGTATATTAAATTTGATAGTATTTAAATCAGGATCTATCGTAATATATGATATTTTTTACATCAATTTATTAAAAACGTTTTTGAAAAATATTTATAGAAATTTTATATAATTAAAACACTAACAAAAGTCTTTAAATTAACTTATATTTATTTATGGAAAAATTATCTATTCCTAAAGTGGATTCAGTCAAATTAATCTAGATTATTTCATTATATATATATATATATAATATTATTACTTCTTTTTTATGATTATTTATGCTAACATATATATACTCTAAGGCCTTCCAAATAAAAAAGTTATTTTTAGAGAAATTTATTTATGATACATGTTATTTTTCAAATCATAAAAAATAATTCACCCCAATGAAATCATGCTTTATGTTTTTGTTTCCACTATAACCAATTTAGACATTGTGGTATTAGGAAGTGTAAAACCTTGTTTAATATGGTTAAAAAATTATAATATTTTTCATTAGATAAAATATAATTATAGTCTTCAAATAGTTTGAATCACTATTAGTAATTAATGATATATAGTTTTATAATTCATTAACATATGCATATGTTTTATTATTTTTTATTTTTATTAAGCTTTAATTAAATCATTATTCACTATACTTATTCAAATATCCTTGTTAGAGACATATGATATGGTGTTCAATTTTTATGAATTTTATTTTTTCATTTTTTTTGTTCCTTTAATTTTAATTCATTATAAAAATTTATACATTTGAATGAAGATCAATCATATAAGGGAAAAAATAATCTATAGCATTTTATAAAAGATTACCTATGTCTATTATTCCTATTTCTTATTTAAAATTGAGGGGTTCTAATTTTTTATTTTAATTTTCCTGACACTTTTAATTAATAGTGAATAATAAATATTAAAAATCATTTATTGTCTTTGTTTACTTTTAATGCACTAAAATATTGAATACCCATTGTGTTATGTGGTATAAATGGAACTATAAAGATAATACATTTGTTACATGCCATAAAAGGAATCTAATAAGAATAATGATACCCATTATTCAATGGAAAATAAAAAATCTAGGATAAAGGAAAGAGTTAAAAGGTAAATTTTCCTCACATATAAATTCATAATGAAATAGTTTTTTGATTACTAATTTTTTTATTTGGATTTGGTGAAGAGGTTAATAATTACATGAAAATGTATATCAATAATTTTTATGGGTGACAAAATCTATCTTAAAATCGATTAGGAAACTATTAGGAATATTTTTATTCAAGTTAGCCATGAAAGATAATTTTATTATTAACAAAAAAAATTCTATAATAAATGGAACTATATTTAAATATTGTATCATAATAATTGATATTATTATTCTCAATTAAACAAAAATCATTAAATAAAAATAATATTATATTGGGATTGTTGATTTTATATTTGTATAGCCCATCATTTGATCCTCTATGAAAAATGATTTTATTTCATAGTTAATGTGTACTTTATGATCTAATAATGATTCCTTTGTAAATTTTTATATATTTTATTTTATTAGTATATAAAACATAAATGTTTTTATAATAATTTTTAGAGCATATAATTTACACCTGGATGAAAACTTTAATTTCCAATAGTGAAATGGAATGAATAGGTTTCACTCTATAGATGTTATTTTGTTACAATAATAGAAAAATACTTAAAAATTATAATTTCTCATTTATAATTAAAAAAAATTAAATGAATTTATGAATCCAAATTTAATGTTTCATCATATCAAAATATAAAATTATATGAGGACTAATATTTTAACTAATATACCTTCCCTTTTATATAAAATTTCATATTTTTTTACATTTTATGAATTATTTATATTTTTTCAATTATGTTTTTGATGAACATTATTTTTTTATTGATTCATTTTATTACATTAATTTTATTATATTAACAATATTTTTCTACTCTTTTTACTATAAAGAACTATCACATGATTCAAGATTTATTTTGGTAATTTTTTTAATCAAAAAAAATTTTCAATTGATTTATTTTTTATTTCAATTAATTTAGTTATATTTATATTTTTTCTTTTCAATATATCTAGTAGGATGGTATAAGATTCTATTATATTTTTAAAATTACATTAGATATTTTTTAACACCCTTTTGTTTTAAATTTTTACCTTTCATTATTTTTATCATCTTATAACTGGTTAAATATCATTACTTCATATATTCAATATATTATTTGAACTTTATAATTTTAATATCTTAATTATGGAACCATTTTTTTATTTAACAATAATTTATAATACTTTTAAATTTTTTTATTTATATTCATTAATCATTCACAAACATTGGAAGACTATTTTTTTAGTAAGATCAATTCCTGTTTGAGTTGCATTTTATTGTCCTATTAAAAGAATATTACTAATCATTTCATTTTGTAAATATTTTTGAAAGTAAAATTTTTCTTATATTATAAATATAAATTAATTATATTTTATCATTTAAGATATCTAAAATATCCATTAATAGTTTTTATGCAAGGAAATTAACTATTATAATATATTGTATTTTTCAACTCAACCATTTTTTATTTGTAATTGTGTAAACTACATTCAATATTTGATGAATTTTTAAAAATAATTTGTATATTTGAAACATAAATATTTTTAATTTTTAAAAGCATATACTTTTTAGAACATTTTAAACTTTTTAATTTTAATCTTTGACTATTTTCATACATATAGATACTTTTTTTCAGAAAATAATTTTATTTGACACTTAAATATAATATTTTTAAAATCAATTCTAAGATTGTTATGGAATGAATTATTATATGATTTTCTCTTTTCCAACCATGATGTTGTTTGTAAAATCCATGAAACATCCCAACATAAAAGATACTATTAATTAATACACTAAAACATTCTATAATAGTACGCATACGGTGACAATCCAAATTAGTATAATAAGTTTCATTTCGAGTTTTAGAGGTTTTTAATTTGATTTTTTTTCATTTTAGATGGTGAATATTATGGTGACTAGTTAATTAAAAAATGAATCCCAACCATGAATATTGGAATTATGGATTTATAATAATTCATGGTTATCCAAATTATGTATTTAATTATTTCATTTTTTAAATATTGACTTTAACTACTCAAACATTTAGGTGAATGGTTTTGGAAACAAACACCCAAACTACCCAGTCAAGAATTTTTTTTGAAATTTGATATTTGAAATGATGTTTTTCCATATTTTGTAATCATTAATTCCCTAATATTTGTTTTTTGAACTTTTGACTTAATGGGTAAAATTTTGTGGAATCGGCACCATAAATTAATGGTATTATTTTTATAATTGATTAGATAAATAATGAATTATGGGAAATATATCTATATTATCTTTATTACTCAAGCCTCTATTTACCTCTGTATTTATGTTGAACTATAATATTGGTTTATATATTATGTTATGGAATCAAATATAATAAATAATGGACAATGAAAAAGTATATATAATAAATTTTTATTTCTATAAAAAAAATTAATTACAGTCCTTACCATGGGATCTTGGATTTTTGGACTTCAGAATTTCATTATCTTAGGTAGATAGCTCATATTCGATATTTTATTATCATTATTTTACATGTTATTGAATTTATTTTCAATTATTAATCATTACATGAATATTATATTATAATTATGAGAATGTGAATTTATAAAAAATTTAATTTATTCTCGATTTTTTATTAATGATAATTTCAAACCTTTACTGATAAGAATCGATTTTTGGATTTTCTATATCATAGGATTTAATTTATAGATCTTCATCATTATTAAACAATTAGGTTTAATTTAAAATATATTTTTTGTAAAAAAATGGGAATTTTATTTTAAATTTGATTAAATTTAATATATTGTATATGTATGCATTCAATATGAATTGAAATTTTAGGAATAAAATTAATATGTTGAATTAATTAGTTTTGATATGAGTACTGACTAAGAAGAATAGGGAAATTATTATAATGGTTGGAAAAAAATTAAAAAAATTGAAAAGTATTGTGAGTGTCATGGTATGTGATATAGACGAGTGTAAGTTGATATTAGGAAAAACTTATTTTGGTGACAACTAGTGGTAGATGATTCAATGAGTATAAGTAGATATTATATAGTATATTGAATTATATTACTCATGATTATACACATTGATATGCTTAATTAATTACTTGTCAGTGTTAAGTGGATTCAGAAGGAGATCATTAGTGTTTAACGTGGAAAGACTATATTATTATTGATTAAACTTGATCAAATTATTATTTTATTAATTTTTTGTTTATGTTTTATTAAATTTAATTTCCTAACATTTAATAATTTTGTTTTTTTATATTTGTACATATTTTTTGTGACTTTATTATTATTAATTATATAATTCATTTTTAAGGTTTTTGGTAAATTTCATTTCCCTTAAAAGTTTCTTTTCACCTTTATTAATTTATTTAAGATAATGGATACCTTTACATAGATAGGTATTAAGTTTATATATTTAGTGATTTTCCATATTACCATTATGAAAATAAGGTTTTATTCTTTTCAATTATATATCTATAGAGTTTTATATTTACCTTTATATAGATAATTGTATTCATGATCTATGTTTTCATGAGAAAGAAATATTAACATTACACATAATGAAATTATGTTACCATTATATGAATAACATTATGATAACCTTTAAATTGATAATGGAATATAAAGGTCACATTCACCTACATATGAAAATCATTTTTATAAATTTATGTTACTCAACATGTAGAACATCTGTGATATGGTATTATTCTCTATATAATGGAAAGTTAGAGCATAGAAATAAATCTATTTATACATCATGCTTTCTATCCTCTATGTGATGGGTAATAATTTCTTTATTCTAGATATGTCTTAAAGTAATAAGTTTCAAGTGATTAATCTTAGTTTTAAAGTATTACCCCTACACTAGAGGTCTTATAAAACTATCAAATGATTATATTTAAAATGATTATGATCCGTATGAAAGCATTATTCTTAGTCTAAAAGGAATATGATTTATCTCAAAAGTGTACACTTAGACTAAAAACGTTATTCTTTGTATATATGACTCACATAAAATATTAATGTCTTGCAAAAATATAAAAGGATTATGAAAATATCAAACGCCAATGATAATATTATAGGATTATGAAACATTGAAATTCTTACTAATGTTTTCTTTAAGGTTTTTGATTCAAACGACATAAGATTTGTTCATAAAACATAATGTTTTAGTCAATATCATATAAGTTCCTTTGGTGTGTCATTTACACTTATTCTGATATAAAAAACACATTTTCATATTAAAATTGAACTTGTTAAAAAATAAATTCACACTTACCAAAATGAAAAAATGAATCTTATGTATATTTTCCATTATCATTTTAGATTTTATTAGATACTCCACTTAACTATTGCTTTTATATTTTGAAATTCTACAAGTTAAATTTTTTTTATCAATTTTTAAAAATTATTAAACATTTTTTCCCACTAATGAACCTTCTGGATGTGTTTTTGAATTTAATAAGAGAATGATTAGGCACAAGATAATTCCTCTTACAAGTATATGATAATATTAATGTTAGTATTATTTATAACATGTGGCTTTCTATTATTTTCTACCATGAAATCCCCATATGATCATGAGTTAATTAAGAGGAGATTAACATTGATTTAATTTTGGAAACATGACTATGTATCTCGATATATATCATTCATAATTTTATATATGAAAATAAAAAACTAAATTCAATATTATTCAACATAGAGAATTCGAGAGAGAAATACATATGATGGATATCTACCACTATAATTTCATTCTATACTATGATCATGAAGGATCCAAATTGTTTATTATTTTAAGTAAGTGTTCATAGAGCTTCATTGATATTATGACCATCTTCAATATTCTATTAGTTTTTATAAAAGAATGTATTTCTAAAAACATATGAAGGGGTAAATTGTGTTCTTAATTTTATTAAGAAAAAAATCTCCCTCTAGCTATAATTGATAAAATATTTTTCCTTAATTTCAAATTTAAGCTAAAATATAAAAAATTAATGGAAATGTGTGGGACATAGTATATTTATAGTAGTTTTGTGAATGTAAATCCCCTAGCCCACTCCACTAACACTATAATTCATGAGTTTGGTGATTTTCACTAACTACCCTATTACTAAGGACTCCCAGATAAGTACAAGAATATATAACTTGACATAAAGGTCTAAGAGATTTCAAACAAACTCAACATTTATAAGACATATCTTTGTTATCTATGCACACTGTTTCAATGAGCATAAATAAAATAGAATGAATAAAAATTTTAAAGAATGATTTCAGAATAAAGTGGCAAGAAATAACTCACAGTAGTCGAAGATGTATTCTAAGAAGTTTATAGTCTTAATGGGATAGTGGGGAATTATCTTCAGTACAACTGATAAACTTGTAAGCACAACAAAAGCATTTTTGTTATATCTTGTATATGTACATGAAATCGGATTATTCATATGTATGAGTGTTCTCCTAATTTTTATCATCTTACTATATATTTTTCATGTAGTATCCAATTATTACATAAATATATGATTTTGAACTTAGACATGAGATAATTTTAATAGTAAATTTATCCATCTAGTGAAATATTGATATGACATTAAATTACGTACATGTGCTGATTATTTCTAAATATAGAAATTACTTCTACTGTAGAAATATTAGAAATCATATTTTTCTTTAGATCTTTCCATTCTTAGAAAAAGAAATATATTAAACTAATTAAACTTTCCTTAAATAGATAATTCATTTTCTGATATGCTATAAATAAATTAAATGAATTATCAAGAGATAAGAAAGGTAATCATGAAATCATACATAATAGGTAGATCTTCATAAGATATTTAATTGATAGTACTATTCATTACAAGATATCTTCCTATGGGATTTCATAAAAAAGGTATATCTATGAATTAAACTGAATTCAACATTGATTGAGATAATTCTTCACCATAAGATAAAATATGTCACCATGGTGTAGAACTTAGCTTCTTGCACTTCTTTTGGATTTTATAAGATAATATTTTATGAATTTCATTTTCATATGATAATGTATTCCCATTTACTTCACTATATTCTAAAATAGTTTACTTGGGTATGTGGAAAATAAATCATTTTGAATGTAATATAATTTATTATGTATTAATATAACCTTTTAATAAGGATATTTCTGATTCTGGGTAAAGAAAATATAATCTTTGATTCTTTGTAAGGGAAAATAATTTATCATAGAATAAATAATTAATACATTGTAAGGTAATAAATTATAAAATCAATGTAAGATAAATTATTTTGATAAATATAATATGAATAAATTTTAAAAAACTTTTTAGAATACAATTAGGGATTTTTGAATCATCAAAACACATAAAAAGATGTGATATGTTGGAATAACATAAGTTTATCCAATAATCTCCCCCTTTCTGATGATCATAAAACCAAAGAAATAGAAAATTGAAATGTCATAAAATAATATTTTAACATTCAAAATATTCCCCCTTGGGATAAAACGTTTAAAATATATATTATTTCTCTTTATTTTTCATTCATTTTATTTTTTATAGAATAAAAATTTTAAAACATAAATTTTAATATTCCCCTTTTCCTCTCCCCATTTGAAAGAAAACATTGAATAAAGTAATTATTTTTACACATTAAATTTTCATATTCTCCTTTTATTCTCCCACTTTTTTTATATAAAAAATTTAGAATAACAAATACAATCAATATTGAATAAAAAAATAGTAAATAGCTAATGCTACTGATTGGGAAAAGAATATTGCATTAATTCAATAAGTGATTAATGAGTAAGGAATCATATAAATCAGAAAAAAAAAAGTAAATAGACAAAAGTAAGTAGAAACATATTGGATATATGAATAAATAGATTCATTAAGAAATTATACAATAAAGAGAGAAAAATTATCATAGGATAAAAATAGGGAATAACTACAAAATAGAAATAATTATATTTAAAGCAACACTTTTAGTAAAAATGCATTGAAAGCATGTAAACAAAGAAATGAGATAAAAATCACTATTATAATGTTTAAAAACATTACATATCCAAACATAGTTCAAATGTTTTATGAAAACCATTAAAATTATAGAGAACATCATTCAAAAAATAAAAACTCAAATGTTTTTAAACTTTTCATCCATAGACAAACCATCGCATATACTATGAAATTGTGAGAGTTTTTCAATACATAGACTTGAAATAAAATTTTCAGTGTGGATTTTTGAATGATAAGGGTTTTAAAATAGGTAGATAAGAATAATTCATTAGAGAATCATGCATCTCTCCAACAATATCTCCAAATGTAATTAATGAAGATCTAAGACCTGCTTGATCACCTCGAGCGATCTTTCTAGATGGGGATTCAAGTATGGGAATGACTTGCAAAGAAATTTCCAAGTTAAATTTTTTTCTAGGTAAAATGGATAGTTTAGATAAATATACAAGTATAGGGAAATACATTTCTTCAGAAAACCATTGATTTTATCTTTGATAAAGATTAAAAGGATCAAATATTTCATTTATATTTTGTGAAGTGTACTCATGGCGATTGATGATGGGAGGTCATGGTATGTATCTACCTCTAATTTGAAATAAGGAATCTATAAATGCATCGATCCTTTTTGCCGTATCATTCTTGAAAATGACTAAAATATTTATAAACCCATTACATATCCTATGTGAAAAATATCCAAAATGTTTTTAAACATGCCCTTTATTTTTACAATTGAAATCCAACTTCTTCAAATTCTAAAACCTATTATCCAACATCCCTATTATAATATTAAGTGAAACAATATCTATTCCTTTCACTGACACTGGATGTTCTTGAGGCTAAACAAATGCATCAACCTCTTATTCTTCTTCACCACATGATGATTATTGGTTCATACTACTTATAAAAATTGGATGTAAATATTGAATTTGTTTCTATAATAAAAAAATTTAATTCCTAGGGATACAACCATCTTTTGAAAACAATATACGATAAAACAAACATATTTTTTCACATGCAACTTCAACTATTGAACTATAGGAATATTATCTTGTAACATGAATCACATTTACTTCATATAATGATCAGTTAATATGGGAGAATTATAAAAATCACAATAATCCATTAGATTTCATCTATTAAGTCCTTTTAATGATCCTAAATTACTATCTTTGGTTGCCTTTCACACTACATAGAGAAAATTTTATAAGTCACCGTTTTTATTGCTACAGGATACCCTTATAATATCAAGTAATAATAAGTTTTATTCATGGTTTCTATAGAGATTTATAATGACATTTTCTCAATAAAATATTTAACTAACAACTACACTTCCTTATCTTTATCTCATGAAATGACAGTCATCAGAAGAGTTTGAATTTCATTTCATGATTCAACAAAACTAGATTTTATAGATTCAACTTTGAGTGCCAACTTAGAATGTATCCATTGAGATATCTCAATAGTACATCAACCTACTTCAGGTACTATCTAATTTCTATATTCATCATTGATATAAAAGAATTTATCTTGTTGAACTTCTATACTTTCATCTCCAGCTGGTTGCCTCTATCTAATATGAGGTATTTCTTCAATATTTGTTTCACAATATTTAACAATAACTCTGACTCTTCTTCACATTTTAGAAAGTGTCTCATCATTATCTAATATTTATATTAAATAAACACACTGAACTATTCTGTCTACAAAAATAGTTCTTTTTTTCAGGCATGATGACTCTCCATGTGTTGAAATAGGATCAACATCAGCTTCTCATGTTACGGAAACCTAAAAGTTCATTATGGAATTCAAACAAAATCTACTACTTCTCAAAAAAATCACTTAATATTTTCTAACCATAAATGGGAGGTTGTATTATCATCCAAAAAAATACTCAATTTTTGAAATACCAAGGTTAAATGTTTTCTAGAAGGAATTAAAATCAAAGACTAATTTTGTACATGCACCAATTACATCATAACATATCGTGCTAGATTAACTGAATTTTCAATCATAAACAAATATAACAACGTAACATCATAGAATAAAACTTTTTAAACCCACCATTATGCTGAGGGATGGTGGTTTAGATGAATTTGATAAGGAATTTTGTTTCTAGTTCCAGATCCTTCACTTGCATATTCTCTAAATCAGTAGAGCCTAAAATAGACTTCATATTCTCTGGTGGGAAGCCTTTATCTATGGAATGAATGGACATACTGAAATCTACACAACCTTCATTCATTCACTTGAAATAACCATCCTTCACTAATGAGGTTAATTATTAACATTTATGGTTCATGGTTGTGGTGATGGGGTCATCATTATCACTGAAATAAAACACAATAGTGTCGTATAACTCTCTAACTTCCATTTCAAACACAAAAATTGTTATTTTTTATTAAAATGCATATTCCCATCATTAATGATTGATTACATTATTGAGAATCATATCAGTTCCATCAATCTATGAAAAATTGATGTATCTTCCACTAAGAACTTTTCTTCTTGTTCTTTGTCGTTTAACTCTGCTTGAGGAAAAATTAAATAAACATAATTCTGATTTAAGAAAATTTAATCTGTTACTAGGAAAGGTTTTAGTAAATATTTATGCTAACTGATTTTATATGTAAATGAATTTTATATATATTTTTTTCTTTTTTGCGTGGTTTCTTAATAAATGATGTCTTAAATCAATGTGCTTTGTTCTTGAAGGGTTTATCTAATTATTTGAAATATTGATAGAACTAGGGTGGTCACATTTCATTAGAACACAGTTTAAATTAAACCCCAAATCCATTGAGGTGTGATTTATCCAAAAAACATATGCACAAAAACATACTACATTAATATATTCATCATTGGTAGTTGATAATTCTATATAGTGTTGTTTCTTACTCAACTAATATACTACGGATTTTCTAATAAAATGATTGGTTCATGAGGTAATATTCCTATCTAGCATGCATAAAATAATATCATCTTCTAAATATGTAGTTAAAATAATTTCATGAGTTTCTGAAAAAATATGGTAATGTGACATATTTCCTTTTAAATATCATAATTTTTTTTGGAATTATTTAAATGTGACTGTTTGGGATTGAATTGCAATATTTCAAAAACACATACATAAAACATCATGTATGGTTTGTTTACAACAACATATTGTAAACTTACAATGGTTCATCTATGAAAAATGTTTTCAACAAGTTTTCTTGTTTCATTCATTTCAATTTTAATATTTGATCTCATCATAGCTAAGTAAGTCTTACTGTTTTCAAGTCCAAACGTCTTAAGTAAACAAAGTAGGTATTTTATATAGTAAAAAAAATTCCCCAAATATTTTTGATAGATTTTAAATCCTAAAAAATATTTTAATTCAATCATCATACTCACATAAAATTCTTTTTATATATTTTTTAAAAAACCATACCGCAATTTTTGATTTTTTGATCCAAAAATAACATTATAAACATATATTTATACTAACAAAATATCTATAGATAATGTTTTCATATAAAATATAGGATCTTTCACTGCTACTTTAAAACCATTTTATAAAAGTGATGTGCATAATATTTCATGATGTTCTCTTGGTGATTTTTTGAGTTCATATTGATCTTTGGTAATATTAAAAATAGAATTTTGAGAGTGAGGGTCTTCAAAACCAAGTGGTTTTTCTTCAAAAAAATTCAATTAAAAATATTTTTAGAGAAGAAGATTTATAATCCATATGATATTATTTGAAATTCATATAAAATTCATATGATATAAGAATTATAATTTCTTATAACATAGATACAAGAGAAAAAGTTTCTTTGTAATATATTCCATTTACTAGATTGTACTCTCTGAAAACTAATCTAGATTTATTTCTAGTAATTATACCATGATCGTCTTGATTGAACTAAATACCCATTATGTTCCAATTATAGGATAGTCCAAGGGTATTTCAACTAACTACCAAAATTTATTCCTTTTTAACTCATTAAACTCTTCTTTTATACTTAAGAAACAACATTGATAGGATAAATCTTCTTCTTCAGGTTTAGATTCTAGTTGGGATAGAAATGTAGAGAATTATATAAATATTGTTATATTTATTCTAATTTTATCTCTTTTATCTAGGATTCATATAACAATTTATAGTGTATAGACATTAATATTTATAAGTTATCTAAGTAGTAAAATTCATGGTTCTCTTGTATTGATCCATACTTGATTTAGTTTAAAGTAATAAAGTTTTAAATCATCATCACTTTTTTGTTATTAAAGATAGGTTCAAGTCCCATATCCTTGATAGAATCACTTTTTTTGTTTGTTTGAGTCATTATATAATCAACTGATCACTTTTTTTAAATTTAAAATGAGGTTATTCTTCAAAAATTCTTAACCTTTTTTTGAAAACATTATAAGCCTTGGAAGTAGAAGTGTAACCTCAGAAGTTACCTTCATCAGCCTTTAGATCACACTTACAAAGGTTATAATTGGTATTTAGGAATTAAACATTGAATCCAAATAATTTTATGTATCCTACCATTGGTTTTCCATTACTCTATAACACATAGGGTGTTTTCCTTAAGATTGGTATTATTATAAAATGACTAATGACATAACATGTTGTGTTAATATCCTTATCCCAAAAATGAGTGGGCATGTTATATTCACATAACACAATACTAGCAATTTCTAAAAAGTCTTATTCCTCCTATCAAAAACTCTATTCCATTGAGGTGTACTAGGGTATATAATTTATGTTTAATTCATCACTTTAAGCAATACAAATTAAATTCATTGTTCTAAGATTCAGCTTGATGATCACTTCTCAATGTCACAATTTTATCATCCTTTTCATTTTCATAATATCACAGAAATTAATATAAATAGATAAAGCTTCAGACATAAGTATGAAAATGTTGACCCATGAAAATCTTCAAAAATCCATAACAGACAAATAAAATAGGATTTTAAAACTAGACATATAGTTCTATTAGTTTCAAACAGATTCATATGGATAATCATAAGAGGTCTAGATGTTGAATCCTCTTAAAAAAATTTAAAATAGGACTTATTTACTTTCCCCATTTGGCATGCATCATATAGTTTATTTTTATCCAATTTGAGGATAGGCATGTCAGAAATTAAACATCCTTTAGATAGATTTTTTAGGGAATAAACATAGTAATTTTCATACTTTATATGCCAAATCCATGATTGATCAAATTCATCATTCAGACAATTTAAATTTTTTCTACAAAATTAATAGGGATCTAGTGCATAAACATCATATTTTATTGGTTCTTTAAACATGAGAGATTTGTCTTTTAAAACCAAACATGAATTTTTAGAAAAATAAACAGAATAACCAACATTATAATGTTTAGAGATACTTATCAGGTTGTTCTTCATGCCTTCAACATCAATAACTTCATTGATGATAATTGATTGATGATTTACAACACATCAAATGAAAACTATTTTTCAATTTTATTTGACACCAAATTTTTCATAACCTCCACCAATATTATATAATTAATAAGAAATTTAAAAATATCTACTCATATATCTTGAAAAAAAATTTCCATAAACAATTTTTCATTTGAATTCATATGGATGGTTCCCTACAATAAAAAATCAAACAATATAATTTTTTGAAACTCAAACTCTTTTGGGTATAGATATGTTTTCTACAAGAGACATAAGGATTGACATGTGTATTTTAGTTCTAGAAAACATAGAATCTTGTTTTCAAAAATATTATCTAGAAAAATAATTTTTGATTCCATAGAATTGATGATTTTTCAAATTACAAATATTATCTCAATATCCATTTTCTCCACAATGAAAATATGTAAATTTAAAATGGTTTTTGTTTTTATGACTAGGTAAAAATTATTTTTTATAAAATTTAGGATTTTCACCCTAACATACTATTCAAAAATTGTATTTCTTATGTTTATTTAGACAAATATTTTTTAGAAAATATTCTTATTTAGAAAACACAAAGACAACATCCTTAATGTTTTGAACTCTCTTTTGTAAATTTCCAATTGTATTGGATTTTCAGTGCATGATGTAGTAGCCTTTTCCAATGGATTATTTAACTCTAGAATTTGTTTATATAGGTGCTCCTCATTATTAGAAATATTTTCGTATGATTTTATAATGGACTCATTTTTATTTTTCACGAATTCATTCTTTTTTTTCAACATGGTACAATATTCCTTTAATTATTTATATGAGCCATTTTATGTTTTTGACTCATTATCAAACTCAGAGCAGCAATAATAATCTACCTCATCTGATTATTCCCTAAATAAAAAGTTTTATAATAACCCATATTTTCATGAATTTATTTTTAGAAATTATGTTGGAAAATTCCATGACCATGCGTTGAGACGATGTTCGATTTCGAGGCATGATGTGCCCGAAATGATTTGTTGAAAAAAAATTAATTTTTTAATAGCACACATGAATGAATTTCCTAAAAAGTGAAATAACATTTAACTGGATTACCAGATCAGAAATACAAGGGCACCATTGAACTCATTATAGTGGCGTTACCCTAGTTTCAACCTAACCTTGGTCGGCACAGGACATATAATGAAAAAGCCACTGGAGGTCTGACCGCAAATAAAATAATTAAATAAAAAAAATTATTTTAAAATCCTAATAACTCATAAATGGTATCTCAAATTAGAAATCTGAGAACACTATTGAGTTTGTAAAGGGGTGTTTTCTTTAGTGGAGGCCTAATATTGGCTGGAATGGAAGGATTTGAAAGATATATTTTGGCATTAAAAGTCATTAAAATATTTTCATAAAAATAATTTATTCTTGATGCAATGCCACATTTTATTTTAATAAGATTTTTTCAGAGGATTCAAATTTATCATCATAACCATATAGTTCTTCTGAGGAAAGGGGACAAAGTTATATCGAAGAATGACGGTAGATTATGAATCAATGATCAATGACGAACCTTGGATTCGAAGGATCTCCACCCATGGAAATGACGTGACAACCATTATTCATCATTGATTAAAAAAATAAATGTAGGGAGTTTATGATTTGATTTATTTTCCCGGTTCATGAATTACACGATGAACGTGGTCCAATCAAAAAACCGATTGGCCCCTAGATCGATCGTTGTTGTGGGATAGGATTTAAATTTACTGGGTTTTGATGGTAGAATTATCTTGTGATTATTTATTGGATTTTTTTTCATTCTAATGTCATTGAACCACGATCGGCCAAACATCAATCAAGGTATTTTTCTCTTGGTTGATTTATGATTTTCTCCCCCCATTCATCATTCATTGCAGAAATTATTTATTTCTCCGATGACTCAACATGTTGTGATCGATCGATTGTTTCTCACTCGATCCTTAGCACAATAATCCAATATCATAGAGCTAAGATCGACATGAAATGATAGAGGTGGGACAACGATGGCGATAAAAGGATCAAAATGGTTATAGGGATATTTCCATTTTAGTGATTTATCATCAGAATAGATCATGATGTCAATCGAAATCCCAGGGCAGTGAAGAATGAGATCCGAGGATCATAGGCATGACTTTGTTAAAAAATGGATCGCTAGAGGTGAATGGGTGTCTAGAAGAAGGGTCCACCACTATGTGGGTGGTGCGTGTTGCAGCGACAGCAGATTAATGAATGAGGCGGGCTGTTATGGACCTGCGGTGGTAGGAAAGAGCCATAGTAGGAGGCTATGGTGCTGACTAGATATCATGGTGAGGGGAACTGCATCGATTAGTGGGGCACAAAACCAGGGCACACCACATGTGGAAAGGAGGTCAGCCCACCCGCGTGCATACTAGACTGGGTGGATCCGGTCCACTCTAGAGGCCCAATGACTTGGGGGCCAGATCCATTCGACACAATAGTAAAAGTCAGTTTGGGATGGACGAGACCTAACGAGTTCGGGTCGGCCGGACTGAGCTAGGTCAACCAATGGGTCGGGTCAGACATGGACCAAATTCTTGTGAGGCCTTTCTATAAAAACAACCTTATCTTTTTTAAATAGCATGTCTATTTGATAATCCATTTGTAGTGATGGGACCCTTGTAACAAGAAAATCCTTCTAAGATACTATAAGAGAGTTTTTGTGGATGATGGAGTATGGTCTTATGGCTCGGGGAGTTTGGTCTTCCAGTGCAAGCACGATACGAGCGAAAGAATATGGCTGGCTATTGTATGGTGGGTTTTAAGTTGTATTAGTAGAGGTTGAGAGTTTACCCTGGGTATTTTAGTATGAGGGTTTAGTGTAATATCTCATTCCCTTCATAAAAGATGACCCAATTTTTAAAGTGAGTTGTCTCAGCTCAGATTCAACAGTTGACTCAGTGGGTTATAGCATGTATCTCACTGAAAAGCTCTGTCGGTCCTTACTACTCATCATGGTACCTTAGATTTGTTTTGTGGAGATTTTTTGACCAATATTTACATAGAAACCTATCTCCTATATTAGTTTATGTGTCCAGTAGGGTCAAGTGTCCCCCGAGTGAGCCCTGGGCATTAACCCCCTATCTGTGTATCAAGATATCATTCTTTTCATTCTATATGACTAGGCCTGAAGAGTGTGCTTTGGGAAAATTTTAGTGGTTGATTTTTGGTTGTGACATGGTGACTACATGAATTCGTGGTTGTATGACTTATAAACAGTCAATGTGTTACTGATACATCGTGCGTTACTGGGATTTCGTGTGTCATCAACACTCTGTGCGTTATCCACACTCTGTGTGTTATCAAAACATCATGTATTAGTGATAATGGATGTCTTATAGAATCATTGTAACTTGTAGAAACCCTAGGGTTGTCTTGGGGACTTTTGGAAGACTTGATATATGTTATTCTATTAGATAGCTCAAGGAGTGAGATCTCTCTGAATAAGCTTTCTTTGAGTGGAACCATTTATCTCGAAGTTGATGAGATTTGAGGTTTGGAATCCAGTATGAGTATACCACGATATTCTTATTATATTTTCCATATAAATATAATTATATTGAGCTGACTATATCTTCTTAGTGTTTTTTTTCCTTTAAGGTAATTCTTCATGTTATCTTCTTCATAGTGTTGTGTCTTCTGATGATGTTTGACCTTGTTATGGAGTTCCTGATAGACTAGGACAAGATGATGCTAGGGGAGTTTAGAAAGACCGGGGTGTGCTCCTAAGACTACAGACAATAGTCCCAATACCATTTTATAGGATGGACTTTGTGGTTTGAAAACTCTTTTTGGTGGGATTCTATTATGGCCCTATTAACCATCCAGTTATTCTTCTATCATACTCTATGGTTGGTATCTTGGTGTATGCCTACTTTTTCTACTTAGTGATTTTACATTTCACCATTTTGGGCTTAGATATGTGTGCATGAGTACATGCATATAGAAAAATGCCTCTGATTTGTGAGATGTACCTACTCATCTCTAATCGCCAGCCCCAGACCTATCAGAGGTGAGATTTGGGTAATCACAACATGGGTCCCTCTAGGATGGGTCATGAAAGAGTGGTATCAAAGGAGGTTAGTTTTACTTTATGAATGAGATTTTGTGAGATTTTATTGGGAAAAAAGTGAAAAGTGTATCGAGTTCATCTCCTTGGCCAGGGACACCAATGCTGGGGTAGAGACTAATGTATCTTTGCACCAGGACTTTGGACACCAACTTTATGACTCGGCTCTTAAAAATTCTAGTTTTAGTGGAAAATAAAGTTACATGCATCATATAAGAATGGGTTGTGTTTTCCATTTCCTTGTTCAGTCATCTCACTAAGTATACTCATTTAACAGCAGTTCTTCTTGTTTTTTTGTTGGATGTATTCACGATGTTATCCAATGAGGTTTCCATGGTAGGATCAGGAGTTCCACCCAATGTTTTATGAGTCCTCCCCAGGGGGAGATAGTCACACATCATTTTTTCTTTAGGATGATCAGCATGTGGTGCTTTCTCATATTGATCAGTTCGTAGACCCACCTATAGTGGTTCAGGTGGATGTAGCTTGCCATAACAAGTCGTGGATAGATATTTTTGTGTTGGATGATGATATGTAGGGTCAAAAAGTGTATCATATTATTGCAAGGAAGAAATCACCTAAGATGTTGGGTCATCATAACCAACTGATAGTAGGTGAACAAAGTAAGCTGTAGAACATGAGGTTTTGTCGAAAGATTCAGTGGAATGCTAGTTCCCCGACGAAGAGGTTTTGTTATGATTTTCATGGGATGGGACATTATAGGTGAGATTTTCCCACTATTAAGCCTTCATTTAGAGAGTTGATTGATGAGCCACCAAAGAAGAGGCAGCAACAGGAGCAAACCAATCCGTCAGGCAACAAATGTGGTAGAAAAGTTGGAGAAGTAGTAGGAGGTGGCCAACATTTTGACGTGTTACCACCACAACCCCTAGGTGGTCCATACCAGACTCAGGGATCTAGAGGAAAGGATATGAGACAACTATAGGTGGTTGAGGATTATGACCTGAAGACTCTAGGAATGGTATAAAGTATGATGTATGTCTTTCTACTTTAGATACAAGATTGATAGATACTTGTGTGAGTGATTTCCTTTTCTACCAAATTTATTTTCTGGTACATAGATATTATAGTTAAACCATTGAATTTATCCTCACGTTTAGAGAATCCTACTGGAGGAGACCCAATGATCACACACTGGTGCTAATAGTGTGACCTAACTCTCAAAGGCGAGAGTTTCAGTTGGGATCTCTTAGTATGAGAGTTGAGGTCTAATGATGTCATTCTCAATATGGACTAGTAGCCATAGTTCATGCTCAGATTGATTATTTTAGGATAGGAGTGTTGTTATTCCTTGATAATAGATCCATATTTCCCTTTTTTTATCAGTGATGGGAAATCCTTGCAGCTCAGGATGGACTCACGTATAAGAGGATGAAGTCCATTACTCTTCAGTTGACTATCCTGACTCTCAGTACAGTGGATATTTTGAGTCCTCATTTTCCTATAATTGGGTAGAAATATAAGGACATATTCCCTAAAGATGTACCAAGCCTATATCTCTATAGAGAGATATAATTCTATATTGATCTACCCCTGAAAGGATACCGATATCTATACCATCATATCAGATGGTTCCTGCAAAACTTCGTGAGATAAGGGTATAGTTGGAGGACTTTTAGAGGAATGGATTTGTGAGACCTATTGTTTCATCTTGGGCATCCCTAGGTGGAATTTTTTGATAACATCCTAGTGTACATAGTGTCTTAGAAGGAGTTCATAAGGCACATGAGGATGGTTCTGGATACACTTCGAGGGCACCAATTTTTTAGAAGCTCTTAAAGTGTCAGTCATGGATTCAAGGGGTATTTTTTGGGACACATCAACATAGATACTAGAGTTTCAATGTATCCAGTGAACGTTGTGGAAGAGTTTTACAATCCCTCAACTCTTTAGATTTCTAGAGGAAGGTGTCAAGTATGTAGTGTTCTGTGAGGCAATAAGAACTAGTCTTCGTTGTGTCCTGATGCAGAGGCAAGTAGTTTTTGCTTATGGTTCAAGACAATTTAAATAAAATTAATTGAACTATGAGACCCATGATTTTGAGTTAGCAGTAGTAGTCTTAACATTGAATATGTGGTGAAAATACCTAACGGGAGAGTGGTTTATCATCTATATCAACCACAAGAGTCACAAGTATTTCATCTCTTAGATGAATTGGAACTTGAGATAGAGGATATGGCTAGAGTTCCTCCAGGACTATGACTTGGACATTTTTTATACTCTAGTAAAGGTGAATGTGGTAGAAGACACTCTCAATAATAGATCTAGATTTTAATTTCTTAATGATGTATCAGAGTAGTTAGCCTCATTGTAGATATACATTATGGACAGACTTCAAGTAGCTTATATCTAGTCAAGTTTTGTCACCCCTCCACTCTTATGGTGAGTTAGGGAGACCGAACTCAGGTATACCGACTGCGAGGTTCTATGTGCTCAATTATCTATAGGGAATTCCCCTGAAGGATTTTCAAAAGGTGGGAAGCCCATTGTTCTTTTTAGAGGATTCCTGATGATACCAGTGGTGTTATGGGAGGAGGTTCATAGGGAGTTTAATGAATCCTTTTTATCTATACATCCAAGTGTGGATATGATGTACCCATACCAAAAATGTCAGTTTCAGGGCCAAGGTTGAAGAAGTATGTCATAGATTTTGTGTCTTGTTGCCTTACATGTCAACAAATGAAGTCATAGAATCAGGTTCCAATAGGTTTGACTCAACCCCTTGAGGTGATGGAATGGAAATGTGATACAATAACAATGGACTTCGTGATGGGTTAACATGTTCATCTAGGGGGGACAATAACATATGGGTGGTCATTGAACAACTCACCATGTCGTTCCACTTCATATCTATCCAAGATCAGAGTTTAGTATAGAGATTGTAATGCCTCTATGTGTAAGATATGGTTTTGCTTTGTGGAGTTCAATCAATGATTGTTTCAGATCGTGATTTTATTTGAATATCACAGCTGTGGAAGGGACTATAGGACGCATTTGGGACACAATTATGCTTGAGCATGGTGTTTCATCCCCCTAAGGATGACCAGATAGAGAGGATCATTCGGGTTAATGAGTAAATACTTTGGGCATGCATGTTATGTTTTTTCCATAGTTGGAAGGACCACCTACTTCTAGAAGAGTTTGTGTACAAAAATAGATACCCCTCCACCATCGGTATGGCACCGTTTGATGATCTAAATGGGAAACCATATAGGTCACCACCTTTTTGGACTGGCCTAGGAGATTCGGTGTTCATGGGCCCGAAGTTGGTACATGTGACTACATGGAAGGTTCACATCTTCCAAGAGTGGATGAAAATTTCATAGAGATATAAGAAATATTACACTGACAGGAGATGGAGTCCTTTGTAGTTATAGAAGGGATACCATGTGTTCCTTGGGGTGTCTAATTGACAAAAGATATGAGTATTTTTCTAGGACAATAAGTTATCTCTGAGGTTCATCGACCATTCTTTTCCAGATAATGTCTATATTTAGAGAGGTGGCATACCTCTTGGATCTACTTCCACAGTTGGACCAGGTACATGATGTCTTCCACATTTCAGAGATGAGGAGATACGTGAATGATCCATCACATGTCATTGACTGTGGAGAGATAGACCTTTATGATGGGAAGACTTTGGCTGAGAATATAGTGGAGATAAAGGATCGATAGAAGGAGATCCCTCATGGGCAATTGATTCCTCTAGTGCACTTTTAGTTGAGGCACAATAATCTCTAGGTGAGAACATGTGAGAATAAGGCTTAGATTGTTGGAACCATGGATATTCTATGAATTAATTGGAGTATGGTTTGTGTTTTCTATCAATACTCAGTAGAAGTTCAAAATTTGTGCCTCTAAAGTGATCATACAGTTCAAGCAGACAACAGTATTGAAGGTGGCTCCATTTCCCAGTGTTTGCCCAATTTTTGGGCCTCAAAATCAGAAAATGAAGACATAGATTTTTGGTAAAAGGAGGTGTGTGAAAAGAGGAAGTGGTGCATGAAAAATGAGGGTTGTTCATGAAATATATGAGTTGGGTGCGAAAAACAGTGTGGTGCGTGAAATACTGAATCGAGTTTTTTCGTGCAAATAGTGTTTTGGAATCAGAATGTTGAAAAATGGAAAAGGCGCGGGATGTGTGAAAAATCTAGATATGTGCGTGAAAAATGGTACCTATGTGAAATATTACGTTTCAAATGAGAGGTTTTTTCTCAGAAAAAAGGTTTTTACATGCGGGGGTCTGAGACACCTATAAATAAGAGGTGACACCCTCATTTAGTACGGTTCAAGACTCAGAGAAGATCTGAGGTCTGATGCATGAAAAAGGTTCGCGTAAAGGGATTTGCGCGAAAAAGGCCGAGCTGTGCAAAAAAGTCTGAGCTGCGCGAAAAATTCCGACTTTCATCGAAAATTCAGAGTTTCAAGAAATGATCTAAGTTGTGCGAAAAAGTCCAAGATGCGTGGAAATTCCGTCTTTCATAGAAAAGTCGGAGCTGCGCGTAAAAAGATGAAATTTGCACGAAATATTTTTCCATGCGAAAATCATGTATTGCGCGCAAAATTGAAAACTTTCGCGCAAAGGGTATTTGCTACTCAAAATAATCTGTGTATCCTTTTTTCACTTTTGGATTATCTGGTTTAGTGGTTCAGTTCATTCAAGTGCATCATTTCTGGACATCGATGCAGGAAGTTTCTTGGGATAAGTAGACGTAAAGACTTCAATGCAAATCTATTGAAGAGACCCTCATGTCTATAAACTGATTGGAACTTCACCAAAGTTAGTGAGCCAGGGGGAGTCAACAGGAGTGATTCGATGGATGCAGTGAGCTATCTCTGAACTTTTGTAAAGGCAGTTTGCCTGGGACAGAGTGACAGTACGTGAACATTGTAATACGCATCTAGTGATGTTTAGGGGAATTAGTTATGACCAACAACCCATCAGCTTATGCGCCTTGGATGTATCCCTTTGTGGTGAACCAAGTAAAACTGTTGTGTCCACTTCCTACTTTCATTTTTTTAACAGGTTTAACAAGTTCCTACCAACGTGGGAATAAGATCCACAACTTTAAAAAGAAAACTTTAACACCCTGATTTACCCCTCCCCTCTCAGGGTGTTCCGGGGTCCTCCATATATTCATGATTAGTACCCTTAATTTATATGAGTATCCCCTTGTTTGGAATTTGGGACATAAATCCCTAAAATGGGGAGAATGTAATGAATCATTTTTTTCAGAATTTATTTTTAGAAATTATTTTGGAGAATTATGTGGCCAGGAGCTAAGATGGTGTGTGATTATAAGGCCTGATGTGCCCAAAATGATTCACTGAAAAATTTCATGTTTTTAATAGCATGCATGCATGAATTTTCTTAAAAAGTGATATATATTATAATTATTTTCTAGGATCAGAAATCTGAGGAATCAATGAACTCAAAATAGTGGCTTTAACCTAGGTGTGACCTAAACATGGCTAAAACGAGTCACTTATAGAAACATCCACTAGAGGCATAACCATAAATAAAATAAGTAAATAAAATTAATTTATTTTTAAATTATAATAATTCATAAATGGTAACTTGGATTGGAAATCCAAGACTTCCATTAAATTATTAGGGTAGTTATTTCCTTAAGGGAGGCCTAACATCAACCAGCACAGGCTGAGTATGAAAATATAGTTTTTGGATGTAAAGGTCTCTCCAATATTTTTATAAAAATATATTATTCTTGAAGAAAAAATTAATTTTATTTTAATACATGTTTTTATGAGGATTAAAGGATATCCTCATAACCATAAAATTCCTCCGAGGTAAGGAGATAGAGCTCTCTTGATGAATAGTTGCAGATTGGGAATCGACGATCAATGAAGAACCTCAAATCAAAAGGATCTTCTGCAACGACAATGATGTGGGGGGAATTATTCATCATAGATAGAACTGAATTAGGGTAGAGAGTTTTTTATTTTATTTCTTTTCCCCATTAATTAATTCCACAATGAACACAACTCAATCAACCAACATATTGGACAATGTACCAAAACTTGTTACTGGATTGGATTTACCTTTTTTGGGTTTTGATGGGAGAACAATCTTGCGATTATTTGTTGGATTTTGATTGTAATTATAATGGTAATGAACCATGAATGACATGGACATCAATCAAGTTCCATTATTGTTGGTCGATTTATGATTTTCTCCAGTGTTTATTATTCAGCAATGGAATTCTTCATTTGGCATGTGACTCGACATGTTGTGATCAATCAATCATTGCACACTCGATCCATGGAACATAAATCCAATATCATATATCTAGGAACGACATGGAATGATGGAGGTTCGACTATGAAAACAACCGATGGATCGAAGCGGTTTGGGAGATATCACTAGTTGTGTAAATTTTTGTCAAAATGGACTGTGATGTTGATCTAAGTCGGAATAATTGAAGAGCATGAACTGAGGATCACATGTGTTCCATCGTTTCAAGAAATTGATCACTAGTGGTGAACCAGTGTCTAGTAGAAGGGCCCACCAGTGGACTACAAGGTTGTTTCTGTAGCTGTGTGAATGTGGAGGGCCATGTTGGCCCCACAGCGGTGAGCACAGGTTGTGACAGGAGACCGCGATACTGACTAAGCAACTCGGCGAGTGGTGATATGTAGACTAGTGGGGCATGAAGTCATGGATGATCGCTTGAGGTGAAGAGGCCAGCCCACATACATTTGGCTTAGATTGGGTGGAGATGGAATAATCCAGTGGCCCTGTGAGATGGACCCACTAGCCAAGCAGGCTGATCTGGTTCTGTCCAGACCATACCGGACCGGGCCTGGTCTAGAATTTTTATAAAAAAGCTGTAACATTATAATTGTGTCTCTGTTTGAATAGAATTTTTGAATTTTTTGGATCATTTAAATGAGAAGGTAATTTTGAGAGACTCTAAGGGAGTTGTTTTGGAAGTTGGAATATCGTCTAATGGCTTGTGTTGTAGTTTCTTCTAGTGTAAGCACGCTACTAGCAGTATCTTATAGCTGGTTGTGGCTTGGTAGGTTTTTTGTTGGATAAAAACTAGTTGAGTTCATACCCTTAGTCTTTTTCTATTAGTGTTTGATGAAGGATCCTCTTCCCATAATAGAGGATGACCCACATTTTGAAGTGAGTTGTCTCATCCCAACTAAAATAGTTGACTTAGTGGGCTATAGCATGTATCGCACCGAGAGGGTATGTCAGTCGTCACTTCTCTTCATGGTACCTTACATATGTTTTGTGGAGAATGTGTGACCAATAATTAAACAAGAACCAATCCCATATCTGGGATTATGTTTCTAGTAGAACCAGGTGTCCCCCTAGTGAGGCCTGGGCCTTGACCCCCTATCTGTGTATCGAGGTCTAATTCCTTCTGTTCTACAAGACTAGAACTAACAAGTGTGCTTTGGGTATTTTTCAGTGGTTGATGATTGGTTGTGACATGGTGACTACAAGACATGGGGGTGCATGAATTATCTATACCTCATGTGTTACTGACACTCTGTGTATTACTGACACTCCGTGTGTTACCGACACTCCATCTGTTACCGGCACTCTGTGTGTTACCGACACTTCGTGTGGTACCAACACTTAGTGTGTTACCCACACTCTGTGGTTACCCACACTCCGTGAGATATAAAATCTATTTTTCTTAGAAAAAATATATGTCTCAGGGAAACTACATAACATTACTAGACACTAGTGTTCTTCAAGTTACATTTTGCAGAACTATTCTACATTCTTCTTTCTAATTTCCTAAAGAGTGAGATCTCACTGAATGAGTGTGCTACAAGTGGGACCGTGTAGTTGGATAGGGATGAGCCTTTGAGACTTGGAATACTTTATGAGTATATCTAGATATTCATGTAATATATTCTGTTGAAATATACCTATTTTGAGAATACTATATCTTTTTTTTAATGTTTTTCCTTTGTGGTATTTTAGCGTGGTATCTTCTTCATGCTATTTCTTCCATAGTATTCCTTTCTATTTTCAAGGTTTCCTACTGGGAATTAATTTACTCACCCCTACACAGGATTTTCCCACACATTTTGTGTCTTGTGAAGATGTTCAACCTTATTATAGAGTTCATGCTGGACCAGGACCGGACAATGCTGGGTGAGTTCAGAAAGGCCGCAGTGTGCTCCTACTACAACATACAATAATTCGAGTACCTTTTTTTATATGTTATAATTTGTGGTTTGAAGACTATTTTTGGTGGGATTGTATTCTGGCTATTTTTACCTTTCATTTTTTATATTTTGATACTCCGTGGTTGGTATCTTAGTGTATGTATACTTTGTCTATGTAGTGTGTTTACATTTCAGCATTTTGGGTGTAGAGATGTGTGCATGTGTACATGTATATTGAAAAATTCCTCCCATTTTTGGGATATTACAACTTGGATCTAGTCTCTAGCCCATGGCCTATCAGAGGAAGTATTGGGGTAGTCATGACATGGCCCCCAATGGGACAGGTCGTGATGTGTTGGCCATTTGATTAATAGTTTCATCATTTAATTCTAATGATGTACAGTAACTAGAACCATCAAAATCACTCATGTTGGACTTTATAGAATTTATATCTTTATCCTTATAACCAGTATTCTTGATGTATTTATTATATATATTTTTATCATCCTTAAGATATGGATAATTAGGACTGATGTTTCCTATATTCTTGCACATATAGCATTTTAATTATTTATATTGATCTCCGCATTTTCTGTTCTTATTAATAGGTCTTCTAAAACCTCTAATCATATTATAGAACATCTATGTTTTTGGGAAAACCAAGAAAGATCACCATTCGATACAAAATTGATTCTGAGGTCTTCTTGTTTATATGTTTTAGACATTTTAATTCTTTTGTTCATCCTTTCATCCTTAGAAGTTTAATTCATCAATGTTGAATTTTATTTATTGATAATTTTATGCTCTCTAGATTCAACATCCATTTCAGCATCATACATTATAATTGTTTCAATGAGATATTTTAGGTTAATGTTCTTGGAATATATAGATTTTCTGATAGCAACTGATATTCCTCTCCACTTAGGTGGTAAAACTCTAATAATATTCAATTATTATTCAGTTTCAGTGATATGGGTTTCTATATTAGCAATATTATTGAAAATATCAGTGAGCCTTACATTTAAGTTATTATTACTTTCCTCTTCATCCATTTTTAATTATTAGAAAATAATAGTTACTGTTACATTTCTATGAGCTTTCACATTTTTGGTACGCTCCTATGAAACTATTATAGTGGTATGCATTTCATGAGCTATTTGACAATGAGAAACTCTATTGAATTCATATGATATCAATAAAAATATTGTATCATTCATCAATTTTTAATTCAGATCAAATTCTTCTTTAGTTATAGAATCCCAGGTCTGAGGTTATATCTAAGGAATTTCATAGGGCTTTACTAATTTGAGATAAATATTCCAGACACAATTGATCATAAAAATAGTCATACGTACCTTTAAACAACCATATTTATCACCATTAAAGTGTGGAGATTTAACCTTTTACACACATTATTGGTTATCACCCATAAAATCCATTTGAAAATAGATAATTAGACTTAAATATTTGAAAACTATGAACTCAAGAGTCATATGATCTGATAACGATTATTGTCCCAAATAATTTCTAACTAAAAACCAAGAGGGGGTGAATTGAGTCCTATTAATTTCATTACATAAAAATAATCTCTTATGGTATGATCCTTTATATATTTATCCTAAATATAAAATGGAAGAAAAAATGTAAAAAAATTAATGGAATTATATTGAACATAATAGAATTATAGTGGTTCGAGGAACAGAATTCCCCTAGTCCACTCCACAAAAATCTACTCTACTTGTATGGTGATTTTCACTTCAACAACCATTTTTTACCAAGGGATCGTAGTGATGTAAAAGTAGATATCACTTAATAGAGATATCCAAGAGCTTTCAACCAGGCTCTCCCTTTAAAAGACCCATCCCCGTTCGCAACATACACTCTTACAATGAATGTAGATAATATAGAATGAATAAAAAATTTAAAGAATAGTTGCAGAATATATTTGTAAGAAAAAACTGATAGTAGTGGAAGATACAATATAAGATGATGTTAGTATTCAAGGTATAGCTCAAAATGATAAGTAGTTCAGCTAATCAGCTTTTAAGAACAACAGAAAAAATTTTGTTAGATATTTTATACGTAAAGGGAATCATACTATTAATGTGTGTGTGTTCTTCTTATTCTTCTTATTCATATATATATTTTTCATGAAGTAGATAATTCTTCCTTTTATATCTCATTTTTAACTTATACAAGAGATAATAATTACGGTCGAGGTGGAAATCCATTTGGACATTGATAAGAAATTCTATTAAGGACAAGTGTCCACTCCTTCCAAATATTAAAATTACTACTACTGCAGTGATGCCAGAAATCTTCCAATTCTTTAGATCTTCCCTTTCTTGGTTAAAGAAATATACTACAATGATAAAACTTTACCTAACTAGATTATCCATTTTATTATATTCTCTAAAATCATGAAATGACTTGTCAAGATATTAGAAATGTAATCAGGGCATTCTGCAAAACAGCTTGATCTTCATTAGATATTTAATTGATAGCATTGTTAATCATAAGATATATTCTCGAGAGACTTTATTAGAGAACGGTAGATCTATGAATTAAACTTACTTTGTCATTGAGTAAGATAATTCTTCACTGTAAGATAAAATGTGTTATTGTGACATTGAACTTAGATTCTTATACTTCCTATAGTTTTTGTAAGATAATATTTTATCAATATCATTTTCATAAGACAGTGTCCTATAATTTTCATCATTCTATTCTGAAATATATTAATTAGTATGTGTAAAGTCAATATTTTTTTTCATATAATATTGTATTATACAGTAATATAATCATTCAACTTGGAGATTTTAAATTCCATGTAAAGTGGAGATCATAATTGATTCTTAATAAGATAAAATACTTTATCATAGAACAAATACTTCACACATCATAAGGTAATCATTTATGTAATAAACATAATAAAAAATATATTTATAAATATAATCTGAAATAAAAAAAAAATTTAGAATAAAAATAGGGATTTATCAAATCATCAAAACACATAGAAAACTAAGATATATTTGAACAACATGAGTTTTTCCAACATGTTCTTTATGGTTTCACATTTCACTGCATCATTTTATATTTTCATTAATTTTTTTATGATATTATATTTCACTTGATGTTTTTTATTCAAAATCACATTGGTTATACATCATAATATAATGTTAGGCCTTTTGGTTTGTGTCTCCCATACAAAATTTAGGTCTTTTGGTTGTGACTCCAGGTATATAAATTGTAGGTGTTGTTTGGTTGTACCTTAGATTAAGTAGAAGGCATGATCTATAAAAGGATATCACACCTTAATAATAAAATTATGTTCATATCTCTTTTATTTCAACTTCATTTTATTTTGAACATTGTTTAACTTCACTTACATTATTTATTACATGCATGATTTTCTCAGTTGATTGTGAATGGTATAATTACTCTAATTATATAAGTAGTTTTTCTTTTTGAAAATAATTATTTTAAAATAGGCGTGTTCACTCCCTCCCTTTAGATTATATTTTCATCTTATTATATACAATAATTTTTGTCTATTATATTTCCTTTGGATATAGATTCTACTGGTCATATTTTTTTTGTGCTAACCTTAATAGCATTGAAGGAAATTTAAAATAAATTTTGATTTTTTAGGATGGTGGGATTAAACATAAATGGTGTATGGATTCTATAGTATTACCTATATTTGAATGGAAATGACTACGATTACTGGAAGTCAAAAATGGAATATTACCTAAAATAATTAAGTGTTAATCATTTGATGATTATGGTGAAACCATAAAAAGTTACTAGAAATGTATTAAAATTAAATTATAGGTAAAGATATGGTAATGTATATTTAAACAATAAATAAATGAACACTTTGTATTATGCTATATGTCATGGAGTTTTTCATTCTTTTTCAGCAAGTAATAAAACCAGGTATTCACAGTGGATATTTTAAGTACCTCACTACAACTCAAAATAACCTAAGAGATCAATATGGGGAATGATATGTTCAGATTACATGGACATTAAAAGAAGAGAAGTTGAATCTATAAATTATAAATTCCACCGATTCAAAAGTATCACCATTGGGATCAATGTTCTTAGAGAAACCACAGATAAAACATACATTATTAAAAGGGTGTTTTGATCACTACCGAATAAGTTTTTTGAAAATAATGTTTTGTTCAAGGAAAGAAAAAATTTAATATAGTATACATGAAAAAAAATTATTTAATGTAGTTTGAATTATAATTACATAGTAAGAAATATGAAAAAGCTACAAGAAAAAATGGAATTTCTTTAAAATATAATATAAATTATTTTTTAATTCTTTTGAATCAAAGTTCATTTGAAGTGATAAAGATATTTCCCATTGTAGATATTATTATTAATTTTTTTTTAAAACAGAGTCAAGATATAGGCCATAATAATTTTAAAAAGGAAATTTATAGTGGCAATTATTAAAAGATTAATTTGTTTCATACATAACATGTTTTCAGTTAAGGAAGAGATGACTCATAAGATTTGGTTGATTTAAATTTGGACATTGAAATATAGGTAAGGATAAAATTGAAAAGGAGAAGAAATAATTTTTTTAGGTTACACTTATAATAATTATTCTGTTACAAGAAGTGAATCAGAGAGTGAAGTGAAGATTATTAAGAATGAATTAATGGATAAATGCTCTAACGTAACTAAATCACATTTTTCTCAGTTATTAAAAACTATAAATATTTGTTATTATTATACCAATGAAGAAGAAAATCATTATGAATCATGTTATAGTTATAATTATAGGTAAGAACATTTTTATGATAAAAAATAGTATGATGAAATAATAAATTTATATAAACATGGTTTTCAAATTATTAATAAATTAAAAGACTTATACAATGAAAATAAAAAACTATTGAAAGAAAATGTGAACATTAATATTTAAAATAAAAATATAATTTTTTTTCTTTATAAAATGAAGAAGATAAGAAGGAATTTGATTCTATAGTATCAAAAAACAAATTACTAAATGAGAAATATAAGGATGATAATGATATAACTAATGATTATATGTGTATAAATGATAAATCTCAAGATGATAAAATTTAATTAGTCTATAGTGATTTAGTCAAAATGAAAAATTAATGTAAGATGATTTAGAAATAAATTAATAAGGTAATAAATATATCCTGAAATTAAAATGTTCAAGTCTATAATTACTTAGATTATATTTAATTGGAAAATGAGAAATTAAAATGCTGAAATTTATATTTTGAAAAATTATTTTTATTTCTTTGATAAATGTAAGGAAAATATGAAAAAATGATGTATATGATGAAAAATAATAAAAACATAAATTTTTTTGTTTGTAACAATCAGTTATGAAGTATGAATAGAATTATATTTATCAAAAAATATAAAGGATTTGTTTCTAGTTTAAAAAGTTTTAAATGTAAAAGGAATTTTCCTTTTGATGATCAATGTTCTTTAAAATTCAACCAAACATTTGATCAAATAAAAATATTTACCTCTAAGAATTCATTTTCGAGTATGCCTACAAATAGATTCGTCAATTCTGGTTGGGTGCACAAATGTTGTACAAAAAGTATTATTGAATGAAATATTTAATTATTAAAAAAACATATTAGTCTTTATTAATTTTCTGAAATCTCACTTAGAAGTAACCATGATTATTGGTGTATAGATTTTAGTTGTTCTAGAAACATGTCCAATAAAAATTATAATTTCCAATTTTAAAATTTATGAGATAGATTCCAATTCTATTTGTGAGATAACTCTAAACTCATATTAATGGTTATGGTGATATATGATATTCTAAAAGTATAATTATTTCTAATGTACTACATATTGTGGGTATAAAACACAATTTAATAATTATATCTCAATTTTTCAATAATTGAATAAATTTCGTTTTTGAATATGAAAACATTAAAGTTTTTAAGAATGATTTTCTTTTGTTTTTACAAAATTAAAATTCTAACACATACATTATTGGTTTATATGAATGAAATCAATAATAAAATATTTTTTTAAATTTGATATAAACATAGGAAATATTATGGAATAGAATACTAGTACAAGATAATGTTCGACTAATGTATAAATTTTCAACGCATGGACATTAATAATATTTTCAAGAATTCAAATTAATTAAATATATTTTATGTAATTATTATTCTAATGGTAAAACAAGAAATTAATTTTTAAAATATATTAATAATATTACATTATCTAGACCTATTAAATTTTTTCAACTTGGTTTATTGGGTCTTATATAACCTTATATTTTATGATGAAAGAAATATGTGTTTTTAATTGTTTATTATTACTGTATACTCTTCAAGACTGATTTCCTAATAAATAAAAGAGATAATTAAACTTTTCTTTTACATTTTGAAAATTAAATAAATCTAATAAAGGTTATTTGAAAATATCTACCACGACTGATAGAGTTGGTGAGTTTTTATCTTAAATTTTTAAAAAATTTCTGAACATAATAGATAAAAATATTATTTTCTACCACTAGGTGTAACAGACCAGTCTATCCCACAATCATGATATTGCCCATTTTGTGCCTAGTTTGTACTATTTTTATTTTCTAGAGCTCTGGTCCTCATATAACCCATAGGAAAATCCTCATGATGAGATAGTTATTCACCCCACATTATAAAGGGGTGCTTCATGCTCCTCCTCCTTCGATATAGGATTTCTATAATCCCCCCCCCCTAAAAGGGCCCAACATCCTCTCTAGAACATTGAATGGAAAATGGATCGTATACCATTTATAACAGACTAGTCTAACCCACGATCATGATATTTTTCACTTTTGTCCAAGCCCACATGGTTTTTCTTTCATTGGGATCTAGCCTGCATGCATTCCCCAGGAAAAGGACTCGTGATTGGAGGGGTATCCACACCACATTATATAGGTGTGATTCATTCTCCTCCTCCTTTGATGTGTGAATTCCATAATCACTTTGTAACATCCTGGACTGAGTGTTACACACTGGTTCCTCGATCTGGTCAGTCACATGACCACAAGTGCACCTCCTCGTATGCTAGAAGTAGTTGGATGGTAGAATAGGTCTGATAAGTAAATAATGGGGAGACTATACACTCTTTAATTAGAGTAATAAACTAGAGGAAATAAAAAAACAATAAAGGGAAAATATATAACCATAAACAATTCAAATATCTCAAAGTAAATAAAGAAAGAAATATAATAACCAAAAAAAGAAGAAGAGATTCCATGATAAAGGAAGTGTCATGTTTCTAAAATGAAAACTAAAAATAATGACACCAATGACTTATAAGCAGTTCCTGGACAACATCTGGTTCCCTCATCCAAGCCCTATATCCAAATTATCCATAAATCCCACAACCACTTCCCTTAAAATGTCACACAATAATAAGGTCTATTTGGGAAACGATCAGGTAGCCCATGTAAGGCCTGAGTACATATCAATAGGCCACCACCAATGGATTATAAAACAATATCTTATCATATAATAGTGTGGGTAGTTGTATAAGTAAATAATTAAAATTCATAAGTAAATAGTTATCTTGATATCATTTATTACATACATAACCACATTAAATTCTGGGATCCCAAGGATTATCGTACCTCAATACCATCTTCGACTCATGTTGGAACTTGAATTGTTACTCATTAATATCATATCATAGTACCCAATTCATCTCATGCCATAGCCCAAAGTATTCAAAGGTGATATCATATCTCAATACCTTATTCATCTTATGTTGGATACCAAAGTATTCCCAAGAGTGTTCAAATCTCAGAGTACATTTGTTACCATTATTTAATTCATACTTGAATGACCATGTTACCATTCATACTATACACAATAGAATGACCATGTTCCCATCATTTAATTCATACATGAATTCTCACCTTTCATACTACACACAATATAATGAACATGTTCCAATCATTTAATTTATACGTGAATGACCATGTTACAATCCATACATCACATATTGGAATGATAATGTTTCTAATAGTTGATTCATACTTGAATAACCATGTTACCATTCACACATCACACATTATAATGTCCATGTTACCATTCTTTAATTCACATTCAAATAACCACGTTATCATTCATCAAAATATAATTAATTTGAAAATTAATTATCCACATAACATCCATTAAAAATTCATCAATTAGTTAAAATCAACAATTCCATTAGTTAATATAACAATTAACTAATCAAATCAAAAATATTATTTATTTCAATAATTAATTCACAACTCCAATTCATTTCTAATTCAATGATTAGTTTATCACTTAATTTACCTTAATTAATTCCCCTATTAATTAAGTATGCAAAACTCATCGGTTAATTTATAAATTAATTAATCAATATTTTAAAACTCAAAATCCATAATTAATTTAAAAATAAATTTTCTGACTTTAAATATCAATTACATATAATTAATTTGACAATTAATTATCCCAAGTCATAATATCAATATCACATAATCAAATCCCCAATTAATTATATAAATCGCAAATCCCTAAATCTTATAATTAATTCCCAAATTAATTATCTAAATCACAAAACCAAAAATCTCATAAATAATTTCCCAATTAATTATATGAATGGATTTCACCTTAATCACGTAATTAATTTATCAATTAATCATCTATTTCAACAACACTGCAATTAATAAATTGGCCTCATTAATTAACCATATTTATGAATTAAAATTGATAAATTAAGATAGAAATTATGAAATTTTAATACACATATCAAAATAACGATAGTGTAATTTTATATTATACCACCTACCTCAATTTTTTAAGAGACATCGCCTAATAGAAATCCCAAAAATTTAGTGACACAACAATGTAAAAAAAGATCCAAATCTCAAAACCCTAAATCAAGATTATAGAATTCATGATCTAGTAAATATAAATGTATATCTAGAAACATAGATCTAGATCTCCCCAAATAGTTATATATCTATCTATAATAGAATATTACATCACTTAAAGAATGTGGAAAGAATGGGGGAAGCACAAGAGAAGAACCAAAAGAAGAATCACTAATTGAGAGAGGAGAATACATTCGATATGGGATTTTATTGGTGATGAACGGTGGTTGATAGGGCATAGAAGTTATCGAGAGAGCTCAAAAAAATAAATAAGACTTAGGGTTGAATAGGGGATGAAATAAGTGAGTTTTGGGGGTTCTAGGAATTTTGAAAATAATTTCTGGGAGACTTTAATCCCCACAAATGGTTTGTTGGGAAGGGGCACATGGTTTCTCCTAACCATGAACATATAACATGCATCTATTATTTTGGGGTGAATAGTTACTCCTAATATAGTGAATAGTTAGAAAAAAACATGAACCAATAGAGAAAATCCCTATTGTCTTGAGTTGCATAGTTTTCTGGGCTGGGCGCACGGTTTTCACTAACCATGCCACCATAGTGAACTACCCATTATTCTTCCATTTTTCTAAAATTCCCACCAAAACAGACCCTATGTTAAACCCCAAACTAAATGTATTGAACACAAAATAATTGAATACTTATAAACATTCATGAGACAACCCTAGAAAAGTGAGGGATCTTACAATCTCCCCCACTATAACAGCTCATTATTGACATGCACTCCCATTTCTCTCTAATATTTTGAGCCAAAAGTATTAGGAAACTAAGCCTACATATCTAATCCCATTTCCCATGTCTCCACCTATACACACCCTTGTTTCCACCACCCACGAACTATCAACATGGTCTTTCCCTACAGAACATTCTCACTGTAATCCAAAACATGTATCAGATGATCCTTAAAGGATGCATCTATCTCAAGCTCATCATCATCCACATAGATCACATGAGATGGGTTGGGGTGATACCAATATATTTTTGATACATTTAAAACATCTTGAATAGTTCTTCACTTTTTGGGAAGATCCAATTAGTACACCATTGTATTGATTCTATCCACAACCTCTAACGGTCCAATGAAATTGGGTTCCCTCACTGCCTACCTCCATATCCTATGATGACCTAACATAGGTGACACCAAAAAGAATACATGATCACCCTCTATAGAATCTATGGGTAATAGACATCCATTGACACATGACTTAAGTATACTCTTATCCATATAAATATGTTTTTGAGTCATCAAAACCTGCTCGGACATATCCAGCATGATACTTTGTCCCAAAAACCATGTCTCACTAACCTCCATCTAGCACAGAAGTGATATTCATAGCCGAACATAAAGAGGCATGTATGGTTACATTTGTATAGTTTCCTAATAACTATTTTTATAGTAAATCTCCATTCAATCCAATTACTTTTCTAAAGACCCACCAAAGTCAAGGACACATTCCTGCATCATATCCACAAGCACATGTATAGTATTATCTGACTGCCCATCTATATTTGGGTGGAAGGCCATACATAATAATACCTATATACTGATAACCTTATACAAGACCTTACAGAAGAGTGAACTGAAACATGAGTCATGATATGAAATTATAGTTTGTGGTACCTCGTGAAGACATACTTTCTCCCGAGCATAAAAATCCCCTAGTTATTCCATTGAAAAAGTCTCCCGTGGAGGCAAGAAATGTTCAATAGTTGTATGTTGATCCATAATAACCCTGATAGAGTCATTCATCCTTTTCATATTCGTGATACCCACAAAAAAATAATTTTCACATCATCTAACATCCATTTTGGAATGGGAAACTGCTACAACAAACCTTCAGGTCATTGATGCTTGGCCTTCACCTGCTGATAGGTGTAGCATCATGTCATGAGCCCTAATATATTATTTTTAATTCATGGACAAAAAAACAATCATTGTAGGGAATTATATATTTTGGGGACACGTATATGTACCACCCATTTTGAGACAAGGAATTCCTATATTAGATCCTCTTTCCTGCTTGTCGGCACAACAACCTGATTCTTCATATTGATGATCTCATCCTCATCTATAAACCAGTCGTAAGGTGACTACCCACCTTAAAAGATTTACAACATGTTCAAAAACATTGTATCCTTATACAACCTATCTCGGAACAATATCAAAAGTGTAGAATCCACTAAAACTGATACTAGAGTCATCTGATTCTGACTTGCTTGAACCACCACATGCATCTCATCCAGGAAAGTAATCATCTTCTACTTAGAACTAGACTCCTGAACATCATGATTCCAAGTCTTCCTTCTTAGAGAATTAGCCACATTGTTTTCTTTTCTAGGCATATATGCTAGGTCAAAATCAAATGAATACATATAATCGACCCATCTCCACTGTCATAGATTCAAATATCACTGTTAGAAGATCTACCATAATATCTTGTGACCCATAAATAGTATAAAATTCATTTCCAATAGATAATGACTCTTAAACTTTAGATCATAAACCACTACCACTAGCTTAAGGCCATTCATAGGGTAATTCTATTCATGTGACCTCAGCTTCCGATACTCGTACACCACAAATCGATCTTGTTGCATCAATATAGCTCCAGTACATATTCCATAAGAATCATGATAAAACTTTTACTCATCATGTGGGTAATGTAGGATCAATATTGGTGACGTTGTAAAACGATTCTTCTAATATTTTATGACCTTATCAGAAGATTCTAACCAATAAATTTTTATCCACTTTTTGTTCAATCCCGAAAGCAATGCATCCAAATGAGAAAAATCTAGGACGAAGGTTTAATAATATCCATATAACCCCAAATTCTATAGAGATCAAATATGTACTTAGGATTGTCCCAATAAACCACTTCATGAACCTTCTATAAGTCCACCGACACACCTTCCTATGAGATAATGACTTCCAAGAGTGTACTTGATCAATCCAAAATCAATGCTTAGATAGCTTGGAATATTGCCGATTCGTTATCGATGTAGATATGATGATGTAAAGATATTGGGAATGATCTACATGAGTCTTGGAGTATACCAAGATATCATCCACAAACAAAAACAAAAACAGATCGAGGTATGAATGAAATATTATTTTCATTAAGGACATAAACATTGTTGATTCACACATCCACCCAAATAGAATTAAAATAAACATATATAGGCCATACATAATTTTTAATGTTGTCCTTGGTATATCTGAAGTTTGAACTCTTAGCGGATGATACCCTGATCTCAGATCAATCTTTGAGAACACATAATCTCCTCTCAACTTTTCAAATACATCATTGATACATGGAAGATGACAACTATTATTTGTGATCATATAGTTCAACTTATGGTAATCAATAAAAAAAGTATGAGTCCCATCATCTTTATTTTAAAAAAACATAGAATAACCCCAAGGTGTTGAACTCATACAACTAAATCTCCAATCCTCCAATTCCACCAACTGAGTCTTTAGCACTTAATGCCCTGTCAGTTCTATTCTATATGGTGGATTAGATACTATATCATCCCATGGAATAATATAACATATTAATTCCACATCTATTTTAGGTGAAATCCCTAAGAATTATTTTGAAAAAAACCTAAAATAGTTCCACCACTGATGAAAAGATATCATGCTTTATGCATCATCCATAAATAAACTAGAAACATAGGCTATGAGCTCTCTTAGTTTCTGATTAATAGGCCATTCTCATCCTGCTTGGATATCCCACTCCCCATGGTGAATATAATGGTCACCCTTATGAGATGTAAAATTCACTCTCCTCTAGTAACAATTGATGTGGGATCAGTATGCGAATTTCCTATCCATACCAATAATTAGGTCGAAGAATGACATATCAAGGATATAGAGATCCCATAGAAAACTATACTCCATGAATTCAAGAGAAAATCCATTGAAAAAATAGATTTCTGTAGATAGTAATCTCAAAATTGTATCAATACTCATTAACTTATTCAAAAAATCTATCTTAAGACTCATCCTATTAAAGAGTTTTATAGATGTAATGAAATAAGAGGTAGAAATATAAAATATGAAACTAGATAAAAAATAAAAATAGTACCTCTCACTATTAATGGTCCAGCCTCACTATCCATCAGTGTGGGAAAAAAATTAGGTAGTTGTCCTACCCCTCTTCCATGTGATGTAGTTTGTCTCCACTATGTTGCACAACTCTGCTGATATGGGCGCTCTTTCCCAGATGCTCCTTGTCCACCACCTCGGCAAGTAGGACCCCAAATGCCCAGATGATAAGGATTATAATATCCCATTCCCACACTATGACTTTTTCTAGCAACACCCTCACTGACTAACTTTCATTTTTTATTGCATAATTTCTATAGATGCCCCATCCTTCCATAAGACCATCACTATACTGGTGGTCTGAGGGTACTTTCTATGATAATGGAATAGCCTAAAAAATTGATGAAAGATTACTCTAATAATGTCTAGTGTAATTGAACCTACTATATGACTAATCATCTTTCCACTTCCCTATCTAAAGTTCCCATAATGATGCTTTCTTCTATCAAAATCTGCACCCCCCCAGATCATCTGGAATAAAAAATTTGTCCAGTATTGGAAGCCTCCTCTAGGTTCCCCTTATCTATGAGAGCCTGATCCAGCACCTCAGAAAACATACTTAACTAAAATAGGTTATCTTGGGACTTAATATCACACTTAAGTCTATCCTGAAAACATCTCAATGTAGCTTTATCCTCTCCCACCAATGCTTGTGCAAAATTTTGTATGTATGTAAAGCATCCAACATAGTCCATCCCTGACATACTCACCTAATTAATCCACATGAACTCCTCTTCTTTCTCTTCCCTCAAACTTCTCTTGGTAGAAGTTATCTAAGAACCTCTATAATAATTCCTTCTACACATAGAATCTATCAGTACGTTCCACACTTGAATGTCCCACAAGCACTTCATTGATCCTCATAGAATATAAGTAGCCAACTTGATCCTCCTCTCATTAGGATTTTCTAAATGGTCAAGTACCATCTCGATGGAATCAACGCAAAACATAGCTACCTCAGTCACACCCTTTCTAATAAAATTTTGAGGGTGTTTTAACTAAAACTATCTCATATGGACAAATATTCTCTTCTCAACCCACCCGATGCCTCTTCTAATGAACTACATGAAGTGAGTGAAGATATCATAAAACGGCTCCCCTTATTCCTCACTAGATAATATCTGTACCTTAGGTTACACTACTGGTAGAGAATTACCTACCATAAGCTCCTTTCATTCTCTCTACAAGCTTCTTCATTGTGGCATATCACTATAATTCCAAACAAAAATCTTATGATACATAACTCTAATTTATCACATTTACATAATAGGAAAAATCATAACAATTCTTTTCCCCACATCTCACCACATGGTCAAAACCGAGGTGCTTAAAATTCCCTTAACAATCTGTTAAGTAGATACTTGGAACGTCTGTTCTATTTTATGAATCACTGCTTCTAGGAGGTTTCCATTGGATTTATTCATGGAACTGGAAACATACAATAGTTCTTTATCCCAAAGGGACCTACATTCAAAAAGTATACAATGTTAATTTTAAATGTTAAAATACTCAAGAACATGAATTGTTCGATAGGATGGGAGGTCGGACTCATCACACCCTTCTAGGGGGAATTATTTTCTACTTTGGGAGTCTCATTAAGATATATACATGAATCCTTATTAATTCCCCAAGTACAACATAGGCTTCCCTTGTAATTTGCAATAAATTATTAACATGTGTAAAATTTATAATCATCTGTATGTATTCGAGGTTCTTCATTAATAGAGATACTTGTATGTATTAGTGGTTCTCCATCAATGGTATCCTCTCATATAATATTTAGATATTCTTTTAATAATTGCTACGATGATATTAGTTTTTAAGCTGCTCAGTTTAGCATTCTGGAATTTATTGTCATCCAGGGCGATGAAGGTTTGTTTCGATATTGTGACTGTACCCATTAAATGGGCTACCAACGTATCCTTATTAAAGTAATTAGAACCCTTGTAGTTCAGTGCTACTTAATGGGACACATCATACCTTTTACGGTCATTTGATAAATAAAAAACCATACAATTTAATGTCATGTGGTAAGGAAATCTAAGAGAAAGGTTCTTAGTTAATGTTTGGTGTGGGACTTATGTCGAAGCATTCCAAGGAACACTAAAATAATATGGGTTTCCATGTATTATTATACCTTGTTGGGGATATCACCCAAGAAGAACATGGTTAATTTGAAGTGATGGGTTTGAACCTCAAGGAGGCTTCATATGTATCCCATCTAGAAGGGCATCAAATCCCACCTAGATCAATGAGTCTCGTAGGAAAGTATAGTCCTTTTAGAGAAATGAGTTTGGGATTACATTCTGAAAAGGATGAATTGGTGATTTGGGGGTTTAATTTGGGACTTACTCCTAAGGAAGATGCCCAGATTAAGGGAATTAGGGTTGGGTTCCTGAAGAGGATATCCAACTAGCTTGAGCCATGGTGAAGGCTTCCTAAGTTTTCTAATTATGGTGGGAATCAAAGGTCATGTAGGTCATCCTCTCAGAGAGTGTTTGTGCATATTTTGTAATAATCATGAATATTTATACCCGTGTGAGTCATGCTCAATGTGATAAACAAGATGATTTGAATGATTCATCATGCGCACCCACACTTTTCCTCCCTCTCTGGTGGAATAGGGTGAACCTACGGTGGCAACGAATGATGAGGGAGAGGCGACTGTGGAAGTTGGTGAGGCGGCGAGACTTTCCGCTATTCTCTTTACCCGAGTCAACGATCTAATGTAAAGAAAGAGTGAGGTGAAATAAGTAGAGAGGAGCGAGACTGCAACCTCCTACATGAATTATTAGGGGCTTACACCAAGATGGCTACCATAGTGGATCTCGGTAGGGGAGGGAGACTAATCATTTTATTTTATTTAAATGAAAGTTTGAATCGTACCTTCCCTACTAGATATTGGATGTTTTGGGTCATAGATACGATAAGGGGAGTATATAACCCAAACCATAATCCTCCAGACCGGGAACTTCCCAACATTGTTCAGGGGAGAAAGTTCCATGTGACTATGGATATAAAAACTGACAAACACCCCATGAATCCTAACCCCATTGTAAACAAATGTGGGAAACCATTGATTGTGGATGTACAAACACAGACAAGAGACACACTAGTGTGATTTTCCCTAAGGTTTGATGAGTCATGAAGTATTTGTGGAGGCTTAAACTTAGACCCTTTCATATAAGGGAACCAAGGAAGGAGATACCCTACCATGAGTGGACTTAAAGAGCATACATAAGTTGATACGTAGGCCTTATACATAGATCTAATGCATAGGTACTCCAAGCAGTTGTGCCACATAGGTACCCCGTGTAGGTGCATCGCATTGCTGTATCACGCATGTGTGCCACGTATGCATTTATGATGAGTATAAAATTCTTCACATAGGGTAACCAATCCTATATAAGCATCAAATTCTGAAATAATTTAAAATCATATTTATCTTGTCTAATTATCTCTTCTGAGAGCTACTTGAGACAATTTGAGGGATCTCGGCAAAAGAGTTATGCAATGGGAGCTTCAGTAAGTATTTTAACTTTTTTTTAGTCCTTAAATGAGGAGCCCAAGGATCAAATTAATATGCATGGAGGGGGAATAGTCGAGGTCAATTTCTCAGTGGAGGTCCACCGCATAGTCCCTCTGTACAGGTCTACCGTGTAGGGGTATAGAAAGCATGTCTCTGTGGAGGTCAGTCGTGCAGCTCTGCCATGCAGGTCTACCGCACAGGCCTTTGAAACATTTCCTTTAATTTTAATTCTTTGAAATTTGTATTGGTATTTTTAAATATCTAGGGGCCACCTTCCTATAAATTTTTTATTCTTAAGTAGTTTCAATAAAATTTCCCCCACCCCTCAGGATTGGATCTAATTAGAAAGAGGGTCGAGTCCTGAGGTAAAATTTCAAGGAAATGGCTATATATTAATTGCTGAGCTGCGTAGGTTTTCCATGGAGATACATCGTGTAGCTATTCCACGTATCTTTTTCATGCAGTCATGTCATGGATATCTACAACTTTCTATAAATAGGTCTGGTCCTTTGAGATTTTCTTCAACTGCGATTTCAGAGTTTTTATATCTCATTGTGTAGCTCGTTCGTCTGGCCTCAATGCATTGTTCTCTCACGTAGTTTCGTTGAAATTTTATCAAGGTGAAACTAATTTAGCAATGAAGCTACATGGAAGGAACTCATCAAAGTATTTTTTCTAGGACCCTTGTTAATGGACTTATGTGGCATACCTCATCTAATGACCTACACGATGAGTTTCCTTTTCAAAATTTTCAAATTCCATTAAGATGAGATTTTCATTTAATTAAGTCCAAAATTTGACCTAATAGAGGGAATTTGGTAATTCATTTGTAGGAAAATGGATCATTTGATGACTGTTATTGAGGATGTTATGTCTCATCAAAATGAGACGATGAAGATCGTTGGACCAGACACTTATGACATTGTTGAAAGTGCTCTTCTTAGATTATGGAAAGGTTTAACTCTTAATTGACATGAATACCAACAAAGTCCTTACCTACCCCTGTATGGGCATGGTATCTTACTAGATTACCATATTCCATCTTGTAGGAATTACTCTCCAAATAATTGGTTTCTACAGTACTCTAATTTTCCCTGTATGAATATTAGTGCAAGGGGTATGCTAGTTCATGAGGGAACAATCCCTATTCCATGCATCCTAAATCATAGTGGTTGTACTCCTAATATGAAAAATAAAATGATAGATCCAAGGCCACATTGATATGATTCAACCTTTAGATATTCTCAAATAGATTAGTCTAATAGTTGGAAGGATGACTGTGATCGTCGTTTCGGAGGAAGAGTTAAACCTGAATGGTGTGGGCGTTTTGGGTGTGCCGGACATGTATAGAATTCAGGAAAGAACTATCATTTCTTTATATTTACGATGTTTTACGGATTGGAAAAACATATGTTTATAGAAATTATTTAATTCCTGAATATTTGAGTTGATGGATTCCACAAACTAATTATTTCCATTTGACTCAAGGTGATGTTGGCATTAGTTTATAATATATCTACCAAATAGTCGGGGTTCCCATTCTCATGGAAATGTATGATGAGATTATTCTGCATATTACAACATGTGGTGATGTTACTAGAACACCATTTTTGTATCACGAACTATTCAAAATAGAAAATAAATTACCCAAAGAAAAGATATATATTCATGCCAGAGCGTGGATGGAAGCCTTTTTAGAACCATCAATATAAAAAGGTCCCACTTGTGGATGTCCTACTATTTGTCCATCTACAGATAATCAGAGTAGTTCAGACACATATTGGCCTATATTGGAAGGATGAAACTATAAACACTGGGGATATAAATTCAAATCTGATATTGATACAAATATACACTTTTCCTTCTTCCTTTCCATGTGGATAAGAATTTCCTTGCTTTCAATCTGAGTCCGGAGGTGGTTTAAGGCCATGTACTTTTGTCATCACTGCTAAATTGGTAAAAGGAAAGTATATTGGGTTATAAAATCCTTTATTGGAAAGAATTTACTATTCACAGCTGCATTTAAACAATGTAAAGGCTCCATTTAGAAATGCAGGGCCACTCAAAGTGTTGTGGGGCTTTATTGCGGCACAATTTTCTTCATACTCAGTGTTGAATTCCATTAGAGTCCCCAATGATCGATTCAACCCATTTTTTACATAATGTTTCTGGTATTCAGCGTCAAAATTTGAGACCTAATGTAGTGCTAAGGGAATTTAATGCATCAGGAGAATTCAACTTATTTCCTTTTGGTGTCCCGCCAACTAGAACATTTATTAATGATGGTAAAGAATAAAATTATGATTTGATGTCTTATATGAAAGAATTCAGGGATAATGTATTATAAACCTGGATAGATTGTGAAATTATCTTGGAATAATACATCCCTTATAGGTTTTCTCTTCTATTTAGTTTTCTTAAATAGTCAAATACCTTTCCACCAACGACTGTTAGACATTATAAAAATCCAATGGTAGCGAGATAATTCAAGATTCTAATGTCTTTAGATACATCCAAATTGTCAATTATGTTACCTCCATCAGATGAATCAATAAGATTTGAAGCATGATATGCAAAATCTTGGGCTTATTCATACCCTTTAGGGGCTTTAACAAAATAAATATATTGACTAGTAGCTACAATGACTATTGTGTATGGAAATCAAGGTAAGAAGTCCAAATCCATAGATGATGCATATGTTTCATATGTTTCAGAGTCTTTAAAACATGTTCGCAGAAGGTATACCAAGAAAACTAGGTCTAGAGAAGCAATACCTCTAGTGCCAAGGCAATCCAACCACCTTAATCTAAAAGAGATTTCTATCTAATCTGTTTACATTTTTGAAGAAAAAGGGAGTACAGAAGAAGCTCACCAGTAAGAAGGTGTTTCAATTTCTCCACATCCAACCATACTAGGATCAAATTATGTGTGACCTTCATCCATTCACATTTGGGATGGATTGACCCATGAACTTAGGGATGCATGGGCATTCCTCCAACTTTTCATTCGAATACCGGATATGGGAGACATTAAAGAACCTTATGATTATCATCCGGATAATAACACAACTGAAGTACAAGAGTATATTATGTAGCATGATTATTTTATATATGCAACTGGTGAAAAATCCTAGCCTCTAAATGAGTATCTCATATAATGGACTTAGGAGTATAGAAAGAGGTAATTATTGATCCTAAGGAGGAATTGGATATTTATATTAATACTGAGAACATATTCTCCTTTTCTTTTTTCTCAATTCTTCTTTACCATTCACCATTATTAATCATGATGAAATGACTTTTGAAGCTTGAATTTAGGGAAGAAACCTTTATATAGGTTCTCGGGTGACCAATGTATGGTCCTGTAGGTTCTCCCATCGACACATCAAATGATACTCTCAAGTATCCTAAACTTTATCCAGGAGAAATTATCACAAATGGGGTAATGAAAACAAATAATCCTCTACCATTACCTCACGTTTCTCATAAGAAGAGGATTGTTTTGATTTCTCTTCAAGATTATGAGAAGAAACAAAATAGTTAAATGGGTTTATTCCAAAGTATTCATAGAAGGAGTAATTATTTATACTATCCTCTGGTCATTATGAATTTCATGATACACTCTGGTAATCTCATTTATCCTCTTGCAGAATTTGTGTCTCTCTCCTCTCTCAAGGGATTAAGAGCTGATTCTTCAAGAGTAGAAAAAGAAACCTCTGGAGAAGACCAAGTTCATGTTGATGAAATTCTACCTTAATCGATAGAACATCAAAAGATTTAGTCATACCTACTCTTGGTTCCATTAAGAGAGTTAAAATACATGTTAATATCAAATAAATTTTTCTTGATTATCAAATTCTTTGCTAATATTCTTCTTTTCAAAATATCTCAGATCAGTTTCCTTTGCCAATAAATAATGTAATAATCAATGCTAATATTCTTATTACTCAGGGGGGAAGGAATGGAGACCCAGGTTAGTCTCATGTAAAGACTTCTGTTGACCCAAACTGAACAAGATCTGATGATGTTGTACCAATTTAAGATCTAACATAAATGAATTTCAGCGGATCCCATTTAGGCATCAACCAAAAAATTTTGGATACCATAAATATTGAGGATGATATAACATTCATTGCAAAATATACTGAAATTATGGAAGCCCCTAATCCAAACATTGATATTCTAGGATCCATTAAAGAGTTTGGGGATTTTCATGAAGAATTTCAAGTATGTAATTTCTCATTCTTTCATTTTTCTTACATAATTGTTCTTATTTTGCTTGAAACTTCACATCAAAGCTCACCTTATATAGCTTTGTCTGTAGAAAATGTTAAAAAGGCTCTTTAGAAATGGGAAATTACACTATATCCGTCTTCTACAGAAGTTGGAGAAATACCTACTATAGACCCCCAATTGAGATATGTTTAGAGCCTTAAATTATGACAACTAAGAAAACTCAAGAGAATTTCCATTCTCAAGAACCATCTTCTCAAATTGGTAAAGGTGAAAATATAGGTGTTGAATCCAATCAAGAGGATGACTTATTATTGGGTAAATATTGTAACACCCCAAGATTTTATAGTGTGTTATTTCTTCAAAATAATTAAATAACTTTCACTACACGCAACACCAAGTTCAATCGCACCATGACTTACCAAACAAGCTGTTCAAAAGAGGTTATGAATAGTGTTAACTAAATTTTAAACTTTATATAATCCTTATAATTTTAGAATCCATATTATGAGTTTCTTAGATAAAATGCAAGAACAAATTCATTTTCAGTATTGCACTTTTATCAACTTTTAATAGTGAACCCTTTTTAAATACAATATATTAAACTTTTGACTAAATGGGGACATCAAAAATTTAAAATGAAACATTCCAAGCTTCCACGGTACGCTTTCTTTGAATAATACAGTAGCGTGTGTTGTACGCAACCTTGAGTTTTAACACACACCACAACCAATCAAACTAGCCGTTATGAATAGTAATACCTACTTTTCGAAATTATATATATTTTATATTTTAAAATGAACTTCATTTCTGGATTCGGAATATCGAATTTAGCCTAAGGTGAAATTTTGGTACTTTTCGGATAACTTTCATATTTTGATGAATAGTGAAAATTACTAAATTTTAATAAAAAACAACTTTTTTAATCAAAATAATTAATAGTGATAAATTATGAATTTGAGTGGTTTTAAAGTATATTTAGAATAAATTTTTACCATTTAATATAATGTTGGTCATTGGACATAATTTTACAATTAAACCGAACATAAACAAGTGTCAATCTTTTGATAGTTATTATCTCTTAAAAACACGCTTTTTGTTTTGACAGCGGGAATTAATTTTAAATTAATTTCTGCCACTTCTGTGTTTTGAATTTAGGAAAATGGATTCCATATTTGGAATCAGGATGTTCAAATTGTGTAAATAGGTAACTTTTATTTTTAGACATTTTGAATAATTACTGCGGTAAATATTTTATTTATCATGGTTAAGGGTAAATCCGGTAAATAAGGGTTAAAAAATAATATTATAATAATACTAAATTACCCTAAAACGTGTCTTAACCCTATTGGTTGATACTGGGTCGACCATGGGCATCTTTGGGTCGATTTTGGGACCCCATGGATCCACTTGTAAGTGATAATGACACTTTATTTTAATTAAGTCAAAATGAATACAAAAATGACACAAGCATATATCTTTTAGAACAACAATTGTTACATAGGGTTATATATGTTGGATTTTAGATTATAAATATTCATTAGAAATATAAAAAGATTTCCTACATAATGATATTTTATTTAAAATTTTTAGACATTAAATAATTTATTTTATATATGACACAATGATGATGCAGTAATTACTATAATAGTGAAAAATTAAAATAATTGATATTATAAATACCCAAATAAATATAATATGAAACTTTTAATGAATTAAACTAATTTTATATGATAATATGATATATTAGGATTGATTTAATTGACTTTTTTCGAAGTAATCAATCTGTTATGAGTTTCAAAAAAATCAACTATTGAATAGTGTCAAAATTGACATAAAAGAGTTCTTAAAACAAATATTATATTATTAATTGATATTAAATTCCTAAAAATCTAAGTATCGGCCAAGAGACTTATATTATTATAGGTTCCTCATTAATGGACCACTTTGGGGTCGCTTGGATGTATATAGTAAGTTTATTAACCATATTATATAAAAATACAAAGAGACATTGTAAAAGTGAAACTAATTAACTTAGAGTTAATACTTAAAGATAAGGTTAATATAAGTACCCAAACCTGTCTAAATTCTATTGTATGAGTTGTTTTCGACCTATCCCCACCTCATCCTTTGAATAGTCAACTTTGGAGCCTTTAGAAACCGAATATGAATTTATTATAAATTAATATTTCTAGCTTTTCCAAAGGTGCCCCTCACCCCTCTTATAAAAGGGCACTCCTCCTTCTCATTTCTTCACACCTCTAAAGCCTTTTGGTTCGGCCAAACTCTACCCAAATACTCTCCCAACATCCCTCAATACAACCTAGAGGCCTTAGTTTGATCAGAAAGCCAACCTAAGGAGCCCTTTTGATCAAATCAAAAGGAAGAACCCGAAGAAGAGGGAGTTAACCTACCCCAACCAAGGAAAAGTACAAGGTAAGGGTTATTTCACAATCTCTTCTTTATCCGAGGTTGTTTATACGTAATAATCTACTGGGATCTCGTTATCATCCACATCCATGTTTCTTCGAAATGTATTTCAAAACATTTTTACTATTTACAAGAATATGGGTTAAAGTCATTTATACCCTTGTTTGACTTTTTATAAGAGGTTTATAAAGGAATCTTTCCGTCGTTTTCAAAACAATGTTCTTTTTAACCTTTTCGACAGAATTGAGGTAAGAATGTTTTTTTAACTTATACGGCGGGTGCGGTTATTTTCCGCCGTTATAAAATCGTCGAAGCTTTCCATACAAGCTTATAAGAATATTTTCAAAGAAAATGTTTTATTTTATATGGATCTTAAATGATTTCAAAATAAAAGGAGATACTTCTTTAAAAAGAATTTTGATTTCATCTATGTCAACATCCTTTGATGGATTTTAAGATTATTTGAAGTTGATTTATTATGATACAAAACTTCTATATTGTATTGAAGGTTTTTTGATATGTTTGACTGTGGATGTGCTATTTTTATACCATTCATAGTTTATGGTGAAACTATTGACATTTCGTATGCTAGTTTTAATCCGAATGTTTATGTTATATTTCAAACTTTTCTTCAGATGAATGTGCTAAACAAGTATGTTCCGGGTTGGGGACCGGTAAAAGTAAGCCCTCCAGGTTGGGGACTGGTAAAAGTAAGCCCTCCAGGTTGGGGACTGGTAAAAGTAAGCCCTCCAGGTTGGGGACTGGTTAAAGTAAGCCCTCCAGGTTAGGGACTGGTAAAAGTATGCCCTCCGGGTTGGTGTCCGGTTATTAGAGGCACTCCGGGTTGGTGTCCGGTTATTAGAGGCACTCCGGGTTGGTGTCCGGTTATTAGAAGCACTCCGGGTTGGGTTCCGGTTAGAAGTAACCCCTAGGTCTTGGGATGAGGCCTAGACAAAGAAATTAACGTTTAGCATTATGCATTCCAACATTATGAAAGTGTTTATTGATTTTTGCATGTGATTATTCGATTAGTAGAATATCCATGTGAATAAGTAAATGGCATTATTTCATTTTATTTATGCCATACCATGTTGAAAGTTCATATTTAAAAGGCTTTTGTTTTAGTTATACATTGCCTTAAATGTTTATTCTTATTTATAAAAGTTTCCGCTATATTGTTATCCTTACTGGGCATTTGAGCTCACCCCTTTTCTATGTTTTATTTTTCCCAGGAAGTGAAGAAGTAAATTATGAATGACTTGCAGGGATATTATGAGGGGTTAATAGTGTGGATATGAAGACTTTGTTATTGTAGTAGTTTTTCACTTTGAAATGTAATGTAAAACATTATGATTATATCTAGTGTTTCCAAGGCTACTAAACCAATCGGTCTTTCGAGATTTGATCTTTCTTGTGATCATGCCAATGTTATGTAATAATGCACCGACTCTGGGTAACTGGGGTCGGGGCGTTACAGTTTGTATCAGAGGAAGTTTAGTACAAACCTTGGAAACTAGATTTAGATAAACTCTGATTAGAGCACGTAGACCTAAGATGAACTTTGAGAATTAGTATATAAGAACTTCCTAGAATTTTGGTATTGTAGAGATTTTGTGAGTTTTCCGAGCAATACATCCCTGTCTGGATACGAGCAGGTAGAGGCGGCTCTGGCACAGATGTACCTAGGGGTAAAACCCGAAAACACCGCTTTGAGCTAGACTCGAACGGGAACTGGTGCACGACAACGGGCCTTGCTGCACTCTTGGTTACGACACTCCCGGGGGATATGCTTAGGATAACTCTCATTTTCTTTACAAATCATTTTGAAGGGATTATGAGTATATACTTCCTCAAAGAAAACATTCTTATGATTATGGATTATATCCATAAATAGTTCAATTTATGTTAGGTGTTTTATAAGTATGGGATTATGTATTTTGATTCATAAACTGATCTAGTTTATGCCATTGTTTAGAAATGGCGCCCAGTAGAAGGAATGAGAACTCCAGAAATGCACATGATCCAAAGAGAAGGAAGGATCATATCTTTCATGGTCTTAAGCTAGAATTTATAAGAGAAATAGTCTCCCATGTATTATCATCATATGAAGAAATAATATCATGTGTTGATAAGATAAGTAAAGAGTTTACTAAGTCCTATGGCTTTGAAGGGAAGCAAGAGAAGAAAAGGATAGAAGAGAGAAAGATGGATAAAGGGAAGAGGGAAAAGAAGAATTTTCCCATATGTGGTAACTGTGGAAAGAAACACCCTGGAACTTGCCTGAAAGGAATGGGAGTTTGTTATAAGTGTGGAGGAAAAAGGCACAAAGTACATGACTGCATGGGTAAGAAAATGGTTTCAAATGTACAATACTTCATTTGCAAGGAGTTTGGACACTACGCGAACCTATGTCCCAGTCATCAGACTAGGCCGCAAATGATGCTATTGGATAATAATCATGTTATGATACTACCACAGATTAAGAGGAATGATTAGAGTTATTATGTTGATTATATCAATTGAGTGTTGTATCAACAATATACTTGTTATAATAATTATGGAGTATATAAGGATTGTACTGCAGTACTATTTCATTAAGGACTTGAGATTGTGTGGAAAAAAGAAAAGTGACTCAATAGCAGGTTAAATTTTTGGAAAATATATGGTTGAGAGAAAGATAAACCATAATATGGTTCAGATACCGAGGTGGTGATTTTAGAATAATACATGATTGATTTGGATAAATTATATTGGATATTATTGACTACCTTGAAGCTGATTAATGATTTGTATATTCCATCATTGTTGGATTAATGAAGTATATCCAGATTTCTATATGGAATAAGGGATCATGAATGTAATCAATAAGGAATATGGTAATACATGATAAAAAGGATCTATATTATGTTTACCTTCCTTATGAATGTTGGACTGTGAGTTTGGAAAGAAGTATTTTGGATAGTTCTAGTTTGGATTATTTTGGATTGCCATAGAAGGACAACTCGGAGGTCGGGCGGCAACCCGTCGCGTCCGGCAAGGCTGCGAGACTTGAACCCGCAACCAAAGGGCGACAAGGGTGTATCACCTACCACTATCCCACGAGATGTCCTGGATTAAATAAAGTAGTTTTTTAAAAGATCTGGTAGATGAATTATAAATTCGTTTATTTTGGAACCCTGTACGAATAGTATAAATATAATTTTTTTTACGAGTGAAAGATGAGTTTATGGTAGAAATTTATTAATGGACAAAACTCTAATTATAAAGTAAGTATATCTCCTTATGATCTTATCCAATCTCATAAATAAATTCCTCAACATTAATAATAGAAACTTATAACAAAAATGTTGTCCTAGATGGTACCTTAAATCATCACAAATTTATGGCTTTGGGATTGTTGGCCTTTTCATAGCCATGTTCTCTACCACTCTCCATCAGATAATTGATGGTTAGATTTCTCTTCCATATCCATATTTTCCTACATGGAACCCTAGTATTTGTTATTTCCGATAATCTTCATACTTTCCACTCTTTATTTTAAATAGAGGCCTCGTTAATTCATTTTTCGATGTGGGATTTCAACTAAGATATTTTGAAACGTCAAAAATGTGTTATCCCAATACCCTATATTTTATTGAACCGATGGTACTTCAAATCATCATAGATTGATGAGTTTAAGGACCTCAATTATACACTTGTTTGTGATTGATGACCTCAATCACTACCTATAAATATTTACGTTTTTCCTCCGATTATATGTCTCTAATTTCCACCAATGTTCCCCTAATCAAGATCATAATTTGGTGGTGACCCTTTGATTTCTCTTTTCCTCATATTAAGACTAAATTTTAGTAACCCAATTTCCGATGTGGGTTTTCCCACAAATATATTTTTTGTTTTCAACCTTTTATTTTCGAAGAACAATTTCAAATTGCGAGGACGCAATTTATTGAAGGAGGGGAGAATGTAACACCCCAAGATTTTATAGTGTGTTATTTCTTCAAAATAATTAAATAACTTTCACTACACGCAACACCAAGTTCAATCGCACCATGACTTACCAAACAAGCTGTTCAAAAGAGGTTATGAATAGTGTTAACTAAATTTTAAACTTTATATAATCCTTATAATTTTAGAATCCATATTATGAGTTTCTTAGATAAAATGCAAGAACAAATTCATTTTCAGTATTGCACTTTTATCAACTTTTAATAGTGAACCCTTTTTAAATACAATATATTAAACTTTTGACTAAATGGGGACATCAAAAATTTAAAATGAAACATTCCAAGCTTCCACGGTACGCTTTCTTTGAATAATACAGTAGCGTGTGTTGTACGCAACCTTGAGTTTTAACACACACCACAACCAATCAAACTAGCCGTTATGAATAGTAATACCTACTTTTCGAAATTATATATATTTTATATTTTAAAATGAACTTCATTTCTGGATTCGGAATATCGAATTTAGCCTAAGGTGAAATTTTGGTACTTTTCGGATAACTTTCATATTTTGATGAATAGTGAAAATTACTAAATTTTAATAAAAAACAACTTTTTTAATCAAAATAATTAATAGTGATAAATTATGAATTTGAGTGGTTTTAAAGTATATTTAGAATAAATTTTTACCATTTAATATAATGTTGGTCATTGGACATAATTTTACAATTAAACCGAACATAAACAAGTGTCAATCTTTTGATAGTTATTATCTCTTAAAAACACGCTTTTTGTTTTGACAGCGGGAATTAATTTTAAATTAATTTCTGCCACTTCTGTGTTTTGAATTTAGGAAAATGGATTCCATATTTGGAATCAGGATGTTCAAATTGTGTAAATAGGTAACTTTTATTTTTAGACATTTTGAATAATTACTGCGGTAAATATTTTATTTACCATGGTTAAGGGTAAATCCGGTAAATAAGGGTTAAAAAATAATATTATAATAATACTAAATTACCCTAAAACGTGTCTTAACCCTATTGGTTGATACTGGGTCGACCATGGGCATCTTTGGGTCGATTTTGGGACCCCATGGATCCACTTGTAAGTGATAATGACACTTTATTTTAATTAAGTCAAAATGAATACAAAAATGACACAAGCATATATCTTTTAGAACAACAATTGTTACATAGGGTTATATATGTTGGATTTTAGATTATAAATATTCATTATAAAGATAAAAAGATTTCCTACATAATGATATTTTATTTATAATTTTTAGACATTAAATAATTTATTTTATATATGACACAATGATGATGCAGTAATTACTATAATAGTGAAAAATTAAAATAATTGATATTATAAATACCCAAATAAATATAATATGAAACTTTTAATGAATTAAACTAATTTTATATGATAATATGATATATTAGGATTGATTTAATTGACTTTTTTCGAAGTAATCAATCTGTTATGAGTTTCACAAAAATCAACTATTGAATAGTGTCAAAATTGACATAAAAGAGTTCTTAAAACAAATATTATATTATTAATTGATATTAAATTCCTAAAAATCTAAGTATCGGCCAAGAGACTTATATTATTATAGGTTCCTCATTAATGGACCACTTGGGGGTCGCTTGGATGTATATAGTAAGTTTATTAACCATATTATATAAAAATACAAAGAGACATTGTAAAAGTGAAACTAATTAACTTAGAGTTAATACTTAAAGATAAGGTTAATATAAGTACCCAAACCTGTCTAAATTCTATTGGATGAGTTGTTTTCGACCTATCCCCACCTCATCCTTTGAATAGTCAACTTTGGAGCCTTTAGAAACCGAATATGAATTTATTATAAATTAATATTTCTAGCTTTTCCAAAGGTGCCCCTCACCCCTCTTATAAAAGGGCACTCCTCCTTCTCATTTCTTCACACCTCTAAAGCCTTTTGGTTCGGCCAAACTCTACCCAAATACTCTCCCAACATCCCTCAATACAACCTAGAGGCCTTAGTTTGATCAGAAAGCCAACCTAAGGAGCCCTTTTGATCAAATCAAAAGAAAGAACCCGAAGAAGAGGGAGTTAACCTACCCCAACCAAGGAAAAGTACAAGGTAAGGGTTATTTCACAATCTCTTCTTTATCCGAGGTTGTTTATACGTAATAATCTACTGGGATCTCGTTATCATCCACATCCATGTTTCTTCGAAATGTATTTCAAAACATTTTTACTATTTACAAGAATATGGGTTAAAGTCATTTATACCCTTGTTTGACTTTTTATAAGAGGTTTATAAAGGAATCTTTCCGTCGTTTTCAAAACAATGTTCTTTTTAACCTTTTCGACAGAATTGAGGTAAGAATGTTTTTTTAACTTATACGGCGGGTGCGGTTATTTTCCGCCGTTATAAAATCGTCGAAGCTTTCCATACAAGCTTATAAGAATATTTTCAAAGAAAATGTTTTATTTTATATGGATCTTAAATGATTTCAAAATAAAAGGAGATACTTCTTTAAAAAGAATTTTGATTTCATCTATGTCAACATCCTTTGATGGATTTTAAGATTATTTGAAGTTGATTTATTATGATACAAAACTTCTATATTGTATTGAAGGTTTTTTGATATGTTTGACTGTGGATGTGCTATTTTTATACCATTCATAGTTTATGGTGAAACTATTGACATTTCGTATGCTAGTTTTAATCCGAATGTTTATGTTATATTTCAAACTTTTCTTCAGATGAATGTGCTAAACAAGTATGTTCCGGGTTGGGGACCGGTAAAAGTAAGCCCTCCAGGTTGGGGACTGGTAAAAGTAAGCCCTCCAGGTTGGGGACTGGTAAAAGTAAGCCCTCCAGGTTGGGGACTGGTTAAAGTAAGCCCTCCAGGTTAGGGACTGGTAAAAGTATGCCCTCCGGGTTGGTGTCCGGTTATTAGAGGCACTCCGGGTTGGTGTCCGGTTATTAGAGGCACTCCAGGTTGGTGTCCGGTTATTAGAGGCACTCCGGGTTGGGTTCCGGTTAGAAGTAACCCCTAGGTCTTGGGATGAGGCCTAGACAAAGAAATTAACGTTTAGCATTATGCATTCCAACATTATGAAAGTGGTTATTGATTTTTGCATGTGATTATTCGATTAGTAGAATATCCATGTGAATAAGTAAATGGCATTATTTCATTTTATTTATGCCATACCATGTTGAAAGTTCATATTTAAAAGGCTTTTGTTTTAGTTATACATTGCCTTAAATGTTTATTCTTATTTATAAAAGTTTCCGCTATATTGTTATCCTTACTGGGCATTTGAGCTCACCCCTTTTCTATGTTTTATTTTTCCCAGGAAGTGAAGAAGTAAATTATGAATGACTTGCAGGGATATTATGAGGGGTTAATAGTGTGGATATGAAGACTTTGTTATTGTAGTAGTTTTTCACTTTGAAATGTAATGTAAAACATTATGATTATATCTAGTGTTTCCAAGGCTACTAAACCAATCGGTCTTTCGAGATTTGATCTTTCTTGTGATCATGCCAATGTTATGTAATAATGCACCGACTCTGGGTAACTGGGGTCGGGGCGTTACAAATATGATCAGATATGTGGATCATACTCTATTTCTTCCATAGTTATGAAACTAAAAATGATTTTAATTTATCATTTAGGGTTATCATCTCCTAAATTTCGATTGGAAGGTGATGCTTCTGTGTTGGCTCAGGTATTAGTAGAAGGTGAATCTTCTACTATTCTGAGAGAAGTAGAATAGGGAAACTATTTATGTGACCTGTTTCTAGATTATTTTTTACACAAAGGTAGTGACACAGATTTAGAGAGACATTTAAAATATGCTCTTGGAATTTCATGTAAGAAGACATGGAGACATATATGGAACATTTTTTCTGAGAAGCCTTTGGTTGAGTTGTTTCCCCTTTTCGGTAAACTCCAAACACTATTATACTTATTAGGATTTGATGGATTTAATTATCAACTTGTATATGATGCAATGAAAGAAACCATTTTCCAATGGGAGTAAGAACATAATCTACCACAAGATTTTGAAGATGCTAAATGGAATATTAATATTGAGAGATTCCAAGAAGTAGAAGTTGTGGTAGAGGCCGATAAAGACAAGATATTGATCGAAATCTTCAACCAAATTAGAGAAGCTGTGAAGGAGTTGGTATATCTTTAACAGAAACTGGATGTTTTTCATATCAATCTCGACCAATTGAACCAAACATTGAGAGAAACCCAATTGGAGGGGATAACTGCAATTTTAACTACTAAAGAATCATTTCGTCAAGCCGATGAGGCTGGAGTTTCTTAGATTTCTCAACTTCAACGGGCGACTGATAGGGATCATGAGGTTGTTCAATAAATGAGGATCCATGTTGATAGCTTATTTTAACATATTATAGAGAGGATCAGTTTTGTAGATGTCCTGTTCATTTCATATTAATATAAAGAATTTTGTCTCCAATCATATATGTCATCATTATTTCTTTTCATGTTTACGATATTAAAGGTAATAACGATGATGATTTTTTTAATATCATACCTTCATGTCAGATAATCTTGATTACAATGACAAAAATAGTGGTGCTCAAGAATTTCCTTACTATGTCGATGGACCTAATCAGAATAGTTTTATTGTTTTTACTAGGGTTATGTATAAAACCGACCCACAAAAATTGTTTCATTTGACTTTATATTTCTCAATATTACCTAAACCATACAGAAATGTATGTTTATTGAGCTGGGACTTGACTTTTGTCTAGAGTTCCCTTTGTGGGTTTCCAATCTCGTGAGTACTATGTCTCTTATTTTTGGAAGTTTAGAGACATTCATATTGGACTATAAAGGGATAGTGTTTAAGGTTGAATATCATTGACCATAAATTTTGAAATTAAATCCCAAACAAGGATTAGTGGCTTAGAATTTCTCTAATATTCTTTAAATATTTCCCAGGGGAATCTGGAGTCATGTTTTTTTATAGTCACAAAATCTAAAACTTTTATAAACATAAATGAAGTCTCTTCCAATAATAATGTTAAAATTATTTGAGAAACCCATTATGGGGGTTGTGTTATTTTGGGCTGACTAGGGAATATGCTGCATATCCAAATTGTATAATCTTTTGACTGATAGGCCTATTATGCAGGAAAATTATGTAAGGAAACCTAAGGGCACATACTACATAGTCAAGGAAAAGATCTCTTAGGAATTGAACATTTTATTGTCAATAGAAATATGAAAATAAGATTTGGGAGACACAAGACCAAAGTGGGTGGTTTTACCAAGGAAATGGATTTTAAGAAAAAAGAGTCATCTATGCCGACATATGTCATGAATAGGAAAACCACTTCTATACAAATTTGGAGTATAAATAATGGTAAAAATTTGTTAGAAAGGATAATTTTTTATATCATGTTTTGTAGTTTTAAGTCATGAATTGAGGATATTGTACTGTGTAGTTTTTAAGTTGTGTAGTGAGGAAATTATACTATGTAGTTTTAATTCATGTAGTGACAACATTTTACAGTGCAGTTTTAAGTCATGCACTGAGGACATTGTACTTTGCAGTTTTAAGTCATGCAGTGAGAACATTGTATTTTGAAATATTAAGTCATGTAATGAGGACATTATGTGGATTTAATTTAAGGTCTTTAGCTTTGAACAAAGGTATGAGACTCCCCCAATTTTATGATAACTTTTTTGGAAACATCCTACCATACTCAGTTGTGGAAGAAAATAATTGTAATGTGTGATTTATGAATTTTTGAATTTGAAGAGTGATATGGGAAAAAAGGGCTATAGTAATTAGAGGAAGTCTTTTCCAAGAATGAAGTTACCATTATTTGACAAACCCGTTATGGGGGATGTATAATATAGGGCCATGTTGGGTATATTCATCATATCCAAATAGTGACTTCTTTTGACTAACATGCCTGTTATGTAGACTAATTTTAGGCAAGGCCACCTAGTGGAACGTATTGCATAGTCAGGAAAAAGATCTCTCAAAATTTTGGCATTCAATTTAAAAAAGTTGAAGAAAATTTATGAAGATTAAAATTTTCCAAATCATAGAGTTTGGTTTATGAAGAAAAGTACATGAATATGGAGAGGGTATTTCCAATCATGATTTCTAAAAAATCATTGGAATATTATTTCTTTGAAGGACTTTTCAAACATAGGATGAATGGGGACTGTAGTGTTTAGTTCATACGACTTGGACTATAAATGGAATCAATATATTATATGTGGTCAAGTGATCCAAGGTTATTTCATATTGCTTTGAACACATGGAGAGGGAAATGTGTAAACCATGGTCTTGAAGACTTTCAGATTTGGAGAAAGGAAATTGGAAAAATATACTTGAATGACTGCTTTAAAATACAGATTTTTGTATATTGTTATCAAATATTGAAGGGGAAAAAAGTCACGTTATCCATGAATGAAATTACTATTATTTGAGAAAACTATTATTGGGTTGTATTATATAGTGACTACTAGGGAAAATGTTTCATAGTCAAATAATGGTATCCTTTGACTGATAGGCATGTTATGTAGGAAACTCATTCAAGGCCCCCTAAGGGCACATACTACATAGTCAGGAAAAATTGATCTTAGATATTAGAAACTCTATCACTAGAAATCGTAAGAAAGATTTTAAAGATATAAAAATATTCTAGATTAATAGATTTAAATATGGAAGAGGGTAATTCTTAATGCATATGAGAAATATTTGAATCAATATTTTGTTGTTCAGTGTAGAGTCATGCATGGAGGACATGAAGTGATTATGACGTAAAAGGGGAATATTGAGGTTGGACCAAGGAATTAAACCCAGGTGTCACTAAGTGTCTCTTATAGATGAGAATCAAGCCATACATAGTTCTTATAACATTCTCTATGCAGGTTTGATTCTTACATAGGGAATAAATAATATTTTTATCATGGATGGGCCTAATATTGGAGATTTATGCATCTCTATGTATCTCATATAGATGAGAATAAAGACAAATGTAGTTCTTGAAACGTTCCCTATGTAGGCTTGATTCTTACATAGGGAACAAAGGGTTTTTTTATAAGGATAGAGTCGAAGACTTGAGATCTAGGTGTCTCTACGTATCTCATATAGACGAGAATCAACCCAAATGTTGTTTATAAATAATCATTTCCCACAAAAATTGAGTTTAATGTGGGATAAAAGGGATTTTAACACATTCAAGAAGCATAGTTAAACTTTAGACACAAAATGGTATGAAAATAAAACCATTTATCTTGAAAGGAAACTCTTTATATATCTGGTTCATATACAAGAGGAGAAAAAGAAATAAAAAATTTTGGGGTTGCAACTAGGCCCAAGATTGGAGATCCAGGCATCTCTATGTATATTATATGGATGAGAATCAAGGCACATGTAGTACTTGAAATGAGGCCCCTATGCTGATATAACTAAATCATAGTGAAGAAAGTGACTCATGTTCCACTACGGAATAATAATGATGTCAATGATTCTGGAATATAGAAGCTTTGAACATCAAATAGAGAAGATGTTATATGTACAGTTTAATGTCATGTAATGAAGATAAATGATGCTACACATTTCATCATCGTGCAGCATGGATTCTTATGATTGTTATGCAGTTTAACATCTTGAAACTAGGACTATGTGCTATTCAGTTTAAATTCATTTAGTAAGGACATTGTACTGTGCATTTTTAAGTCATGCAGCGAGGACATTGTACTATTCATTTTTATGTCATGCAGTGAGGACATTGTACCATGCAGTTTTAAGTCATGCATTGGGGACATTGTATAGTGATGTTTTAAGTCATGCAGTGAGGAAAATGTATTGTGCATTTTTAAGTCATGCAGTGAGGACATTGTACTGTGCAGTTTTAAGTTATGTAGTGAGCAAATTGTACTGTTCAGTTTTATGTCATGTAGTGACGACATCGTGTTCAGTTACACAAAGTATATATTCAACAATCTTTCATTGGTTGCAGTTTTAATAAGATATCTATCCATTGATATTTGGTAATAATCTCTATTTGAGTAGACATTATACATGGAATAAGGTTCATCCAACTATAGCTCAGGATTTGGAGGATTCATTCCTGGTATCATGGGAGTTAGAAGGATCAATACAAATTCCCCTTGAAGAAATGAATGGTGGAAAACTTTCTTGTTAAAGAGTCATGCTACTCTGTTCTGATAGACTTTTAAATGATGAAAATATGAAATCATTTTTCATCTAATCATTTTAGGTCATCAAATCATATTTGAGACTTTTTATCTATAGAAAACAGATCACAGATTTCAACTCGAAGTAAAGGTAATTGATTTTCAATTGGAAACACTGCTTTTGTGTCGTACCCTAATGGGTATGGATTTTCCTGAGTAGTAGTAACGATAGTAGTCTGATAATCCCGTAAGGCATGAAAAAATTTATCATGACAAGATTTATTATCTTTACCCATAATCTTCTAGAGTATGTTTGATAGGGTTTTTTGGAAAGATTCTATATGCCCATTAACCATCGCATGATAGAGAGATGAATGGTTGGATTTGATATTATGCTCCTGATATAACTTCTTAATCTCAATGGAATAGAAATTGGTTCCATTTCCCGTCAATATAGTATGCAGGACACCAAATCCGATGATGATGTTATTTTTGAAAAAACTAACAATGTTTTTGGATTTGATTTCTTTAAGAGGTATTAGATCATCCCATTTGAAGAAAAAGTTAGTAAATGTAAGAATGTACTTGAACTGCTTAGCCGTAGTTAGTGGATAAGGTCCAATGACATCCATTCCCCATTTGAAAAATTTCTAGGAGTATTTATATGTATATAACAACTCCGAGGGTTGATGAATGAAGTTGGAATGCACTTGGTAGGAATGAAATTTCTTAGTGAAATATGTGCAATCCTACATCGTTGAAGGATAAAAGTATCCAAGACTTAGGGTTTGATCAGAAAGCCTATGCCTGGACTCATGAACACCATAATTTCTTGCATGTACTTCTTTCATGACAACTGCAATTTCTTCTCCTTTAATACACCTGAAGAAGATTCCATCAAATCCTCAATTTTAGAGGATCTTATGGTGATATGAACTATCATACAGAGTAAAATTGGTCACTCATTATCGGATATGTTTTTTTAGTTATATCTGGTTGAAGTGCCCATTTCTAAAGTATTTCATGATGGGTTTCATCTATCCCATGGTATGACAATATGGATCTGATATAGGTCTAATTTCATTAATTTTCTCTTTTAATGTTTGAATGAAAGGTGAAACCACACGATGATAGGAAATACTGATGATTGTCTCATCCCAATTTGGATCTCCCAAGGTTGTGGCTGCATTAGCCAGTGCATTAGCTTTTGCATTTTGTGATCAAGGGACAACAAAAAATGTTGGCTCTGACAAAAATTCAGTCATTAATCCATAGAAAAAATCACACAAAGGGATTAACTATTCATTTTTTATAGCATAATCCCCATTTATTTTTTTTATTACTAACTATGAATCGCCATTCACTTTTATGGTGGTTCACTTGTTCCTAAAGTGCCAATTCCATGCCTATTATGAGAGCTTGATACTCTTCTTTGTTGTCGGCATTGCCTTCTAAAAATGTGAAGGAATAAGGAAACACTTCCGTTTCTGGGAGATAAGTACAATTCCAAACCCAACTTTATTAGTTTAAGGGTTTCCATTCTCTTCCTTATTGGACTTATAGAGGCACCATAAATGTAAACTTCCATGTTTGTGGATTATCTTGAATAGGGTAGACCTTTTCATAAGGAAGTTCTGTATTCAATGATGTATCTTCCGCGGATGGATGTTCAGCAAAGAAATGTACCAAAGTGGGGCCTTTTATTGCCTTTTGAGGCACAAAATGGATATGAAACTTTTGAAAAATAACTTCCCACCCTGCCAAATGCCTTGTAAACATATGCCGAGTAAGGATAAATTTGAGGAGGTTATTCCGAGACACCAATTGGACCTTATGATGTTGCAAGTAGTGCCTCAATTTATGAACAAAAAATATTAATTCTAGGAAGCACTTATCGATAACTGAATACATTGTTTATTTATAAATCATTGTTCGACTAAGATAGTAAATGTTGTTTTCATTCCCAGCATCATTTTTTTGGGAAAATAAGGTAGCTAATGGTCACTACAAATCTTCCACATAGAGAATATGTGGTCTTCCTTAAACAGGTGGCATTAATACTAGTGGATTCAAGATATATTTCTTGATCATATCCAATTCCTCTTGTTAGTCTTCATTCCATTGATTGGAGACTCCCTTATTAATTAATATAGTAAAGGGAAAATATTTTCCTACCAAATTCACGATACACTTCAAAATATAAGCCATATTTACTTGGATTATTCTTAATTCTTTCAAAATTTGAGGAGTTAAAATTCCAAGGATTGATTTTTTTTCTCATGATCAACATCGACGCCATGATGGAGTAGAATGATACAGAGGAATTTTCCCGAGGTTACACTGAAAGTACATTTCAAGGGGATCATCATCAAATTCTGTTGCCGAAGTTTATTGAATATGGTCTTCATTTCAGTCAAGTGATTAGAAGATTTTCTGGATTTAACCACCAAATCATCCACATGACATTCAAAAAATGTTTTCTAAGAAGGGTTTTAAGTTATGGTGCATGGCGCGTTGATATGTTTCACCTGTATTCTTTAAGACAAGGGGAATTACTTAATAGAAAAACACACCTTTATAAGATCTAAAGGTTGTAGACTATTCATCCTCTAGGTCCATGCAAATTTGATTGTACCCCGAGTATCCATCCATGAAGGAAAGATCTTCTTAGCTAGCTGTTTCATCAAATAAAATATCTATGATTGGAACTAGAAAGTCAACTATAGGTAAATTCCAGTTATAATATTTGAAATCAATGCAAACTCTAATTTTTCCATTCTTTATTTTCATTGAGACTATGTTGGCCATCCATTTTTGATATTGAAACTCCTTGAAAAAGTAATACATGATAAGCTTATCAACTTTAGAATCAATTTTTGAGTCACGAGTTATGTGTCTTATTTTTTTCTTCCTTCTTGAATCCTCGATGTTCTTCTAGAAAACCCAAATTATCAGTGTCTACATCTGGATTAGGACCTAGTATTTCTATATAATTCTAATAAAATATATATTTATTTGAATTTAGAAATGAGGTATACATATCTTACTCTTCAAAAGTCATGGTCGCACTAATTAGACTGGGATGTTGATCTTCTTATGTAACCATATTTATTTATGTGACCTCATCCACAGTGGTTGAGACACCTTCTTCAAATGATGGAGGAGCATCCTTGAGATATTCCTCTTCTTTTTCCTTACGTTTCACTTCTTCTATTTCAACATGAATAGTTTGTGATGAAAAAAACATTCAGATCTAGTGGAGGAGTCAGTATTTGAGCAACTTGAAGTGGAGGACACCATTTCTGAACCTACTAATGATTAAGTTTCTTCGTGGAGTAATAAAGAGGAGATTATGGGTTTGGAATCAACATTATTTTATTCCTCCAGTATTTCTACAGCTTATTCTAATATAATTGGTGAAGCAATGGCTTTCTGATGTTTGGTAGATTAAATGAAGACATCTCCATTTATGCTTCCATCACTGCTTGTTGAAGCAATAATTTCACCCATGATGTCAGGCTCGATTTCCACAATTGACATTGTGGAAGTCACTAGATAAGTGTTATGATTTGGGTATATCATTTCAATTTTATTTATATGTAACACATAATCTATACTCAAATGTTTGAATGGGTTTGATGGAATCTTTTCTAAGCCATTCAGAGAATTAATTCTGGTTACCTCCTTTATTATGGACCTCATTCCCTTCAAGTGGTAAAATTATTCCTCAATATACTAAGATTCACTCATTTTTTATGAAGCCTTGTCACCATTCAATGTCCTAATTTGAACATTGAAATATTACTTTAGATATTAGTGGAATAACGAAGGTATGGATGCATGTTGATGTAGGCATGGCCTTCCATTAAAAATGTTAAAGACTGTGTCCTGACGGACATCCATAAAATCTGAATTAGACCCAAGATCCCCAAACCGAGTTCAGAGTGTAATCTCACCTAAAAGATCTTGCTCATTGTTTTCATAACCTTGAAACATTAATGTGGAAGGATATAAGTCAGATTTACTGAGTCCCAATCGACGAAGTGTACAAATAGGAAAGAGGTTGAATCTTGAGCCATTATCAATGAAGTTTCGTCGGATGTAGATGTCATTGACCATGCCAGATAGTTACAAGGGCCTGATATTTCCATGTACAACATCATTTTCATCTTTATATGTGATGGAACTACATAGAATTCTGCAAGATTATATTCTATATGGTAAACCTCAGCAGCATCAACTTCGATTTTAAACTCTTGAGGACTTGACAAAGCCTCAATAAGTGCTTCTTGAAGATCTTTTGATAGATTTAGGGCATCCAAAATCGACAACATGGTCAGTAATTGGGATAGCTATTTCAAAACATCATACTTTTGGTCCAAAGGTATGTGTTTTCAAGCATGGAGGTGCGGTTTTTCAAGTGCCTTGGATGATGATGCTCCTGATGTAGATTTACCCTGTGTCATAGTAGAATTTGGAAATAATCCTGGATTTAGTAGATTATATTGATTGGGTCTATCATCTTGGTGAGAGAAATTTGGTGTAACCTCTAATCGGTCTATCAAAATAATCATCTTAGAACCAATCCTATTAAGTGTGGGAGAACATACTTGTTCTTACGGAGCCCGCTGAAGGGATCTCCCACAAGTTTATGCCACATATATGGTTGGTGTAGGGGTAGAGTTGAAATATTGGCTTCTAGAATACCCATGTCTTTCAATGTATCCTCAACCTTGTCTTCTTCCTCTAGTTCCCTAGTTAGTTACATGGAACTCAGGCTCATTATAATTATAATCACCACCAGCATAGGGATATGCTAAGTGGATAACATTAATAGAACCAAAGATAAATTCTTTATCTGATGTGGATTATGCCTGATATGAAGGTTTTGGTTATGCCGTTTTGTGGGGTGGTGCCCATTATTTTGAAACAGATGGCATGAAATCTGCTAAAGTCAAGGAAAATTTTGTCCTTGACATTAGCTCGTCTTTTTTTTTGACTTCTCTTAGCCCTTCTGATCAAATCGCTTCTTTGAGAATTGACATTTGGAGGGCTGATCTTTTGATGATGATCGTTTTTCTATGGAGGGAGTGTTAGAAGACACAATTGGTTGTTTCAACTATATTCATTGAATGACATGAGTTTATTTGATCATTTTTCTAATCAACCAATCATCATATTTCCAGGAATTTTTACCTTTGACTTACTACCATTCTCTTTATTCCTCTAGATCAGTAGTAGTAACACATGCTACTGGGGATGATGAACTTTTCTAATTCACTTTTCTTGATTATACAATTTTTTGAAGGAGGTCCTTAAAAACAATACACTTCTGAATGGGATTCCCCGAAATCATGTGAAAGGTACAATAATTTGGAAGAATTTCATCTACTTATTTGTTTGGTTTCTTCAGCCATGGAAACTGAACCGGATTGTGTTCCAAAGAGGAGATGAAGTAATAGAGAACCTATTTATTCCCAAAAGAATAAGAATTGTTCTTTAACTCGTAAAACTATTTTCACCTTTGATCTCTTTGATCATATTGATGAGTTGGTCATTTCTATTGATGCTCAGGATGTGGAGCCCTTCGATATGATTATGGTTTTGAAGTGGAAGTAGGTACAAGTGCTTGTATGAGTGTGACTATTACAACCTATACTTTTACTATTCTCCTTCCCAGAGATAATGTAATTACCGAAGATTTTGATTTAGTTTCCACAACAGAATCCTCCGCCTTTTGAGAAATTGAAGCAAGTTCTCAGAACCCTCCTGTGTAATTCAGTGGGATCAGTGGTGTGTGAAACTCATCACACAAATTTGCGACACAAATTTGAAGTAACTCTTCTCGAGGGAGTACCAAATTGAAGGGATATATTAATCCATTCCATCAAGTAATGCAATCTAAAACTCTTTCTTTTTCTCTTTGTTTAAAATTTTTTAGATCAAAAAATGTTGTCTTCGATCGAATTGAGTTTAATTGAAGACGAAATATCTGACGGATATCTTCTCATCCAGTAATAGATCGAGATTATAAACTTATATACCAGACAAAATTGGGTTCCTATAATTATGTCATAATGCACTAAAGATTTACTAATTCTTTTAGTTGAGGAGTCCCCATCATGGTATCACAATGAGAAAAAAAATGTGTTATGTGTTTCTCAGGATCTCCTGAACCATTAAAGATTGGGAATGTAGTATTTACAAAGTTTGGTGGGGAAACGATCAGATCCACCCATTCTGGGTAAGCTCTATACTCTTGATAAACTCGCGCACACCATTCTACCATAGCTTCTAATCATGTTTTTAATGATTCATTTGTATTCATAAGTATTTGTGGAATATTTGGATGAGTTTTCACCTATAAAAGTATAATAGTTGGAGCTCGAACTGCTGCAACGACTGGAAAAACCACTTGTGGTGGTGGTGTTGGTATTTGTCTTGGATAACCCACAAGAATAGTTCTATAAGGATGTGTTTGATCATTCCCTAGTTTTGTATCCAATGGAGGGAATTCGTTATCCGCATTTGTAGTTACCACAATTCCACTTTGTTGAGGATCTCCTACAGGATGTGAAAATTGAGGATCTTCCTGGGGAGTATGTCTAGCAGAAATGATGCTTCAAATTAATTCTTATTGAGTATTTTCAACTTTTTCATCTACTCTTCTTCGTGTGAAAATATTTATACAAGTGTAAGAGATTGATCTTCTCTAGTGGAAAACAGAGAGGTGATTTGACTTTTACCTTTCCCCTTGTTAAATACCTTTTCAAGGGGTGGGGGTTGATTATTTGAGGGCATACCAAGATTCTGGGTAAGCATCTAATTTCGAGTACAGAAAACTCCTTCATTTTCTTCAGTGCGTACCATATTATGGATAATAATGTTATCTTATGATTCCAGTAAACTAGACTCATTTTTTGGAGGATATTCTACAATGGTGTAAATGAAATTTATTGACACACAATACATTAATGGAATTTTGGCAGCATCTTTGTAAGATTTTCTCCTTATGTATCTTCTATAAGACTTTGATCACCTATATGATGAATTCCTATGAATTTTTTGAGAGAGAGTTACCTAATAAAAATACTATAATAGTTTAGTTGTGTTCACTTTTTGTGCCTTCTTCCCTAATTGGGAGAAATCTGACTTCCATTGAGGAGGGAATTGTTGATGTGAAAAATCCCTTAGCCTTGCAGGCCTGGGCTATTCATGTTCTTCTTCTACAAACATTAAAACATTTTTATTGAATTATAAGTTTCAATTAAATAGGATCCTATCCTTATAGGTTGGGGTGGCCCTTGAACTGCTATACCTAAGATTTTCACAACTACTCTCCTAATTTTTGGAATTTTGGTTTGGACATTAGTTGGGTGCATTATCTGACAACCACCCATATCACTTATTTCAAAAGATCACTATTCCATTTTAAACATTTTCGCCATCTGAAGGATGAAAACCTCTAAGCGGGTGGCCTACTTAATATTATCATATTCATGATGAAAAATTATCTCAATAGATTGCTTTATTTTGGCTTGGATCTGATGGGAGCTAGTTGAGGTTTGTTCTTCAGTGTACATTTGAATATATACAAAATATATTGATTGTATCCAGCCATGGGTAATAACACTGCATGATACCCCTTATGGAGGATTTTGCTGATTCTAGAGTACAGTGAAATACAATTCTCTGTGCTAACCCCATCCTCTATTACAAAAATGATATGGGGTATTAGAAATTAACATGCGTAACCTCTTTAGAGAATTGAGGCATGTACACTGAATGGTTCTCTACTGCTTTTCAACCTTTGGATGTTGGGAAACAGAATGATATGCCAAGTAAATTTTTCATTTAAACCATTCTATTACCTTTAAATGATTTTTATATTCATCATATGGTAATACATTGGTTTTGAAATGATGAAGAGTCTTCCATATGTTGAGGCGGACATCATGAATTTAATCTTTTATAATCAATTCCAAAATGTTATATTGAGAGTATTCCAATGTCCAAAACATGACTAGTACTTCTACTTTAGCCAATTTTTTTCTCATGTTTAACATATCTTCATCATATTTCACTAGAGGTTTCTCCACTTTTTATGACCAAAGTGTATGCTTCATGAATGTTTTATTAAAAACAATGGAATCGGTCATTTTTTCCTCTACTATATTAGAAGGAAAATTATCCAATGGAGGTTCGTAGAATGGTCGTTTCCTTAAGATTCCTTCTTGGTTGAAAAATTATTTCACCCATTAATGGAAAGGTATCAGACATGACTGAATCATTGTTGTAATGTGCCTCAAGATAAGTGGGATTTCACATTACTACATCGTCAATTATAGAATTATCTTCACAGTGTGAAATACTACCATGGAGATAAACTTCATAGTAAATGAAATCTTGAGGAGGACCACTATGGTGGATTACAGCGAGGGATAAATCCTCTTGCTTCATGGTCTTCTGGTCACATGGAGGGTTTATATGGATGTCATCTGAAGTTGTCTCTTTGGATTGAATGGATTTTCATGAAGAAAGTATCCAGGATGAAGGGTATGATGGGGAACTTTATAATTATTGATAATACTTCCAAAATTTAGCAATGTGATGGTAGCATCTTGAGATACAACAAATAAATGTATAAGTGCTTCAAGAACTCCAGCATTCAAGGAGACAGATCACTGCTTGACTCTTTATTTTCCAATTGTGTTTGGAGAGACTTATTTCTGGATGCACGCTTACACATTTTTGGGGACACATGCTGGGAGAAGTGGTTTTTATGGGTAGGTGTATGTTCCTTCATGGATTAGTTATCCGAACTAGGCGATTACCTCCAATTGGGATGGGTGTATTTTTTCGATATGGTTGTCTATATGATATAGGGGAGTATTCCACATAACTCCCCTAGATTGGAATAGTGCTATATATCTTCTCGGAGATTTCATTCTGATGTGTCATCCTAGGTGTGGGGACATTTTTATCTGTATGTTCCTCTGGTACTATTAAAGTTGTTGTTATGATATTATGGCATGCTTCCAGAATATGGGAAGGAACGTGTGTATGCCCTTTCACCATTGATTAGATGTGTTTAGTTACATCAACAACTAGAATGGGAATATACTTCCATCTCGTATCTAGAGTAGGTTTATGTTCATACTCTCATCCTCATTTTCTGGTTAATGGGTATTAAAAGTACCCATGTATGGGGGCAGAGAGTTGAGTCTGCACCAGATTTGTCGTCTGAGCTTTCCGACTGACTTCTACAGGTGCATCCAAATGATACTATTGGAAGACATGATGAGTGATGGAAATCATATATACCTATTTTATTTTTTCTATCATGAATTTTTGGAAAACATCATTCAATAATAAAAGATGATATTGCTGGAAGAATTGGTAAGTGTAAGCAGGTGCATGTTCTGGTTTACCAGTTTCCACCAAATTTGATTGGTGGGTTCCTTAAATATAGTGATATGAGCATGCTGACTAGATGATAATTTGTACATAGGTGTATGTTCCCATTCATGGTGCTCCACTATATTTTCTTGGTGGGATTGGAGGATCACTTCTAGATGAGTTAGCTGGGAAGAAGAATTAGGATAGTCGGGTCTAAGTGCCCGCTCGTTGTTTGCCATCAAGTTAGGTTGATGGACTTCTCAAAAGGGTGAAAAAGTAATAACTTGATCCCTATTGACCATAATTTTTCCCCATTGGTTTTTCTTGCATGCCCAAGTCTTTGAAACCTAGGAAAAAATCTAGATGAAACCCCCCATCATGTTGGGGGTTTACTGTCGTGTGATTCTGTTGGTGGAGATTGTTGGTGGGAGTTCTCGAGAAAGACCCCCACATCTGTGAATTGAGGCCATGAGTGACCTATTTATACACCATTCTATAGTATGGGAGGGACTAGTTGTTTCATTCTAGGGATAAGGACCTGAAACAGTTGACGGAAGTGGTTGGAACTATCTCATTCTTGATCATCGATCATCGTTGACCTGATGATCGAGGGTTGTTATTAACCTGGAGAGCCTGTTGGGTAGCCTCAAAGGTTGGGATAGTACTGTCGTGATGGTATTCTATAACCAGTAAATTGGATACCCAGTGTTGAGGAAGCTGAGTTGGTGCTGATGTCCTTCCAGCGGATGACGATCTATCTTGAGCAGCTATAGGGGAATTCACGGGTGCAAGTTTTAAGGAATCCATTTTGGAGTGAATAGAGTTCTGAGGATACTTAAAAACTACAATAAACTCCATTAAAGAATTATATTTTAGATAGATACATGAATGATTGATTCCTTTGTTTGGAATTACTTAATAAAATGATTGTGGCTTGATAGGTGGGTAATAATATTAACTTGGTAAAGGATTCACGTCGGGTTCACCATTTTTGTTTCACAATTCCTTTGAATGTGTTCTCTAGTTTAAGAATCACTACTTCCAAGTGGTTTCTATTTAATTTATTCATGGAACTAGAAACATCCAAAATTTATTTATCCAAAGGAGAACTTCTTTTCTAAAGGTAGACATTCTTTAAGTTTAAACTTTACGATAATTAAGAACTTGTATTAGTCGAGAGGATGGGAGGTCGGACTCATCACACAATTCTGGGTGGAATTATTGTCTACACTATGACTCTGTTTAGGATATTTTCATTAATCATTATTAATTCACCATGTAAAACATGGGGTTCCCTTGGAATTTTCAATCAATTATTAGGATGTGTGAAATTTAGAATCATCTATATGTATTCGAGGTTATTCATTTATAGAGATGTTTGTATGTGTTTCAGGTTATCCATCAATGGTATCCTCTCATATACTATGTATATATTCTTTTAATCATAGCTATGATGATACTGGATTTTAAACAACTCAGTGGGGCACTATGTAATTTATTGTTGTCTAGTGAGATGAAGGATTGTTTTGATATTGGTATCATACACATAAAATTGACCACCTTTGTATCCTTGTGAAAGGAATCATAACCCTCGTAGTTCGGTGCTACTTAATTGGAAAGATCATTCCTTTTATTGTCATATTTTAAGGACCTAACCATAAAATTTAATTTCATGTGGTAAGGACATCTATGTTAAAGGTTCTAAGTCAAAGTTTGGTGTGAGACTTATACCAAAGAAGACTAAGGAACTCAGAAATAATATGGGTTTCTAAGTAATATTATACCCTATTGGGGATATATCCTAGGAATAATGTGGTTTATTTGAAGTGATTGGTTTGAACATCAAGGAGGATTCCTATTTATCCCATTTAGATAGGAATTAAATCCCATGTAGTTCGATGAGTCTCATAAGAGAGTATAGTCCTTTGGGAGAAATGATTTTGGGATTACTTCATCAAAAGGATGCCTTGGTGATTTGGGGGTTTTATTTGGGGATTTCTCTTGAGGAAGATGCCTGGATTAAGGGAATTAGGGTTGGATTCTTGAATAGGATATCCAATGATCTCGATCCCTGATGAAGGCTTCCTACATATCATAATTGTGGTGGGAATCCAATTTCTCGTAGTTCATTCTCTATAAGAGTGTTTGTGAAAATGTTGAAATCATCACGAATCTCTATGCCCATACGAGTCATGCTCGGTGTGAGAAACAATTGGTCGTGAAAGATTCAATAAGAGAAGCCACAATTTTCCTCCTTCGCTGGTGGAAGAGGGTTCACCTACAGTGGTGACAGTGGAGGATGGAGAGGTGACTTCGGAAGAGGGTGAGGTGACGAGCCTTTCCACTATTCTCTTTACATTGGACATGGGTGAAATGTAAGGAAGGATTAAAGGTGAAGGAAGTATAGAGAAGTGAGACTACGAGCTCCTACTTGAAAGTTTAGGGGCATACACCAAGATGGCTACCCTAGTGGATCACGGTTGTGGAGGGAGACTTCTCATTTTCTTGTATGGAAAAGCAAGTGTGAACCATACATTACCTACTAGAAAAATAAAGTTCTAGGTCTTAGAGAAAAAAGGCGAGGATCGAACCAAAACCCAAAACCTCCAAATTGGGAACCTCCCAACACTGTTTCTAGGATAAAGGTCCAGGTTACTACGAATAAAAATCCCATAGACACCTCATGAATTCAAACCAAATTATAATAAAATTATTGGAATCCTCTAATTGTGGATGTAAAAACTTAAACAAGAGACACACTGAAGTGACTTTTCCAATGTTTTAATGTGTCATGAGGTTTTGGTTGAGGATTCAACTTATTTGTTTTTAGATAAGGGAACTAAGGAAAGAGATGCCCGAAAATGAGTGGCTTTAATGAGGGTAATTATGCAGATATGTAGGACTTATACATAGATCTTCAATGTAGGTACTCCATGTGGGTGTTCCTCATGGTGAACCACATAGATGTACCTGGCAGGTGAGCTGCGTAGGCCTTTAGGATGACTAAAAAATGCTTCACATAAGAGAACCAATCCTATGTAAGCTTCAAATTGTGAAATACTTTCAAAACATGTTTATCCCTTCTAATTATCTCTTTTGAGAGATACCTGAGACGATTTGAGGGATCTAGGTGAATGTTCTATGCAATGATAGATTTAGGAAGTCTTTCACCTTTTATTATTCCTTAAATGTGGAGCCTAAGGGTCCTATTTATAGGTAAGATGGGGGATTTTTGAGGTATAATTTTCGGTGGATGTCCGCCACAAAGTCTCTCCATGTAGGTCTACCGCATAGTGGTTTAGAAAGTATGTCACCATGGAGATCAGTCATCCAGGTCTACTGCACAGGCCCTTGAAACATTTGGATTTCCCTTTAATTATTCTAACTTTGTCTTGGGATTTTCAAATATCCAATGGCCTCCTTCATAATCTTTTTTTATTCCTAATTAGTATCAAAAAAACCCAATATATAGGAATTGGTTATCAAATAGTATTCTCATTTATAGAGTTTCTCATTTAGACCCATAATTATTCTCATTATTGAATCATTTTAACACTTTAAATTTCATATGAGGCACCATTTTCTATTCACATTAACAAGTAAGAAAAAATTGTTTAAGTTTAAAAACATACACAAAACCTATTTTTTCGGGTGTAAAAATAATTATGCATGTTAAAAAATAATAAAGAATGTCTAAAATGATTCATGAAGACTCAACTCACATTCCATTTCATGTAAAAATTCAATTTTCAGAAAATTTCAAATATATTTTTTAGATCACACAATAATTGCATCGCCCAAGGTGATATAATATTCAACTATAACATCAAAAAAAAATTCCCACTATGGGTACTTGGGTTTTCCCCCATACAAGAGTTTGTAACTCCCATGAACGAGCTCATTACTAAGGCCCGACTCTTACTAGTCCTCTATCTACTATTACAAAACAACATGAAAAAATTGAAATTAAATGAAAACATAAATCTGAAACCACTGTGTAATGGCCTAGTCTAGACCACCATCCAAATATTGTATGCTTTGGTCCTAGCATGTATGGTTTTTCATTCCCTGGGTTTTTCACTCAGGAATCCCCTAAGAAAAGGCCTAATGATGGTAGAGCTATCCACACCACCTTATAAAGGGTTGATTAATGATCCTCCTCCTTCAATGTGGGATTACCATAATCCTTCCTCTAGAAGGGCCTAACGTCCTATATGGAACATAAAACAGACACTGGCTATGATACAACTTTGTAATGTCCGGGTCTGGGTGCCACACACCGGTGCCTTGACCCGGTCAGTCACATGACCTCAAGCATGCCTCTTCGTACACTAGAAGCTGCTGACTAGAAGCAAGGGTATGATAATTCATTAATGGGGAGACAATTCCTTCTCTGATCAGACTAATATACAATTAGAAAAAAATAATCATTAACATAAGCATATATAACCATAAAAAATTCCAAAATCTTAGGATTAATCAAGAAGGAATTACAATATCCAACTAAATAAGAAAACATTCCATACTAAAGTAAGTGTAAAGTGTCTAAAATAAAAACTATTAATAATGACACGGAAGACTCCCAAGTGGGTCCTTAGCCATTTCTGGTTCCATTATCCATGATCCATCCAAAAATTAGTCATATAACCTAGTACCCTTTCCCTTAACCTTTCATGCAACAATAAAGTATATTCCGGTACCGAGCAGTTATCCAATGTAGGGTATGAGTAAAACTTGGTAGGCAACCACCAACATTGTCTAAAACAATATCCAGTCAGATAATAGTGTATCAGTTTGTATAAATAATAATTACAATGAATATGTAAAAAGTTATCACATTATCATTTATTCTTTACTTAATAGCATTAACTCCCTGGTTCCCACTAACACCCATAAATCAACACCAGCTTCGGCTCATGATATATCCCGAAGTGTTCCTAGGAAATATCATATATTAATACTTTCATTGTCTCCTAATGAACCAAGAAGTATGCAATGGTTATATCATATCTCAATACCTTCTCCGGATCATACCGAATCCCAAAGTAATATGAAGTCAATTTTCAGAGTACTTTTATCACCATTCATTAATTCATACTTGAATTCCCATGTTACCATTCATACTACACATAATATAATAACCACGATCATATCCTTTAGTTCATACATGAATTCCCATGTTACAATTAATACTACATAAAATATAATGACCATGTTATCATACTCATATTCAAACTTGAATGATCATGTTACCATTCATACATCACAAATTTGAATGACCATGTTTCCATTATTTAATTCATACTTGAATGACAATGCTACCATTCACACATCAAACATTATAATGACTATGTTACCATTATTTAATTCGCATTCAAATGACCATGTTACCATTCATAAACAAAAAATTAATATGAAAATTAATTACTCATATAATTTATATTCCTAATTAAACAATTATTTAATCTATTAATTAAACAGTCACATAAATATTGTTAATTAAATAAAAAATTAATTAATAACTCCAATTAATTTATAATTCAACGATTACTTTATCAATTATAGATTTATATTAATTCCCCAATTAATTAAGTTTGTTAAACTCATTAATCAATTTAACAACTAATTAATCAAAATTCACAAACTCAAAATCCATAATTAATTTTAAAATTAATTAGCTCATTCTCAATATTAATTCCTCATAATTAATTGCAAAATTAATTATCATAATCCATAATATAAATATAACATAATAAATTCCACAAATAATTATCTAAATCACAAATCTCTAAATCTCATTATTAATTCCCCAATTAATTATCTAAATCAGAAATCTATAAATATATTAATTATGTCCCTAATTAGTTATCTAATTTGAAAACCCCTTAATCACATAATTAATTCCTCGATTAATAATCTATTTAAAAAATATTTCAATTTATTATATGGACACATTAGTTAACCCAATTTAAGAATTAAAAATTCTAAATAACTCTAAAAATTATATAATATTCATACATATATCAAAAACAAGACTATATAAATTATATATCATAACACCTATGTCAATTTGTTGAAAAAATATAGCCCAACAAAAAACCACAAAATTGAGTGTCATAATGATGTAAAATGAGATCTGAATCTCAAAATCCTAAACCAGTATTAATGAATCAAAGATATTCTAAATCTAGATCTAGATATAGAATCATAGATCTAGTTCTCACCCAATATATATAGTAATATCCACAATATTTCATTACATTATTGAAATAAATAGTAATGAATGGGAGAAGCATGAGAGAAACACTAGGAGAGGATTCACTAACTAGGAGAAGAGTATACCATTGATCCAGGCTTTAATTTGTGAATAACAGTGGTCTGGAGGAATGAGAATTCGTCTATAGAGCTCCATAAACGTTAAATGGGTCCAAAGGTCTAATGGGGGTTGAAATAGGTTAGTTTTGGGGGTTTGGGAAATTTAAAAATTAATGTTCAGGAGATTATAAATCTTAAGCCTGGTTTTCTAGGCAAGGGCACATAGTTTATCCTAACTATGCACTTAAACCGCATGTCTATTATTTTAGGGGTGAACGATTACTAGTAATATGGTATTGGGTTATAAAAACCTTCCTCCAACCATTAAAATCCCCTCTATATAGGGTTTCATGGTTTTTTTGGTTGGGGTGCACTCTTTTCCCTAACCGTGGGCCAACCGTGCACTATCCATTATTCATCCATTTTCTAAAATTTCCAGCCAATCACTCCCAAGTTAAAACCCAAATGAAAAATAATCAGCACTAAATTAAACAGTTCCTATATACAAACTCGAGAAAAATCTATAAAATATCCAGATCTTACACTAGGAAACAATAGAAAAATGGTGTGGTAAAGATAATGAATATACTAATTCAAAAATTATCTAGAATAATACTTAAAGATTTTATATTTCTTAAATATTTTTGGCCTTAGGATTCAAATATTACCCATTATACTTAAAATATTGTTTTATTTCTATAAGTATTTAATAAAACCTCACATGAATTTCATAGAGTAATGATTCCAAAAATTATAATTTTCAAGGTATTTTGTTTAGATTTTTTATCTTAAAACCAAAAGTAAGTCTTGAAATATTGGAATCTAAAATTGATGAAGGTATATTTTTAAGAAATTATAAATCATGAAGATCCTATAGAGTTTTTAATAAGATAACTCTAGTTTTTTATGAAATTTAATATGTAAATTATGATGAAAATGTTAATGATAAGTTGATTTACTCTTTAGATAATATTAATGAGGAATTTAAAGAATTGAACATTTGTATAGATGAACCCTAAGGTAATAATTTAAATGAATTAGTTGAGGGGGTGAAAATAATCACTCAATATAATCCTAGAAAATGGAAAAATTTTAATGGCCATCATCCTTAAAAGAAATTTGATGTCTTTAATATGGTAATAAATTATAATTTTTTTTAAAAAAATTACGCTCATTTAATTTTTTTTTTGTTCCTATTAAAGTAAATTATTATTTTTGTAATTCATATTGTATTATTTTGATTCTTGATTAAATTATTCAATTTGATATAATTTTTTTTTCTTTTTTTAACATCTTAAAGATAAAAGGTCTATAGGAACAAAATCAGATTTTCTGAAAGAGAATAGATATATTTGGAAAAATAGTGAAAAATATATCTAGGATAGCTTCCCTGGGATTTTTTTATGAATAAGGCATTAATTTAGAAGACTCATTTCTCATATTTCCTTGATAAAATAAATTTTTATTCTATTATTATTTACCACTTTTCAAAATTTTATTTTTTTCTGAAATGGAAGTGAAAAATGTATTTGTTTAATGGTTTAATTTCTAGAGTTGGTTTTTGTTAATACACCACCATGATTTAAAAATAATAAATTTCCAAACTATGTTTTCAAACAACCAAAATCATTTTATAGTCTATAGAAATATCATAGATACTAGTATGATAAACTAAGTTAGTTTTTAAAAATATTGGTTTTATAATGGAACAGTATATCCAACATTGTTTATAAATATAATTAATAATGATAATTTGATTAAGGGAATTTATATTGATGATATTTAATCTGGTTTTAAATGTTATTTCCACTGTAATTAATTTTGAATATTGATGAAAAAAAATTACAAATGTGCTTAATGGGTGAAATAAAATTTTTTCCTTGTATTGTATATTATTAAATGAAATGTTGATATTTTTGAATCACAAACAGAAAATTAACATATTCCCATAATTTAAAACTATGGTAATATTGACTAAAAATGTTTTTGTATCCTATTACCATTGTTTTGGAAACCATAAAATTATAATATATTGGTGTAGGTTCCTATAATATGTCCACATTTTCAAACTATGGCCTTGGGTTGGTATTCCCACATTCCGCATGGATCATAGCCATAGACTATTGCAATGACACCTATTTCCAAAGTTTGATAATCTATGGTTGTAGATGGTCTATAACCATGGTACACATGGATCTTGGTAGTATTATACATACCCAACACCTATTTTCATGGTTTATTAGTCATTGGAAACTTGATTTAATAAATTTAATGATACCTACGTGTTTTGATCGTGGGACCTCCCCAATATTACTCTGAATAGTTTACCACTATCCTGAGATCTATCATAATTATATAAATATAATTATATAAATATAATTATATATATATATGTATATATATTCAAATATAATTTTGTATAATTATAATCATTAATATTTTTAATATAAAAAAATATATTTAAATCAAAGGCATATTTAAATAGTTTTGAAATTTGTGGTCGTAGGCATCAAATTGCCATAGTTATCCAAAACTATGACCGTAGTGGATGATACATAAGCCTATTGACATATATTTTTATAGATGTGGGTGTATATAGACTTATGATGGTTTTTCAAACCCTGTCCATAGGTAATTTTATCATAAGCATATTATAATGATTTAGAATAACTACGGTTATATTCAGCTCTACTGTCAAGGATTTGAAATACTGTAGTTGTACCTATTTCATGACCTATTATAAACCAAACATGGCTTAAACGACATGATGTTTGGAAATATTATTGAAAATTCATGACTTTAGTCTAGGATATCGACATGTTTTGTAAACCATGGCTATAGGTTGAGATAGCCATCCCTACCACCACAGTTTTACTTAAACAACAGCGGTATACAAATCTATTGCCATAGTTTTGAGAATTATTTCTATAAGAGTGCATATTTAGGTTAGTTTTATAGTTTTGAATCAATATAAATATTCTAAATATCTTTTTAAGATGTTTGTTTTGGATTCTTATAAATGTATGAAAACCCCAATGATTACTAATTCTAAATTAGATATATATGAATCGGAATATTGTGTTGGTGTTAAATAGTATAGAGGGATGGTTGGTAGTTTTCTTTATATGATCATATCTAGAAATAATGTAATTAATTTAGTTTTATTAAATGATAAATTTCGGTCTAATACTATTGAATATCACCTATATCTATTTAAATAATCATAATATATGTTAATGAAACTATTAATAATTGTTTATTTTACACCGATTAGAATTTTTTGACTTTATATATTATTTTGATTATAATTATGGAGGTTGTAGACTTCATAGAAAGAGCATTTCATCTACATGCCACATGGTAAAGTTTAAACATCATGGAGTTTTAAAATGGAAATATCATTATCATTATCCATAATTGAGGCTAAGTATATTGTTGATACCATATTTTCATGTAGTCTTTGGAAAAAACAAACATTATCATATTTAATTGTTTATTTTGATAAAATTACTATATATTGTGACAATAAATTCATTAATTAAATATCTAAAATCATTTCAAGCATTATAAAAAAAATATTTTATATTTCATTTTTTAAGAGGTATTGTTAATATATGGGGTACTTTTCTGGAAAATATTTCAATTTAAAATAAACTTTTTGATGTATTTTCTAAACTAGTTTATTTTTTTGATATTTGAAAAACATAATTTTGAACTTGGGATGATGGATATTTTACATAAATTGATAGTTTTTTATAATTCTTGTTACTATTTTATTAGTGTTAATTGATCAAGTGTATAGACTAGACTTTTTATTACCCATTGGTTAGTACTTGTTTACGAAATTTATGTCTATGAATTGATTATGTAGATTAATCACATTTTGGTATATTTGTTACATAATTTTAAATAATTGAATGCATTATTCTAAGGGGAACATAAATATTATTGGCTCTAAAATATTTTGAACTATTTCAGCATGCTAAATTATAATTCATTATGATGGAATAGGGTCTTTAAATTAACTATAGAAAATTTATTAAAATTTTTGTTAAATTTCAAAAATTATGAGATAAATTTAGAATGGTAATTTCGTGGTAATTTATAAATGATTTAAATATGTTATATTTTTTAATTTTGAAATTTTTTTTACTGGGAAATATTATTAGTGTTATGATTATTCTATTGTTTGTGAATTAAATTGATCAAATGGCTAGTTTTATTAATATTTTCTTTATATTTTTATAATTATTACATTTATGAGAACTACATTATGGTTACCTTGATTTAGTTAATGGAATTAATTTTCACCGTCAGGTATCTAAAGAAATATTTGTTAAACATTTACAAATATCAATATAGAGAACATAGTAATGTCGTATTTATCAATGCATTCAGGATAATATTAAATTAAAAACCAATAAATTTTTATATTATTGTTTATAAACTCTATGTCATGGTCGATCCTTTTATTTTTTTACTTTTATTAGACTACAATTATGTATGAATTAATTAAATTTCAAATGATTTTGATTAGTATGAAATGATTATTCTTACTCTATAAAGATCACAAAACTTTCCAAGGGTTACATTTAAAAGGAATATACTTAGTCTAAAAGAAATATGTTTACTCTTAAATGATTACACTTAGTCTAAAAGGCATATTCCTAGTCTGAGAGTCTCATTCTTAGTCTGGAAGGCTTATTAAAATATCAAAGTCTAATGAAAATACTAGTCTTTTGAAAATATCCAAAGATTAAAAAAACATCAAAGGCTTATAAAAATATCAAAGTCTTATGAAAATATCAAAGGCTTTTGAAACATCTATAGGCTTATGAAAATATTCTTGAATAATTATGGATACTATCTTGAAGGCTTATGATTCAAAAAGAATATGATATTTTTAAAATGGATCAGTGTTTTTAACTATGTCATAGATGTTCTTTTAATATGTCATTTAAAATTATATATATATTAAAACACAACAATTAATATTCAAATCACACTTAGGAGAAATTTAAACAACTCATATGAAAAAAGAAAAAGTAAATTATGTATATTTTATCTTTTTAATTTATATGAAATTTGGAACTATATTTATATAATGGTTTTTATTTAGAATTAATGTTAGTTTATTTAATTTATTATTATTTTTAAATTTAAACCTATATTATTGATAATGAACATAATAGAACTATTTTTGAATTGTTTAACTGAAGGATTTAGGATGGGATAATTTCTCTTGCCGGTAAATGATAAAATTCATGGTGTTATTATTTTTAACTTGTTTCCTTATATTTTATATCAATAAAATCCAAAAAAACATTATTATTTAATGGATAGGAAAATCCATTGATTCGATTGGGAAGATTGATTTATAATATCAACACATCTCATTCAAATTAATTACACAACAATACATCATAAAATTAAAAAATAATATAGAGAGATAATTCAAGATAAATTGATGGGTTATGAAGTTATATGAATACTATTTCATTATATAACATGATGATGAAGAAACATAAATGTTCATCCTTTTATTGGTGGGATTAATTAGATACATAAAAATTATTGTATTCATTACTCTTCAGTTCATTATAGTTTCAAATTTATGTTCATCATTAAATCTTTTCATTATTTCTACGTGTGAAATTAACTATCAATATAAGATTTGATTCAAAATTTCATTGATCATACCTTGTAACTAGAAGTTCGGTATGGAGGCTTGTGACACCCACACAAAATTATGTTTTTTGGTTGTGTATATAGGTATATTTTTTTATGGTTGTACCTCCATGAAATTAAAAGGTCTGATCTATAAAAAGTTATCAAACATTTCCAAATTTAGGTTTTTAATGAATACAATTATTCTCATTGAGAAGAGAAGAGTGAAGTGTAGATGTTAGATCATGGTGATCCAAAAACTACTATAAAAACATATTTTAATATCACTTTTATTTACAATACATTTTATTTTGAACTCTACTGTACTATATTTTCAGTATTTACGCTGAACATGATTTCTTCATTTTCCTATGTATGTAAAAAGTACTGTTATTAAATTAGAAGTATCATTTCTTTGAAATATTTTTTTAAATAGCTCTATTATCCACCCCCCCCCCCCTATATACCTAATTTTAATCTTAATCTGGATAACACTACTTTCATGTTTGGGTAAACTTGGAAGGGTAACACTTTTTTTTTGAAAAATCTCATATGAGTTAGTATTTTCGCATACCAAACATAGCAATACTTCTCCTAAGTTAAAATTTATATTGAGAGTGACCCATGAACCCTACCTCCAATAGAAATGGGATGGAAACCCTTCCCAAGGGTATGATATAACAATTATTTGAAGAATTACCTTAATGTCCTATAAAAAAATGCACCCACGAATTAGTAACAAACAAACCTAAACATCTCAAATTTACAAAATTCCTGGATAATGTTGATAAATATATCAAAAAATACATTTTTAATAAAATTTAACACCATTGAGAGACTCCTATACTCACAAAAATATCACATAAACTCAAACTAGATTCATATGACACCACCCTCCACACAATTCTTTATGTTTGAAAAATAATAAAGAATAATGGGTTGAGTAAACATATATTCTTAGCAGGTTCCTCATCAACCTTCTGTAGTGTAAAATGAATAATAATAATAAAGGATTGGGGAATTAAATTAATATATTAATAAATTGATCATAGAGAACAGGAGAAAATAGACAAAAATATATCCAATAAATAGAACACACTATACTAATCACAACACTATATCCACATCCCAACTTCAATTTTTACATGAAAAACCAAGTCTCACCATCCACACTTTCAATGATAATATATATATAACCTCAATAACTATCTATAAATATAATATGGATCAAAAATCTATATAAACTATAAATATAGAGTGATATATCTATAAAAATAATAATAATATCTGTTCTTAGAATACTACATTTTTCTACTACCACCACTATAGGCTAGCTGATGGAACTGTACCAGCTAACTGGTGCCACAACAACAGCTCAAAGATGATGGTGGGTTCCACAATCTCTATATTATCAAATTATGGTCTTTCAAAATCACTCAAAATACCTCTAACAATATATATAAACATAACCAATATATTTTAAACTATAAACAAAATGTACCTTGTAATTTTGAGAATGTTGCATTTGGTACCTTTCCAATATGTCTTAGGGGTTGTTTGTGTTAATAATATGTGGTTCCAATGAAATGTCTCTAACATGTTTCATTTATCTAGTATTGTAACTATTTCTTAGACTTCATTAATTTATACATACTTTCTTATATTCCATTTGGATTACTATTATGTATGAATGTAATTATTACTGTATGCATCTTGAGTGTGTATATAGTTCAATTTTGTGACTAATATGCTAACAATTTATTTTAAAATAAATAAGTGATAGTTTTTGTTACATTATATTTATCAGGTCTATGATTTTACTAAAAAAATTAAGTTATTACTATATTATATCAAGTATATTGATTTATATTGTGTTATTATTACTTAAAACACATTTAATGCTTCTTGGTTTTCATGGATACCTTTGAAATTATGAGTGTATATATATATTGAATATTTTTTGTTGTTTTTATGAATTTATTAAGTAGGTAATCCATACCGAGAAATGGGTTGAAGGCAAGTAAAGGGTCATAAATCCCTGACAACATTGAGCTGAGTTAATATTTACTTGGGATGGGCTATAATATTTTCCAGACTTATTATACCCATTACCATATTCATTGGGATGGAATTAAAGATATCTTAGACCACAAAAGATAATTTTTTATAAAAAGTATGTGAAACATGGACCCTAAATTCTATTCAAAAATCTAATTATATGTGTGGGTGAATATGTGTGCATATGTTAGATATTTATGGGTACATGTATTGCTTCCTTTAATGGATGACCTATGATTATCATCTCAGATTCTTATTGAATCCTTAAAGAATGTATTATATGTATGGACCATTCTAATAAAGGGAGTAATCAGTTATAGATACTATTGATCTTTCAATTAACTTAGTAACGACCTATGGTTATATGTTTAGTATTGTTTTCCAAACTATTTCATTGTTAATGAATGTAAATGTGTTGAATCATTATTGAATAAATATATTTTTTCTATACTATGATGAGAGATAATTGGAAATTCTCTACTGAGTATCTTATGGTTACACACTATATAGAAACCCCCTTGGAAATTAAGCATCACTATTGATTCATTTTTTCACTTATGGGTAAACAGGTATCTATTGGATCATTATGATTGGGCCCCTCCTCCCTTGGGGGGGAGGGGTCCCAGCCTTCTACTCTGGTTCATGAAGCTACGCATTTGGGAGATCTTGATACCTATCATTCCTCGTCGGATGTGGGTTTTTTTGTCCCTGAAATCCAGGTGGCTCCGAAAGTTCCTGGTTGCGTTTCAGGTCAGCCGATAGTTCCGGTTTCGGTTAGAGAATTCACTGATGCGTCAGCACTACTTTCCTCGGCTCTGATTGTGCGTTTTGCGCAGCAACAACCTCTGGTGGAACACTTTTCCAAGGCCGTCAATGAGGATTGGGGCTTGGAACATCATCAGCAGGTAGGTATTATGGGTCTGCGTCAATTTCTTATTATGTTTGCTGATGAAGACGATTTGGGAAGGGCTTGGTTGAGAAAGAGGAAATCTTTCTCCGGCCTCCCTTTCCATTTGCTCCGTAGGTCGTTTGATGTCAACATGAACCACGACCCTCCCTTTACGGAGATTTGGATTCAGTTGCCTGGCCTTCCTCTCCCATTTCAGAATCTTGGGTTGTTGAGATCAATTGGTAATTCTATAGGTCGATTTGTGTGTAGTGATTGAAGAACTGAATCCTTATCTCATCCCATGTCGGTAAGAATTTTTGTTGAAATGGATCTTTCAATAATTCCACCGGAGCTAGTATGGATTGTTGTTGAGGAGGATTACAGGTATGCACAACTGATTGTATATGAATCCTGGACTGACTTCTGTTCTTATTGTCACAGACAGATTCATATTGAACATGGTTGTAGAAGAAGGTCTGGGGGTGGTCGACCCTATGTGATCACAGATGTGTCCACTGATGTATCTCTGAGGGGCGGTGTGATCACCACTGAGGATAGACATGGTGGTGTCCAGGTCACTCTTACAGGTCGGCCTCATGCTGATTTGGACCCTTCTAAGTCAAGTGAGGTCACTATCTCAATGGGGCTGGGGGTGTCTCAGGAGAAGGTTGGTTTGGATAAGGGAAAAGAGAAGGCACCTTTTTCTGAGGATGTTGTAGCTTTTCCTTTGGACTTTTCTGAGTTGTGAAGGAGGGAAAATGGACACTCAAAGGTGTTGAACATTGATGTTGCGTTCCAGTTTATTGGTAGGGGTCTTGAGATATCACACAACCCCGGCGAGTCGGTGAGCACAGTTCAAAACCCTGCAATCAATTTATTGAAGAGTGTGGATAATGGAGGAGGATGGGGGCCAGCAGCTCCATGGAGGCTGGTGTGGGAGAAAAACGGTTGGAAGAAGGTCTGGGTAATTTTGGCAATCAAGAACAAACTTTTTAAGAGGGGATAGGGGAGGACGAAATTGGTGTTATGCAAGAGGATATCTTGGAAACTCCCTTCCTAACCAGTGTTGGGGAAGTTTGGGGCTCGAGCCTTGCCATCCAAGTAGGGGGAGAAGTTTCTTCAACTAGAACCCTAGTCACCTTGAGAAACAGATTTGCTAGTCTTAATGAGGTAGAGTATAAAGAGGAGTCTCATGAAGAACCATTGGAGGTCAGTAAAGGCAAATCTGAAGGAGAACAAGTTCTGAATAGCAATAGGAGTGATAGGAGGAGGAGGGGTAAGAAGGACTACTCCTCTATGCCCCCTCCTATGAGGACACGGTCAGCAAAAAGGGCAGTGAATGGAGAGCTGGACAGTGGGGTTGGGTGCCAGCTAATTCCATCTGGTATGTCTGACCCATCCTTGGACTTGATATTGTCCTCGGACGAGGAGGTGAAAGAGCAGGTTCTATTTCTCAATGCTTCAGAGGAGGATGCAGCCAGGATTATGGGGCAGACCCTTAACGTGAATCTCAATGATGAGCAGTATCAATGGTTTGACAAACAAGATATAATTCTTCTTGGTGGCTTCAACAAGGGAGTGATCAAACTAGAGGAGTATATCTAGGTATGGAACAAGATGACTTCTACACTTGAAGATCTGTTAAGGGAGGATCCACACTATCAAGTATCCATCTTATCGTGGAAGTTATTTATGGATATGGGCTCTGGAAGAATCAAATTGTTTTTCAATGATTCTGCCATATCTGTTGATGTGTGTGGGAAAGTCTGAGGGCTAGATCTGCTCTGATGGGCTGGAGTACACTTCCTTCCACTTTTCAGGCCATTCGGGACTTGGCTGTCTTAGAGGGAGGGCTTTGACATTGGGAGGGACCATGCTTGCATGGGATCACTGAGTGGTCCTACATTGGGGTTGGCGGTTGATATCTTTGCTTGGTCAAGTCCTTTCTGGTTTTCTACTTGGTTTTATTTTTGGTGTATGTTGAACCTTTCGGTTTCTCACTTTTCCCACAAAAGTGTTTTTTAATAAAAAAATAAGTTTCAATCAGACCAAGAATGCATATCAGTTCCCACATTGGAGTAAGATATTTTAGAGGTGGTTGCTGGTTATGTGGAACATATTTACTATTGTTCCTTTATATTTACATAAATTATGTGACAATTGGGCCCCACCCACCAAATGCCCAACAGACACATGGGCCCCACCCTAGGTCCCACCCACGTGCCCGAACGGGTTATCTGACTAATGACAGTCCCCACAGGCCAACACATGTCCTTTTCGGTGTATTTTTTCCTCACTCACACACACCCTAAGAGACTTACTAGCTCGCTACTCCAGGCCAAGCATGCCTAACTATGGTCTTCTAACAAGGTAGGATATCGAAAAGCAAGGTGCACCTTGTTGACATGAGTCATATCTTTTAGTCATTTAACCCTTTATCATTTAGAGATGTTACAATAACCCCCCTTTAGAGCAGAACATCCTCGTTCTGGGACCTACAGCTCAACCCAGGCAGTGCACCGTGCACGTTAGGCTGGGTTCCTCCTCTGATACCAAATGTGCCAACTGGGCCCTGTCCACCAGTTTCCCCGCAGACACATGGGCCCCACCCTAGGTCCCACCCACATCCCTGAACGGGTTATCTAACTAATGATAGTCCCTATAGGCCAACACATGTCCTTTCTGGTGTGTTTGGTCTCACTCACACACACCCTGAGAGACTTCCCAAGAGGTCACCCATCCTGGTCACTACTCCAGGCTAAGAATGCTTAACTGTGGAGTTCTAACCAGGTAGGCTCCCGAAAAGGAAGGTGCACCTTTTTGACATGAGTCATATCTTTTAGTCATTTAACCCTTTATCATTTTGGGATGTTACAAATTATGCCACATTTAGATATCACATTCATAAAATATATCTTTGTATGATATAGTATGAATGATATGGGTATTGTATGAATTCATTTATGAAGTTTTGGATATTTTACATTTTTTTCATTATTCTTATACCCTATATTTTTTATATTTTTTATTTTAATGCATGAATTAGAGGCATGTGTTACATATTTTCTGACAGAGATCAGTTGTTTATTATTTTTATAAAAGAATGTGAAACTAATTCCCTAAATGAATATTAGGACTTGCGACATTATTAACCAATCCTTACTGATTGGAGAGTACTCCTAGGGTAGTAGCACATGTGATTTAGTAGTTATATAGATATTTATGTCACAATAATTACAAAGTGTTATCTGATCCATGTTGAGATTTCAAGAATTTATTCATTTTCTATAATGGAGTTAGGACTATCTACACATTAGAAGTAACCCATAAAAATGAATCATGAATCTATTTATTGTAGAATCTCAAATTACTATGGGACATCTAAGTACTTAATTAGAATTATATGTTCAAGTGGAGAATAGATTTTTCTTTCTCATGTATGATTGAATGGATGTCAAGTTGAGAAGTTAAAGCTCAACTATGGGTCAAAATTTTTATTTCATTCATAATTTTTGGTACTAACAGGTGGAAATGTGTGGGATGTTATTTCATAAAATATTATTTCCTATTATTGTTATATTTTAGTTGGAACCAGCTTGGGTATTTAACGTAATATATATATATATATAATAGACTCATATTAATATATATTTGTGATGATTAGTTTAATATTAATTAATAGTTTATTACTTTTTTTTAGATAATCATGATTATTTCCTTGATAAAAAGTTACTCCAATTTAAAATATCATTGAAAAAGAACAATGATGTTTTTATTTTAAATATTGATTAAAAAGTATGATTTTTTTCCTACAAAATATTTTTTCTCATGCAATTTATTTATGTTTTTTTTAAATATGACTATTGAATATTGTATAGGTATCATATTTATTAAATTTTTTATCTTCTAAATTGAGTGTCTCAGTTTATTACTTACTTAATGATATTATTACTTTCTAATTTTACGTTACTATTGAGTATTTACATTTTAAACTTAGTTGATCTTTGACTATAGTTCTTGTTTCTTATTACATGATCACTGATGTGCTATTATAAATTTGTTAGAAAAATGAATCATCTAATTGTTTTAGTCAATTATTGTTGGTTATTCCCAAAAAGAACATATGTCAATGGTTATAGGAATGTTATTTACAATATTATAATTTGAAAATTGGGTAATGGAATTTAATTTAAATGCTTTTCAAATTGTGATATATTTTAAAAGGGTGACTATTTTTCACTAAAAAATAGGTTTTCCAATTTATTAATTTTGGGAAAAACTTTATTCTTTCAAAATAAAAATTCAATTTTAGAATTTGAAATGAGACATTGCTGGATAAAAAATGTTTAATCATTATTTTTATTTAAAATTGGGTAATTGAGATGGAAATATAGAGATTGATTTTGAAAATAAAATGAGGAATATATTTTTAAAGGTGAATCTATTTTGATATAAAATTTAAATGAAATATGATATTTATATAATATGTAATATAACCTTTTTAATTTCATGATCTTGTACTCTAAACAAATGTGAGGTGGTGTGTTTTCTTTTAAAAAAATTAAATTGTATTTCTGATATCTATGGAGACCCAAAGCATGATGTACATGGACATTACATTACTTTTACAGAATACTTAATACATAACAAACACAGACGCACAAGGACCGTAATAGTTTAGTGTCTTTGGAAACTCGGAATTTAATCTTCTAATCGTGGTAAAGATCTTCAACTTCTCCCATAAAGATCTTCCCCTTTTGTTTTTTTACCTAAAACCTTTCTTTATATCCTGGGGAAAAGAAAACATAAAAAGGGTGAGCTCAAATTCTCAGTAAGGGTAAGCATAGATAACATAAAACAATCCATAAAAATTTGAATGCAAAAGCTTGAACATAAAATCTAAACATCAATATTTTGAGCAAAGACATAAATCTTGGAAATACAAAAGGAGTATATCATAAAGGATCATCAATCTTGATAAAATAGCATGGGAATAAATCATCTAATTGTGGAAACCATTCAGAACTTGTTATGATTTCCACAGTAGCCAAGGCATTGCTGCCAAGATCATCTTAGTGGACAAAGTCCCTTTCTGGATCGAGTTCACTCCTCATTCCAGTCCTGTATCACTAAACCGGATTAACATACCGTTCCATCCATGTCTATCTCATGAGATATAAATCTTCACCCAATGCATTGGAGGGAGATATAGGTCCCACCCATCTAATAATGAAATCATTCTTACTTGTTCCACAACATATACATAAATCATTCATCATAACCCAAAGAATAAAAATGGGTTTCATAAACATCAACCCATCATAACATAATCCATATAAAACAAATGGATATGTTTCATCATAAAAAAATTGAAACCATGCAAATCATAGAGATATTATACTTGAAACATACACATTTGAAATAATGTAATCTTAGATGGAAAATAGTTTTGATAAAACACTTGAAATGAAATCTTGAGGAAAATATCCTTTCTTCTTCAAAATCATTTTCTTTTCAAAAAATGCCATGAAATTTTAAAAGAAAAGGGTTATTTGAAAATAATAATTCAATCTTGTATAGTAAGATTCATGAAAATGAGGTGTTGTGAAACAGTAAAAATCCGTTCATGCCGTATAAGTTAAAAAAACATTCTCCTCGTACTTTTGTCAGAAAAGTCAAAAAGTACCACATATGGTAAACAAAAAAATAGATTCCTTACATACCATGTAGTAAAATTAAAAAATGGGTGAAAAGGACTTTAAACATATATGAAAACATTTTTATAAAACATTGACATGGATGATAAATATAACCCCAGTAAATACTTACGAATAAACAATCTTAGATAAAAACGAGATTGGAAAAGTTATCCCTTACCTTAGGTCTGATATTCTTTGTACGTATCCGAAACTCATTTATAATGATTTAAATAACGCCATTGACTTATTACAGAATCATATTCATTGTTATGATATCATAAATGGTTCACTTATGACTTTATATTACCCGTTCGTTTGTAAATTCCATGTTAAAGCAGCGTTTTGGGTAAAATCATTTTATTTATCATACATGTTTGGACTTGTTGTTCTTGATATTATTACTTATATCCTGATTTACTTAATTCCAGAATGTAAAACATGATTTATATCTAATATATATTCAGTATATACATATATATATGATAGATCGATAAATGTAATGAAATACACCGTTCATGGAGACGGTAGGCCATACGTACGAATTAACGCTGTTTTCGATTCCTTATTAAATTGAATGAAATTAAGTAGATGAAATAAATATATATATACATAAATAAATTATAATTATTATGTAATATATATCATTATTACTTATTATATATACTTTATAATCATTCATGAATGGTTAACATGGAGAATGATTCTCATCGCGTCGTGGAGACGGTATTCCGTACGTACGCACGAGCGATGATATCGTTCCCATGATCATGGAATTGTATTGGAGTGTATGTATACTAATTCAGAATCAATATCACTTTAAAATAATCATATATAGTAATTATTTACACCATTATATCCATCCAAGTAAGGTGGTGGTGGAGAATAGATTACACCATGGCGTGGAGACAGTATTCCGTACGTACGCACGCGCGGTGATTTCGTTTTCCGTAGGATGGATAGATGGTGAAATAGGGTTGCTTAATAATTATAATAACATATAAGTATATGAGTGATACTGTTGTTATTACTTCATAATGAAACAACTAAAGAATAATAAGTATAAGAATAATTAAAGTTGAAAGAATCGGTAACGAACATTACCTCTTCTTTGAAGCGTCTCTTCTTATCCTCCTCTTAGGGCACTAAAGATAGTCTTTGATGAAGACCAAGACCTGTAGGATGTTTTTAGGGAAGTGGATAAGAGAAATTGTCAGGTTTTTTCTGATATTGAAGGCTCAAAGTGGTGTGGGGAAGAGAGGGATGAGGTTCCCTTTTATAAGGGAGGAGAGGGGCACCTTAGGAAAACTTAAAATATTATTTTATTATAAAGTCATATTCGGTTTTTTATAACTAAAAATTGATTTATTTAGAAGATAAGGTGGGTATGGGTTGAAATACTCTCATCCAATAGAATTTAAAAAAGTGTAGGTTTCTATTTTAACCTTATCATTTAGATTTAACTTTAAGTTAAATAATTTTACTTTTACCATGTCTTCTTGTTTTCTTACACTATAAGGTTAATAATGTTACTATAAAAAGCCAAACGAACCCCAAGTTGCTTATTATTAATATATATAACCTTATATAAGTCATTTGACCTAACCTTAGATTTTTAGGAATAAAATAACAATTAATAATATAATATTTGTTTTAAAAACAATTTTATGTCAATTTTGACACTATTTGGTAATTGATTTTTGTGAAAATTATAACAGAATAATTAGTTAGAAAAAAGTTAATTAAATAAATACTAAAATGTCATATTAACCTAGATATATATTTTAATTCATAAAAAGTCTCAAATTACATTTATTTGAGTATTTATAACATCAATTATGTTAATATTTCATTAATAAGATAATTACTGCATTATCATTATGTCATAAATAAATTAAATTATTTAATGTCTATAAATTATAAATAAAATACCATTATGTAGGAAATCTTTTTAGATTTCTAATTAATATTTATAGTTGAATTTATCTTATGTAAAACCCTATATTAAAAATGTTTCAGTTATTAAACTTGGATTTTAACTATTTTAACTATTTTAACTATTCTTTAAATAAAATAATATTAAATGTCCTAATATAATCCAAGTGGGCCTAAATGGTCATATTTTATTCCTGAGGTTTTTTTTGTCGAATTACACTTATCCACTAGAATTAGGACATGTTTTAGGGTAATAATAATATCATTTTTACCCTTAATTACCCTATTTATTTTTAACCGTGGTAAAAAAAGTAAAAAGTTACTATTCACCAAAAATTATTTTCATCTCATTGAACCACATTTTATTCATTGATATTAACTATGTCTCTCGAATTTTCGAAATTCCACTCACCGAATCGGTAAAATTATGTTTTATGTAAATTTTCAAATTCTTTTAGGAGGTGGGTAAAAGACGGTGAAAAGTTCAATAAAAATTTTTATATATCTAAAATTATTATAAAATGACTCCAATGATTTACTTTGAAATTATATAGGTATTATGTATCAATTTTTGACCTAAAATAAATTTAAATAATATAAATAATTATTAAAAAAAAGTCGGTTTTTAAATAGTAACCTAGTGTTTTCACTATTCATCAAAAAATGAAAGTTTCCAGAAAAATACCAAAATTTCACCCTAGGCTAATTTAGATATTAAAAATCAAAAAATGAAGTCCATTTTGAAAGATGAAATTTACAAAATTTCAAAAAGTGGTTATTACTATTCATAACGGCTAGTTTTAATAATATTTTAATAGCATATCATTGTTTAGTGAAACTCGGCATTGCGTACGACGCAAGCTATCAAGGAAGGTCGTGATTGCATGTAAAGAAAGCGAAGATAGTGTTGTGTGTAGTGAAATATTCCTTTGATGATGTATATATCATAAAAACAAAACATTTCTCATAAAAATATCGGGTGTTACATTCTACCCCCCTTAAAATGAATTTTTCCCTCGAAATTCATCGGGGTTATAAATGGTTTACTTCTCGAAAGTTTCGTTAATAGAAACCCACATCGTAAAAAGGAATACCAAAACCAATCTTTAAAAAATAATGTATGAAACATAGCATTTACCCAAATTAACTAATCACTAGGTTTCCACATAGGAGAACACAGGTGAAAATATGGATATGGAAGAGAAATCTAACCATCGTGTTCTGATGGAGAGTGGTAGAGAACATGGCTATGAAAAAGCCAACAATCACAAAGTAATAGATTTGTGATGATCTAAGGTACCATCTGATTCATTGAATATAAGGTCACTAGGACATCATTTTTGGTTTTCAAAATCATTTCCCTAAAGTTGAAGAAATTGGAATTAGAAGAAATACTTTCTTGATTTTGGTACAGTCTCTCTGTTGGTCATTCCTTAGAAAATTTCCACTTCATCTCTTAATGAAATGATGTTGAATTTGTTATTTGTGAAGTATCAGTAGATTATGTGATAGAATGATGGGTCATTCCATCTTTCTTAAACAAAAGGTTAGAAAAAGTTATCAAAAATACATAAGTCTATCTATAGTGAGATTAATCATATATGGTTCCTAAAATGGACTTATACTTCATATATCATACTGCTTAATATAATAAAACTAGTTTCTACTAAACAGGGACTTCCTGTAGGCCAGTGGTAGGTGATAAAGGCCTGTCGCACTTCAGTTGTGGGTTCGATTCCCACAGCCTTGTCCGACGCGATGGGTTGTCACCCGTCCTGAGGGTTGTCCTTTTTCAAAAACAACATTATTATAACTTTCCATCAATAATATCAAAAAAGGTATAGCCTTAAACAATACTAACTTATGTCCAACATAATCCATTCCAATCTTTAGGCTTATCCAAAATCCAGTTGTCCAATCTCATATTATAGTGAAAACGATTACCAAAGAGTTAATATAACAAGCATGTTAATACCATCGTTGATCCCCATATATCATAAGATATGTCTTGTTGGTCTCATTCCAAACATTCAAAGGCCTTAATCGTGTATTCTCTTGAAAAATGAATACCCATTGAACCTTAGTGAAAACATGAGTGCTGTCAAAAGTTAACTCTTTCCACATTCCAAAATCCCAAAATTCTGTATACTCAAACCATGATATCACTTAATCCTTATAACAATAATGAGCTCATGAATACTATTAAACATATTATTTCCTCCTTATCCATTCATTATGTGCATATCATCTTCTTTCCAAAAATATCTGAATAACCTTTCATGGTTACCAGTACCATTCAATATATACTTTCAAATACTTTAAGAAAAACAATAGTGTAACAATCCCTAGATGTTTCTTTATTCCATAGTACCATTAAATTACCTCTACAACATAACTCTTGATAAACATACAATCATTCCACTACCTTCTTAAACCATTGACCAAGATTCAACACTTCTTTCATCTCATATATCATTTGTAGTCTCCTCATCATCATCCACATAAATACAACTCATATGACCATGCTGAATCTCTTCATGAGATTTTCCCTTAGGGAATTGGTTTTCATAATTCCCAAACATTCCACATTTAAAACATCTAATCATTTTTGATGTCGTAGCAATACCATTATCCTTATCCATGGTGTTAACCGAACCTATTCCTTTGCACTTATTGGATTTGTGTCCTTCTTTTACGCACCCAAAGCATCTTCCAGTTCTTTTGAAACATTCTCCTTGATGCCTCTTCCCACATGATTTAGATGATAGAAATTGAACTTTCCTTCCTCTATGATCATCATTAAGCTTCATATTTCTCTTATTAGATGAGTCAGGAAACTTACCAAAGTTGAGATTATTGATCATATTATGAGATTGATGATTAGGAGTAATAATGATATGTGGACCTCCAGATCCAATTTCATTCGGTTGATCATGAATAATATCATTCCATTATCCATCATATCCTCCATTATCAGGAATCTTCTCATTCCCAACCATTTTTTAAAACCCGAAAAAAATAGTGTGAGAGTCCAAAATCATAATCAAGGGGGATTACATTTAATATCTAACATCTTATGTTAAATTCTATGATCTTTACCATAATTCTAGGACTATAACCTATACTTATACTTAACCTTAGGGACATCCCTAGACATACCTTAGAAATATCTCTAGGGATCTCACTAAAGTTCTCGAATCCTAGTTTCTAATGGTTGACTAAACCTTTCCTCTGATACTAACTGTACAGACCCAAAGCTTGACGTAGATGTACATTACATTACTTATGCGGAATACTTAATACATAACAAATACAGATGCACAAGGATCGTAATAGTCTAGTGTCCTTGGAAACTCTGAATTTAATCTTCTAATCGTGGTGAAAGATCTTCAACTTCTCCCATAAAGATATTCCCCTTTTGTTTTCTTACCTAAAACCTTTCTTTATATCCTGGGGAAAAGAAAACATAAAAAGGGTGAGCTCAAATGCTCAGTAAGGGTGAGCATAGAGAACATAAAAAAATCCATAAAAATTTGAATGCAAAATCTTGAACATAAAATCTAAACATCAAAATTTTGAGAAAAGACATAAATATTAGAAGTATGTAAGGCATATATCATAAAGGAACACACATCTTAATAAAATAGCATGGGAATAAATCATGTAATTGTGGCAACCACTCAGCACTTGTTATGATTACCATAGTAGCCAAGGCATTGCTGCCAAGACCATCTTAGTTAACAAAGTCCCTTTCTGAATCAAGTTCACTCCTCGTTCTAGTCCTGTATCACTGAACCTAATTAACATACCATTCCAGCCATGTCTATCTCAGGAGATATAAATCTTTACCAAATGCATTGGAGGGAGATATAGGTCCCACCCATCTCATAATGAAATCATTCTTACTTGGGCCTAAATGGTCATATTTTATTCCTAAGGTTGTTTTTGGTCGAATTACACTTATCCAATAGAATTAGGACATGTATTAGGGTAATAATAATATCATTTTTACCCTTAATTACCCTATTTACTTTTAACCATGGTAAAAAAAAGCAAAAATATACTATTCACCAATAATTATTTTCATCTCATTGAACCATATTTTAGTCCTTGATATTAACCGTGTCACTCGGATTTTCGAAATTCCACTCACAGAAGTGGTAAAATTAAGTTTTTTGTAAATTTGCAAATTCTCCTAGGAGGTGGGTAAAAGACGATGAAAAGTTCAATAAAATTTTTATATATCTAAAATTATAATAAAATGACTCCAATGAATTACTTTGAACATATATCGGTATTATGTATCAATTTTGACCTAAAATAAATTTAAATAAAATAAATAATTATTTAAAAAAATCGGTTTTTAAATAGTAACCCAATGTTTTCACTATTCATCAAAAATTGATAGTTTTCAGAAAAATACAAAAAATTCACCCTAGGATAACTTCGATATTCCGAATCCAAAAATGCAGTCCATTTTGAAAGATAAAATTTACAAAATTTCAAAAAGTGGTTATTACTATTCATAACGGCTAGTTTTAATAATATTTTAATAGCATATCGTTGTTTAGTGAAACTCAGTATTGCATACGATGCAAGCTATCAAGGAAGGTCGCGATTGCGTGTAATGAAAGCCAAGATAGTGTTGTGTGTAGTGAAATATTCCTTTGATGATGTGTATAACATAAAAACATAACATTTCTCATAAAACTCTTGGGTGTTACAATATCACATGCTGCATTTTTAAGAATAAGTCGGTATTTGGATTTAAATTTAGGGATGAATTTATTTAATACTTCTATTAAATTTATATTTTGATAAACAGAAATTAATTTAAGGTTAGTTGTAGTTATCTCTAGTAATATACTATAGCAGGGAGTACCTTATTTTGTATTCTAATTGGTTGATGTTATTAGAAGTTTATATGGATAATGATATATTCTTTAGCATAATCATATCATTGAAATAGTGTGACATATTATTCTTTTAAGACTCAAAAATAATAGGAATGGTGTAGTATTTGATGATTTAGTATACTTTTATAGGTGTTTGATATCATTTAGATATCACAATTTTTTTGTTTTAATGCATAAAAATATGAAATCTAGTAGTTATTAATGATTCAGGTCAGATATATGGCCTATGAATTAAAAATGTTATGTAAATTTATGATAAAATTCATGTAGTTCATTGGGATTTTAATTTGAGATTTAATCTTTAATTGATGATGTAGGGTCTAGAATTGTGTTTTTTGGATGATTTATAATGGATTCAGAAGTTTCATGTCACTGATTTAATCGATTTCATGACGTATGAATTGAATATTTATAGTTTATTTTTCTTTATATGAGAATATTACAAGACTTATCATGGATGGTATGTCAAATAGTGGGGAGGTTATAATGTCCCATGCCCTAAATGTAGTGATTTATGATTTTTGGTATGACATGGAGTGATTAGGCACTGGTTTCATTGATTTTTCAATCCGCAATTGAGGGGTAATTTTTTACTCAAGGATTTAAATATAGTTCTAAGTGTTTTCGGATGAATATTTAAGAGTTTTTAGTATTTTCTAGGATTAATAATGGTTTTAGGAGTTTTTGGTACCTATGAAGGTTTTACATTAGTGGTTTACACCTATAACTGACCTCACATAAACATTGTACCTTGAAATGGAATGGGGGTGTCATCATGTACCCAGTAAACTACCTAGAAGATTGTTTGGTGAGGGTGTTTTTCTATTTTATCCTTTAATATCTATTTTTACCACCATGATTTCCCCTAAATTTAATTCTTCTATAGTCTATTGATAATCCCTTCCATGTACTCCTTTTCTTTCTTCCTATATTCCTTGTTATCCCATATTTCTTGTATGAGTCGTGGGAGATTTCTATGATAAATCAAAGCTAATATTTCTTCGTATTTAATTTTCCTCTTTATTTATTTATTTTCATATTTACTTGTGTTGGATAGAGATTCTAAAGTGAATTCCACTAGATTATAGTGGAATTCACTCTATACCATTGGTAATCATCTTATTTTGTTTTGAGCATACTCTTATAAGTGTTTTGGTCATTATTCATCTCTCTTTTGTTTTAAAGTGATTGATGTATAATATTTTAGGGTTTTTTAGATTCATAGTGAGGAATTTTTGTATGTATTCATGCAATAAATTGATGTATATGTTTATTTTGATTTTGGATATATTTTTTGAGTTGATTTCATGAGTTTATATTAAGGTTTGGATATTATAGATTTATGAAAACTATGAATTTGGTACTTCTTATTATTTAATTGTTGTTTATCTAATTTTAGGTCTTAATTTTAGATGGTTTGGAATAAAAAATCTCACCTTGGAATTGGAAGGTGGTATCATCTCATTGAGTGATTCTCATGATTCAGGTATTAAATGCTTGTCTAAAGTTTTTCTAAAATAATAATTTTTTTTTATATTATAATGTTATAAATGAATGGATTTAAAACACTATTACTATATGCTGAGTAAAATTTTTCCATGATGGTTTTTGGATATATGGTATGAAAATCATTATATCATGGTTACAATATAAAAATTAATTTACACATCCTATGTTTCATGAACTAAAATAAATTCCTAATAATTTATATTGGGTTTCCAAGACTACTACATTATGTAATTCATTCATAGGTTTTTTCACTAATACATCTTTCACCATTTTAGATGGACTTTATTTTGATACTAAAATGTGTGCTAAAATAGATCCCTTGTGTGTACTATTAATCCCAAGCCATGTTGTTGGAATGTTATAATCACAAGTCCTCCCTTTCTTAAACCTCCAAAGTATGTTAATTTAAGAAATAAAGTACACTTGAATGAATCACAAACAAACTATTTAAATGAAATAACTTGTTTACATTAAAACATTAATGTTATAAAAGTCAATAAAACACACATAAAATTATGTTAAGTGAAATTCCCTGTAGAATAGTGGGTTACACTAAAACAATAGACATACTGGATACATTTATATGGGAGTGGTGAATCAGCCTATTTTTATTTTTTAATTTTAATTTTTTGAAATAGACATATATATCCAATTAGGAAAAGACCCACTAAAATGTATTAACATAGCCTAACCAAAATAACATGATGGAAATGAATAATAATTAATACAATGATGTTTATAACATTTGGCCACTGTGGGTGAGACAACTCGTTAATGATGTAGGTTTTTATCCATAGATATATATTTTACCCTAATATCTAATCATCAATACATATGGTTTGGGTTTGTTATTATTATAAAACCATGCTTCACAGAACATCACTACTATTTTAGGTTATACAGTTTCCTGAAAGGATCTCCTAATGATATGCATCAAATTATATAAAGAAGGTATTTTTTCAAAATCATCTTTATTTTTCAATAGATATGAAACCAACACTTTGAGATAGAAAACAAAAGATAATGAAAAAATAATAAATTTCATAAAGAGTATCCAATTTCCAAAATATATTTTGGATATAATCTAATGTGTTTAGTCTATTAAACTCAATGAATTTCTAACTCCTTGAGGGTCTAGATTATATTCTTCAATCAAATTCTACATTTTAAGCTCATGTAAGACCATATTTCTAGATGAACACAACCATTACTATAGTAATTCCCTTCGTATTATGTCATCTGAATACTTATCTATCTTTAAAACACCCTCAATATTCATCACTCTAATATTTTTAATGAATCATCCAATTTTAATCATCTAAAATTTCATTATTTTCCAAACGAAAAAACCTCACTCTCTTCATTTCTTAATTTTATATACTGATGGATAATTAAATGCCTCTATACCTTCCATATTACCCAAAATTAATTTATCATGATGTATTGTGTTTTTTCATATAAGGAATCATGTTGGTAATCTCATATTAGTTTCCATTTATACTCATTTAAATCTAATCAACCTGATAAGTATATCATCCTACCACATTCTTATGTGATTTCCCTAATTTCCCTTTTACTTTTCCTTGGGAAAATAGGTGTATCAAACACTTCATTATTCAAATCAATCATTCATGTATTACATTAATATGTAACTTACCTATAACATGACAATGTAATTTTATTTTTAATTATTTTATTTTTTTCTACCAGCTTATGATCAAAAGGAATCATTTGCTACATAACATCAAAAAACTTCTGAACTGCATAGGACATGAAGCTTTTCCTTACGTTACAACCTAGTTCAAAAATCATCGTAAAAACAACTGATTATGTTGAAACACTCAACATGAAACATGATGAGATTATAAATTGATTTAGGATCCTAATAACATTAAATCATCATCCAAATAAATTATAAGAATTTTTATTGAAAATGGAATATAAGTATTTCCCTTTTTCCTCAATTGGTCGATCTTATGAAATATCATGTTCTTCATGATTTAGTTTTTATGGATTCTTTATATTTATTGAATCATAAATAATTTATGATTTTTTATCATTGAATAATTTTTATTATATCACATTATTTTGATTTTATCAAAATACTTCATCTACAAGTGTTGAATCCCATTTATGCAGAGATCTGATGAAACCGACATCTAATGACTTCAAGAAAACACTATGTCCATAATAAGTATGGTAATTAGGATGAAACCTATGATAACATAGATGAAAATTATATTTGATAAATACACACATACACTCATCTTGGATGACACATATGTTTAGGATATTGACACTTTCAAAAGTTCTTTTTTGATTTTAATGATTCAACTGAGGTGTAATGGCACATAGGTTGGTTCCAAATGTTACTTGTGAAAAAATGAATTATCCAATATTTTACCTTCAATTTTTTTATTTAAACACTCAAAGTACCTATTTAACTCACTTAATATCATTTCATAACACCCCAAAAACATTCAACATACCACAAAAAACATCATAATAACTTCTATTGATTCTCAAGATTTGATTGATAGTAAATGAAAACATTCAAAAATACCATGTGAACTTTTATATCCCCCTTTTAGATTTGTTAAAAACACCATAGAACTATAATAAAATATCATTGATCAATTTTAGAACACATTATATCACATAATAATCAACATATTACATCCTATCTCATATACAATATGTCTTGCACTGCACTACTAGATAAGGTAATGTTTTTTATATAATTTAATCCCTTTATGTTAATAAAATGTGGTGAATTGACATAAATAATATCTCTCTAAATTCATACATCCATATTTCACATCCATATATCACTATAAATAAAACTATCCAATTAAATGATTTCCAACACTTTAATTCGATAATGTAGTGAAAAATACCTCTTTTGTGAAGAATCCATATATTTTTAATGAAGCGTTGTACTAAAATTTCTCCCCCTATATCAATATTTTCCAAATTCATGTTTTTTTGATGGATTAAACATATTTTAAATGAAAAAATGGGATTAAACAAGAAGTTTCATCCAAAATTCATAAAACATATTCATTGGTAAAGACTTAGTTAAATTTTCTACATATTGGTCATTATTGTTAATTAAATATTCTCTCACATCACAATTTTACACATTTTATTTGATGTAATGATATGTAAGATCAATGTCCTAGATATAGAGTTTCAAATGATATTTTAAGAAATATATATATCACCTTTTTTATCATAAGGAATTCATAGTGGCTTCTCCACATTAACAGTCTTATTTTTCATTTGAAACTTTGTCAACATCATCTGAGTAAGGGAATGTATTTCTATTATATATTTAGCTTATATTGTGTCTGGTAGAAATTATTTCTTTTTTTTACTATTTAATTCATGAAATATTTGAAATAAGAAAAAATATAACAACTAAATTGGACTTACTTCTTACACATTCCCTTCCTATTCATCATCTATAAATCCCTAAAAATTCATGTCTCTATTAGTTTTGTATAGAAGTTCATTGATTAGTATTCTCCTGATGTTTAATAAGATTATCTTTGCTTCTATAAAGTTAGATTCCTTGGGATTATTTTGATATCTGGATCACACTATTAAAAGAAAAACAATGTCTTCTCGAGAAACTATTGGGTAGAGAAGACTTCAAATTGGTTTTTTGAAATCACATTGATTTACAGAAGTTCTAGAATCATTTTTTTCAATTCCTTCCAAATAGTTAATGTGGTAGAAATGATTCATAATTCATCCATTCTAAATTTTTTTTATCGAATCCTAGTATTACATATCATGAGATAGAAGAATATTATCAAAACATTGTATTAATTATAACTCCAAAAAATATGACATCACCCTTAGCACTGACAACTTAAAATTACTCTTCATTTCCATAGAACATTACTAACAATTATTCTCTATAATCTGTAAAAATTGATTTCATCTATATATAATATAACAATAAGATTATATGTGGACAACTACTTCTCAAAATTATTACAATCAACTTTTCCTTTGAAAAAATTCAAGCCTCTCATAGGTCCATAAATCATTTGATAATAGGATATAGTGGCCTATTTTAGGCTATATAATTATTTCTTGATCCTACATAACATTATCTTGTCTCTATCAATAATAATTACCACATGTTTCTCAATGAAAACCTGTTACTCATTGTTACCATTTGAGAATGAATATTTTACATCCATTTGATAAATCGTGTAGTTATTGTGAGTTCAAAATTCCAAGAACATCCTAATTGTCTCATGTATTTCCACTAGTGTAGTGGTTTCTTCAAATTAAACTCATTCCATTGATTAATATCCCTTGAAACCCATATTTACTTTGTTCCCTTTCACTTCACCATTATTAATCATCTTATTTATGAAAAGGAACATGGTACCCATTATATTCTTGTTAAAATGTTTGGGCATCATTTCCTAAGAAATGTTTTCTCTATTTGATCAAGATATTAATTCTTGGTACTTATACACTATTTATGTATAATGTCCTCAAATATTTTTCAAGGATTAACTTGAGAAATATTTATATTTTTATTCTCAAGTTGTTATTATCTTCTAGATTAAATAGGTTTATCTTATTGAACAATAATATTCCAAGACTCAACAATTTTCTTTAGAATTTATTTCATATTCCCCAAATCTCTTGATTTTTATTGTTCATTGGTCACATGAGAGTCAATAAGACCCACAAACTAGTCATTTTCATCCTACTATACAATATTTTCTTCTAAAATATACTGTATTCCCACTTCATCTGATTTTACTAAGTATCAATACACTGACTTATTTTGTACTAATTTTCTATGATTTTGACAAAGAAACTATCTACCATATATTTAAGGGTTTTATAGAACAGTTTAATCCACTAACAGTAGATATATATCCAAAACATATCCCTACTTTTAATCATTCATCAATATTCCTAATATTTTTGTTATTTTTCGTCATCTAAAAAGGACATAAAAACACATTGAAGTATTTTAAAATTGTATTTTTGTGATATCACATCTCTTATTATGTACTATGTGTCATATGTCTCAATAAAAACATATTTTTAATTTTCATTTTAGTGAAAATATATTCTCTTGAAAAGAAATATAAAACTTGGTTTTTAGAAATAACAATTCTTATCATGTCTACAATTATCTTGTATTTTCATTCATCCACACCATTCATTTGGGGAGTGCATTGGTTTCTATATTGAGGTTTTATTCCATAATTGTACAAATAGATCTCAATATAATTGGATGTATAATCACTTCTATTATTCAACCTTACCATCTTGAAGTAGACCACAAGTTCATTTACTATTTTTCTTCAGAAAAATTTAAACATTTCAAGAGCCTCTAACTTGTTATTAAAAAAACTGAAAAATATTAATATTGTCGTATTCATAAACAAATTTAATATATTAATATTCACCATTTGTGGAATTATAGCTCATGGGATAACACACATCAGAATATTTGACATGTAATGATCTACTAGATTGGATTTCTATATTCTTATGTGTCCCTTGAACCAACATTCCTTTAAGAGATATGTAACTAAATAATTTACTTCATTTTTTAGATACGAAAGGTCCCTTACCATATCATTCATGGTAGTATTTCTCATGTTTTTTGGCCAAGATGCATAATTCATACAATCCATAAATTTTTCTTATCCATCAAAACTATTTATTAGTAATTTTATGGGTCACCAATTTTAATCAATTTTCACATCTTCTTCCACTTATGGACAGAACTCTTCTATATTTTGAATTTCTGATGATAAAATATTTATTATTAAAGATGAATTTATTTATATCATCAAAAACTTCTATAAAATAAATAAAATTATGTGTAATCCCTTTCATAACAACACATTATTACATTCAAGTAATTTAGAGAAAATTTTTGTAGTTCCTACACCATTAGTGCTTATGAAACTCTCATTTATGAATGTTTTAAATCGATCATAATATTATTTAATTATTATATTGAATTTTTTTGTCTCAGGACTTATGGAAATATCAACCATGGTTAAGGACCAAATTCTTAATTTATTACTTCTTTTTAGTGCCACTACCATAAATAATGACTATCATATTGAATATTCTCTTCAACTTAATTTAAATTTTACATTTTAATTAAATTTTAATGGAGGTTTAGAATAAACTTATAAGTAAAATTACTGGGTCTCTCCCATGTTCTAAATTTTTCATTCAATCATTAAATCTAATTATTTGTTGGCTAACTTGTACAAACATTCTCTACAATGTTCTTCTTTGTGAATTCATTACTTTTGACTTTATAGATAATACACCATGATCCATTACTTTTTAAAATTAAGTAAATTTTATATCAAAATGTGTAATAATTAGGAAAAAAATAACATATAACCAAAAATATCCAATGAATCAAAATACTTTATTAAAAACATAATTCTGTTTATAAAATTGCATCAAATATTCATGCATTTTTTCTAAAAATTAATCTAATTTTGTTTTTTCTTTTAGGTGGTTGGATTGTATTGAATTATAATTACATAATTTAATGTAAATGAGTGTTTATGATCATATTTTCTATTTAACACATGTAAATATTATCTTTAATAATACCTGCAATTTTAGGAAAAAATTATTCATTGTATTGTGAAATCTTAGATACATATTTCTCCAATGTTGATGCTCATGAAATATAAATTGTTAAATATGATTAATCCTTGATTTTGATGGAATTTTTGAAGTATTTTTTCACTAATTTGGTCACTTATTCAAGTTTAAGATATTTTTATTTTACATTTCATTCTTTTTTCTTTGAACTCTTATTTCTCTTTAAGGTCATTCTTGATCCTTTCATTCTCAATAGCCTTCAACTTTAATTTCATTATCAATTCAATTATTTCTTCTGCTCTATTGATAAATTCTTTATTTGGGTCAAATTTTTTCATAAAAATATTTTACTAGGTTTTATATTTCTTCTCTAAAATGGTGTTCTTATTAAGACAATACTCTTACTTATATTTGATTATATTCTATATATATATATATGTTTACTCATCACCATCCACTTCAATACTAAAAGAGTATTATTATTCTTTCACATGATCCTTAATGTTTTTATCCTTTTAATCCGATCCATATTTATATTAGATTATAAAGGAAGAGTATACCTCTTCTTGTTTATTAATCATTCTTATCCTATTCTTTATTGTAAATATCCCCTTTTTCTCCCTTTTTTATTTGTTAATTTAGATACTTTATCAAATTTATTATTTTGTAGTTTATATTTTAGATCATCAGTATCATACTCGTCATTTTTATTATTAGTAAAATTAACTAAAAAGTTTTAAATTACTCAAAAAGTATGTCATTTCGAGGGTAGTTTCCCATTTTCTTCTCCCTTTCATTTTTGGAAGATTCTAGATATAAGATACATGATTATCTTATTTTAATTATCAAGATCATCATAATAATCCACATTAGACTAACTATATTATTCATTTTCTCATTATTTTTGAATCACAATTCATATGGATTCAAAAGTAACTTCATTTATGCCTTTATTTCAAAAGTAAGGTTTCTTTATCCTTTCATATTCAATGAGAATATCTTGTAACTCCTTAAATGATATATCTTCTCTATCTTTAATATAAATAACTTTTGGATATTTTTTGTAAAGTTTCTCATGAGTTTTTTTACAATAATGGGGTAATATTGATTTATTCAAAACCTATAATGTTACACACTGTATCATTTAATCAGATGATGTAATAATTAATGGATTCATCCTCACAGATATTTATATCTTCAAAAATGAATCTCTATATTTTTATATTGGCTTCAATCACATTGACCATTCCATTAAAACTAATTTCAAGAATATCTAGTATTTCATTAGTCATTTTCTATCTAATAAATTTATTAAGAATCTTTTCAATAAGTTATATAAGAATGGTATTTCAATCCTTTATATCAAAATAATGATTTATTCTATCAATAAATTTCCTTAACCCATAACATTGAATAGTCAGAAAACCTACTGTAGTTAGAAAAATATCTTCAAGACGCATAGAAAACAAGAATATTAGTATTTTATTTTTCAAACCAAAGAATTTTTTTCCATAAAAGGAATAAACACCTATATTATTCATATATTTAATGTTTTACATTATTTATAAGTAGAGTGGTATATAGACTCTTTTACTTGGATACCACTTGAAAGTCCCAATAGTCTAGCTAGAGGCACTTATAGAGAGGTGTAAATTAGTGTAACATTCTTTCTATAATTTATTTCATTGAAATATCCCTCGGGGGATAGTTTAAAAAAGATCCTATTGGATTTTTTAACTCGTTCTCACCAAAATCTGGAAAAATAAAGGAATAACATGACACAAAATACAATTTTCAAGTTTTAGCCACAATGTTTGGGCTTACTTCTTATTTTTGTAGGTTTTTATCCATCGATAATTTTTTTACTGATGTATTATCATTAATATATTTTGTTTGGGTTACTTATTATACTAAAACCATGTTTCTTACAACATCACTAAAACCACAGATTTCAATTTCTCTAGACATTTTACTTAATAATATAAAACACTCTATGTTTGTAAGGAATTCATTTAAATTCATGTTTCATTAGTGACAAGTATTTAAACCACCTCCTTGTGCTAGGGGGAAAACATCAGGAAAAAACCCCACATTAATCAAGATTAACCACATGAGAAAATACTAGTGAATATACTCTAAAGTGTTTGGCTTATTTAACTTGATACATACTTAACCCTCTAAGGTTCTTTTCCTTATTTTTATTTCAACCTCAGCCCTATCTATTAAGGTATGATAAGATTTCCAGATGAACAATAACTCAACTATAGGAAATCACATATTATTCGTTATTATAATTTCTTCATAGTCTTTTATCAACTCTAAATACTCCTGTTGATGATATCTTCAATACATCACTCTATTTCAAGTATCTTGAACTTTGAAAATTTTCATGTAGAAAAATATCTCTCTATATGATTTTTCATTTTCCATAAAACCATTTGATTCAATGTATTTATGAATTTTATATTATTATAATTTTTTATAAATAATTATAGATCTTATTAAATTAAATCATCAGGTATATAATTCTATTTTATTCAACCATGATATTCATGGAATGGTAATTGAACCAATAAGAAAATACTCCTCCTATGTTTTCATATAAATAATAAAACATCCCTTATCTTTTTTCCTTATGAAAATTGAATAATCAAACCCCTATCACTTAGACTTTCTCACATTCAAACAGTGGTGGGATTACCTGAGTGGTAAAGGCTCCCTAAAATTTTGCATCATAATTAGGTTTAAATTTGGGTTGGTGATGGAAATATTATAGTACAATGGAGGTGGTGACACAAGCATCACACATTCCTGGTGATGTGGGCTGGAGCATTCAATCATTCTTTTTTACTGGTAATTCATTCCATGTTATGGTATTCATGTTCACAGGGTCTATAGGTCATGTACTGAATAAATATGGCTTTATGGGTGGGCTATCACCATGTGGGGGGGGCTATGGACTACCTTTCAAGACTGTGTGTGTGGTGTGTGTGTGTGTGTGTGTTTGAATTTAATTTTACCTCCAATAACATAATATATATATATATATATATCATTTTCAATTTACATTAATCACAATGATACTTAGAACTTGACCAGGTACTTCATTTTTATTAATCTTTCTTTGTGTTCTAAAATTTTTTTGTATAAAGGAAACATTTTTAGCACAACAACACAAAATATTTAAACTCATTACAACATTAAGATTTTCCTTTTGGTAAACCAACAAAAAAACAAATATTAATAAAATATTATCCATTCATAACACTCTACATGTATCATTTCTAGATTGAAAAGTGATTTAAGATCACAATAACAATAAGTTTTTGTTCTAATAGAATATCTACATTATTATTCAAAATAGAATTTATGTGTTTTGGTCCATCATTATTTTGTTAGTATTCTATAATATAATATTCATTATGATGTGTGAAAAAGTTATTATTATTATTTCTTAAATAATATATTATTTTTCATGTTTTGATCACCATAGAATAATACTTATATATCATTGTATTGATTTTATCAAAATTATTCATACTATAGTTTATTGGACATTTCATTTAATTATTGACACAAATATATGCATAGATCTGATGAATCATATTCTATGTGAATTGAAATAGTAACATACTCCATCCAACATACACTATTTAGGATGACACCTATGATAAGGCTGATAACACTTATTCTAAATCAAAATACAAACAGACTCAATATGTATCACATATAAATTGTGCTAACTAACACTTGAACTGAAATTACTTTTCCAGTTTTCTAGATTTGGATGAGTTCTAATGATATATACATTGGGATAATAGGAGACATACAAAGAAATGAATTAGAAAAAAATTTCATCTCCAAACATAATTTCATATTTTCCCGAAACATTTATAGAGACTATTGAAGTCACCTCAGTTCATCTCATAACACCTGAACAAAATTCTTCACAACCTTAGAAAAAATTTCAAAAACCTTTAGTGATTCTCAATATCATATTAATAAAAAAATCATACCATAAAAAGACCAAGGTAAAATCAATAAATAAGATCTTTATTTTCAACATGACATCAATAAGTATGATGAGGAAATAGGTGACTTAAAATTTTATCCTTAACCGTTTAATAGATACATACCATTAACTCTTGAAAACAATAAATAAAATTTCATGTGATGCAGAGTTTTATAAGAAAATTATTTTTGAAATTAATCTCATTAAAAAATTAACTTTTAAATTAGTTCCCTGTCATTTTAACTCATTATTATGTTGAACATTACCAAAATTAGTCTTCCCTGGAATAAACCCTTCCTATTTGGAAAGATAATAAATTTAATAAATTTTTGTTTAATTATCAGTTATAAAGATTTACTATATGATGGTTTTATGAAAAGGGAAATTGAAAATTCTATGTTTTATTAAATAATAATATAAAAAATTATGGTCTAGTGATTGGTTAAACCATGTGTGTGAAGAATGGAGCACTACCACTTATGTTCATTAGTCTAGAACATTATTTTGTTTGTGCAAATTTTTAAAGAGTTATTATAATGAAATATATTCTTCCATATCTAGTACCATCTATGTATGTCTTTAGATTTTAGTGTGTTAAATTAACATGGTTCCATTATAATGTCTCTAAAATGTTTGACAGATGTTTGATTCCAATTATTTCTTCGATTAGTTTACTATGAAACATCTCGTTTATATTCCATATCAACTTTCATTATTAGTAAATGATATTATAATCATTTGTATTATAATAATGGATGTAGTTTCACGTTTTAACTATCATATAATCATTTTTTTTTCAAAATCACGATGAGTAATAAATATTTCTTTACTTTCAAGAGAATTATTGTGATTTTAATGAACTGGATATATTATTGAATTATTATATGAGCATGTTGATTTATACAATCACAGTGTTTCAAAAATCATGTATTCTAATTCTTATTTTCATGGACTATACTTAGATTTTGACTATGTTTATATATACATGATATTTTATATTGTTTATAAACTTCTTAAAAATACATTCCATATTGGAGAATAAGGTGAACCTAATTAATGGGTCATAAATCTTTAACGAGATGGGACTTGTTCAGTATTTAGATTGAATGGGTTATAATATCCCCATAAATAATTATTCTCATTCCCATATTCTTTTGTATGGGATATAATATTTCACTAATTTTCATGATTTAATATTCATATCCAGGATGTTTTATTAGAACTCTTTCTTTTCTACAAACCTCTAATCATATGTGTGGGTGCATGTATGCAGATATGTGGGCACACATTTTCATTTGTGTGAACTATCTATAGGGACATATATTTACTACTATAGGGGAGGGATCAATATTAACATCTTACATTTTTAGATAAGGCTCTAAGTAAATAGTAGATGTATGGACACTCATAGTATTGGGAGTTATAGATTGTAGCTATTATTGATCATTGAATTTCCTTACTAATGAAATATTATTCCATCTTGTGTGTTGTTTACCCATTTTTTACTTAATATGAATGTAAATTTTTATAAATATTCTTTAATATACTTATTTTTTCACTTCTATGTTGAGACACTGATGGTGGTTTCTTACTAAATATTATATACTCACACCATGCATGGCCAACCTTGTGCACATGAAGTATATCTCTTTTTAAATTTTAGGCACTTATAGGTACACTATCATCCATTATCCATTATTAATTTTTTATAATGTTTGAAATAGATGTGGGATCTGTTCACACTTTGGAGTCCTAACTTTTAGAGGTGTTTAAATCCCTTGTTTGGATTAACACATATTATACCTTTGGTTTCTCCAACCTTATTCCATGTTTGGTCTGTACCATTATCATGAAATATTGGATAAGAGATTATCTACATGAGATGAGTATTATATGTGTTATTTTCTAGTGGTTGGGATTTTTTACATTCTTATTCATAGTTCTTATGATTTGTTTGGTTTTTGTTTTATAGTTGGAATGTCCAATGTTTGGACGAGTCATGATGAGTTCTCGTAGTGATAAGTTGTGTCTTATTTTAATATAAAAGTGGGTAAATAATTCATCAAAATTTATTTCATGGAATATAGAACTAGTCACTAAAACTTGGGGATAAGGGATCACCCATGGGTCGTGGTACATATGATTTTGGTTTTGTACGAGTACACAGGTCTTGGGCATTAAATGTAAAATATAATGGTAGAAACCAAAATATAAAAGGGAACCTAAAAGTAAATACTCATTAGTTAGTAATAAGTTATCTAAGTAATTAATATACTAAAGAAAGACTAAACTTTTTAACATCTAATTGGGGAGGATAAGAGAAGTTATACTGCAAAACATACCATATAGATAGTACCATGATCCCCTAATAACAAAAATCAAGTTGTTAGCATAAACTTGTACATGTACAGAAATGTGGTTGAGGTAAGGAAAACTACTAAACTAGATGTTTGTTCATGGGTATATATCATTTAAAGTGGAAAAATTTCATAATATTCAGTTCTCTCTGCACAGAAAAAATATCAAAATAAAATAAATAATATCTAAAAACTAGTCCACATGACTATTAAATATTCTAGGCTAACTAGTCCGTTTGATTATCCAATATACACTTTTAACTAGTCCAAAATACTATAAAATTATCAAGGTTAACATGTACCAGTGAATATATAATAAACTAAATCAATCAATCTATACAACTTTCCAATCATCCAAGTAAAATATTAAACCTCACATTCAATAAATTAGGTCAACTAGACTACATGACAATCTAAATAATCCATCATGATACTACACTATATATTGGTAGAAACTTTTAGGAAAGCATTGTTTACACATAAAATATATTTCAATCCTACATAGATATCATAAAAAATCATCTTACTATCACAACGTATGTATCGAAAATATGACATTCCATGTCAAATCTTCTACATCTAAAAATTTTTGGAAAATGATGACTCAAGCTAGTGCCAATCATATGTCTTAACATCATTATAAATACATATAAAATCATGGATTTATTTTATATATATCATTTTATGAAAATCCATATACACTACTCTCCTATAATGATATAATAAATTTTTAATGTCTACTACCATGTTGTGACACAACAACCAAAGAAAAAACCTGTGTCAAAACAAATAATAATACAATACTATGTTGTCATTGCATCTTGGTAAAACATGGAACCATATCAAATTGTTTTTTGTATCCAAGGGAAGTACAAATTATTAATATGGGGATAATATATTATTATAATCATGTCAAAGTATATTGACCATCAAAATTATCCATGATCATTACATAAATTAAAACACTTTATAGGAATTAATTTTTATTTTTCCCCTAAAAAACATCTTCAGGACCTCATATCAAGTTAAATAAATGATCAATAGAAATTAGAAACAAACTTATAATGTCATGACCCATCCCCCAGGGTCTGTGTTGTGACTTCCCCAAGCCCGTCTTCCATATGCCAGGGGCTGGCGACTATCACCAAAGGCATAATTCCCTAAAACTCAGATGACATTGCCTTTATAACCTGTAAACGCGCATAACAGAGCACAGAGGTTGATACAAAACACTAAGTAAACTATATAACAAAAGAGTGCTGAAAAGTAAAAGGGGATGGAAATACAAGACCAACTGTAATGTACAAGGAACTGGAAGTACAAGTACAACTGATGAAAGGAAAAAATAGTTGTTGGGTCATCCTCTAGGATTCCAACTTAATGGTAGGTACAGATAGCCTCCTCAATACTCCATGTTCGTCAGTCTTTTCCATGTACCGACTCTTCTTAAGGTCCACCTTCGGGTATTATCCGTTCCTGGTACTCTCAGCCTCAGTCATCATTGTTCGTCGTCTGCAACCAACAAAACAGGGTGCGGGCATAGCCTATTCAGGGGTGAGTATAACAATACTCAGTAGGGACCATTAGACCCTCACGGTCTCACAAATCCACCAAGGATAAATCACAAAGTAGGAAATCAACAGATAACCTTACATAGGTATATTCCCATACATATACCGAAGTTATCAAGTGATCCATCTCAATCATGAGGGAAAAAAAGGTACTGACTCAGCTCAACCAAGATTTTATTCACATTATCGAAACCATGGATGCTGGAGAACTCATCCTTTGTCGAGTACAGTGGGCCTGTCGCGACACCACTTGTGCTTCCCACTAACCTTGGACTGCTGAGGTAATCCTCCTATCAAGTATTTTGGGTCTGTTGTGTCACATAGAGGAGCTCCCCACCATGGGTCTGTCGCCACAACTAGGTGCTCCCCCTCATAACCTTCAGAGGTACACCTTCTTTTGAGTATTGCGGGTCTACCGCCACAAACAGGTGCTTCTCTATTGTGGGTTTGCCTCCACAACCAGGCGCTCCCCACTAGGCTAGTCAAGTCACTCTGAGTCAATCGGTCAGCAGTCTTCAAGTTTCAGCCAACTATTACGTTTCCGCACTATGCTCGCTCGTCTCTGGGAGGATCCGCACCACAAGCCACTGGTCGATACTCTAACTATCATGAAGTACCAAGAATAAGTATCTCAAATGTCCACCATGTCATAGATATCACAATGTAATAGAAGGCACATCAATCAGACGCCTGGTCTGTGAGTTATTAGCCTTTTAGTCCTGAGGGCCTAGTTGGATTTGTGCTCGATCCAGATTGACCATTTCCCATCTCAAACCAAAACTCCATTGGAGTATTATTTAAGGGTTAATCAAGCTCCAAGATTACCAGCGTCATTGACGGTTCGTCCAATGAACATCTGGTGCCAAAGATATGGCCAAAAGAAAGTAAAGGGTCATAGTGGGCCCGAGTCTGATCCAAACCAGTCGTACCGAACCGGCCTGGGTCGACCCGGCCTCACCCGTTGGGTCAGACATGGCATGTTGGGTAGGTCGGCTAGTTAGGTTCGGCTGACCCACTGGGCCCAGCCTAGTAGGCCGCAAGGGGCCGCGGAGGGCGGCACGGGTGCAGACCTGCCACGGGTCAGCATGAGGTTGCTTCGGCCCGGAGGGCACCGAGTGAGTGACTCGGTCCGGAGGGAGCGGTGAGGGTGTGGGTTTGGCTCAAAAGCCCATGGGGTTGCGGTTCGAGGTGGCCCGGCCTGGGAGCCAGCTCAACAAGTAGGTGGCGTGGCCAGGGCCGGTTCGGTGGGGAGGCTGGAGCGGCCTGAGCAGCTTGGCCAGAAGACGGCGTGGCCAGGGCCGATTTTTCTAGGAGGACGGGGTGGTCGGGGCTAGTTCGGCCGGCGGATGGCGTGAGCAGGGCGGCTTGGCCCGACCTAAGGCGGCTCGTCCAGAAGAGCGAAGACCTCAAGGGAGGTTCAGCCGGTGCGTCATGAGGGGGTGCAACCGGTTTGGTCGAGGTGTCATGAGAGGGGGGGCGGAGACCAGTTCGGTCGAGGCACTGCAAGAGGGTCTTCTAGGGCCGGTTCGGTCGGCACCGGTTCCAGACTCCACGGGGGTGGCGTGGGTTGCGGAGGCCGCGGGTGTCATGTTTGTTACCTTCGTCACCTTTGACGACATTGTCGCCTTCCTCCATTTTGAAGAACACCACAATGAAGAACAACGGCAGGGTCAGGCAATGTTTTTTTGGCCCGCACCCTCCGCATTTAGAGTGGTAGAATTTTTTTCACAATAACGAATCAAAAAAAATCCTCCGCAAAGGTTAATCACAAATCCCTCAAAAGGAAAACATGCACGGATCAACTAGTTAGAAGTAGATCTGCATTCTTTATTTTATAAGGAAAGAATCACGGGAATATAAATCAATCAAAAAAATCCTCTACCTTGTTTGTTGTTCATCGAAATTGGCGCGAGAAAGAAGACATCATTTCATTGTAGACGAACACATCCTACATTTAAGAAGGTCGAAGTCGAGGTTGTTCTTCATCGAGAGAGAATTCCTCATTGGCATTCTTCGTCAGTGGAGCGTTCTTCATGGAAGAACACATTCTTCATTGGAGAGTGTAATCTTCAATGTGTTGGGCGTCATGACACTTTACCAGCAATTCGTCGCTTGGTGAAGCCATCCCAAATCCTCCTCCCATGCTCTATGTATATAGGAGAGGGGGGAGGTAGGTAACGATCATTGGAATTTAGGACGGTTCATTTATTAGGAACCGTCCTAAATTTCAATGACATTGTTACTTATTTTTAAAAAAGGGAAAGAAAATTAATTTATGATGGTCCAATGATGCGGTGCATTGGCAAGATTAATGGTTAGTGTGTTGGCACAATTAGGGTGGAGGAGTTCAAGAGGCTCTCCCTCATTAATTGTGGGATTTGAGGGTTTCTCCCAATTAAAGGGGGGATTCATACCGGGTGGTCCCCACCACTATAACATCTCATGGGAAGTTATTGTTGGGGTGGCCCCCACTAACATAACCTCTCATGGGAGGTTAAGGTCTGGTGGTCCCCAATTCCAACTTCCATCCGGAGGCTTAGTTCCGGTGGACCCCACCGGAAATATCCGCATGGAATCTCAAAATAAAATAAAATGAAGTTTATTTTATTTTATTATTTCCACAAAAAACCAAAATAAACTAACTTTCTCCCTCGTCCAACTGCCATCGTTGTGAAAGTATCCTTAAGATAATACTAGCACTGTGAGTTCAATGGTGCCCTGATATTTCAATTCTGAGCACTAGTTCAAAATTTACAAAACGCCGCTCGTGCATTTACTGAACTTACCCAAAAAAAGTTCATAAAATTACTATTAGTCACCCTCAAACCACACCGGTCGAGGATAGGCTCTTCTTAGGTGAAGCACACCCCAAAGAACCCAATGGTACTCTTGGATTTTTAGTCCGAGTTACCGTTTAGAAGTTATAAATTTTACAATAAAATAATTCCACTTAATTATTTTATTTGCGGCCAAAAACTAACTTTCTCGGGTGGCCTGCGCCATCCAAATTTAGTATCTTCTTAAAGAAATCTTAAACACACGAGTTCAGCGATGGTCTCGTATTTTTAATCCGAGTTACCATTTGTGAGTTATAAGAATTTGAAAAATAAAATAATTTATTTTATTAATTTATTTACGATTATGCCATTTTTTGGTTTCCTCATATGAGGTTCGCGCCGACTAATATTTTGTCACATCTAGTGTATACCCGCCATCTTGAGTGCAACGGTGCCCTCAGATTTCTGATCTGAGTAACCATTTTAGAGTTAATCTACTTTTTCAGGAAAACTTCTTAAGAGTATTAACATAAGCTTAACAAAACTTCAATGGATCATTATGGGGACTCTGTGCCTTTGAATCACATGCTGTTAGATTTTTCGGACTCGTAAAATTCCCATATATTTAAAAATAATAATAAATTACATGGAAATTTTGTGTCTTTACATTCTCCCCACCTCAGAGCTCTACATCCTCGTAAGACACAACTCATCTAGCTAAATAATTGGGGGTACTGAGCACGCATCTTAGCATCCCGCTCCATTGTGCTCTCCTAGAGGTTCTTGTGCTACCAAAAAATGTGCACCAGAGGTATCTACCATCCACAAAGGACACACTCCTATTGATCCTCAATCTCTAATAGAACCTCCGTAAAATTTTCCCCATCGTCGACGTCCAGCTCTCCATGGTCAATAACGTGAGAAGAGTCGTGCACGTATCTCCTCTACTGGGATATGTGGAAGACGTCATGCACTTGGTGCAACTGAGGTGGAAGAGCTAAGCAGTAATCCACCTTGACAACTCTTCTATGGACCTGAAAAGGTCTAATGATTCTCAGAGATAACTTTCTGTCTCGGCCAAATCTCTAAAAATATCATTGAGGTGAGACCAGTAGAAAGACGAGGTCGCCATCCTCGAACTCCAGAGGTCTCCGTATCTTGTTATAATACAACTTCTGCCTACTCTGTGTAGTCTTCATCCACTCTTGGATGATCTACACATTCTTTGTAGTATCTTGTACCATCTCTGGTCCCACTAGTGCTGACTCCCCAGGGTCAGTCCAACACAAAGGTGATCTGCAAGGTCACCCGTTCAATGCCTCGAAAGGTGTCATACCAATGGTGGAGTGATATCTGTTGTTTTATCCGAAATCCACCAAAGGAAAGTGATCCTCCCAGTTGTGACTGAATTTGAGGATACAAGCACAAACCATGTCCTCGAGGGTCTGAATGGTCCGCTCAGTCTGACCATCCATCTTAGGATGGAAGGCGGTGCTCAAACGACGATGTGTTCCAAAAGCCTCCTGAAACCCCTTCCATAGCTGGGAAGTAAAATCTGCATCATGATCGAAGATAGTCATTGAAGGTACTCCATGTATCCACACAATCTATTTCACATAGAGGCATCCCAAGCTCTCTACTAAACCATGTTCTTTGATCAGTAGGAATTGGGCGGACTTAGTGAGTCGGTCAACGATCACCCAAATTGAGTCATGACCCGTGGATGTACGTGGAAGTCCTATCATGATGTCCATGGATATCCCTTCCCACTTCCACTCTGGGACGTCTAAAGGCTAAACCATGCCTGCTGGTACCTGATGATCTGCCTTCACTTGCTGACAAGTGAGGCACCAAGAGAAAAACTCTGCAACTGCTTTTATCATTCCCGGCCACCAATGTTGTCGTCGGAGGTCCTAGTACATCTTCTCTACTCCTGGATGTACCGCTAGAGGGGATTTGTGGAACTCCCTCAACACTTCCTACAAAATTGAAAATAGCACCATGGTATGTCATTTGAAGAGGATAATGTGCTCGCCACCTTAAATAAATCCATCAGGTGCATGTCTTATGGATATCTGAGCACATCGTGTTTCGCAGTCAGCATCCCCATTCTGCGCCTCCCTGACTCTCTGAAGAATTGGGGGAGTGACTATAAGAGACTGAAGAAAAGATACTCCTTCTCGATCCACAAAGGATATCTGCAAAGTGGCTAGCTGCTATGTTTCCTCACTCAGCAGATGCAGGACAGAACTTTTGCTAAGTGTTTCTGCTACCATGTTCCCCTTCCCATGAGTATAGATTATCTCAAAGTCAACTTCTGCTACCACGAGGGTGAGGTTGGCTGACTCACGAGTGATTGGACACACCCTCCTATGCATGAGTTTATCATGTTCCTTCTGGGTATCTTTTCTTTTATGACCAAGGAAAACCCCATCCCAATGTTGTAGATAAACCACAAACTCATTTCGTAATACAGTTAATCTGTGTGTGAACTGTGGATGTCAATTCCAAACCCAAACAAATGTCGTAAGGCCTTGACGTTGGCCCCAAGAGGTTTCAACCAAAACTCTCACCTCAAGGGTCATATCACACCATCGGTGTAAGTATTATTATGGAGTCTCCTCCCAAATTTATCTCCAGACACGACGGTCAAGTCAATGGTTTAACTAGAAACTTTAGGTATTGGAAGAGATTTGTGGAAGGAAAGATTGATTGGTACCTATGTCTATTGATATGGAAGCTAGTAGTAGACATAGATTGTACCTTGATTCATTCATAGATCCCTTGGGTCGCATTCCTTGACCGAATGCAACAACTCTCTTCCCCTGTCCTCCACCTCCCTGAGCCTGGTGGGGTCTACAAAAGGGGTTGGTTATAACATGTCGAAAATCACACCACCACATGCTGCTCTCCTAGCTCTGCTTCTACGTCTGCTACCCTGCAGATTCATCTGTCCCTAACACATCCTCTTCCTGAAACATTTTACACACCAAAGACTCTAAGACTAGCGTGAGTTCCCTACTTTCCCACTGCTAACATTCACTGGCTGTATCCGTTCAGCCAAAGAACATTTAACTACAATGATTCTCTCTAGCACCCTAGAATAAGTAGGAATGTATATAGGATTAGTGCTGGATCGGATGTCCTTTAAACACACCTCGCTCAGAAGGTCGATCCCTGATTCATAGATCGTATCATATTCATCGAATACCAGGAAAGATCGGTACGCCTCGATCAATACTCATCTATCGACATGTGATCCTGCCGAAGCTGTAGAAGTTCTAGAGAACTCTCAGCCACCTCCTCGAGCGAGTCCTCAGCTGCCTGTAATTTGGGCTCACCTTGGAACCTGAGGGGTATCTGATGCTGAAGCACGTGTAAGGCACTAAGCCTACATGTGTCCTCTACTAGTACCACCGGTTGTAACTGCTGACCAACCGGTAGTGATATAGATGGAACACTACCCAAAGCTATTATTTCAGGCAAAAGACCATGTAACGAAGCCTCATCACTAAGAGGATCGTCCTCATTGTCACTAATTAAAAAATACTAGTAGCTAAGATCACTTTCTGCTCTATTGGTGTCTCAACTAGACTGGAAACTCTAGAAATCGCCTCCCGTCAGCCCTCAGCTGTGTGGGAATCTGTCTCGCCTTAAAACCTTGGAGGCCTCTGCTGCTGTAACTCGTGCAATGCGCTCAGTATGCGTGCACCATTCTCTAGTGTGGCTGGTAGTATCTACTTCCCAATGAGTGGTAGTGCTCATGGTACACCACTCGAAGGTGCCAACATAGTAAGAGGGCCATGTATCAGAGCGTCGTCACTCGGTGGGCTGTCAGTGCATAAAAATCTCGGAACTCTAACTGGCTGTCTGTGTAGTGGCATCCTAAAAGAAACAGATGTGATATGGTCAAAAGATTAAACCTGGTGAGATGACTTGGTTGATATGACTTAAAGAAAACTTTTGAAAACACACACACAATAAGTGTTTCCATGCACTGAGTCTGAAATCAGAAGTCTGGGTCCTGGTGTATGGATACGTCGGCCACTGCACCAATAGTGGAATCCCTAAACTGAAAACCACACTCACTACACTTAACACTATTACTCCATAGAAAAAAAAAGATCAGTGCCGTATGTTCTGCTATAGAACTGAATCCTATGATACCAATTTTTCACGACTCGTCCCTTGGGGTCCATGTCGTGACTACCCCAAGCCAGTAGTCCATAGTCCAGGGGCTGACGACTAGCACCAAAGGCGTAATTCCCTAAAACTGGGAAGGCATTTCCTTTATGACCTGTAAACGTACACAACATAGAACACATCTAGATACAAAATACTAAGTAAACTGTATAAAAAAGAGTGATGAAAAGTAAATGGGGCTAGAAATACAAGTCCAACTATAAAGTACAAGGAACTGGAAGTTCAAGTAGAACTGAAGAAAGTAAAAATAGCAGCTGGGTTTTCCTCTGGGATTCCAACCTAAAGGGTAGGTACAAATTGCCTCCTCAGCACTCCATGTCCATCAGTCTCCTCCATGTACCAAATCTTCGTAAGGTCCACCTCTGGGAACCGTCCAGTCTGAGTACTCTCAGCCTCAGTCAGTACTGTCTATCGTCTATATCCAACACAACAAGGTGCAAGCATAGCCCATGCAAGGGTGAGTATAACGATACTCAGTAGGGACCCTAAGACCCTCATGGTCTCACAAATCCACCAAGGATAGACCATAAAGTAAGAAATCAATAGATAAACTTACTTAGGTATATTCCCATACATATAACTATGTTATAAAGTTATCCATCTCAATCATGAAGAAAACAAAAAAGTACTGAATCAGCCCAACCAGGATTTTATTCACATTATTAAAACCACAGTTATTGGAGAACTCCTCATCTGTTGAGTACAGTGGGCCTTCCATGACACCAAGTGTGCTTCCCACTAACCTTGGACTGCTATGGAACTCCTCCAGTCGAGTATCATGGGTCTGCTACGTCACACTGAGGTGCTCCCCACTGTGGGTCTGCCACCACAACTAGATGCTCCCCCTCATAGCCTTCAAAGGTATTCTTTCTATCGAGTACCATGGGTTTATCGCCACAACCAGGAACTCCTCCGCTGTGGGTCTGCTGCCACACCCAAGAGCTCCCCACTAGGCTAGTTGAGTCACTCCGATTCAATTGGTCAGTAGTAATCATGTCTCATCCAGTTACAAGGTTTCCACACTATGCTCGGTTGTCTCCGGGAGGATCTACGCCATGAGCTACTATTTGATCATCCAACTATCACAAAGTACCATGAATAAGTATCTCAAAGGTCCATGATGTCATAGATATCTCAACGTAACAGACGGGGCGTCAATCGGAATCCTGGTCTGTGAGTTATTAGCATTTTAGTCCCGGGGGCCCGGTTGGATTCGTGCTTGATCCAGCCTGACTGTTTCCCATCTCAATCCAAAACTCTAGTGGTGTATTCTCAATGGGACCGCTAAGATCCAATATTAGAAGTGCCGCTGATGGTTCATCAAATGAACGTCTAGTGCCAAAGATATGTCCAAAAGAATGTAAAGGGGTGTAGTGGGCCCGAGTTCAGTCCGAGCTGGCCCGACCCAGTCTGGGCCGACCCGGCCAAACCCGTTGGGCGAGCTGGCCTATTAAGTTCATCACGGCCTACTGGGCCCAGCCCAGTAGGCCCGGAGGGGCCTTGAGGGCGTGGACTGGCCACGAGTCGGCGTGAGGGCAGTTCGTCCCGGAGGGTGCTGCATGGTCGACTCGACCTCGTGGGCGCCGGGAGGGCGCGGGTTCGGCTCGGAAGGCGGCGGGGGAGCGGATCAAGGTGACTCAGCCTGGGGGCCGGGGGGAAGGGGTAGGCTAGGACAGCGGGTGGGGCGACCGGGGCCGGTTCGGCCGGAGCGGCTGGGGCAGCGCGGCCGACGGATGGCGCTCCCGGGGACGGTTATGCCGGTAGGCGGGGGTGGCTGGGGCCAGATCGGCTGGTAGGCTGGGGTGGTCGGGGCCGGTTCGGTCAGCAGATGGTGCGGCCTGGGTGGCTCGGCCCAGCTCGAGGCGGCTCGGTCAGAATTGTGGAGACCATGTGGGCAGTTCTGCCGGGGCGCTGCGAGGGGGCGCGGCCGGTTTGGCCAGGGTGTCGTGAGAGGGGCACGCGGGGCCGGTTCAGCCGGCAATGGTACGGTACACCTTGGGGGTGGTGCGGGTTGCGGAGGTCATGGGTTGCGCGACCATTACCTTTATCGCCTTCGACGCTATAGTCGCCTTCCTCCGTTTCGAATAACCCCACAAATAAGAATAGTGGGAGGAGGGGGGATCAGACCATGTTTGTTTGGCCCGCACCCTCTTCATTTAGAGTGGTAAAATTTGTTTCACAAGAACTAAGCATGATAAATCCTCCCGCATAGATTAATCCAAAAACCCTCAAAAGGAAAACATGTGCGGATCAACTAGTTAGAAGTAAATCCGCGTTCTTTGTTTTAGAAGGAAAGAATACCGATAATATAAATCAATCAAAAAAATCCCTTACCTTGTTTGTTGTTCATCGACGTTGGTGAAAGAAAGAGGACATTGTTTCATTATAGATGAACACGTCCAACGACGAAGAAGGTTCCAAAGAAGAAGGTCGAAGTCGATGTCGTTCTTCGTCAGGAGATCGTTCCTCATCGGCGTTCTTCATCGGTGGAGTGTTCTCCATTGAAGAACATGTTCTTCATTAGAGAGCGTAATATTCCAAGTGTTGGGTGTCACATAACTTTACCAGTGGTTCGTCTCTTTGTGAGTCCATCCCAAATCCTCCTCCTAAGCATCATATATAGAGGATAGGGGGGATTTCGGTAACGATCATTGGAGTTTATGACGGTTCATTTATTAGGAACCGTCCTAAATTCCAATGACGCCGTTACTTAATTTAAAAAAGGGGAAAGTCAATTAATTTATGCTGGCACAATGATTTGGTGCATTGGTAGGATTAATGGTATGTGTGTTGGCACAATTAATGTGGAATAGGTCAAAAGTCTCTCCCTCATTAATTGTGGGAGTTGAGCGTTTCTCCCAATTAAAGGGGGGTTTCATCCCTGGTGGTTCCCACCACCATAACCTCTCATGGGAGGTTATGGTTAGGGTGGTCCCCACCACCATAACCTCTCATGGGATGTTAAGGACTGGTGGTCCCCACTTCCATCTTCCACCTATAGGTTTAGTTCTGATGGACCCCAACAGAAATATCCACATGTAAACTCAAATTAAAAAAAATGAAGTTTATTTAATTTTATTATTTCCACGAAAAACCCAAAATAACTAAATTTCGACCTCGTCCAATTGCCATGGAGGTAAAAGTCTCTTTTAGCGAACACCGGCACTGTGAGTTCAACGGTGCCTTCAGATTTCAATTCCGAGCACCAGTTCAAAAGTTACAAAACGATGCATGCACATTTTCTGAACGTACCCAAAAAAAACATCGGAAAATTATTATTAGTCACCCTCAACCCGCGCTGGTAGAGGTTAGGTTCTACCTAAGTGAAACACACCCCAACAAACCCAACAGTACTCTTTAATTTTCAATCCGAGTTACAGTTTAAAGCTATGAATTTTACAAAAAATAATTGTCACTTAATTATTTTATTTGCGGCCAAAAATTAACTTTCTCTTGTGGCCCACACTGTCCAAAGTTAGTATCTTCTTAAAGAAAGCATAACCTCACGAGTTCATTGGTGGTCTCGGATTTTTGAATTTCAGTTACCGTTTTTGAGTTATATGCATTTGAAAAATAAAATAACTTATTTAATTATTTTATTTTCAATTATTTCATTTTTGGGTTTTCTCGCAGGAGGCCTGCGCCAACTAATCTTAAGTCCCGCCTAAGGTAAACCCGCCATCCTGAGCGCAACGGTGCCCTCAGATTTTTTGTATGGGTCACTGTTTAATAGTTATTCCACGTTTTTAGGAAAACTACTTATGCACGCTAACTTATTCTTATCAAAACATCAACGGATCAGTCCGCGCACTCCAGGCCATGGAATTGCGTGCCGTTAGATTTCACGGACTCTTAAAGTTACCATATATATTAAAAAAATTAAATGGAAATTCCGGGTCCATAAATATATTCATGAGTTTCATTATACTACCCTCATGCATCATGATCTTTGTAGAAGTGATTGAACGTCCCATCAGTACACTCACAACCAAAAATTGATTTAGAAATTTATTATCTTGGGTTCCGTAAATCACTATAATAAGGGAAATATTTCAAGATACTCATGAAAGAAAATAAAAGTCTTGTTTCAAACATTTTTTGGGTTGCATCATTTCCATTTAGAGGGAGTAATATATTAGAATACTAAAATTCCATCAAAACTATAACCATTTTATTTAATATGAAAAAACCATTAAGGTTGATATAAATGTTTCCAAAATATAAATAGGAAAAAAATAAAAAAAATATTATTTGATATAGGGATAGTTGGGATGACATGTTATAAAAAGAGGGAAGGGGGTCAAGATAGTGTCTAGTGTGATGATGTTCATTCCCAAGACATATACTACAGAATTTAGTATAAAATATTATTAAATAATTTAAATATAATCATTTTTAATATAATACACTCTCAGTTTGTTTTAATATAAAATTTTGTGTGTGGGAGTGCATAGAATTTAAAATAAAATATGATATGTCCATTATATTATCTATTATTATTATTATTATATTTTGATATCAAAATTTTCCAGAAAAATTTATTATAAAATGAACTCTCTAAATATATAAGAAATTTAAATATGAAATGTTATATAACTATATATATATTACATGATTATTTTTATTTATCTATTAACTATGTTATATTTTCAACTAGAATTTTTGCTATAGGATAGAGGATACCACCACAACATCACCCAACCATGATGCCTCGCCCATTCACACTACCACACAAGCCTCATACCAGTTTCCATTATTCCCACTCTCAGCTTCCATCTCTTAACCCTTATATTCCACAATAATAAGACACCAATCTAGACACCTCATGTTAATCCACTACTAGCCCAGACACTATTATTGACCACCAATCTCCATTTTTTTCCTAACATTTTCCATCCTCTATTCTGTGACCATGTTCCAAAAAAATATTTGGTGTTGGTATTTTTATTTTAAAGGTATAGTTTCATCAATGATGCAGTAGTAAGAGTGGATGGATGGACTTCTGGACAAACACATTATTCTTATTTTATTGAATAGTTCATAGTACTAAATTAATATAATTATAAATCAAACTACAATATAATAATTATTATTTAAGTCCATGAATCGTAACTGAACCAAAAAAATTAAAATATACAAATGAGATTAGGGATGGAATTTAAAATCCAAACATATAAGGCTATAAAATATCCTTCATATGATTTTTTCTCCCTTTAATCCATGTTTAAAAATTATTTAAAAGGATCTAATAAATAAACACATGAAATATACGTGGATCCATTTGAGAGATCAATATCCAATTATGCTAGCGTTAAATAAAAAAATATGTCACAAGTAATAAAATGGTGACTAGTTTTCAATCCATTGTCAGGTTTGTATGTTAGTCATATTTTTTACAAAATCTAAAAAACAAAGTGTGTGACCTTTAATTAGTTAATTAATTAATTAATTCCCAAAAATTCAATTCTTCTCTAATTTGTGTAATGATTTTAAATAAATTAACGCATCACATTATTAATAATGGTTGTCATTTTATCAATTGTACATATAACTATTATTATTCTTAAAAAATATTTTACACTTTCAGAAAATAAAAATTCTTATTTCTTTTGTGAGTGAAACAAATCAATGATAAATATGCCTTTATAAGTACTAACAACTCGCTCAAAGAGGTATCCTTTTATCATTTTATTTTTAACATTGATTAGAGTGAATTTTATCTATTCTATTTTATCCCTAATAAATATTAATATATTTTTTAAAAAAAATTGGCCTCCAAGAATTGTTACCTTTATCATTGTGCTTTTATTGATGATAAAGAAAAATTTTATCAGTGCATATAAAACTAAAGAAAATAAAATACAACAAATTTAGGATGTCAAAAACTGTGGATGATAGCCGATGACACCCTCCCAACCTTTTAGCCCCACGTTTCCACAAATTTTTCACTCTTAATCAGTGCTTATTCCACAATTTAGTACCCCTTAACTATTCAATCCTCTAAATATTCAAACAGTTGACTTGTTATTCTATAGAAAATTCTCTCCCCACTACAACAACTTATTTTATTTTGAATTTTATTATTATATATATATTTATATAAATATTTTTTATTTATATATTCATTCTTATAATTATATATATTTATATAATTAATTTTAAATAACCTCACAAAATATGTATATATATTTGCATATATATTTATATATTTATATTGATATTAATATATTCATATTAATATTTTTTTATTATATTTTTATTGGAATAATAATATAAAATAATATTTTTTTTAAATATTATTTTTATATTTAAATATATATTTATATATTTACATATATATATTTATATATTTATGTATAATTTTATATTTATATATAAATTTTTGTACTGTATTTATAATAAAACATATTTAATGTTAATACATATGTATTTGTATTTGTGTGTGTGTGTGGGTGTTTATTTGTTTGTGTGTCATTATATATGAATATATATATATATATATATATATTTCAATATATAATGAGACATACTTATATATTGACACATAAAAAGAACCCTTACAACTTTCCTAGAGAGGTTTACATGTTATATATTGAAATATATATGCATTCATATTTATTTACATATATTCGAATATATACATAAATACATATTTTTAATAAGACATACACAAACATATATATTTATATATAAATAGTATATACACATTTTTACAGGTATATAGATTCAAAAATATATATGCTAAAAAAACATACAAATTAATTTTTTAAATAAAATGGGCAATAAATTTATATTTCTATATGGTTTATATATTTAAAAATACATTTCACATGTAAATATGTTTAAATATTTATTTATAAAATTGAATTTTTATGTGTAAATATTTGAAAATATGTATATATATTTTAATTTATAAATAACAATACAATATAAAAAACACCAAACTTTTCACACCATAATATCTATATGAATGTAAGATTAGGAAATAAATTAATTTTTGACTAAAAAATAGACAATAAGTCCCTCTTAAAAAAATTTAAATTCCATTGAATATTCAAAAATTATGGTATCCCAAATAAATACTCTGTTCTAGAGGCCTTCTAGTCCTTTTTTACTATAAAAAGTTAGCATCGTGGTGTACTCAAGGTAAAATGGAATATGAATTATATAAAGATTTCAATTTATATTTGGTGGATCCCATCTAGGACCATAGGTCAAAATTTATGGTCATTTATAGTTTTATCATATATTCAACTTTTTTAAATATATGAATTAATTTATTAATTTTTTATATCCCTAGAATATAATTAAATGTTTATTACTGAGTGTTAATTTGTCTATTTTTAATTAATATAAAGTTTGAATTATATTATATAACATTTTCCACTAAATATAATGAACCATAACTTTATATACAAATTTTTAATATATAAATCTTCTTTAAGAGAATATATTATATTTATATCAATATAAATATATTTATATACTATAATACATTATTAAATGGTATATTTAGTGTTATTGTGTGAAGTATACCTTTTATTAATGCTTGTAAAGGTCACAACTTTTTCAATGTTATTAAAAGTGTTGATAAATTTTAACCTTTATCCATGATAAAAAACACTTACAAAGTGTACACTTTCATCATAATTTTTAGTTACCACTAATAAAATTACATGCTTTATCAGTGATTTTTTTTCATTGATATAGGGTGGAGGTTAATATCACATGTCTTGTAGTTGTTCATTCTGAGATTACCAAAACCATATAATTTTTTATTATAAATTCATAGTAATTACCTTTCACCACATCAATACAACTCTGAAAATCCACTAAACATGCATAAAAAAGGATGTCAAAATCCACTTCCCTATCAAAAGTCAATAAAGCATAAAAAATCATACAAAATAAATCTATAAATATAGGGATATATATCAAATAAAAGAAACACCATTATTCATATACCCAAACACTAATTCCAAGTTGAATAGAGGATAAGAAGGGATAACTAAGACAATATAAAGATATAGACCCTCAATCCCACTTATCGTGAATCCATGTAACAAATTGATCACTACCCAAATTAAATATTTCAGTGATTTCCATGAATCATTAAAAATGTCTCTTATATAACCCTATATTCAATCCTAAGGTTACAAACATGTTCAAAGATAAATAATGAGGCTCATGTTGTTTTTATATTTTTTACACCACATTAAAAACTAGTCTAAGACACTATAAACCACAACAAGATACTATTGGTAAAAAATTGATTTTAAAATAATGGTTGGTTTTAATTTATCCATTATATAACATAACTACATACCAATTAAAATATATATAAATTTAATTGTAAAAACTACATGATTATGTTATGATCAATGGATTATTCAAAAACCAAACATAAAACATCGGAAAGATAACTTTCTTATATCAAATATTTGATTAACTAAAATTCCATCAAAATCATACATGATATGTTCTTAATAAATGAAACATGTTTCCTTTATCTAGATGTTTTGTAGCATCGTAGAAATATTCTTCAAAACACACCATTAAAATTTTGTGTTTCTATACAAACCATGATGTAGTCTCTAATATCATGACATGTTTTAAATGTCAATTGTCCAAAATATCCCAATGTTTATCTATTTCAATCCATGACCACTTTACTAAAATTTTACATCAGTGGAATAAGGAATTATTTTTTTAATACAACACATATAGATATTAATGTTAGGTTTTATATTTCCCCAGATTAAACTTTTCACATTCCTCTTCCCTCCCTAAATGCCATAGGACATTAAAGGAAAAATATTTTAAAATCCCCCTACATTATATATCACTAAAATTATTTTCATCCTTGAAAATATGAAACATATAATTTATAAAACAAGATAAACACCTATAAATACAAACCATCTCATTATATTTCTATCAATTATTTTTCATCCACAAAAGAAAAATCCTACATTAAATTCAAATTCAATGTTAATACGAATCTAAGTTTGAGTAAAATTTATTATATATTTATGGTACATTAAAAATCAATTCAAAAAGTTATTTTTAACATGTAGTAATCATTTGTATGACTGGAAGTCATATTTTTAGTGTAAAAGTTGTATTTTTGTTAAAAACACATTTCACTCACTAAAAAATAATAAGACATACTAATATTGTCTTTATACTTCATAAAATTGATACATAAGTCATTTTTCATGTATAGGAACCAACCACACATCAATTTGATATATGGTTTAACTGGTATGTCTCAATGTGCCTATTTTGAGCTAAAAATGGTTGTTTAGATAAAAACATGCATCACTATAAGAAAATGGAGAAAGAATAATTGTATTGTCATTATATTTTATGAAAACAATTCATAAGTCATTTTTGATATGTGGTAATTTTCAACATGTCAATCTGAAACATAGTGTGGTTAATTTGACTCATACGGTGGGAATTTAATTAAAAATGACATTTTAGTTTTAAAAAGATGTAAAATACTCTAAATTGAGAATAAAAACGTGAATTTTCATGATAAATTAGGAAAATAATTCATAATTCATTTATGATGTGTTGAAAATAACCAAAAATGAAATTGAAAAATGGTGAGTTCAAAATGACTTGAAGTTTTTGTTTTGAGTTTAAAAGATGAATTTTAATTCTTAGAACAAGTGACATAATCAAAATTGAGAAAAAATGAATGTATTTTCATGATAATTTTGTACAAAAATCTATAAATAAAATTCATATATATAAATAAACTTTACATCATTTCAATAAATAGTGTACCCTGTATGAATCAAAGTGTGTGTTTTATGTCTAAATATAATTTTTTTTAATTTTTTCACTCAATGAATATAAAAGAAAATAAAATTATTTGCATATTATATAAGACAATAAATAATTTATTTTTGATGTGTATAATTCAAATACACCTTAATATGATACACAATATTTTTAGTTTGACATGGAGTGAGTGATTTCGGTTTTAATGCGACCTTTTAGTATGGACATGTGTCACTCAATGAAAATCTGAAAAACAAACTTGGATGGCCCTAATACTTTAATGAAATTATCCATAAGTCATTATGACTTGAAAGAATCAAATTCACATCAATCTTATTCACAGTGTGATTTTTATGACATGAAGTACATGTTTTTAGTTTAAAAATGAAATTTTAGTTAAAAATTCATGTAACTCACTAAAAACAAAGGAAAAAACTCGTATTGTCATGATATTTTAGGAAAATTACTAATCTGTCATTTTTTCTATATAGTGATCAGTCTCACATAAATTCTACACATTGCATGACTAGAATGACACAATGTGCATGTTTTTACATATAAAGGAGATTTTTGTTCAAAACACATTTCACATACTCAAAACTATGAAAATGCACTGAAATTTTCATAATACATTAGTAAAATGATCCATAGAAATTTTATGACATATAGGAATCAACTGTGCATTATTCTGGCATATGGTGTTCCTGGTATGAATCAAAGATCATATTTTCAATTTACAAGTTAAAATTTATTAATTAATGTAATTATATTTATTTTTCATTTAATTATTTATTATATTAAATTCAATATAATTATTTTTAAATATTGGTACTCAGTTATTTTGTACAATTTGGGGTGGATTTTTGGCAACTGATAACATGATTATGCTGCTTTGGAAGGGGGTTCAAAGACAATAGAACATTGTTTTTTATAATAAATTATATGTACCAATGTAATTGAACATAACAATGTTTGAATTGTAATTTTTTTAAGCATTTTATATATTTTTATTATATTGTGATGTAAATTTATCTATAATAAGATTTTATATCTATAGTATTGGTTTTTTGTCAATTCTAGCTGCACACAGTACCAAGATGGATTATATCAGGGTGAGGAGCAACACTAAAAAAGTGCCCTTTATTGGTGCTAAAAATCACTAATAGGGTGAAAACCTTGATCAATGATAAAAAGTGCTAAAATAGTGGTCCCTTAATCAACATTTTTTTATTACTGATGACAAGACCATTTTTCAACTCTAAAACTATAAATGATAAATGCGGCTAGATTTTAATGGTTTTTACAACATCAATACTTTTTAGCACTTCTAAAGGAAATTTCTTGTGCTAATAGAGGTCCCAATATTCCATAGAGTTATATGAACAACTTAATTAATCATTAAATTTCCATATTATACCTTATTCACCACCCCTTTTATGACAATGATCCAATATAGATGTAGTGTTGGTATTTTCTATTTCAAAGGATAAGGGTTCACTTTTTGAAGAAATAGTGGGTGTGTATAGATATACTACGGGACAACTACATTATTCCCCATTTAAATGAAAAGTATATATCAATAAATTTATATAGTTCAAAATAAAATCTAATTATAATTATTCATAACAAGGACCATTAACCATAATAGAGAAACCTCAATTATAATATATTATTTATATCCTAGACTTAATTTAATAGTAATTACCCACCACCATATAAAAAAATTAAAATTCACTAAACATGCATAGGATGGGATGTTAAAATCACCTACCTAGTTATAGGTTGATCATAGAGATTAACACCTAACTATATAATACGATAAATCTAAAAATATTTACCCATGATAAGAAATCCCAATATTTATCTACCAATACACTAATCCCTTTTTGAATAGAGGATAAGGATGCCCCACCAAACCACCATAATGATATAGACTATGAATATCACTTACCCTTGATATCGGCTTTGAATAGATTACTCCACAAAATAAATCATTCAATGGTTTCCAATTTTCCTTGAAAACATATCCTATATTGTCTATACCGAGGTTATAAATAAGTTGTATGAGAAATAATGAGGTTCAAGTAGCTTGAAAATTTTCTATCCTCTTTGTTAAAACTAGTGGTTTGGAATTATAAACCATGATGTGTTTCTACTGGTCAACAACCAATATGAAAATAATGGGGTGATTTAATTTATCCCTTATAATACAGGAATATATATCAATTCAAATACAAACACATCATGTTTTTAAAATGACATTATTATATTGTGTTTAATGAATCTTCCAAAATACAAGTAAAATAATAAGGTAAAGATAAAATACTCTTGTCTAATAGCCCAGTCATTAAAATGCCACAAAAATCATCCTTAATTTTTTTTTAAATTACATTTTATATCAAAATTTTAACTAAAAACCACTTCCAAACACACCAATAAACTATGATGATTCTATATATACCATTGAATATTTTTCAATTCCCCAACATGTTCAAAATTTAGTTATGCAAAAACATCCCCAACCTTTATAACTTTTAATGCTTTAACAGTTCACTAAAATTACCCATCACTAGAATTAACCATGATATGTTTTAATAAAACTTTTTAGGTTTTCTTGTTATATTTAATATATACCTAAATTAAAATATTTGTCTTCCTCATCCATCCCTAATTACCATAAGAAATACAAGGGAAAATATATTGTAAAAATATACCCTTATATTTAATTCTTCTGAAATTATTTTCTTCCTTAAAAATGTAAATTATATAATTTAAAAAACAAGATAAAGACAAAAAAATACAAACCATCGCATTGATTTCCTCTGAAAAAATTCATCCATAAAATTATAATCCTTATTTAAATTTGAATTAAATGTTCATTTTCAGGTTAAAAGGACCAATGTTGAAATTAATCTAGATTTTACACCTTCATATTTGAAACTCAATTATATTTCATTTAATTCAGTGATTCATGCATCCATGGAATATTTTTTAATTGAATTTACCATCCATGAAAAACATTCTACCAATGACCATGAATTTAAACTAATCGTTCTAAAAAATTCACATATTTCAAGATATCTAGGTCACCCCAATAAACAAATTGGTAGTTAGTGTATAGGTACATCTCATGCGATGATAGGTATAATACATTAAAAACCTTCTTGAATCTACGTGTAATCTTAAACTAATACTCCACTTCACCAAAATGATCTAGAACTATGAAGTGTCCAACAAACCTTAGATAAATCTCAAAATATTGAAAAAATTTGTTCAGTATGCACCATATTGAAACGTTCAAGAATAAAAAGTCATTGATATGAAAATCGTGTAGTCTTATTCCCTATTCAGTATTTGACTTTTGAATATCATTTTATAACATTATCAACTCTCTAACCATCTATAGAATAAATGTTTCATATAATAAAATGTTTAATCTAAAACCCCCCATTTCACTAATATCAACCCAATACAAAGAATGTATGAAAATGAACCAATATGATTCCGGAAATAGTGTTATTATAGTATATGAATAAAGGTTTATATTATAAGTAAAGTCAATTGATTGAAAATTATCCTCTCATGATCCTCCAAATAATAAAATGAAAACCCTATATATACCATAATATAGTTGATTTATCTATTCAAATTGATCATTTCATTGTCAAAAGAATGTGGGGATTAGGAAAAACTCGAATCAAGATTCATAATAGAGTCCCCTATAGATTTATAATGTAAAGTAATTTTCAGGGAATGAAATAATCATCCTAAGAACACTATTTAGATTCACTACATCCTCTACAATAATTCTCACTAACAAATACATTGATGTCATCAACCTATCAAAAATGAAATAAATGTTGTCATACCCCTTTAATTTATTTGGTGATATAGTAAAAAAAATTCATAGATACGCCCTCCCACATTCACCACCTAACATTCAAGGGATTCAACAACTATTCCAAAAATTGATGCATAACACTAATTTACTGACTTGTAAGATATTTGAATGTAAATATTATCAAATAATTTATCACCCTAGTCAAAAAAAATTACCTTTTAAAATAATGATACCACCTCCCAACACATGAATGTATTACGACAGTAATATTTGAAACTCTTATAAAACCAAATCATATATGGTTTGTGAAACATATTAATTCCCACGAACTAATTACTAATTTTCCTCATATTATTTTCATCTATTTAGACCATCTCAATGAACTATCTAATATATTTACACCACCTTAGTTTCTACCAACTACGAATCCTCCACCATCTAGAATAAAGGAGAATGTACTATCATCTAATAAAGATAAATCCTGCTGAAAATTCCTCCAAAATATAAAGAAAAATCCATTATTTAGTCAATTATATTCCATTCATCACTTTTTACTTAAGAAAAATCACCACATTACTTCCTTATTACTGTATCATTTATCATGTTACATTTCTTTAAGATTTTGTGAGTTCTAAATATCAAAATCCTATCAAAACTCTTATTTTCACCAATTAAAATTTTTTAAATCCCACAATGGAAATATTATATAAAATCTCACGTGGTCATTTAAGACTACTAAATATTCCTATGGTTGGTATTTCTGTATAGTTTTAATTAAATATCTCTTGATACCAACTCAAGATCATGGATCATATTATCCAAGCTGATATTTTGTCACTTTTTACTACTCAAATAAATATATATAGTGTTCCTCTATATAAAATTATTTTAGTATAAATTTCATGGAATATTTTATTTAAAAATCCCTTCCAATGTATAATTATTTTTCTATTAAACCCAATTTATCCTCTAATATCCAGGAAATTCACTTGTAGTTTTGATAAAATTCTAGTCAAATTCAGGAAAAGTGTCATTGATTCAGAATAGGATAAGAACAATGGTCAATGAATTACCCAACATTAATAATAGCATAAAAATATTGAATTTCTGGAAACTTATTCCCTATATTATTCATCTTACATATCATCATCACATTTTTTTCATCTGATCCATCATTTGATTCTTCTTCAACAAGAAATTGTTTTTGTTCCATATCTGAGTTTTCATATTTGTTTTCTTCTTTTGTATAATATGAAAAAATCAAAAAATATTAGAATATACCTTCTTTGTTGACTATTGTATGGATATATTTTAAAACTATAGTAGGTTACAATTGGATTATAGAAAATTCGACATATAACTCCATACAACCATATCATACTACTAGTTAAATAATATTTTTACTTTCAACCAGTCTTCACCCCCAAGTAATGGGAATCTATATTACACAACCTATCTAAGTATTATAACTACCTATATCTAATAAATTGGATCTTTTGATTCAGTCTCAGATCATACGGACCATGAATTCATGCATGAAGTCTCTATGGGAATCATTATTAGGTTTTATAAGCACTTTTATTGGATGTGTTCTATATGAAGCTCCTTGATCAGTTTAAATAACATCACCATAGTAGTGGACACATATAAACATAATTGTATATATGGAAATTCTCTAGGATCATGATTCCAAAAATGTAAATAATATTCACTATAGGGAATAATAATGAAGGATTGATAAAGGAATAATTGTGTAAATATCTTTCAATGTACAAGTATATAATACAAAAATAGTCATTGAGTTCAATTGTATTTAAAGAGAATGTCAATTAAACAAGGAAGACCACCCGAGAATATTAAAAAAGGTATGCAGTTAGGCCTATTTTTCATGCACCAGGGGATGATCAAGTTAATACCTAACCATCCTTTTTTAGGATTATTACCCTTAGGTGCATATGTGTGTGAGCTGACATCGACTTTTGTGTATCCAGTCAGTGATGTCACTCCTCAAAAAACCCCACAATAACTACTTTAATAATTGATTGAAATTAATTAAAAAATTACTTAATAATTAATATTCTATATTATTAGTAATGAATTAATAATTTCCATTAATTAATAATTATTTATTATTGTTAAGTAATTACTAGTTATTAATTAAAAAAAATTAAATATGAACTATTAACATTATAATAATAAATATTAATATTTGATAATTAAAAATTAATTATTAGTTTATAATTAGTAATTTATTATCAGTTATTAATTAATTACTAATTATTAACTCATAATTATTTATATTATAATAATTAAAAATTAATAATTAACCAAAAATCGTTAATTATCATTAGATCATTAAATACTTGTTAATAATTAGTAATTAATAAATAATAATTAATTATTTGTTAATTAGTAATTAATTATTAGTTAATAATTAGTAATTAATTGTTAGTAAATCAATTAATTATTAGTTATTAATTACTAGTTAATAATTTAATATTTAGTTTATAATTGTTATTTAGTAATTATTATTAACAAATAAGTTATATTAAATAGTAAATAATTAATAATAATTATAAAATAACTAAGTAAGACTAATTATTAATTAATTAATAATTTATATTTAATAAATAATATTTAATTACTCACTTATATTATCTATTATTAAAAAAATACATATAGTTAATTACGTAACTAAGTAAAAAATAAAAAATTATAAAATTAATTTAAAATTAAAATTAATTTGAAAAATACAATTAAATGGTGCTTGGAAAAACATTTACTGTTTGATGGTTATCAAAATAGAGCTGTCAACTCTATCACTAGAGGAGGGAGAAATAACCATGAGAGACTATGTAATATCCCATGAACATAAAATAGTAACTTTATTTTAATTAATTAATTATTTAATAGTTTTTATAATTTAAAACTAACTCTAAATGGTTTTATATTTTTTATGAAATTAAGTTACTTGGTATAATGAAAATGATTTTTGATTAAAATTATAATTTATTAATTTATTTTTCATGAAATAGTATTTTTATATCTGAATAAATTTTCATATTCTTTAAATAAATATACTTTTCTAAAAAAATAAAAAATATAAGATTTTCTTTTAAAGTATCTTTTCATATTAAGAGTTTTGAATATAATATTTTTTTTCGATAAATCTACTTTCATATAACTTCTATTTAAATATATATATTTAAAATTCCTCATTCAAATTATAGTTAAAAGAAGATAATTTGAATGGAATTATTTAATATTATCTTTAAAAAAATTATTTGTTTTGGTGATAGAAATAATATTATAATAAAATATAAATATTTCATGTTAATTATGTTTTAATAAAACTATATAATATTAGATGTTCTAAATACAAGTTTAATAATATATTTGGATAGACCTATCTTTTTATAATAAATAAAAGTGTTTATTTAGAAATAAATTTTTTTACGACTATAAAAATTTGATTAGTTTATATAAATTATTATTTTCAATTACCATATGTTGTAGTATTTTTCAACAAAGAATAGTAAAATGTCAAATGAGTATATGTGAAATAATATAATTTGAATGTTATTATATGTTTTAAGAACAATTGATCAAAATGTGAATGATTAATATTTAGATTGCATTAGTATTTTTAACAATGAATAATAAAGTAACTATATTAATTAAATTATAATAATTAAAATAAAAAGGAAAAAGAAGGCATACAAGGACATTAAGGGGTTAACCCCATTTGGGGCAAATTGAAGTTGATGTCTTTGACTTGTTATGACATGTTGATCAAGGAGGAACACTATGTATATGTGATGGCCTTCCTCAAATGAAACCGAGATCAGAAAAAGTGGACCACGCCTTCTTTAATCATCTGAGTGCTTCAGACAATCAATGATCAAGTGAGGACGAAAGATCGAGTGCAGATGATGGATTCAATTCCAGAGTGGGACTTGAAAAAGGTTTCAAATGAAATTTGGGGAAAATCAATTGTGAGATACAGAGATCTCATCATATTTTTTTAATTTACAGTTTTTAGAGGTATGTGTTTTAGGTGTCGACAATCGATGTTAACACAATTGTTTTTAATGATGTGTATAAAAGTTGGAATCATTTTTTTCAATGTTTTGGTTTGATATTGATTCATTTTAATTCATTCTTAGTTTTTTTCTTACTTATTTAATTTAGAATATTTATTCAATTATGATATTAACTAGGAACCAATTTCGTTAGGAAGTGATCATTAACAATATGTTTTTCTTCTTCCTTACAATAAGTTAATTAATATTGATTGATTTCTTATCTTTTCATTTATTTCCAAGAAACCATTGGATAGTTTTTCTTTTTCCATATAATGTTTACAATCCAAGCTTGAATTGAATTTTTACACATATTTTAATGATGTGTTATCAATTAGTTGTTGAGAAGATTGTGAACTCATGTTTACAACTATATCTTCTTCTATGGAAGACTCAATAAATTTTTATCTATCCATGCCTCTTATATACATATATCTGTGTGTGTGTGTGTGTGTGTTTTTTATAGGAGTGTGGAGGCATCTATCTTTGTTGAACACATAATAATGAAAGAGTGGGTTGTAGTCCTTATTTTCCACCTTTTTCATTTTATTGTTCAGGAAGAATGAAAGAGAGATAGTGTCTTGATATAGAATAAGGAGAAGAAATTTTTTTCTTCAAATTTCTAAAAATTAATTTCATATTGGACAACTAATTTTAAAAAAATGATTTTATGATTTATTCTTTGCAATGGTTTTATTTTTAAAATTTTCGTATAAAAATATATTTTTAAAAAAAAATTAGTTTGGGGAAATAACTATTTTTGAATTAATTATTTCCTTTAGATTATACTATGGTAAGGGAAAACTATATTTTTTAAATATTTATTCAAAATATTATTTTATAACGGGAATAAATATTCTTGTTTATTTATTTCTTTAAATTATAATATAATAAGAGTGAAATTTTTGTAGAAAAATATTATATGACTACATGAATTTATTTATTGGTAATTTTTTTTAAAATTATAATTTTTAAAATATATTTCAAAGGAAAATTTTATTTTTTTTATCAATTAATTATTTTCCTTAAAATTGATTATTTAAAAACTCAAAATGTGTATGGTGTTATATTAGTAATTTTAAACCAGCCTATTATTTTGTTAGAATTAAATTTTTTATTATTTTTAAATCATTTATTTGAAACAAAAATATAATTATTAAAGTCTCTATTATGATGATTTTTAAATGATGTATATTTCATTTATATTATTGGATATATCTATCATTCTTAATTCACAACATTTCATGTATTTTAATTCAATCATTTGTTTTAATTTTAATACACTTAATGTCCTGTATTTTTAATGTATGTATATAATTAAAAATGTATAATTCTCCTAGTTCTTTTCTAAAAAGAGACCTTACCATGCTTAAGGTTAGAAAATTATTTACATCTATAAAAACAATAAATGTTATATTTTTAATGGTTTTTAATGAATTTTTATTTGAAATGTGTATCTTCAAATGTTTTCTTAAAAATTATATTTGGTAGTTGGGTATCAAACGAGTTGATAAAGAATGAGCGGTAAACCCACGAAATCCTGGGACATTTTTCTTTATTAGTGATAGTGCTTGTGGCCACTTTTCTTATATTATCTTCCATGTATCATTTTAATCCATAAAAATAATTATTATTTTCAAATAATTGGTTATAGAGAAAGTCTAACATTTTTCAAAAATAATTTGTGAAATGATAATTATTTTTATAATTATTTTAAAAAACATAATTTATTTAAAACATTTATATTTGATATGAATGTTTTTAAAAGTGTCATTAAATGTGTTTTTATAAAAGTATTTTTCACAAGTTTTAAAACCCCTACCTAAGAAATTTTATTCTCATCCTGTATTTTCAAAAATATTTTCATAGGCATCTTATAAGTTCTAAGATGGAAAACTTCACTTAAAGTGATATTTCACATGAATAGAATTAGTTATTTTGTTTTTATTTTGTAAAACTCTTATAGTTTTGTTTAATATCCAGAACCTAGACCAGAAAAGGTACTCGATTGTACAAAGCACTATGTATTTTTCAGTTACGTTTTATAAAAGAATGCTTATATGGTTTTTAAAACTGAATCTGGAAGCATGGGATTAGGGTCTTTACATTTTATATCAAAAAAATTGTCTACAAAACATTGTAGATTAGACAATGGAATTTGGGAAAAAAATATAAGTGATAGAATATTATTTAAATACCCATTTCAGTATAGAATTCCAGTCATTGTAATTCTAAAGATAAAAATTCTGAATTTTATTGAGACTAATGAATTAATTTCGAGGGATAAATTCATTTGGGGGGGATGTGACAACCCAAGAAATAAAAATAGTAACTTTATTTTATTTAATTATTTATTTAATAGTTTGGTTATAAATTAAAACTAACTAAGAATGGTTTTAATAAAACGTTTTATGAAAGAATGGTATTTTGTATAATCAAAATGAGTTTTGGTTCCAATTATAACGTATTACATTATAATTCATGAAATAGTATTTTTATTTTTACTAAAATAATATATTCTTTAAATAAATGTTCTCTTCTTAAAAAAGTAAAAATATAAGATTCGTTATTTCATTGTATGTTTTCATATTAAACGTTTGGAATATAATATTTCATTTTAAAGAAATCTATTTTCATAAAACTTCTATGTAAATATATACATAAAATTCCTTTTTAAATTTACCATTAAAAGTTGAAAATGTGAATGAAAGTATTTACTATTATATTTAAACAAATTATCTAATTTTTGAAAGAAATAATTTTAGCGTGAAATAATAATATGTCATATTAATTATTTTTATTAATATCATTTATGAGTAGATTTACTAAACATCATTTTAAAAATATTTGTTGTTAGAACATATATTTTATAATAAATACAATTTTTTATTTAGAAATAATGTTATTTATTGTCATCAAAATTTAATTACATTAAATAAATTATTAATTTCAATTATTCTAAGTTGTAGTATTTTTCAATAATGAATAATAAAATGTCAAATTTTTTTATGTGACATAATCTAATGTGAGTTTTATTATAAGTTTTAAAAAATAATTTTCTAAGAATGAATGATTAATATTTATATTGTAAGGAAATTTTTAATTTTTAATATTAAATAAATTATATTAAATAAATGATAAAAAACAAAATGATTGAATAAGAGGGGTTAAAAGGGTTAACCCCATTTATGGGAAATCAAATTTTATGGCTTTAACTTGTTTGGGGAGGCCAAGCTAGAAGGAACTTAGTCTATATGAGAGGGTATTTCTAGATAAAAACGAATCTCGACAAATATGAATCATGTCTTATTTTGTAATCCAAGCACCGATGGGGCGAGGATGTAATATCTAGGGCACATGATGGATCAAACAGTAGAGATGGAATAAAACAAGGTTTCTAATATGATTTGCGGGAATTGACTATTAACTATGGAGATATCATCCTCTTTTTTTCAATTTACAGTTGTTGGATGTTTGTGTTTTAGGTGTCGACCATATTTTTTAACCCATCAGTTAATTTTAATGATGGAATTAATATTTAGAATCAATTTTTTGAAATATTTGATTCAACATTATCTCATTTTAATTCCTTCTTAGATTTTTTCTTCTTTTTTTAACTCAAAAAAAAATTATTCAATGATGGGATTAATTTGAAATCTATTTCTATTTGAAGCTATTTTTAATAATACATTTTTCTTTTTCCTTAAAATAATATATTCAATATATTATTATCAGTACATTTATTGCCTAAAAACCATTGATTGGATTAATTTTTTCCATAGAAATATTACCATCCATGATTGAATCACCTTTTTATACCTCTTCTAATGATGGATGGTCAATTGGTTTTTGAGAATATTCAGGAATTCATGTTTATAAATCCATCTCCTTTTTCAAATGACTCAATGAATTTGTATCTATCCACACATATTTTTATTATTTTTTAGTGTATATATATATATATTATTGAGTTTGGCGGGGAGTCTGGAGGCACCTATCTTGGTTGACAATGGAAAAATGAAAAAGTGGAACGTATCCATTATTATATAATTTGTGTTTTCCAATTCTGGAATAATGAGAGAGATAGTTTCTGAAGATAGAAGATGGATAATAAGAATTAACTGCCTTCATGTTTTTGAAAATTTATTTTTTAAGGGATCAATTATTATAAAACATAAATTATTTTATGTTTTACTCTGTGAAATGGTTTTATTTTACAAATTTAGGCATATAAAAATTATGTTTTAATAAAATTATTAAGTCTAAATCATTATTTTTCAGTTACTTATTTTATTTATATTATATCATGGTAAGGGAAAAAAATTAATTTTAAATATATATTAAAAATTATTTTTTATAAGGGAAATAAATATTTTCATTCATTTATTTATTTAATTTATATTATTGAAAGAGATCTACTTTTGAAGAAAATTTATTGTTTGAATTTATGATTTTATTTAAGGATAATTATTTTTAAAATTGTAATTTTTACAACATATTTTTTAGAAAAAATATTTTTTTGTTAATTATTTAATTAATTTTATTGAAATTGATTTATTTAAAAACCACATATGTAATATAATATATATTTTAAATAAATCTATTGTTTTTTTTAATTCAAAGTTGTATTATTTTAAAATATTTTCATTTAATAAAAATTGAATTTATTAAAGTCTTTATTATAATGTTTTTTAATAAATGTATATGTCTTTTATTTTAGTGGATGTGGACATTGTCTATAATTCAAGGAATTTTATGCATGTTAATTCAATAATTTGATTCAATTTTAATACACTTATCCTCATGTATTTTAAATTTAATTATTTAATTTAGAAATTTGGATTTCTCCTATTTCTTTTCTAAAAAGATATTATACAAAGATGAAAGTTTGAAAATAATTTTAATCTTTGAAAATAATTCATGTAATATTTTTAGTGGGTTTTAATGGAATGTGGTTAATAAATCAAGATCTTCAAATGTATTCTTAAAAATTAAATTTTGCACTTTGGTACCAAATGAGATGATGTGGAATGGGGAGGGAAACTAATAACTCATGAGACATTTTTCTTCCAAGGATATTTATTTTGTCGACATGATTTTCCTAGGATCATTCATGTGTCCATTTAATTCATAAAAAAATTAATATTTTCAAATGATTATTTAAATAGAAATTGAACCATTTTTCAAAGACTATTTTTTGAATGAATCTCCTTTATTATGGTAATAGAAGAAAGGAATGAAGAGTAAAGAAATGATGGGGTCAGATAGATCATAACTGCCCAAATCAAAAAAACAGTAATAGACCATGTTTTTTCTCCATATTTATCTCAATATTGTGTTCTTATTCCCACAACGTGTTCTAATCAATTCCTTAACTATGCCCACAACTACAACCCCTGATGTAAAGTTTTCTCTGGATACTTACTTGTTGAATTAGGGATTCAATTTTAGTGTAATTGGATTTAGGATCCACCTATGATAAGATACCCTCCTTCTTAAAAAGTCTAATCTATATTGTTAAATCCATGTACATGACATCTTGGATAACGAACCCTTTCCAAGACATAAAATGTTTCCACGTGCCCTCTGATTCATCATTCTCTACATCAGTTTTTTATATCTAAAAAAGTATTCTCTTTAATATTGATATCGACCATGGCCATAGAAGAGCCACCCTCATGGTTTAAATATTCATATGAGGAATCCATCATATGATCAATATACTGAGCAGCTGAAGGAGGGATTTTTTTTGTGACACATTATTACGGCCGATAAGGGCCTTAGAGGTTGTTCCTCCTAATGAAGGAGATCATTCCACTCTTTCCTTGTACTATGATTTTGTTTCATAACTCAATTTAAAATCTTTAACTTGTCCCAAATTATAGTTTCCTTCTTCTCCAGTAAAGAAAGTCCATGCTACCTCTTTTATGAACTGATAATAGTTCATAGCAACCTCCAGGGAGGATCTATTCTCATTGATTCCAAAGTATTGATCTTCTACAATATTGTTAGTTACTAGTTGGTTATCACTTAATTCTTTAATAAAATCCTCCATAGGTAGAATAGCCACAAGGGCCTACAGTGACATGCAACATGTGGCCTTATCTCGTACTTGGTTCAGAAGAGGTGAAGCAAGAACATGTTTTGAATTAAAATAAATTGCTGAGGATTTATATGTATAACTATTTGAAAATCCACTTAATAAACAATTATATTATTTTCTTTGTGATAATTTTCAACAAGCATACATTCCTAACTCAAATGTTGATTAGCTAATTCATGAGTTTCATATTAATTCATGGGTTGTTCTTCTACTGATGTTTATTCATGTGGATCAATCATTTATTTTTTATCCCTTGATATTGGGATCAAATTAGAGTTAATTTTATAAGGTTATATATCCTCCGATACTACCTTTTATTGAGTTTCATTATCCTCCTCAACGGAAATGACTGCTCATCATGTTTTCCCCATTATATAACTTTACACCATTAGAAACAGGAAGGAAATATTTATCACGCTACAGAGGGACTGTGTCACAAAACAAGGCATTACATTCCTCTAGAAAAGAGGGTGAAGGTCATGAAGTATGTGGTTATCTATCATTTGTATTAGAAATATTGGAGTCCAAAAGAATGTATTTCTATTTAACACAAAAACCAGAAGAGTTACATACAACATTATTCTTCTTATGATTCTTCAAACAATGACATTGATCATGTCCTCTTATATCACTGAAGGAGGAAACAACCAATTTTCTAAAATTAGAGCTTTTATGTCCTATAACTCGGTATTTAATAAATAATCATGGTGTTTTTTCACATGAAATTTATAGTTCGAATTCAAGATCATCTATATAGATAAAAATTTTATTGAACAATGTTGAGCATTAATAAACTTACACCAAAATATTACCGTAATGGACAAAGTAGGCCAGTTATGTTTGTTGATCAGTCTTTATTGGAATTCATATTACTAATGTAATTTTATGAAGAAGTTTTGGATTCCATAGAATCTAAAATAGACCATCAATCATGAAACAAATTTGAATGTAAGAATTATATACCTCCAACAGATTGAAATTGAGATCCCAATATTTGATATGGAGAGTTCTCGGCTTGAGAAGAATCTATTCGAAGCCCCATGCTTGTAACTTCATATCCTTAGAATAAAACAATAAATTAAAAAGACTCATCCCAATGAAACACAGTTCCAGGATGAGAAAACCCAAATCACGGATAGAAGTTCTTCTAGATCTGTGATTTACTATGGATTAGTACACTATAATAGAATAAGGTGGCTGATTATGAATAGCATTAAATCTAAAAAATTTCCAACAACACAAAGGGTTCTGAATTCACATGAGAGATGATCCCCTTGTGTCAAAAACCCTTATCATGGGTTTTCTTATAGAGACTTAAGGAGTGAGTATTTTTATGTCTAGGAAGGTAAACCCCTCCATTCTTAACAAGAGAGAACCATCTACCCATCTTGTAGGCTAAAGGTTTGTGACCATCAAATGTTTCGAAATTATAAGTATAATTGAAATTCTTTTAAAATTATTTTTTATAATAAATATTTATATTTGATGAGAAAGGTTTTAAATTAGTTTTTAAATGAGTTTTTATAAAAAAATCAATTGTTTTGAAACCCCATACTCAGAGATTTTATGCTCATCCCACATTTAAAGAATATATTTTCCCAGGTATCTTAGAAGTTATAAGATGGACTAATTCACTTAAGAAGTTAGAAAATATGAAGTGATTTAGTTATTTTATTCTTATTTTATAAAACTATAATATAATAGGATTGTTTTATTTATTCCCTAGAACATAGATTGGAAAATTTCCTATATTTTATAAGGCATTGTGTTTTTTTAGTTATCTATTATAAAAAAACAAAGCATGTTTTTAGCACTAAATCCATAAGCATGGGTTCAGGATATTTATAGACAATTAAATATATGGAAAATCCAAAGTGTATTAAGTGATAAGGGATTGGATTATTTTATAAAGGTTGATGTGTAAGATATTCATTCCCTCATACGTTTCACTTTTATGAAATGACTTCCTACCCCTATCTCATTTCATGTAATAAAATGTAAATGTAAGTAAAAGCATCAATGCCTTTACCATGTCATCAATCAAGGGAAAATTCATTTTTCCTCAAATTATTCTGGATAATATGAAACATGTTAAGGGAAAAAACTCCTTTCAAACCCAATTTTAAAAAAAAATATAACCTATAAAATATATTCTTAAAAAAGTATTAAAACACGTAAAACACCATGTAACTCCATATATTGTCTTTTTTTAATTTTATAATCACCAAAAAACAATCAAATATCTCACCTACATCAATTCACACTCTACCAAATTTACCTTCACTCTTATTATTCAAAAAGTAATCATTTTTAGTTTTATAAATCCTTTCACTACCACTCAATAAATGTCAAATCTTGTTGTCAAATGTGTAATTGTTTGTTATTTTCCTAAACTATCAACAGTTTTAAAGAAGAATATATTCATTTTAATTCATTGATACCCTTTATGAGCTCTAAAAAATCATTGCCAATGATGTAACATTTTCAGTGATAAACAATATAATAGGAAAATGATATAATTATAAGTTCTAAAAGAGTGATAATAAAATTACATCATTTATTAATGTCTTTTTAACACTGATAAGGATTTCCGGAAAAAATTATTGATAAAAGAAAATCCGAATAATTTCATTTAAATATATACTTTTAGATATTTTTAAATGTGATTTATATAATTGTAACTGTGTATATATATTTATTTATAAATGATATATATTTATATATAAATTTATATGTTTATGTTGATACTTATTTATAATTATATTGAAAATAATATATATATATATATATATATTGAAAAGGTTGAGGGCCAATCCCCTAAACTTAAAAAAAAGAAGAAACCCCTTTTCAAAAATGGGTGAAGAGAGAACCCATACAATACAAGGAAAAAATGAATAAAGAGGAATATGACTAAAAAGGCCTAAAATGGTACCACATGTAAGAAGAGAATAAAACAATAAAACAAGTATCAGAAAAAGTCTCATCACTCTCTTCCAAACAATGAAACTGAGAAATCAATCAATGATAATGCGATGTCCCCATACCAGAATTTTTTTTTTGTGCGAGTCAATACAACATAGAAAATTACCCCTTGATTTCACATTGAGTAGTGATGAAAGGCCAGATGATAGGTGTCATCAGTCTTATCTCTCTTTTGACTAGCCCACCTGGAAATGCAATAAGGAACATACCACACTTCCAACATGATGCAATGCAAATCCAAATTCATAATTCTATGCAAGAAGTCATATTAAGGGTACCCATCCATACATTAGGAAGAGAATTGATAGCTGATGTTGGGTGTCAATATAACCAACCCTCTTTTGAGGTCACCCCCATCAACACCCATAAAAGCGGCATAACCATCTAAATGTAATGACGTATGAACCAATGCCTTTAAAAATTTCAGTGACCTTATGGAAAAATAGATCCCAAAGAATATGAAAATTCCTAAGGAATCATGACTTCAATGGACCAAAAATTAATAAACTAACAAAAAGACTAAAAAAATCCATATCCATTTAAATCATCATCAATATGTGGCATTATCCATCAACTAGAACTACATCTGTCACTAGGAATAGTGACTCTAATGAATCATCGGTACCAGCCACCCCATCCTGTACCATAACAATCCAAAGAACACTGAGAGCACATAGTGTCACATGAATCCTGATGGTTTTCCAAAATAACACATTATTGCATGACCTCTATATAAAACCACACAACAGAGCCCAAGCCATTTACTATATTCCTATCACTATAGTTTAGAAGAGGAAATGAACAATAATTTTTACAAACCAACCACCACATGAAAATGACCCACTTCTATATGAACAAAAACCAGTCCATGAAAATGGTTCCCATATCTAAATCTAGATCTGATAGTGAGGATTCTCAACTTAATATCGGCACGATCTCCCAGAAACCACTTCTTATATGTTTTTTGTAAGAGACAAGACTTTATGAGATATTCCAACAATTTCGGTGAACCCAAATCTGATTAGATCTAGGGAAGATAGCGATGACTACCCACTCCTACAAGAATTACTCAACACAATAAATATATTATAGAAAATGTGGTTGAAAAAAATGAAATAATAGAGAAGTCAAGGAGAAGACCAACACAAAAGAGTTTGAGATATGTATGAGGAAAAATTACGACGATGAGAAACCCTAGGGGAAACCAAGCTCGAGAGTGATTTCAAAGAGATAAGGGAGCCATAATTTCTATTATATATATATATATATATTATAGTAATATATAAATAAATATTTAAATACAATAAATATAGTTCATATTTAAATTTATTAATTTTGTTTTATATTTATAATTATATGTGTGTCAATAATATAATAAAATATTTATAACTATGAAATCAATTTTTCAGATAAAATATAATATATATACACCAATTAATAATATATATCTTATATATATATTTTATATACATATTAGTATATAATTAAATATGGTTTATATAATAATAAATATTTATTTTTATAAAATATCATATGATATAAATATAAATGTGTTTGTCTATATATATATATATCTGTGTGTGTGTGTGTGTTTGTATCTATGTATGAATATGTGTCTATATGTGTAATTATGTGTGTGTATATCTGTATTTGGATCAAATTACAATTGTGGTTCACATATGTATCACACAGACACACATGTCATTTAATGTTTATAAATTTTTAATTTTTATTTATTCATTTATAATAGTTATTTTTTAATTTCGTTTATATTAATGTTTTATAAATTTAATATTTTTGTGTTGGACCCTAAATTAAGTTTGAAGTTGATTTGTGTAAAAGTGTATTTGTTGTAAATATGAGCTACATTTTTTGGAGTTTTGGAAATGTGTAAAGGGATTATGATGAAGAAAATTTGATTCGTAATCCAATTTGGTATGTGTAAAAAATTAATATACTAGAAAAGTTGATATTTGGCAAGGATAGCTACATGAATCAGGTATGTTTCTAGAATGGATATGTGAATTAGGTATGTGGCTAGAATGGTTATGTGAATATGGTTCATAGCAACATCAATTTTGTGAGAAAAGTGTCTACGTGTCCAAACTCTAATATAGGCTATGTCAACATTTTTAAATGTTGATTTTGACTATGTTGTGACATGGTTATATTTTTTGGTCCATGAATACCATGCATGGTTGTAGGAAGAGATTGCGAGATACCTAATTTAAAGCAGATCGATAAATGTTTCTATTTATCCATAATTAGAGGGTACATTATTAGAAGGTATTTTTTATGTTCATGGTTCAAATAAAAATTAAAAACTAATTACCACAATTTTGTTGATCTTAAGATACAATTATACATATTTCATGAAAGTTCCTTTTAGTAGATGAAGATACTCTTTGTGAATTTTTTTGGTCAAAATTATACACATTGTTATAACCTGAGACATGTGGATAAATTTAAGAGTCTTTTATGTCTCTCAAAATAGTGATTTTCGCATATGTGATAATCATGAAATAAATAATAAGATCAATATTAGTTGAGATATTTATTCAATGAATAAAAAAATATAGTAAAAGTTCGGGATCATTCCAATGAGTTTTTTCAAGAATCATATAGAAGTTTTATGGTTGATGAAGGTGTTATTCCAATAGAAATATTCCCTATTGAATTCAATACTATATATCCTAAATAGAAAGCCCATCCCTGGTGTATGTATACATTACCTTGAGGTGAATAAAGACATATTAAATAGATGGAGTAGTGAGTTTTATGTTAAAGGAGTGTAGTGAGTTCTCTAATTGATCTTGGTTGTGAACCAAGAGGGTTAATGACACTGCTCCAAAATACTATAAATAATGCATTGAGTATTAGTGAATTAGGTGCATTGGAACATTGTCATGTATACTCTTTGGAATAGCCCAATGTGGTCGAACCTAGTAAATTTTCTCATGTTATACACTTCATTCACCAATCATTAGGTGGAATAGAAGTGAGAATTTGAAGAGTTTCTCAATGTGAGAAAGAAAGGTCCTAATAAATGAAACAATTGTTTTTAAAATTGATACCCTAATTTAGTTCATCCTTAGGGTGTAATACTATATGGGTTCTAACAGGTTTTATCATATGGGTGTTTATTCTTATAGTCTCTTGGAAGCATGGAAAGAGTTGACAAAAAATGTATCCCCATTTTTGAAGGTATAAATTTTTAGTTTTGGAGAAGACTCAGCCAACATTATTTCAGATCCATAGGCATATAAATTTATACCGAGGCCATCTATGGAATCAACAAAAATAATGATCGTGGTGCCATGATGAATAGATATCATCAAGAACTATATAAATATGACAAGGACATAAATTCCTTAGGTAGTTCTCTCTTAAATACCATTTTTAAAATGGTAATTTAATATTAAACATCTCATGTTATGTGGGAAAATCGTCTTCATATATATGAAGGAGATTCAAAGGTGAGAGAGTAAAATCTATAATTTATTTTTAATAAATATAATTATTTGTGAATGAACTCAAACTAGAAGGATTATATATTTTCTAATATCAGAATGTTATTATTGTAGATATGTGAGGAATTAGTGAAGAACTCAGAGATGAAAATATCATAAAGATGATCGTGAGAATACTCCCTCATTCCAATTCAAAAGTGATGATTCTAGAAAACAAAGATATGAAAGATATTTATATCAAGAGTTTACACAGTACTCTTGTGGCCTATGAAATGAGGAACACAAATAATAATTCTATAAAAAAGGAATGTCCTTAGGTAGTTTTCTTTAATTCCATGAATAAACACTCAATGAAGGAGTATCCCGATATTAATAAATTTCATGAGTTTATATAATTTATATCGTTTACTCATATGATATGAAAAGGAATATTTATAGGTGTGATTTTTTTTCGTGCCTTAAATGTGTAATGGATGGAAATATTTTGATTTAATGACCCAATAACATTTAGGAATGCGTTGGTGAAGAAAAACACAATAATAATATGACCATGTAAAGGAAAAAAGAATTTTCTATAGAGGTCCTTCATAAGTTAAAGATTTATTTTTAAATAAGATTATAGTTCTTGGGAATGTGAGGTAGAAGAAGTTTATAATTTTAAGGATAAAGGTGTGTTGATGGATATTGTAAATAAGTGCAAAAATTATGATAGTGATGATGAGAATGGTGGTATTTTTCAAATATTTGATATATAGACAGAACCCGGGGTAGCCATTGAAGAAGTTGATGTTTGGAGGGAAATGACTAAGAAGGTCAATGTAGTTGTGCATTATTCTATACACTATATTCAAAAATATGATGAATAAAAGTTAGGCATGTATTTTCATATAAAAAATCTGAAAATATGGATATTAAATAATCATTGGTAAGGAATCCACAACATTGTTCCAAAAACATAGATACTCTAAATAAAATGTATCTTATTAAATAAGTAGAATGGTTCATGGAGCCCATTGTTAATAGGGAACATTCATTACCAACATGGGTAATGAATGAATCATGGAATAAGGATATTGTTTTATAGATTACCTTACGGGAAAAATATAATTCAAGATTTTGGAAATTGGAAAGTGGATCCACATCACATTTGACTAGAAATGAAAGCCTCATTTTGAATTTCAATAAAAATAAAGAAGGATTTTACCATTTCAAAAATGATGAGGGTCTTAAGATTTTAGGTTCCTAAAAGGACATAATTTATGGAAAATATATAATGTAGACTGATGATATTTTGGTTGATGGACTAATCATAATCTCTTTAATGTTATCAAATTATGTGATCATTGAAATGTAGTGGAGTTCAATGAAAATTTATTTACTATTATAGAAACAGATGGTGAACTGATTTGATGTGGAAAAAGTACCAAGGGAAATTTATGACTTTTTGGAGATGAAACATTCTTCATTTTTTCCAATGAGGATGGTAATAGGCTTGGGAAAAGGTAGCTTATGAATTTGGCAAAAAATCACTAGAGATGTTGGTAAATACAAGTTGATAACATGATATTATCCATCTCATATTTGATCACACACATACGTGATTCATTTAAAATGGGAAGATTAACAAGAATTATTTCCAAAAAAATAAAATTAAGGCATCAAGGATGTTCAAGATTATATATATTCATGTTTATAGGACATTCTCACTGAATAGGATAGATGGGTAATTTTACTATGTGTTTTTTGTTGATGACTTCAGTAATGTTCCATGGATTATGTTTATCACACAAAAGATCATGTTTAATAGATCTCTGTACTGAAGAAAATATAAAATGATGCTTGATAGGAATATTTATAAATTATAAATGGATAATGTGATAGAATTGAAAAATTATGAATTATAAAAATACCAAGAGAGACACTAAATTGAAAATTAGGTTTTGGCTATTAGAACACCCCAAAAAAGGTGTAGTGGAAAGAAGAAATCACGTAATCATCTAGATAGGTTGAAAATTTTTTATAGGGAAGTCTCTTTGAGAAAGATACCAAAAATAATTTTTCTTATATCAATGTAAATATCCAATAGAGAATTAAAATACAAAAAATGGAAAATCCATATGAAAATTAGTAGGGAAAGAAAACTACAATCAAGTATATTTGGAAATTGTTAAATAAGTTTTTTACCCTTTAAAAGAGGAACAATAGAAAATTTGATGTTCAGAGAGATAAGGATACAATTTATAAGTATAAATAATACAAGTGTTGTAACAAGATACTTGAAAATATGATAGAGAGAAATGATGTTGCGGTGGATGAATGTGGGAAAATAAAAGATGCACATGAATGAATATCATATGAAACCTGAAAATTTTGTGAATTAGAAGGTGAAAAAGAATCATAATACTTATGGTGAGTTATATAGAATCATTAAAACAATTTTTAATCATTATTTCTTGGAATAAATATATGGTTTCAGGTTCTGATGTTGGTGGATATATCTCATCAACATAAATTCTTCCAATTTTGGGATATCCTTTACACACAAGTAATGATTTTTTATGAATCTCATTTTCTTATTAATTATGTTTATTTCAAAACACCTGCATAGTTTGGATTACAACCTTTTCATTTGGCCATGTGAAAATATCCAAGGTTTAATTTGACTCTATTTTCTCAAGAACTTAATCCATAACATTGATCAAACTCTTATCATTTATATATTCATATAAATATTTTGGATCCACCAATTATAATATAGATACCTACTATTTAACCTTCAATCTTATGGATTGGACTAGTGATCCTTATTCTATATAAATGTTTCCTTTAGTGATTTCAACTCTAGTTTTTTGCCTCGTCTCGTACCGTTTTGGAAATTTGATGAGGTATCCTTGAATTTTGATTTTGAATTACCATGGACTCCATGAGGGAGGAATTCTATTTGGGAATTTGTTAATTGATTGATAATTTATGCTCATTTCATTCAGATCAAGGATCCCTTGACAATATGGGTAATCATTATGTGTAGGAGATTATCAGGTTAGAAGGAATTTCATTTTCCATTGTTTAAGATAGGGATCCTAGGTTAACCATGAGGTTCTAGAGGAGTCTCCAAAAGGTGTTGGGAACTCAGGTCGGGATGACCATAACATACCATCCATAGAAAAATGATCAGATGAAGCATATGATTCAAATACTAGAGGATATGATTTGTGATTGTGTCTTGGGTTTCAGTGAATCATTGAATATATATTTTAGACTGTTTGAGTTTATTTATAACAACAGTTATCAGTCTTATATCAGAATGGATCCTTTTGAGGAGTTGTATGGTTGCTCATGAAGATCGCTAATTTTTTGGGCAGATATGGAAAAATAATCTTTGGTTGGACCAAGTTCAGTCCAAGAGATGTCATCAATGATTTCGGATGTACATCGACATATGGTTACATCCCAGAGTTTGAAAAATCATTTGGATATCAGAAGCATGGTAATATGGTTTTTTCTAGTAGTGAATGGGTTTTCTTGAATGTTTCTCCTTAGTTGGGTCACCGTCGGCTCAGAAAATAAGGAAATTTGGCTCCAAGATATGTATGATCATTTGATACCACTGATCAACTTAGGATGGTTGCTTATCAGTTGTAATTTTTGATTCAGTAGATATGAATTCATGATGTCTTCCACATATCTCAGCTCAGAATGTATTTTTCGGATCCAACTGAAGCTCTCACTTGGGAAGATATTTTGTTAGATCTAGATGTTCTTATTTTGGTGAAACTAATTGAGATCATTTCCTTTAATGTGAAATTATTTCATGGGATTCTGATTTCATTGGTAATATTTTTATGGAAACATGGATCAGGTCCTCTTGTGACTTGGGATCTCGATTCATTGTTGAGGGAGCAGTGGCCTCATCTTTTTCCAGTGGTAACATCTTCCACATGACTTCATAGGGATAGACATTATTTATGGTGGAGTGTTTGTAAAATCTTGTTGTCTTTATTAGATATGTTATCCCTCTCTCCATGGTCCCTTTATGGTGTTGAGTTTTAGATGTTGTTTTCTTGATATTTTATTGGTTGTCGATGATTTTCACTATGTGTAACTTGGTTACATGATGTGTTATTATTTCTGGGTGCATATCATGGTAAGGAATCACACTATGAAAGGTTACATGACATGATGAGTTTTAGACATCATGATTTAATTCTAGATCATATTTTTATCCATGAAGATGGTTTTTACAGTATATTTGGACCTCATGGATTTCACAATGTATAAAGGTATGACACATCATTTAATTCCCCAAGAAGGTAATCTTAGGGCATCATACGAAGTTTGGATATCCATTCAGCTTCTAGTTCTCCTTTTATCTCAACAAAGGGTTCCTATCCAATGATTTTGAGTGACTTCTTTCATTCCTGATCAATTCATCCAGCATTCAATCCTTGTTTCATTTGTAGTGTGTCTCTTTATGTTAGTAGCCTTACTACATAGTCATTTCCATTGACTGTGGTAGCACCGTTTCTTTTCCGTATTGAATTTTTTGGTCTGAAATGTTTTTGTGTCTTGTATTATTCTGGATTTGTTGTCAGATCACCTTCTAAAGTCCATTACGTTGTTTTTTTGTGTTTGGTGTTCTTTCTGGAGGTATGTGGTGTATCCTTTTCTTTTTCGACCATATTTATCAATTAGAAAAATTCTGAGATTTGTGGACTGGCTTCTAGGGAATTTTTTGATGTCATTGAGTTTTTATTGTTGGGGGATCCACATTATGGCATGTGCAATCTAAAATTTGAGGTATCTGGTTCTGTATCTAGCCTATGTTGATGAACTATATTATTTTTACTTTACAAAATGATTTATATATGGAATTGGCATGACTATTTTGTGTAAGTTGAAATGTGTTTTTAAATTAAAATTGTTGTTCCCTGGTTGATGATAAATGGAATAAAAAGGGTTATTTTCAAAGCATCGAAGTAAATTTTGAAAACTAGAATATTAGTTACATGGGTAATTAGGTGGAAGGTTTACAATGAGGAAACCCTCCTTTTTATTGATTATTAGAAGGTTTTCCCATGGTGATTTCCCTTGATTCCTTATTTTGTAGTTCTAGGGGACTGATATTGACATTGTTTGTGGGGATTTACTCATGGGGTATTACTCTACCTTCTAATCATGTGTTCTAGTAACTGAATTGTGGGCTTGATTGATTATGGTACAAGTAGTCTACTAGCCTGATCTATAGCGATCCATGGTGTTGATACATGTTCTTGGGTTCTGTGTTACACGAATTTTTTGTATTAGCATTGATATGCATGTTTATAATTGTCATAAATGAAATGAAAATTGTGCTTTGAAATTTACATACCTTGTAACGCCCCGACCCTAGCTACCCAGAGTCGGTGCATTAATTACATAACATTGGCATGATCACAAGAAAGATCAAATCCCGAAAGACCGATTGGTTTAGTAGCCTTGAAAACACTAGATATAATCATAAAGTTTTACATTACATTTCAAAGTGAAAAAAAACTACTACAACGACAAAGTCTTCATATCCACACTATTAACCCCTCATAATATCCCTGCAAGTCATTCATAATTTACTTCTTCACTACCTGGGAAAAATAAAACATAGAAAAGGGGTGAGCTCAAATGCCCAGTAAGGATAACAATATAGTGGAACATTCAAAATAAGCGTAAACATTTAAGGCAATGAATTACTAAAACAAAAGCCTTTTAAATACGAACTTTCAACATGGTATGGCATAAATAAAATGAAATAATGCCATTTACTTGTTCACATGGATATTCTACTAATCGAATAATCACATGCAATATCAATAACCACTTTCATAATTATGGAATGCATAATGCCAGACTATCATAACCACATAGCCAAGGCCTCGTGCCAAGACTACAAATAAGATTTTGTCAAGGCCTTGTTCCAAGACACTAGTTTGTCTCATGAGACCTACCGATGCATCGAGGAGCTATAGCGGGCTCCACCCGTCACTTAATAAGTCCAATGCATTCCCATATGAAAAAGGTTTAAACATAACATAAACATTCGTATTAAAACTAGCATACGAAATGTCAATAATTTCACCATAAACTATGAATGGTATAAAAATAGCACATCCACAGTCAAACATATCACAAAACCTTCAATACAATATAAAAGTTTTGTATCATAATAAATCAACTTCAAATAATCTTAAAATCCATCAAAGGATGTTGACATAGATGAAATCAAAATTCTTTTTAAAGAAATATCTCCTTTAATTTTGAAATCATTTAAGATCCATATAAAATAAGACATTTTATTTGAAAATATTCTTATAAGCTTGTAAGGAAAGCTTCGATGATTTATAACGGCGGAAAATAACTGCACCCGCCGTATAAGTTAAAAAAACATTCTTACCTCAATTTTGTCAAAAAGGTTAAAAAGGACCTTGTTTTGAAAATGACCGAAAGATTCCTTTATAAACCACTTATAAAAGTCAAAAAGGGTATAAATGACTTTAACTCATATTCTAGTAAATAGTAAAAATGTTTTGAAATGCATTTTTAAGAAACATGGATGTGGATGATAAAGAGATCCCAGTAGATTATTACGTATAAACAACCTTGGATAATGAAGAGGTTGTAAAGTAAACCCTTACCTTGTACTTTTCCTTGGTTGGGGTAGGTTAACCTCCTGTATAATGGTGAAATAATTGTTACTAAATTATACAAGAATCATATATATTAATATGATATCATATATGATCTTTTAATATTGATTTGATAATAATATCTTAGTATTATCGTTGTTTCGGGTGTTAACTTACTCGTTTGCTTTTGTATGTTTTGTTACGTAAGACATGTTTGTAAAGGATAAGTTGTATATTATTCAAATCCAGAATGGTATTAAGTCCTTAATCATCATTTTTAAATCATCAAATGATAATTATACTTGAATGGATACGATGGAGAATGAATCTCATCGCGTTCGTGGAGACGGAAGTCCGTACGTACGCACGAGCGACAATATCATTCTTTTGATATTAAAATAATATATAAATGGATGGTATATCATATATACAGAATCATTAACATGTTATATTTATTATTTACATGAGTTACACATCATTATTATACCCATCCAAATAATAATATATTGAATAACAATTACACCACGACGTGGAGACGGTAAGCCGTACGTACGCACGTATGGTGACATGTTATTCAAAGGGTGGATAGAATACTGAATATGGTTGTACCATATTTATAATAACATCACAGTATATGTAAGATACTGGAGTTATTATTGTAGAATGGTAAGAACAAAGAAAGAGGAAGTGGAAGAAGAAAGGAACTTAGAAAAGGGTGGTGAAATCATTACCTCTTCTTCGGGTTCTTCCTTTTGATTTGATCAAAAGGGCTCCTTAGGTTGGCTTTCTGATCAAACTAAGGCCTCTAGGTTGTATTGAGGGATGTTGGGAGAGTATTTGGGCAGAGTTTGGCCGAACCAAAAGGCTTTATAGGTGTGAAGAAATGAGAAGGAGGAGTGCCCTTTTATAAGAGGGGTGAGGGGAACCTTTGGAAAAGCTAGAAATATTAATTTATAATAAATTCATAATCGGTTTCCAATGGCTCCAAAGTTGAATATTCAAAGGATGAGGTGGGGATAGGTCGAAAACAACTCATCCAATAGAATTTAGACAGGTTTGGGTACTTATATTAACCTTATCTTTAAGTATTAACTCTAAGTTAATTAGTTTCACTTTTACAATGTCTCTTTGTATTTTTATATAATATGGTTAATAAACTTACTATATACATCCAAGCGACCCCCAAGTGGTCCATTAATGAGGAACCTATAATAATATAAGTCTCTTGGCCGAAACTTAGATTTTTAGGAATTTAATATCAATTAATAATATAATATTTGTTTTAAGAACTCTTTTATGTCAATTTTGACACTATTCAATAGTTGATTTTTGTGAAACTTTTAACAGATTTATTACTTCTAACAAAGTAAATTAAATCAATCCTAATATATAATATTATCATATAAAATTAGTTTAATTCATTAAAAGTTTCATATTATATTTATTTGGGTATTTATAATATCAATTATTTTAATTTTTCACTATTATAGTAATTACTGCATCATCATTGTGTCATGAATAAAATAAATTATTTAATGTCTAAAAATTATAAATAAAATATCATTATGTAGTAAATCTTTTTATCTTTCTAATGAATATTTATAATCGAAAATCCAACATGTATAACCCTATGTAAAAATTGTTCTTCTAAAAGATGTAAGCTTATGTCATTTTTATTTTTATTTTAGCTTTATTAATATAATGTGTCATTATCACTTACAAGTGGATCCATGGGGTCCCAAAATAGACCCAAAGATGCCCATGGTCGACCATGTATCAACCAATAGGGTTAAGACACGTTTTAGGGTAATTTTTTATTATTATAATATTATTTTTTTAACCCTTATTTACCGGATTTACCCTTAACCATGGTAAATAAAATATTTACCGCAGTAATTATTCAAAATGTCTAAAAATAAAAGTTACCTATTTACACAATTTGAACATCCTGATTCCAAATATGGAATCCATTTTCCTAAATTCAAAACACAGAAGTGGCAGAAATTAATTTAAAATTAATTCCCGCTGTCAAAACAAAAAGCGTGTTTTTAAGAGGTAATAACTATCAAAAGATTGACACTTGTTTATGTTCGGTTTAATTGTAAAATTATGTCCAATGACCAACATTATATTAAATGGTAAAAATATATTCTAAATATACTTTAAAACTACTAAAATTCATAATTTATCACTATTAATTATTTTGATTAAAAAATTTGTTTTTAATTAAAATTTAGTAATTTTCACTATTCATCAAAATATGAAAGTTATCCGAAAAGTACCAAAATTTCACCTTAGGCTAAATTCGATATTCCGAGTCCAAAAATGAAGTCCATTTTCAAATATAAAATATATATAATTTCAAAAATTAGGTATTACTATTCACAACGGCTAGTTTAATTAGTTGTGGTGTGTGTTAGAACTCGAGGTTGCGTACAACACACGTTATCGCATTATTCGAAGGGAAACGTACCGTAGAAGCTTGGGGTGTTACATTCTCCCCTCCTTCAAATAATTGCGTCCTCGCAATTTCTAGGGTATTACTGCATAAAAAGACTCGGGTGGTTCTTCATCATAAGTTCCTCGGGTTCCCACGTTGCCTCTTCCATCTTATGGTTTCTCCACAAAACTTTTACCAGACGCGTCGTCCGGTTTCTCAGTACTTGTTCTCTTGTATCAAGAATCTTGACGGGCTCTTCGCAATAGGAAAGATCGGGTTCCAGTTCTAAATCTTCATAGGTGAGTACATGCGTTGGGTCAGGCATGTATTTCCTCAACAGAGATACGTGGAACACATCGTGAACTTTGGAGAGACTTGGCGGCATTGCCAATCGGTAAGCTACAACCCCAATTCGTTCTAGAATTTCGAAAGGTCCGATGTACCTGGGACTCAAAACGTATGACTCCCTTCCACGGAGATACCTTTAGGAAAACATGATCACCGACTTGAAATTCCAAATCCTTCCTTCGATTATCGGCATAGCTCTTCTGCCTACTTTGAGCTGCTTTGATGTGATTTTGGATTACCTTCACCTTTTCCACTGTTTCCTCCACCAGTTCTGGGCCCACAAGTTTTCTTTCACCAACGTCATCCCAACAGGTTGGTGTACGACATCTCTTTCCATATAACGCTTCATATGGTGCCATCTGGATACTCGAATGGAAGCTATTGTTATAGGAAAATTCTACCAGTGGTAAATATTGATCCCACATACCCTGAAAATCAAGTGAGCAAGATCTCAACATATCTTCTAAGGTCTGAATAGTCCGTTCTGATTGTCCATCTGTCTGAGGGTGGTAAGCAGTGCTCAAATGAAGTTCAGTATCCAGGGATTTCTGAAGACTTTTCCAGAATCTTGAAGTAAAACGGGGATCACGATCAGAAACAATCGATAGGGGTACTCCATGAAGTCTCACAACTTCATTAATATATAGTCTTTCTAGACGTTCCAGGGGTAGATCTTCTCTTATAGCAAGAAAATGTGCTGACTTGGTAAGACGATCAACAATAACCCATATTGCATCGTTCCTTCTAGGAGTCTTTGGTATCCCCATGACAAAGTCCATCGTAATATTGTCCCATTTCCACTCCGGTATGGGAAGAGGTTGCATGACTCCTCCAGGCTGTTGCCTTCCAGCTTTCACTTGTTGACAAACCATACATCTTGACACAAAATCAGCAATCTCCCTCTTCATGTTGTCCCACCAAAAATGTTCCTTCAAATCTCTATACATTTTGGTGATCCCAGGGTGTATAGAGAAATTAGAACTATGAGCATCATCCAGCAATTCCCTTTTTAGATCAGGTAAATTGGGAACACAAAGTCTCTTCCCGAATTTCAAAATTCCACCTTCATACGCAAAGTCTCTCAATCTCCCATCATTCACAGCTTTAATTTTCTTTTGGAATTCTTCATCATCAGTCTGAGAACTCTTAATCCTTTCTAGTAAAGATGGTTTGTCAACCATTTGAAAAAGCATTGATGTTTCACCTTCCCTGGTTATTCCCATGTCCATCTTCACTAGCTCCATGAAAATTGGATCCCTTTCAATTCTCATATTGTTCAAAACTCCATGGTCTTTTCTACTCAAAGCATTTTCCACCTTGTTTGCCTTCCTTGGGTGGTAGTGTATCGTACAATCATAATCCTTGAGTAATTCAAGCCATCTCCTTTGCCTCATGTTGAGTTCTTTTTGTGAGAAAATATACTTCAAACTCTTGTGATCAGTATAAATCTCACATTTTTCACCATAGAGGTAGTGCCTCCATATTTTCAAAGCAAAGATCACTGCTGCTAACTCGAGATCATGAGTAGGATAGTTTTGTTCATGAATTTTCAACTGTCGTGATGCATAGGCAATAACTCTATCATTCTGCATAAGGACACAGCCAAGTCCTTTCTTTGATGCGTCACTATAAATAACGAACCCATCATTCCCCGATGGTAGAGTCAATATAGGAGCATTGACTAATATTCTCTTCAGTTCTTCGAAACATTTTTCACACTCTTTTGTCCAAACAAATTTAACCCCTTTACGTGTGAGCTTCGTTAATGGGTTAGCCAATCGGGCAAAATTCTGGACGAAACGTCGATAATAACCTGCCAAGCCAATAAAACTACGTACCTCAGTTATACTCGTAGGTGCTGGCCATTCTTGGATTGCTTTGGTCTTAGAAGGATCAACAGAGATTCCATCTTTAGAGACAATATGGACAAGAAAAGAAATCTCCTGAAGCCAGAATTCACACTTGCTAAACTTTCCATATAATTCATGCCTCCTCAGAGTCTTCAAGATAATGCGCAAGTGATTTTCATGATCTTCGTAGGTTTTGGAGTATACCAAGATATCATCAATAAATACCACCAAAAATTCATCGAGATACTCCTTGAAAACTCTATTCATCAGATCCATGAATACAGAGGGTGCATTAGTCAATCCAAACGGCATTACAGTAAACTCGTAATGCCCGTACCTGGTTCGAAATGCTGTCTTCGGAATGTCTTCCTTCTTTACACACAACTGATGGTATCCAGATCGAAGGTCAATCTTTGAAAAGTATTGAGCTCCATGCAGTTGGTCAAATAAATCATCAATACGAGGTAGGGGATACTTGTTCTTTATCGTTATAGCATTGATCTCCCTGTAGTCGATACATAACCTCATAGATCCATCTTTCTTTTTAACAAAAAGAACAGGGGCTCCCCATGGAGAAACACTAGGGCGAATAAATCCCTTATTACTCAATTCCTCTAGTTGTTTCTTTAGTTCGACTAACTCTACAGTGGCCATTCTATAAGGGGTCTTCGATATAGGCCTTGATCCAGGAATCAAATCAATGGAAAACTCAACTTCTCGTTCTGGAGGATGTCCAGGTAAATCTTCTGGAAATACGTCTACAAATTCTTTCACAACAGGTACATCCTCTATTTGAACATTCCTTTCCTCCCCGATAGTTATTTCATTCTCTTCCTCCCCAATAATTGAATTAAGTTGAGCTACTGGGGGTGGATCTAAATAAGAATTAGGTGGTGATGATTCTGCTCTAAAAATAAGGTGTTCCTTATCATTATCATCAAGAATCGTAACCTCTTTCTTCTTACAATAAATCTTCGCATCATAGTCCGAAAGCCAGTCCATACCGAGGATTATATAAAACTCAATCATAGGTATGACGATGAGATCAGCAGATAAAGAAAATTTATGTGCTCTAATGGGGACTGATTCGCAAAACTTTGTTGCAATGATAGTTCCCTTAGGAGTTTTGACTGACAACTCCCTTATTAAATCAAATTGGAAATATCTAATTTTCTTAGCAAACTGGGATGATATGAAACAATGCGATGATCCAGAATCAAATAATGCATTTGCTAAACTTGAGGAAACCATTAAATTACCTGCCACCACGTCTTTCGGAGCTTCTACCTCAGCAGTAGTGATAGCATAAGCCTGGCCTTGATCCCTTGGCCTTTTCTGAGGTAAGTTCTCCTGACGCTTAGGACATGCATTTGCATAATGCCCCATCTCCCTACAATTGTAGCACTGAACGTTGGTAGCTTCCTTCTTCCCCTTGCAATTATGAGCTTGGTGGCCTTTTTCACCACACTTGTAACAGACTCCCATTCCCTTCAAGCAAGTACCAGGATGTTTCTTCCCGCATTTACCACAAGATGGATATTCAACCTTTCCCTTCTTCCCCTTATTTCCATTCCCAGATTGATCAGCAGGTCTCTTCTTCTCTTGCTTCGCTTTAAAGTCATAAGACTTAGATAATTCCTTTTCGGTCTTGATAGCACATGAGACAATGTCTTCGTACGATGAAAAGGATTGTGACACTAATGCTCGACGGAGAAATGGTTTTAACCCATCAAAGAAACGATCAATCTTACTTCTTGGGTTTCAAATATAATCACCAGCGTACCTTGCTAACCTTGTAAAGTTAGCCTCATACTTTGTGACATTCTCATCCTCCTTTTGTCTCAGACTCAGAAATTGCCTTTCCATATCTGCTCGATGGTCACGAGGAAAGTATTTTTCTAAAAACAGATCTTTGAACTCCCTCCATTCCATATTTGATACTTCATCATCTTCCTTCATGTTTTGAATCAATGACCACCATTGATCAGCATCTCCAGTGAGGCGGTAAACTGCCATGGTAACTTTTTCCCTTTCACTACTCCCCAAAGCCTGAAATATTTTCTCTAGGGAAAATATCCATTGCTCAGCTACTAAGGGATTTGTACTCCCATTGAACGTTGGTGGTTGTTGTCTCATGAATCGATCTAACATTGATCCTCCACGCTGTGGATCAGGATGCTCCATACGGGTAAGGTTATTATTCATAACCTGAGTAAGTTGTCCCAGTACGGTGATTAGCTGATCAGCACCAGTTGCATCACCAGCCCCACTATAATTATCTTGAGCAGGAGGGCAATCCCTACATGGAGTGCGTGCATTGATACGGTTTCCATTTCTTCCACTAGGCGCCATTTCTAAAAAATGGCATAAACTAGATCAGTTTATGCATCAAAATACATAATCCCATACTTATAAAACACTAAACATAAATTGAACTATCTATGGATATAATCCATAATCATAAATATGTTTTCTTTGAGGAAGTATATACTCATAAACCCTTCATAATGATTTGTAAAGAAAGTGAGAGTTATCCTAAGCATATCCCCCGGGAGTGTCGTAACCAAGAGTGCAGCAAGGCCCGTTGTCGTGCACCAGTTCCCGTTCGAGTCTAGCTCAAAGCGGTGTTTTCGGGTTTTACCCCTAGGTACATCTGTGCCAGAGCCGCCTCTACCTGCTCGTATCCAGACAGGGATGTATTGCTCGGAAAACTCACAAAGTCTCTACAATACCAAAATTCTAGGAAGTTCTTCTATACTAATCCTCAAAGTTCATCTTAGGTCTATGTGCTCTAATCAGAGTTTATCTAAATCTAGCTTCCAAGGTTTGTACTAAACTTCCTCTGATACCAACTGTAACGCCCCGACCCTAGCTACCCAGAGTCGGTGCATTAATTACATAACATTGGCATGATCACAAGAAAGATCAAATCCCGAAAGACCGATTGGTTTAGTAGCCTTGGAAACACTAGATATAATCATAAAGTTTTACATTACATTTCAAAGTGAAAAAAAAACTACTACAACGACAAAGTCTTCATATCCACACTATTAACCCCTCATAATATCCCTGCAAGTCATTCATAATTTACTTCTTCACTACCTGGGAAAAATAAAACATAGAAAAGGGGTGAGCTCAAATGCCCAGTAAGGATAACAATATAGCGGAACATTCAAAATAAGCGTAAACATTTAAGGCAATGAATTACTAAAACAAAAGCCTTTTAAATACGAACTTCCAACATGGTATGGCATAAATAAAATGAAATAATGCCATTTACTTGTTCACATGGATATTCTACTAATCGAATAATCACATGCAATATCAATAACCACTTTCATAATTATGGAATGCATAATGCCAGACTATCATAACCACATAGCCAAGGCCTCGTGCCAAGACTACAAATAAGATTTTGTCAAGGCCTTGTGCCAAGACACTAGTTTGTCTCATGAGACCTACCGATGCATCGAGGAGCTATAGCGGGCTCCACCTGTCACTTAATAAGTCCAATGCATTCCCATATGAAAAAGGTTTAAACATAACATAAACATTCGTATTAAAACTAGCATACGAAATGTCAATAATTTCACCATAAACTATGAATGGTATAAAAATAGCACATCCACAGTCAAACATATCACAAAACCTTCAATACAATATAAAATTTTTGTATCCTAATAAATCAACTTCAAATAATCTTAAAATCCATCAAAGGATGTTGACATAGATGAAATCAAAATTCTTTTTAAAGAAATATCTCCTTTAATTTTGAAATCATTTAAGATCCATATAAAATAAGACATTTTATTTGAAAATATTCTTATAAGCTTGTAAGGAAAGCTTCGATGATTTATAACGGCGGAAAATAACCGCACCCGCCGTATAAGTTAAAAAAACATTCTTACCTCAATTTTGTCAAAAAGGTTAAAAAGGAACTTGTTTTGAAAATGACCGAAAGATTCCTTTATAAACCACTTATAAAAGTCAAAAAGGGTATAAATGACTTTAACTCATATTCTAGTAAATAGTAAAAATGTTTTGAAATGCATTTTTAAGAAACATGGATGTGGATGATAAAGAGATCCCAGTAGATTATTACGTATAAACAACCTTGGATAATGAAGAGGTTGTAAAGTAAACCCTTACCTTGTACTTTTCCTTGGTTGGGGTAGGTTAACCTCCTGTATAATGGTGAAATAATTGTTACTAAATTATACAAGAATCATATATATTAATATGATATCATATATGATCTTTTAATATTGATTTGATAATAATATCTTAGTATTATCGTTGTTTCGGGTGTTAACTTACTTGTTTGCTTTTGTATGTTTTGTTACGTAAGACATGTTTGTAAAGGATAAGTTGTATATTATTCAAATCCAGAATGGTATTAAGTCCTTAATCATCATTTTTAAATCATCAAATGATAATTATACTTGAATGGATACGATGGAGAATGAATCTCATCGCGTTCGTGGAGACGGAAGTCCGTACGTACGCACGAGCGACAATATCATTCTTTTGATATTAAAATAATATATAAATGGATGGTATATCATATATACAGAATCATTAACATGTTATATTTATTATTTACATGAGTTACACATCATTATTATACCCATCCAAATAATAATATATTGAATAACAATTACACCACGACGTGGAGACGGTAAGCCGTACGTACGCACGTATGGTGACATGTTATTCAAAGGGTGGATAGAATACTGAATATGGTTGTACCATATTTATAATAACATCACAGTATATGTAAGATACTGGAGTTATTATTTTAGAATGGTAAGAACAAAGAAAGAGGAAGTGGAAGAAGAAAGGAACTTAGAAAAGGGTGGTGAAATCATTACCTATTCTTCGGGTTCTTCCTTTTGATTTGATCAAAAGGGCTCCTTAGGTTGGATTTCTGATCAAACTAAGGACTCTAGGTTGTATTGAGGGATGTTGGGAGAGTATTTGGGCAGAGTTTGGCCGAACCAAAAGGCTTTAGAGGTGTGAAGAAATGAGAAGGAGGAGTGCCCTTTTATAAGAGGGGTGAGGGGCACCTTTGGAAAAGCTAGAAATATTAATTTATAATAAATTCATAATCGGTTTCCAATGGCTCCAAAGTTGAATATTAAAAGGATGAGGTGGGGATAGGTCGAAAACAACTCATCCAATAGAATTTAGACAGGTTTGGGTACTTATATTAACCTTATCTTTAAGTATTAACTCTAAGTTAATTAGTTTCACTTTTACAATGTCTCTTTGTATTTTTATATAATATGGTTAATAAACTTACTATATACATCCAAGAGACCCCCAAGTGGTCCATTAATGAGGAACCTATAATAATATAAGTCTCTTGGCCGAACCTTAGATTTTTAGGAATTTAATATCAATTAATAATATAATATTTGTTTTAAGAACTCTTTTATGTCAATTTTGACACTATTCAATAGTTGATTTTTGTGAAACTCCTAACAGATTTATTACTTCGAACAAAGTAAATTAAATCAATCCTAATATATAATATTATCATAGAAAATTAGTTTAATTCATTAAAAGTTTCATATTATATTTATTTGGGTATTTATAATATCAATTATTTTAATTTTTCACTATTATAGTAATTACTGCATCATCATTGTGTCATGAATAAAATAAATTATTTAATGTCTAAAAATTATAAATAAAATATCATTATGTAGGAAATCTTTTTAGATTTCTAATGAATATTTATAATCGAAAATCCAACATGTATAACCCTATGTAAAAATTGTTCTTCTAAAAGATGTAAGCTTATGTCATTTTTATTTTTATTTTAGCTTTATTAATATAATGTGTCATTATCACTTACAAGTGGATCCATGGGGTCCCAAAATAGACACAAAGATGCCCATGGTCGACCATGTATCAACCAATAGGGTTAAGACACGTTTTAGGGTAATTTTGTATTATTATAATATTATTTTTTTAACCCTTATTTACCGGATTTACCCTTAACCATGGTAAATAAAATATTTACCGCAGTAATTATTCAAAATGTCAAAAAATAAAAGTTACCTATTTACACAATTTGAACATCCTGATTCCAAATATGGAATCCATTTTCCTAAATTCAAAACACAGAAGTGGCAGAAATTAATTTAAAATTAATTCCCGCTGTCAAAACAAAAAGCGTGTTTTTAAGAGGTAATAACTATCAAAAGATTGACACTTGTTTATGTTCGGTTTAATTGTAAAATTATGTCCAATGACCAACATTATATTAAATGGTAAAAATATATTCTAAATATACTTTAAAACTACTAAAATTCATAATTTATCACTATTAATTATTTTGATTAAAAAAGTTGTTTTTAATTAAAATTTAGTAATTTTCACTATTCATCAAAATATGAAAGTTATCCGAAAAGTACCAAAATTTCACCTTAGGCTAAATTCGATATTCCGAGTCCAAAAATGAAGCCCATTTTAAAATATAAAATATATATAATTTCAAAAAGTAGGTATTACTATTCACAACGGCTAGTTTAATTAGTTGTGGTGTGTGTTAGAACTCGAGGTTGCATACAACACACGCTATCGCATTATTCGAAGGGAAACGTACCGTAGAAGCTTGGGGTGTTACATACCTACCATTGTTTTAGAAATGTGAAAAATGGAAATGTTTACCATGTTTTTGATAAAAACTAATTTACTCCATATCATGCTAGGTTTTATTCAAAATCAGAATATAAGATTCATTATATAGAGACTTGTTACGGATGGCCAAGGTGGGATCCAATTTAGTCAGTTACATGAAACCTTGTGCACCCCTTCAGTGGTGTGCAGACCTATATATATATTCCAATGTAGGGAAAGGCAAGACTCTACAATGAGGTGGAGAGGTTCTCTGTCAGTTGAGTTGGGGAGCTGGTGGTGAGATGGTGGGATTTTGTCCGTGCTATCACATAGAGTAGCTATTTTGTTTTCGTCCTTTACAGTTGGACAAGCTTTTTTGGATATTTTGGATATTTTTACAGTTGTTTTGTTTCTATTGTCTCTTTATTGTTATGGAATATATTTTTTAGTCTTTTGGTGTTCATTCTTACTCTTTGTATATATATATATATATTCCATGTGAGTGTTCACATTGGGGTAAATCATTCCATTTGGTTTTTTGTTTGATGCTCGGGTGCTTATCTCTAACCTGTGGGGAACGGTAATTCCCTTCGGGTATGTGACGGAATGGGACAGGCATCAAGTTTGGGGGTAACGTTGTTCTGTTTGTTGCATCAGTACTAAAGTTTTATCTAATAAGTATGCATTTATTAGTGATAACATTAGAAATTATAAATACTAGGGGAAAATAAAACAAATATATTTGAAAAATATAATAAAAAATAAAATATATAAACATAAATAATAAAAAATACATAAATACATTATAAATATAATGAATAATTATTAAAAAATATAAAATTAAAAAAATTATAGATGAATAAATATTAAAATTATATTTAATGAGTTCTGAAAAATATCATTTGGATAAAACAATTTAACTTTATATTAATAATTAAAAATTAATAAATATTAACTTTATAAATATTAAAATTAAAAAAATAATAAAAAATGAATAAATATTAATTATGTATATTAACAATATATTAAAAATATTAAATAGTAATAAATAGAAATATATAAATACATATTATAAATGAATAAATTGAAATAATATTAAATGAATGAGTGTTAAAATTGAGAAAATTATATGAAAAAATTAAAATGTATAAATATTAAGAAGAAAAGGATAATGAAAATTGGAATAAATAATTAAAAATGAAGAAATTTTAAAAAAAATATAAAAAAATTAATTAATAATTTTTTATATAAATTAATATACTATTAAAAATTAATAATATTAAAATTAAACAAAAAAATTACAATCTAGTATATTCAATAAACTTTTAATTGATAATGAATAATTAAAAATTATATAAATATTAAAATACAAATAAATTAAAAAAGGTAATGAATATATTTAAATTATATAAATTACAAATTGTTAGACCATTAAAGGATATTATACACAAAGGGGGGTGACTGAAGGTATACAAGTTATAAAGAAATCTTTACATTTTTTAGAATGTTATTCTCTCAAATTGAGGAGCACTTCAAATTTGATCAACCTATTTTCTAAATTAATGTTTAAAGTACTAAATAACATGAGTTATTTTACAGGATTCACCTATACAGGGCTAGTCCAAGGAGCATACACAAAAATTCTCTTATACACCAAACTTATTAAAGCTCACTGCATTACGTGTAAAATTTTGGATCACTCTCATTGACCCTCAAATTTCACTACCATGAAAAAATGAATAACATACTACTCTCATTAAATTATAAACTCACATCATCTTATTTTGAATATTTACATCATCACGTGAATATAATGCATATATACAACAGTAATGGTGATTTTCTTTAGAACTGGTAGTGTTAACTTCTAGAGAGAATTGGTATCCTTGAATAACACCTTCATAAACCATCATCCTTCTAGATGAGAACTGGATGAACAATTTTGGAATTTCCCCTCTAATTTACTCTATTTTATTTATTTATGTGAGATATATCTCACATGATACATATTTTATATTCTTATACCATGATTATAACATATTGTGAAACAACCATTGTAAGAGACACAAAAGACTCTTTAATTTATCTATGTATATCAGGTTGTAACTTCTTTGATATTTCTGACCAAAATAACTCTCCAAGAATATATCCATATATATATATATATTGGAACATTCAAAAAAATGTGTAAAATAATATATTCGTATGACCACAATCATTGTAATCTTATTATAATTATTTTTTGACTCGTGATCATTAAAACATCCAAGGAATATAGTTGACTTATATTTATGGATAACCACGCATTTTCATGCCTCTACTGGTAGTTACCGATCTTGTAAACTCCTTCTATAACCAAGTAGTCTCTATGAAGTAAAAATAATATTTATATGATGAAATGTAACTAAAATCAATGTTAATAAAAGATAATGTTGACAGTTATAGAGGGTTTCTACATAGATTCTTTCCTCATGTAGCTTGTGTTGCTGCATAGCTGATTCACATAACTGTTCTGGAAATATAATTTATTCATGTAGTCATTCTATTCATGTACCTAATTTTTTTCACATTTTCATTCTGGCCATATACCCAATTCACATAGACAATTTATACACATAACTAATATGCTAACAAAGAAATTTTGGAAACATGTTTTTTCTGGGCACATACCTAAGTAGATCATGAAACCAATTTATTTTAGCATAAATCATTTATATAATACATAAATTTCACAAAATGAAACTCATATTATCAGACATACACTATTCAATACATCCACTCAGAATATCAATTGAGGTACAAAAATCTACCACTTGAATTTAGTAGATGATATCCAATTGTCTCTTAACATAACACCTTGAAACCTCCATTTTCACATATCGATGTAATTTTCAATGAAATGAAATTGGTTACCCTGTGAAGAAAATTACCGCATAGCACTTTAGATATCAACTATTTCATTTCTCATACTGAGCCCTAGCAAGGAGTTAGAAAAAAGATCCTTAGATAGCACTGATAAGGCTATCCATGTGACCCTCTTCTCCTCTTGATTTGTGATTGAAATAGTCCCTCCCTTTTAAGCAGTTTTTTCCCATCAAAAGTGGTTTAAGAAAATATACATTTATCATGGAAGTTGTCAAAGGGAGTTGGTGTCCATCCTAAAAACAATTATGTTGACCAATATGGTTAGACTTCATGATCCAACTGATACTTCTCAGACAACACATTGGTAAGTTCTTTTCTCATGATATTGGAAACTTGATATTAAGTTCCCATATTTTCTAGAACAACAATTTTTAGCTCCACATTCTCCATTATGTAGTGATATTTGATAATAATGTACTTAGTCCATGAATGTTGCATTGTATTTTTACTAATATTTATCTCAATTAAGTTATCACACAGAATTTTAGTAGGAGAGATAACCTCTACAAGCACGTTATTTGTTTTTGAATCATCTATTGGAATTTGGTGCATTCTTGAGTGGAAGAAATGTACGCAACCTCCACAGTGCACAAATATATGAATCCTATTTTTTTATTTTCATGATATACAAAAAATCCCAAGATAAAAGAATGACCTAATGTTTATTTTTTTCATCTATTGAACTTGGAAAATAATAATCAAGAAACCCCAAAAAATATATTGTGAATCACTGTGATAGAATAACCCATAGTTTTTCATGTGATTGATATATTGAATTATTCTTTTCATATATTTCATTTGGATTTCCTTGGGATGACTTGGAAAAATATCACCTTAACAAGTGGAAAATAGACAATATAGCCAAGTGGAAACCAATATGAGGGAAATCCCGATTATTTTTCGATATATAGTTACATTAAAAAATTCCCTCGCTAATATTTTTATAATTTTAATCTTCTCTCTGCCAAAGATCACATGGTTATTGAATCCCCAATCTAAAATATTCTTAAAATATCCATTAAATATTTTTATGAGATAGATATCCCACCAATCCATTGAACAACCTATAAGACGACAAATATTTACATTGATACATTTCTAATTTGCACCTCATGTGTTCTAGAATCATCATATATTGGTTGTTATCTGTGCCTCTAAAAATTGGGTCACCTATATTGATAAGAACCATCAATCATTTCCCATTCTCTTTATTTACTTTAATTTTGGGATTAAATTCTATATAGAAATTGATATTCTTTTGACATTGATCTGACATGGAATAGCATTTTCTTAGTTCCTTTTGGATGTAATACCCCAAAATTCTAAAGTAAGAACATTTTATTTAATGGCGTGTATGGCACACATCACCAAACACACAGGGAATATAATATCCCAAGACAATATTGTATATTTAATATTTTAAATATATTTAAAATATTATATATATTTCCATGAATGAAACACCGATTCAGCTTGCTTTACATGAAAGAGATACATTTTTGGTTGTTTGTGTTACACATAAGACTAAGTTTTACCGAAGAATAATATATTACTAAATTTTTTTATTTAATATAATAATATATTACCTAGATTTTAAATTATTGGTTATGAATATTATTAAATAAATTATTAAAAAATATATATTATAAAAATATTTTATTAATTACTTGGTTACCAATTAATAAGAAATGATAATATAAACCAACTTAATATAAAGGGGGCGTTTTTATAATAAACTATTTTTAGGATTACAAAGGTGTTTTATCCTAATAATTAAATTAAATACTATTATTGAATTATTTTAATCATATTTATATGTCATATATTCAATAAAAAAATTAAATTCATCAAAAATATTTGATAGGCATAAGATTATAACAAACCCAGTATTACATATAAAAAGTTATTCATTTATAGAGGCACTTTTACTACCTTTTAATGGAGAACATATTTTAAATAAAAATTATCAAAAATTTATACATTTTATAGGTTAAAAGAAACGTAATTTTTGAAATATTAATTTCAAAAAAAAATTAGGTTTAATTTTTGGTTTTTTTCTTGGAGGTTTCAATTTTTGATCAATAATGAAAAATACTGAATTAAAATTGAATATTGTCTTTTCACCTTAATAAAATATAAGGTTATATTATATATTATATGAGATTTAAATTAAAATTATATCAATTATTTATCAATTAATATAATTTATTTCTTTTTAAAATTTTTCACATTGAAAATGAAAATAAAAACATATCAAACATTTGAACATATTTACTTTATAAACCAGCTTAATCGTCTTGTCGGTGTGATTAAATTTAAATTAATTTATACCACATATGTGAGTAGAATTTAGAAAAATTGATTCCATATTTTGAATATTAATAATATATAATGTCTAATAAGGTTTATTTTTTTACTGAAATTATTAGTAAAAGTAATTAAAATTAATTACAGTGATTAAGAGGGAATTGGCTAAAAGGGACTAAACCTCAATCATAAGGGCCATAATAACCAATAAAAATGAAAAAATTATATTTTATGGACATATACAGACCACATTACCCCTTTTATTTATAATGGTTCATTTTTAGAGGCAAATGATGTAATTAAGGACCCTCAATATTTTTTTACTTTTTTATATTTTCAAGAATTTCACTCCACCACTACAAAAAAGGCACTCACCTCCCCCCCTCCATATTCACACCTTTAATGTCCTTTGTATTACACTAAATATGATCAAATAAACTCAAAAAATCCCTAAAAACATCCTACATGCCTCACCTTGGGTAGAAATCCAACTGAGTACTTTTGGTATAAACCAGAAGGAGTTTCCCGAAAATGAGGACACATTCTTCAATGATCACTTTTATATTATTTATTTCTCTAATCCGTAAATTATCATTATTTCATGACTATATAATAACTTCAAGGTCCCAATGATACTATGATTTTTTTCTTCTAAGGGTTTTACCTACACTTATATAGAATGGTTAATGAACTTTTCATCCATGTGTGTGAGAAACTACCACCTCACAAAACATTGACTGGTTGCTTTTCATTTACAATATTTCATAGTGAAAATTATGATGGAAGGTTGTTTACATATGATATATATAATATTTATTTTTTATTTATGGTTCTTAACTTTTGATATAACACATACCGTTATGATTTCCATTTTGTGGGAATATGATAACATCGTTTGAGGATGTGTGGACTATAGCCTCCTCAATGTGATATGATTTTTTTCAAACTATACATGAAATGTATAAAAGATGGTTTTAATAAAAATATGTGACATGTATGAAATAAATATTATATTATCCACCAATGGATTGAAGGACTTCTTTTTCATTGATTTTCGATAATCCACCTTTCAAGGGGTGAGGTGGAACCCTTACAAGGCTCATTGGCATAATTATTACATGGCCTATAGGCCTTAGAGAAATTCATTTCCTGTAGGATTCATACATTTCATGCAACCAAAACTAAATACATGGAATTGCTCCGCCCCAGTATCTTCATCATTAAATCATCTCTCCACCTTCACATGGTTGTTCGGCTAGGATTTCCCATGCATGCACAGGCTTTTCCCAATGGAATGTGACATACCCTTTCATCCATGCAATCTATTCAACTTTTACAATGGTGAAAGCTCATTTCTCATCCTCATTTTGGAGATTTCCTCCCTGTATGTTGTCTAGATTTTTCATCTACACTTAAGGTGGCCTAAAAGCCTTACTGACCCAAAATCCATGGAGGGCTGAAGGCCTTAAAGGACTCGAGGACCAAATTGGTGGTCTGAAGGTCCAAATGGGGGAATAGTCATGACTACTACAGTGTTTAATAGTACCTATGTACATACGACCAATTGTCTCCATGAATGGTTCATTTCATTTCCTATCTATAAAATTTATGGATTAACACAAATACATATATTCTAAATATATATGATATTAAAATCAAAGATTAAATTCTATAGATGATTAAATTGTGATCTATTTTATTAGAACAACAATTAATAAATCAAAACATACTAAAAATATATGGAGATTAACACCAGAAATAGTAAAAATATGAAAGATTATTTACATTTATGTAATAAGATATTGTAATAATAGGATGGATGGGGGGAAATACCATTTACTAAAAAATGAAAAATAAAATAGAATCCCCTTTTGACCTGGGTAAGGGAAACCCCATAACAAGCCCATATACCTAGAGGGATCAAACAGAATACAATACCTAGTATAAAACCTATTATAGTGGCATGCAACAAAGATTCAATGGCTCAAGATCCCAGTGGTACAAAACACTTTACATAACCAAATCCCAAGCAAACTCAACACATAGATCCCATTCGAACAACTTCTTTACATGCACGTAATCACACCCGGTGAGCCGTTGTGATGCCACCCATCCACTGCAACCCAGGACAACATCCATCATTGCCAGCCAGAGGACATTGATGCTGTCAAGCCACCTGAGGGAGTTGTCACCACCCAAAAGGTGGATCTTCCAATCCATTCTGCCACCATCGACAATAGAGCATCTCAAACAACTGACATCAATATGATGTGTACCGAAAAGCCATCATCCACAATGCCCTCCACCGAGAACTTCCAATGAAGACTGAGGAACGTCGTCATCCCACTCTGCGCAAAATCTGACCATATCTAGTGTGAGACATAGATCTGGACCAGATGAGACCCTCACACTCGTCATCTACCAATGATCCTACACACAAAAGAAGCTACCAAAAAGCACCAGATCTGACCATATTTGTACTAAAACATAGAACTGGACTAGATCTGAGGACGCCAAATGCCACTAAGAATCCCTTTCCACCTTCATGTTGAAACATTGATGTTGCCTTTCCCACAAGCCGTGATTGCCTGCTCCTACATGTCGTCGCCACTACCACCATCTCCCAAACACCTCCACTACCTACTCATGTACACAGAAGCATTGTCGTCACTGTGTTCTCTCGTTTCATACTTCTGCATGAACTCCACCATAGAGGGAGTTACCATATCATCCATCTAGAATAGCGCTAGGGAGGAAATTCCATTTAAGAGGAGGACTATGACCAAAGTCACTGCCCCCATAAATTGACCAAATAAGATTTTATAATTAGTTGATATTTTATATTTTAAATATGAGAACTTTTCTTTTACAAGTTAATGACCTTATTAAAACCATTATACAAGAGGGTAATGGATGTTCACCCGAAAGGAAACACAAGATAATGGATTCTGGTCTCAATTTTCATTCCGTGAGGCATACACAATTTTCACCACATATTTATTTTGTATGATGTATATAATTCCCCTATTGTGTTTTATATCATGAAAACATTCATCTTCATGGTACTTAGATTTTCATTTGAATAAATTTATTTCATGGGGATTATAATTCAAAAGTTACCATGTACTAAGGGACATCATCTCAATTTTGAATATTTAAGACATACATTATTATTGTGAACCAAATTTATTATATATGGTGTGAATACTAACAATTTTACATATAAAATCATGATTCATTAATTATTAATGATATTTTGGTTTCAATTTTAATTATTTCATCTAATGTGATTTGAATTAAGCATTACCATGTGGAAAATAATTTCCAAACCGAATTTATTTTCTTTTTATAATATTACTTCCCCATTATCGTTAATAATATAAGATTATGTGTGAATCAAATTTTAAAATCTGTTATTTTATTTCAACATTCTCTAGGAGTATTTATATTTGTCATACAAAATCTATTTATTTATTTATTTTCACATTAACGTTATGGTCTTTTCAAGGGTTTACTACACAATCTCATTTTTTCTGGGATTGTTTAAACATGAATTTCCATCAAAAGAAATTATTGGATCATTATTTAATAAATAATTTAATTTTATTCTTATATGGTCATGCATGACCATTTCTTGGTAATAGTAACATGTTTTTCTTCTATACTCAAATTGTTTTATAAAATAGTTTTAATAAAACCTCACTTAATTTCCCACTTTAGTCTAAGAACATGTTTTCCTCTAAAAACATATTTTATTAAAATGTTTAAAAAAAATTCCTTTTTACAATTATTTTTTAAATAAATGTTTTCCCTTTTTTTATTCCACAAATTTTTTCAAAGGAATATTATTGCATTTTTTAAAACAATTCATTTTTCTAACTTTTTTACTAAGAAAAAGGAATATTCCTTTTACCTTGTACGACATGTACGGATTTACTCACTATCGTTTCATTGAATCCCCCTTTGCAAGTTTAAAATTTTTATTTTAGATAAAATATTTTTAAAAGATATTTTAAATTATGTTCAAGATTTTTTCAAAATGTAAAGTTTATTTTCCTCAATAATGTTTTTACAATATTTGTTATTAATATTTTCATTCATCAATGACAACAACACTTTAATTTTTCTCCAATTTGGATATGTTTCATTGATACCATCCTTGTTATTAATATGGATGGTTTATGATTAATTTGTGGAAGGATATTATGGAAATTCAATACATTTATTACTTTGGTAATCCCCTTGAAATATTCAACTTCCTATGGTCATTAGACATTGAGTTTCCACTAATTATCCATATCATTAATCATGGATATATTTACTACCTACATCATATATAATTTTTACATACAGTGTTTACTATGAATGTTATATGATTAAATGGGTAAATATTGATAAATGTTTATCATTTATTCAATATGGAATTTGATAATGAATATTTTTTCAACATATAGAATGATTTGGATATGTGGTGAAGGGTGGGGCAAAGAATTTATGTATCCCTAGGATGCATCAAGAGGTACTTAAGAGAAAAAAGAGTTATCCAAATTAAATAGGTTTATACATATAGTTTTAAATGTTTTGGATAATATATCATGATAGTATATGTTTTATTGTGCCTGAGACATTAAGTCCTAAATAAATCATTGCCTTAATTTAGATTCATTTCGTATTATACATGATATTTGTATTATGAAAAAGTTTATAGATTCATTTTATTATCATTATATTGATTAAATGGATTGTGTTTTCAGTTTCTTACCGTTCCATATTGATTTTTCATTATCCAGTTATTTAAATAGAATGTGTTTTTTTATTTACCTTTACATATTGTTTATTAACATCCTCCTTAGTTTATTAATTACATAGCATGTGTGTTTAGTTATTTAAAATAACATAATTATTATTCTCATTGATTCGTTATTTATACCATTTTACATAACCTTTCTAAGAATTTAAACCCACCCTTATTATGTTTCCTTTCCCTTAGATTCCAAGATGTTTTCTTAGAAATATATGAAAGGATACATTAGTAAGTATAATGTTATTATCCTCAAAAAAAATCGGTTGTAATTTTGGTATTTATTTTCAATACAAGACTAATGTATGTATCTAGTTTACCAGGACTACTCAAATGTTATGTCCTTTAGGACATAATTTAATTGTATCTTATTCTAATGTAATGGTAGCATGACACCAGCTCCAATATTTCTAGGTTCTGGTCACTACAGTCCATTTTATAGAAGATTTAGTAGAAAAAATGGGAACTGGATTTTGAGAAACATAGATTACGAAGCACAAACATTAGATAGAATTTGATGATAAGTATAGAATAACATTCTAATGATTCAGTTAGATATTAATTATGTGGTTTTATTATAAATAGATCCATATATGGATACTATATGTGAATGTGGTTCTAGAATACATGTACCTAGGGGTATCAACTATGAAAATGTGTGTCCGGTCCAACTCTTGTGTAACCTAGTACATGGAAATGGGCCTTACTTCCCACTTGGTTTGACACTCCCATGGGATATTCTTAAGATAATTCAAATTTTCATTAAAATAAATTATGACTTATTTGAATAGATAAATTCACTGAATGATATAGGTTAATCCTAAGGTGTCTTGGATAAAAATAATAATGTGTCAAGATTTGGACACACTAAAAATTATTTTATAGTTTTTTCACTATGATAATTATTTATCACACTATGATTTATAGTTTTATTCAATTGTTGTAACCAAAAAGTTTCATGTTAACATTGAACATAATGAACAATGTGGTTATAATTGGCAACCAAATAAGGTGTTGATATGAGTGAATGATATCTTGTTTATGCCTAATCAAATTTTTTGGAAACATGATTAACAACATATACCTTAACTAACTAATGAACTCACCAATGAAGATATGGATGGAATTTTCTAAGAACTAAAGTGGTTGATACAATAGAGAGAAGAAGGTTTTTTGTCCATCATGAAATAAATTTGGAAGGAGGTACCCAGAAAAGTGTCTCAATGGAATAGAGAAATGCTTTATTTGTGGGAAATAATTACATTAAGTAATTTTCAAGGGAAAATGAAGAGTATGATTGAAAGAACTAAATCTCATCCTGAGGATAAATTTATTGTTCATTGCCTTAAATTTGGGGACACCAATTATTACCCGAGTCAGAGCCCTATTATATAGGGAAAAGTATAGAACATGGAAAGACCTATGTATAAATAAATGGATAAATTATTTATTTATTGATGTTGTATTGAAAAATATGGTTATAAATATAATTAGTGATATGACTTATTTCAAGAAATGTCCAATATATTTATTATATTTTTTTAAAAAGGAAAATATGTATACTGGGTGACAACCCATTAAATCTAGAAAGGCAGTGGGTCTTGAACCCATGACTATGGGCCGATAAGAGTTTTGCAACTACCACTGGCCTATGTGATGTGTTTCTTAATATATCATTGTTTTTAGTTAATAACTGTGAAAAATTAATATTAATGATGAAATTGTAGTGTTTCTTTTTTTATTTATGAATTAAATTATTATCCATATTGGATTTAGAGAATAGTTATAGAAAAATGGAATTACTTTTCACTATTTTATGGTCATTATGGTCCATTAATAGGGTATTTTAGTTCTTCAGTCATCAATGTTAATTTTTGGATATCTATTTATTAAGTAAGGGATTAATTAGAATTTTTTCAAGGAACGACCAAAGGGTGAAATTGTTCATATTAAATTGTATCATATCTAGTAAGTAAATTCTTGGTCAGTAAAAGTCTGCCTCAACATTTGGAAAATTGTCAACAAATGTTATCCTAATACATTAATTTTTATCGAACTAATGCTTTTTTAAATCAACACATATTTATGGATTTGAGGCCCTAAAATTTCCATTAATCATTAACTTATTTGTGATTAATGAACCTAGTCACTACCTATATTTATTTATTCTTTTCGAACATGTATGTATCTTGAATTTATACTAATTTTCTCTTACTTGGAGGCCTAGTTATATATTATTCCATGACATCTTTGTACTTATCATTCTCTATAATTTAGAGATTATTTTATTAACTCTTCTTACAATGTGGGGTTTCAACAAATGAATTTTCATATATCAAACCCTAGATTCGTGAGATCAATTTTAAATCTCATTGACATAATATAATTAAGTTGTGGAGAATTTAATTCCCTGAATTTCTAAAGTAAGAACATTTTATTTGATTGTGTGTATGACCCACATCACCAACTATGTAACAGAATATAATATTTTAATACATTAAATTATATATAATATTTTAAATGGATTTAATATATTATATATATTGTAATGCACACAAAACATAGTTACATTATGTTACACACTAGAGTTTTTTAGTAGTTTTCAATACATGCAGTACCGAGTTTTATTGAAAACCAATATATTACTAAAATTATATTATTTAATATATTAACATATAACCTAGACATTAAATTTCTTATTATGAATACTAATAACTAACTTGTGAAAATATATTTATTATAAAAATATAAGATGAATTTATTGGTTACTAGTTAATTAGAAAATAAAATAAAAACCAATTGAATATAAAAGAAATGTTTTTATAAAAAACTATTTTTATGCTCAAAAATGTTTTTTTTCCAAATAAATTAAATTAATTAATATTATTCAAGGATATTAATGATTTTAATATATTATATATTCAATAAAATGCGTTTTATATTCATCCAAAATATTTATAGGCATAAGATAAGAACAAAACTAGTATTACACATAAAAGGCTATATTTTTAGAAAGGAACGTTTACTACCTTTTAATGTATAATGTATTTTAAATAAAATTTTTGGGACATTTATAAATTTTATATGTAAATAAATATATAATTTGGGAAATAATAACATCAATATTTTCTTATAAATAATTTTTTTATTTTTCTATAAAGTTTTAATTTATGATAAATAGTGAAAAATACTTACATTATATTGAAAAATACTTTTCACCTCATAAATTTATGATCATTAATTATATTCTAAATGGGATTTAAAATATAAAATTATTAAATTATATATCAACTTTTTGAAATTTTTTTATTGGAATCAATTTCACTTTGAAATTAGAAAAAACATAGCAAACATTTGAATGTTTTTAGTTTAAAACCCCGCATTGTCATCCTATCTATGGGATTAAATTTAAATTAATACCATCCACATCTATGATTGAAATTTTTAAAAAGGGATTCCATATTTTGAATCATAATTATTTAAAATTGATAATATGGTCAATATATTTTTTACCTATGATATTAGTAAATGTACTTAAAATAAATTACCGTGATTAAGAGGAAATATAGATTAACAAGGGACTAAACCTCAAACATAAAGGCAATAATGAAATAGAAAAATGTAAAAAACCATTTTTTTGGAAATATTTCAGCCTTATACTCCATTTTATTGTATTTGGTTAGTTATTGGTGGCATATTGTAAAATATAGACCTCTTAATACTTTTTACCTTTTTATATTTACAAGAATGTCACCTCTTCTACACTATAAAAGGCACTCACCCCTCCTACTTATTCAAACCTCTAAAGAACTTTTTCTCACCCAAAATATCCTCAGTTAATTTACTAAAATTACTATCCTAGATTTATAAGCCTTAAATTGGGAAAAATACAACCAAAGAGTACTTTTGGTATAAACTTTAAGGATTTACCAAAAAATGAGGTTACATTCTTCAACAATAACATTCATTTTATTTCATTCTCCAATACTTAAATTCTCCTTACTACATTCTTAAAAAATAAAATAAGTATCATAAATATACATATGTGGGGAGATTAGAATTATTTAATTATCACAGATCTTCTTGGGTCGTTCATCCAGATGCTACGTAGATGTATTATGAAATATGACAATGATTATAGTGGTCAGGTATGAAGTGTGAAATTGTGAATTATTTCTTCTACTGTTACACATTCCAACAGATAAAGTCGATGCACTTGAAACCTGTTTTTTTACTTAATCCCCTTCACAAGGAAGAGTACTCAAGAGGCGAACCTCTCTTCCCTTTTCTATTAAATTCTTTTACAACTTCTATTCTTTTGTTACTCTCTCCTAACCTCCCTACATAAAAATTATATGATAATTCTAGCACCTTATATAGAATAGAATATTATTATGCTAATGAAATGTTTCATGATCAAATCCCTTTTCCCCCACCTCTTAAACTAAAACGAAAATATCGTCCGTGATGTGTTAAATTATCACATTCATGGGAGAAACGTTTTCAATTTCTATTATTATATTCAAGACTAGTCATGAAAACTTTTTAATGGTTGAAACCAATAATAATATATTTATTTTAAATTATTTAATTTTCTAGAATCCTTAAACACTCATAATATGAAATATTAATACAAAACATGTTCATTATGCACAAAACCACCATGTTAATCCAAGCGTTTGTAATTAACATTTAACTATTGAGTCATCCTCATCGTATATAAACCAAAATTATTATAATATCCATTATATATTTATAATTTCACAAATAATATATAGTTACAATTATTGATGTTTAAAAACATTTCAATCGAACTTCCGTTCAGGAATACAAGTAAACCGATCTTGAAAACAACGAAAACAATCCTTCCAAAACAATAAAATTTAACCTCTTAAATCCATAAAAAAGGAAATAAAAGAACCTAATATTTTTATAATAAATATGTTAAATGTATAGGAGGCTCTAGAATTATTAATTAAGGAGGTTAAATTTGATTATTCAGGTCATTAAGATCAAACAAGAACTGCTTCGGGCATAAGGTATTGGGTTTCTTAACTCACTTATAATTCCGTGGGATTTACATTGTTAGCAACTTATTTCAAGAATGTGGTGTATTTTGTACTTAAATTGGATATATATTATCATGATTCTATTTATATTCATTTTATTCTGTGATTCATTTGGTGGTTATTAATTTTTGGTCATACGACTCGATTAATTACAATGTGGAAATGGAATTTGTCTCAATTTCCATTTCATTGACACTTACTTGGAATTTTGAACCTAATATTTATTATGTGGTGTATCCACTGCCCATTTGAGATAATTTTTCATTTGAAATTGTAAATATATTTTTATCCATATTTTGGTTTCTTGGATATGATTATTGTCTTATGTCGTAAAAAATTTTACTTACGCTACATATTTGGAATGGTGTTTAAACTATAGAAATATTGATGAATCCATATCCTCAACTCTATACAGATATTGAGAAAGAATATTGTACTTTTATTAAATCTATGTATAAATATTTATTTTGAAGTTCAATGCAAGGAGAAGGCTGCTATATCCCCTCGATGCATCGACAAGTCTCATGAGAAAAATTAGTTGGTGAAAACCCCATTGAGTTTGATTCAAAAAATTAGACAGGTTTCTACACAGAGACGTAAACCGTATTGATGGTATAGTGGTTTCATATGATAGATATATGAAGTATAATTAATAAGAATTATATTTATTCATTTTCAATTATTACTATCCTTGAGGTTTTCACTACGAAAAAAACCTATGGATGCAGTATCATTCTCAGTTTTTTAAAGGCATGTGTTTTTCATTTATTCGCCATGCCATATTGACTATGCCAAACTGTTTATGATTCTGTTATTATTGATCCATGATTCCTCTACTAGTAACCCTTACTAATATTTTGAGGTCACCCCTTTCATATGTTTACCTTCAACGTCCTATGTGGAGGAGATCATATATTGAGGTCTCATGGATGAAGTATATTAGTTTTGGTTATGTATTGTATTGTGTTACCATTCCCAATGTAATATGATTTACATTTATGTATATCATTTATTCAAGAAAACTAAATTGTTCATTGCTTCAAGATATCATTCTTTTTAATCATTCCAATGTAATAAGTAATGAACCGACTTCAGGATTCTGGGGTCATGGTGTTATAGTGTAGATGGGGCTTGTTACTAAGACCCACCTCCACCACTCCCTTAATGATCTTGACACTTCTTGTTCTTCCCAAGAATTCCATAGAAGATACCACTAAATAGAAGATATGAGGAGGAAAATCCAACCATTAATACCATTTTTATCTCTGACATCAGAGCTCTGTCTATCATTTCCACGTATGTAGAATGATTTCACATAAATACCTGCAATCAGATATGTAGTCACAAACCCTATAAGTACTTTTAAGCCTTTAGCATGTCATTCTTCACCATGTTTAGAGAAACACATAAAAGATTAGGAAACTGATTAGAGTTTGCTGACACCGAATGCTCTCGCTACTACAACAAGAGTAAATCAAGAGATTTTTCTAGCAATAGTGACTCCAGACAAAATTTCTATAAGAACAGTGTTTTGGAACCATTCTAATGCAGGTCCACATGTCTTTCTTCCTTGACTATGGAATCACTCCATCAATTACTGAATCCCATGAGCCTAAACACTACATAGTTTACCATTATATTTTTAACGACCCATACTTTACATACATGGTTATCACTTCAAAATTGAAGTACCCTTATTACAACATATAAAAAAACCATGAAAGGACCGTATAGGTATAGTGTCTTTAGAAACTGGGAAACATAAACAATTGGTTCATAAATCATATACATTTCCTCCCATTTATTTCATCATATCTAGAGTCCCTTTTTGGAATATATTACTTAATAACCTTCTTTCTGACCTGGGGAAATAAAACATACAAAAGGTTGAGCTCAAATTCTTATTAAGGGTAAACAAAAGAAATATCAATCACATCATATTCATAAAAACATAACATTTTGAAAATATTACACTGCAAAAGAGATCATAATTTCATAACATGGGATAAATCATGGTAGTGAAATGTAATCCAAATAATCATAACTTAAAACACGAAACTTTGTGGAATACACACATAATCATGGAGAATCATTTCTTAGTAGTCAAGACTCATAGCCAAAACTATCTTAGTGGACAAATTCTATTTCTGAACTGAGTTCACTCCTCGTTTCAGTCCTGTTTCATTGAACCGGTTTAACCTGTCATTCCAGCCATGTCTATCTCATGAGATATAAATCTTTACACAATTCATTGGAGGAATATATAGGTCCCACCCATATCATAATGATACCATTCTTATGTGTACCACAAAATCATAAATCATACATCATTGCATAACCCATGTAAAAAAATGGGATTCTTAAACATCGTGACATCATAAAACAATTCATATAAGATAAAGGAATTCATAAAAATAATTCCATCACAACATAATCCAATCAATGTAATAATAGGGATAGAAACAGAACCCTATATTATCTTAGATGGAAAATACTTTTGATAAAAAACTTGAACTCCATTCTTGAGGAAAATATCATTTCTACTTCAAAAACATTTTTCCTTTCTTAACATGTCATAAAATTTTAAACTAAAATAATTTGATTAAAAATAAACTTGAAAACTTGTAAAGGAATCTTCTTGGAAATAATGTTTTAAAAATACATTCATGTCGTATAAGTTAAAAAAACATTCTTCTCATACTTTTGTCGGAAAAGTCAAAAGTACCTCGTACGAAAAACAACAAAAGATTCCTTTAATATATTTTACTAAAAACTCACCGAAGGGTAAAATTGGATTTAAAAAATTGTAGGTGGATATAAATAATATTAAATATTGAGGAAACATGGATGTGTATGATAAATATTCCCCAGTAAATTCTAAAGTATAAACAATCTCGGATAAAAATGAGATTGCGAGATTTTCCCTTACCTTAGGTCTCATTTGCTTCGTAAGTGTCTTAACCTCTTTTATAATGATTTAAATAATGTTATTGACTTATTCCAGAATCATAATTATTTTTATGATATCATATATGGTCATATTCGTAGCTTCTTATTAGTAATATTTCATTTTTACTTATTATTCGGGTGTTTATTGCTTTTTTGTTCTTAAGCGGGTTTTGTCGAATAAATTCTTATTCTTATTTTTAGGTTATAGATACCTCATTTACAGAATGGAATTAGTGTAATATATATCATATTTATTCACTCAATTCATTTATGTAATCATTATGTAATGAAAATCATGTAGAATGAGTCGCATCACATCATGGAGATGGTATTCCATACGTACGCATGAGCGATGATATCATTCCCATGATCGTGGAATTGTATTTGAGTGTATGTATACTATTTTTTAATCAATATCAATTTACAATAATCATATATAGTTATTATTTACACCATTATACCCATCCATGTAATGTGGTGGTGGAAAATAGATTACACCACGGCGTGGAGACGGTATTCCGTACATACGCACGCGTAGTGATTTCGTTTTCCGTAGGATGGATAGATGGTGAAATAGGTTTGTTTCATAATTATAATAACATATCATTATATTAGTTATACTTATGTTATTACTTAATAATGAAACAACTAAATAATAATAATTGGAAGAAGAAATAAAGTTGAAAGAATCGGTAACAGACATTACCTCTTATTTGAAGCGCCTCTTTGAGACCTCCTCTGAGGGCACTAAAATTGGTCTTTGAAGAAGAACAAGACCTCTAGGATGTTTCTAGGGAAGTTTATAAGAGAATTTTGCATGTTTTTTCGGAGCTTGAAGGCTCAAAGTGGTGTGAGGAAGAGAGGGATGAGGTGCACTTTTATAAGGGAGGAGAGGGGCACCTTTGGAAAAACTAAAAATATTATTTTATTATAAAGCCATATTCAGTTTTTAATAGATACAAATTAATTTATTTATAATATAAGGTGTATATGGGTCTAAATCCTCTCATCCAATATAATTTGTACAAGTTTATGTTACTATTTTAACCTTATCATTTAGATTTAACTTTAAGTTAGATAATTTTACTTTTACCGTGTCTTTTTGTTTTCTTACACTATAAGGTTAATAAACTTACTATAACAAGACAAAAGAACCCCAAGTTGTTTATTATTAATATATATAACCTTATATAATTCATTTGGTCGAACCTTAAATTTTTAGTAATAAAATAACAATTAATAATATAATATTTGTTTTAAAAACTATTTTATGTCAATTTTGACACTATTTGGTAATTGATTTTTTTGAAACTCATAATAGAATGATTAGTTCGAAAAAAAGTTAATTAAATAAATACTAACATGTCATATTAACCTATAAAATTAGTTTAATTCATAAAAAGTCTCAAATTACATTGATTTGGGTATTTATAACATCAATTATGTCAATATTTAATTAATAATATAATTACTGCATCATCTTTGTTACAGATATAAATTATATTATTTAATGTCTAAAAATTATAAATAAAATAAAATTATGTAGGAAATAATTTTATCTTTCTAATGAATATTTGTAGTTGAATTTATCTTATGTATAACCCTATATTAAAAATGATTTAGTTATTAATCTTTGATTTTAACTATTTTAACCCTTCTTTAAATAAATTAATAATAAATGTCCTAATCTAATCCAAGTGGGCCTAAATGGTCATATTTAATTCCTAAGGTTGTTTTTGGTCTAATTACACTTATCTAATAGAATTAGGACATGTGTTAGGGTAATAATAATATCATTTTTACCCTTAATTACCCTATTTACTTTTAACTGTGGTAAATAAAAGTAAAGAGTTACTATTCACCAAAAATTATTTTCATCTCATTGAACCAAATTTTACTTACTAAATCGTGTCTCTCGGACTTTTAAAATTCCATTCATAAAAGCAGTAAAATTAAGTTTTATGTAAATTTGCAATTTCTCCTAGGAGGTGGGTAAAAGACGGTGAAAAGTTCAATAAAAATTTTATATATCTAAATTTATTATAAAATGACTCCAATGAATTAAATTTAACTTATATAGGTATTATGTATAATTTTTGACCTAAAATAAATTTAAATAAAATAAATAATTATTTAAATAAAAAGTCGGTTTTTAAATAGTAACCCAGTGTTTTCACTATTCATCAAAAATTGAAAGTTTTCAGAAAAATACCAAAATTTCACCCTAGGCTAATTTTGATATTCTGAATCCAAAAATGAAGTCCATTTTTAATGATAAAATTTATAAAATTTAAAAAGTGGGTATTACTGTTCATAACGGCTAGTTTTAATAATATTTTAATAGCATATCGTTGTTTAGTGAAACTCGGTATTGTGTACGACGCAAGCTATCGAGGAAGGTCGTGATTGCGTGTAAAGAAAGCCAAGAAAGTGTTGTGTGTAGTGAAATATTCCTTTGATGATTTATATAAAGACAAAATATTTCTCATAAAAGTCTCGGGTGTTACATTCTACCCCCCTTAAAATGAATTTTTCCCTCGAAATTCGTCACTTTGTAACAAACAGATGAGGATACCTCTCCCTCATCATATCCTCAAGCTCCCATGTAGCTTCTTCTAATTGGTGGTTCCTCCATAAAACTTTCACCAAGCGAGTGGTCTTGTTCTGTAGGACTTTTTCACTATGATCGAGAATCTCTATCGGCTGTTCTTCATAAGAAAGATCTTGTTCCAGCGGTACAACTTCTGAGCTGAGTACATGTGAAGGATCAGGTATGTACTTTCTTAGGAGAGATACATGGAACACATCATGAACTTAAGAGAGATTTGGTGGAAGCTCCAATCGGTAAGCAACCCTCCCAACACGATCTATTATTTCGAAAGGACTGATATATCTAGGGTTCAACTTTCCCTTCTTTCCAAATCTCATGACCCTCTTCCAGGGAGATATTTGTAAGAACACTTTATCACCCACTTCAAACTCTAGGTCTTTTCTTCGGTTGTCGGCATAACTTTTTTGTCGACTCTGAGCAGCTGTTATGTGTTGTTGAATAGATCGAACCTTTTCTTCCATCTCATCAACAAGATCAGGTCCTAATAGCTTTCTTTCCCCAACTTCATCCCAGCAAGTTGGAGTCCTACATTTCTTTCCATAGAGAGCTTCATAAGGAGCCATCTGAATACTGGAGTGAAAGCTATTATTATAAGAAAATTCCACCAAAGGTAGGTGTTGATCTCAACCACCTTTGAAATCCATAGAGCAAGCTCTTAACATATCTTCTAGAGTTTGAATTGTTCTCTCAGACTGACCGTCTGTCTGAGGATGATAAGCAGTACTGAAACTCAACTCTGTATCCAGAGTATGTTGAAGACTTCGCCAGAACATCGAGTTAAATCTCGGATCCCGATCATATATAATGTAAATTGGTACTCCATGCAATCTTACCACTTCCTTCACATATATCCTGGCAAGTTGATCCAGAGAGAAATCCTCTCTAATAGCGATGAAGTGTGCAGACTTTTTAAAACGATCAAATATGACCCAGATATCATTATTGCCTTTGGATGTTTTAGGAAGCCCAGTGACAAAGTCCATAGTGATGTTTTCCCATTTCCATTCTGGTAGGGGTAATGGTTGTAACATCCCCTCAGACTTCTATCTCTAAGCCTTAACTTGCTGACAAACCAAGCATCGAGAGACATATTCAGCAACATCTCTTTTCATTCCATCCCACCATAAGTACTCTTTCAGGTCCCTATACATCTTCGTGCTTCTAGGATGAATAGAGAATGAAGAACTATGAGCCTCATCTAGCAACTCCTTTAATTCGGGGATGGGAGGAACACAAACCCGATTCCTGAACTTTATTATCCCATCACAATCAAGTTTGAATTCAGGAACATTTCTCACCTTCTTTTTTAACTCTACAACTTCATTATGTGCCTCTTTAATCTTCACATGTATAGATGATTGAACATTCATTTGAGAAAGATAAGATTTTTCCCCTTCCATTATAATTCCAAGATCCATCCTTTGTAAATCCATAAATATTTGATCTTTTGTGATCCTCATCATGGATAAGCTAGAATGGTCTTGTTGAATTAATGTATCTTCCACCTTGTTTGCTTTCCCAGGGTGGTAATGAATTGAGTAGTCATAATTCTTAATCAGCTTCAACCATATTCTTTGGCACATATTCAACTCCTTTTGTTTGAAAATATACTTTAAACTTTTATGATCAGTATAAATATCACACCTTTCTCCATAAAGATAATGCCTCCAAATCTTTAATGAAAATATTACCACAGCTAACTCCAAATCATGAGTTGGGTAATTTTGATCATGTATTTTCAACTGTCGTGAGGCATAAGCTATCACCATATCATTTCTCATAAGAACACACCCCAGCCCCTTCTTTGATGCATCGATGTAGATCACAAACCTTTCTCCACTACAAGGAAGTGTGAGTATAGGTGCACTGGATAACCTTCTTTTCAACTCCTTGAAATTATCTTCACATTCCTCCGTCCAAACAAACTTAACTCCTTTCCGAGTTAACTTGGTGAGTGGATTAGATAATCCTGAAAAATATTTCACAAAACGTCGATAATATCCATCCAAACCAAGAAAACTTTGGATCTCAGTTACTATTGTTGGTCTCGACCATCTTTTGATAACCTTTTTTTTGTTGGATCCATAGATACCCCCTCTTTTGAGATTATGTGACCCAAAAATGCAACTTTTTGAAGCCAAAATTCACACTTGGTAAATTTGGCATAAAGCTTCTCCTTTCTCAGGGTCTTCAATATAATTCTCAAGTGATCTTCATGTTCTTACTTTCTCTTTGAATAGACAAGAATATCGTCTATAAAGACTACCCCAAAATAATCAAGATAGTCTCTAAAGACTCTATTCATTAGATCCGTGAAGATAGCAGGGGCATTAGTAAGACCAAATGGAATCACTATAAATTCATAGTGTCCATACCTTGTACGGAAAGCCGTCTTTGGTATATCCTCCCTTTTGACCCTTAATTGATGATACCCTAAACGAAGATCAATCTTGGAAAAGTATTCAGCTCTGTGTAGTTGGTCAAATAAGTTATCAATGCGCGGGAGAGGATATTTTTTCTTGATAGTGATATTGTTAAGTTCTCGATAATCAATGTAGAATCTCATTGATCCATCTTTCTTCTTAACAAATAGAACTGGTGCTTCCCAAGGTGATGCACTAGGGCGTATGAATCTCTTATCAAGATTCTCTTGGAGTTTCTTCTTCAATTCCTGCAACTCAATTGGGGCCATTCTATAAGGTGTCTTTGAAATAGGCAAAGCACCCGGTACGAGTTATATTGAAAACTCAACTTCACTATTTGGTGGAAGACCCGGAAATTCCTCCGAAAAGACATCATCAAACTCCCATACAATGGGAATATTCTTAATCGGGAGTTTCTCTCCAACCATTTGAGATAAGTAACCCTTATTTAGTGGAATCAAGATTGATAATCCTTACATCGATAGACGATCATAGATTGATCTGGAATATGAAATGTGACTTCCCTTATTTGGAAATTGATATGAGCTCCATATAAAGAAAGCCAATCCATTCCAAGAATCACATCAAATACCACAATATGAAGGATCACAAGATTTGCAGGAAGCACTTTCCCACAAACTTCAATCGGAGAAGAATTATAAACTTTTGATGCGACTGTTGTGCCATTAGGGGTTGTCACAGCTAACTCAACATCTAATTGTTGAGGTAATACGGAGATATCCATAGATAATTATTTAGAAATAAAAGAGTGGGTGGATCCAGAATCAAATAAAACATTTGCTACTTTAGAGTGGATGGTAAGTGTACCTTTCACCACTTCGTTATCGTACTCCACATCACTTATAGAAATTGCATGTGAATTTCCTTTGTCTATAGCCTTAAGAGGTTGTTGACATCAATCATCATCAACAACCCTTGGATTTGGGCATTGATTGGCATAATTCCCCATTTCCTTTCACTTGTAACATTGAAGTGTAGGAGGTGCACTCTGTGTATCCTTTTCTTTGTTCGCATCACTAGATATCTTCTTCCCATCATTGTGGCATTCAAATGCCCGATGACCTTCCTTTCCACATTTGAAACATTTACTTGTCCCTTTAAGACAACTCCCTCCATGTTTCTTTCCACACTTTGAGCATAAGAGAAAACTCATCTTCTTTTCAGTGTGCTCTTTATATTTTCCTTTAAATTCCATTTTCCACTTCTTATCAAACCCATATAACTGATGGGTTACTCCAATATCCATCTCAACTTTGAGACCACATCGAATGATTTCCTCATAGCTATTGAAGTCCCTTATGGCCAACGCCCTTCGAAGACTTGGTTTTAAACCACTAAAGAATCAATCAATCTTACTCTCATGTTGAATAATAATACCAGAAGCATACCTTGCAAGTCTTGTAAAATTTTCTTCATAGGTACCAACAGATTCATCATCCTTTTTATTCAGTTCAAGAAACTCCTTATCCATCTTTGTTCTAAGAATATGAGGGAAGTACTTATTGAAAAATAAGTTCTTGAACTCCTCCCATTCCATGGACTCAATTTCATCTCTTTGCCTCGTATTCTTGATAAGATTACACCATTGATCAGCATCTCCTTCCAAATGATACACTACTAAGATGAATTTATCATGTTCAGCACATTGAAGAACTGAAAATATCTTTTCAGTAGTACTAATCCATTATTCAGCAACTAATGGATCAGTAGACCCGCTGAATGAAGGTGGACGCTGCCTCATGAAGGATTCAACAGAATGTTGCTCCTTCCTTTGCTCGTTTGGAAGTCCTGTATTATTCATAGCTTGAGAAAGTTGTGTGATCATGGCTATAAGATTTTGCATTCCAGCTCCCATAACGTTTGGTTGCTCAAGAGGACAATCATTGCATTGCCCGTCGCATTCCTCATTAACACAGTTCATTCAGGTTCCATCCATTGACTAAAACCAAGAAGAATAGTGAGAAAAACACTAATTATAATAGGAAAACCACATAATCAAGAATAAAATTTCACACTTAAGGTCTTATCATAGGTTTTTCAAGGCCATTTTTAAAACACTAAGATCGTGTTCTATGCTTAGACTTATCCTTAGGGTTCTTACTCAGGCTTTCACATCCTAGTTTCCAAAGGATGACTATACCTTTCCTCTGAGACCAACTATAACGACCCATACTTTACATACATGGTTATCACTTCAAAATTGAAGTACCCTTATTAAAACATATAAAAACCCATGAAAGGACCGTATAGGTATAGTGTCTTTAGAAACTAGGAAACATAAACAACTGGTTTATAAAGCATCTATATTGCCTCTCATTTATTTCATTATATCTAGAGTCCCTTTTTGGAATATCTTACTTAATAACCTTCTTCCTGACCTGGGGAAAGAAAACATACAAAAGGGTGAGCTCAAATTCTCAGTAAGGGTAAACAAAATAAATATCAATCACATCATATTCATAAGAACATCACATTTTGGAAATCTCACCCTGCAAAAGAGATCATAATTTCATAACATGGGATAAATCATGGTAGTGAAATGTAATCCCAATAATCATAACTTAAAACATGAAACTTTGTGTCATACACACATAATCATAGAGAATCATTTCTTAGTAGTCAATACTCATAGACAAGACTATCTTAATGGAAAAATTCCATTTCTGAACCGAGTTCACTCCTCATTTTAGTCCTGTTTCACTGAACTGGTTTAACCTACCGTTCCAGCCATGTCTATCTCATGAGATATAAATCTTTACCCAATGAATTGGAGGGAGATATAGGTCCCACCCATCTCATAATGATACCATTCTTATGTGTGCCACAAAATCATAAATCATACATCATTGTATAACCCATGTAATAAAAGTGGGATTCTTAAACATCCTGACATCATAAAACAATTCATATAAGATAAAGGAATTCATAAAAATAAGTCCATCACAACATAATCCAATCAATGTAATAATAGGGATAGAAATAGAACCCTATATTTATAAAGATTCAGCCTTAAAAATTACTTAATATTGAATTAAATGAGTAATTCACATTGAGGATCTTTTCAGGTTTAGAGTTTTAGAGAATTAGATCATAAAACATGTATTACATTCCACATTTAAGCAAAGTGGTTACATAAAAGATAGTATTCATTTTTCCCATCAACGGAAACATATTTAAAATAAAACATGGATTCTTTCTTGACACTTCCTTGACACTATCATCATATCATGTACCTTTCCCTTGACCTGTGAAAAACATTTCAAAAACTTGGGATGAGCATAAAAAGCTCAGTAAGGGTTATAAAAAAATGGAAAGGAAACATGAGTTCATATATACATAAGAATGAAATCATACTTTACCCATAAAACAAAGGAACTTTAACATACCTCATCAAATCGTGAATAAATCATAGAAATCATAAGATATAAAGGTAACTTGAGGCATTCATAACATTCTTACGTAGGGAGTAACCCTCTTGGTTACGTTTGGAATACCCATCACAGTATATTCCCTAAATCTCTTTGGAGAAACCTTAACGTTTCACTCCTTCGCGTTACCCAATGCATTGGAGAGCTATATCGGGCTCACCTGCCCTTAGCTTATCATGGAACAACCCATCTTCATAATAATTCCCAAGAACCACAGCATAATCATATCACATAAAACATGTATAGAGGAAACATAACATTTCCACCTTTCAATCACAAGATATCGATACAACACGTTGATATAAAAACATTATGAAAACCATTTTCAATACCAAAATAAAAGAAAATTAAAACATGGAATTTATTTTTCTTTAAAAAAAATTTTGGCTTGTAGAGGAATCGGAAACTCAAATAATGGTCACGGTGGCGGAGAAGTCGTCGTCGCCGCATACGTACGACAAAAAACATTCCATTTTGTCGTCTAGTAAACGCTTCGTATAAAAAATATTCCTTTTGAATAAACATAAAAGTAAAAGGGGTTTATACACCGTATAAAATAAGGTTGTGTATGAAACAAAATATGCCTCAATGAAAGGAGATTGAGACGAAGTCCCATACCTCGTATCTGACTTGACTTGATCGTTCTTTAATCTCCTAAATAATAAACTTGAGTTAGTTTCTACTTGCTTAAGAACCTTTTTCAAGTTAATTATTCCTTTTATATCACTTATTACCATGTCATGAACACTATGTAATTATTTTAGTTAATAACGGTCATTTTAATGATCAATGGTACTTGAGTCAAAATATGCTCTTTATAATTACAAGTTGATCATATATCCATTATATACAGAGTTATACTCAGGATGTATATATCATATATATCATATATATCCAGTATATACATGCATTTATAATATTACACAACATTTAGAGGTAAGAAATGAAATGCACCATTCATGGAGACGGTAAGCCGTACGTACGCATGAACGCTACTTTCATTTCTATTTCATAATTTATGGAATTAAAACATAATGATACATAATAGTATTTTAATTCCAGTATGGTATCATATATAATATATTTAAATATATCCTTTATACGTACCACATATGGTATTAACGAATCAAATCACTTTGAGGGGGCGGTAGTCTGTACTTCCTAAAATGAAGATATCGCGTTTACTCATAATGGTAACCATAAAGATATGCCATAAATGAAAAATACAGAAGCTTAAGTAAAACATAAACATATTATATATAATATATAAATATAGTGACATCTTAATGGCCACCTTTGAAGGTGATATATGAGTTTTGAACAATCATCGTTTCGAGAGGCAGAAATTCGTCATCCACGGAAACAGTATGTTATTTAACCATTAGATGTAGGTGTGTGTAAGTGTAGCATGAATACTTCTTATAAAAAAACCTAGTATATGGAATATACTGGTTTTTTTACAAAAGAAATGAATAAAAATAGTTTATGGGGTTGGATAAGTAAAATAAATCATAAGAACACAAGAGAAGACACTACCTTTAAATCGGGTAACTCTTTTTGATTTGAGCTCAAAGGCTTCCTTGGGAAGAATTCTGCCCAAAGTGAGGCTTCTAGGAGTTAGAGAGGGATGTGGAGAGACAAAATGGGCAGGTTTTGTCCGAGCCAAAGGCTTTGGAAGTGTGGGTAAAAAGGTAGAGGTGGGGGCCTTTTATAAGAGGAGAGGAGTGACACTCTTGCAAAGTAAAGAAATGTTACTTTATTTTAAAATGAGTTTCGGATTTAAGAGGGCCCACATTTATATAATTCGAGGATAAGGTGATAAGGGTTCGAAATCGACCCATAAAATAGGTTTTGAACATGTGTAGGTCATATATTTTACATTATCTTTTCATTTTATTTAAATCGTTAAATAATGACGTAATCGTTGCATCATCATGGTGTCATAAATAATTTAATTTATTTAATGTCTAAAAATTAAAAAAAAATACTATGATGTATTAAATCTCTTTATATTTCCAATGACTATTTATAGTCAAAAATTAGACTTGTATAACCCCATGTAAAAATTGTTTTAGTAAAACAACTCATGTTTGTGTCATTTTTATTTTAACATTAAATAAAAAGATATTAATGTCATTTTCCCACCAATGTGGCTCCATCGGGTCCCTAAGTTGACCCATGGATTTTATTGGTCAGCCATGACACATCCAATAAGGTTAGGACATGTGTCAAGCTCATCTCATATTATTAAAACATTATTCTTACCTTAAATTACACAAATTACCTATAATCGCGATTAAAAACTTAAAAGTTATTATTCACCAAAAATTTAGTTTAATCCCATTGAACCACATTTTACTTCTTAATAACAAACATGTATGTCGGATTTTTGAAATTCAAACCACAGAGGTGGTAAAATTTTATTTAAATGAAAAATTTGTTTTTATAAGTACCACTTAGTGGTTTCACTATTCATCAAAAATTGAAGTTTTCCAGAAAAACACCAAAACATCACCCTAACCTATATTTGATATTCCGAATTAAAAAATTATGTCTATTTTACAAAATTCAAAACATATAAGTTGCATTAATTAATTTAATAATTAATTCTCGTTGTCAGAGCAAATAGCGTGTTTTTATGAAACAATAAGTATCAAAAGATTGACACTAGTTTAAGTCCAATTTCAAAGTGAAATTAATTCCAACGACCACTATTGGATTAAATGGTAAAAATATATTCTAATTGAACTTTAAAACAAATTCAAAAGATAATCTAATCATATAAATAAATCAGATTAAAAAGATGTTTTGAATTAAAATACAACATTTTTCACTATTCATTAAAAATGAACTTTATCGGAAAAATACCAAAAATTTACACAAAGTAAATATTGTTGTCTCGATTATAAAGAAGAATTTTGTTTGGTCCAATTGAATGTATAATAGTGATCAACACTATATTTAAAGAGGGTTCTCCATGAAAAGGCGATAAGTCGACCTTTAGTGAATATTAGAGTATCTATGCCTAAAATTGAATTCTTTTCTTATTTTAAGCCTTTATCTTTTATTGGAAAAATGTAAAACCATTTAACAAACATATATAATCATATTTTAGTTGTTTCTATTCATTCCCGCCAATACAAGGGCTATGTGTTAACTACCATTTAAAATAATATTATTATATTACTAGTGTGCAACATAAGATTTCAAAGAAACTCTTTGTTGTGTATCGGGTACGCTATCGAACATAGAAACACCTTTAAAGTAAAATTAATATTTAATTCATAAATATTAATAAAAATGAAAATGCTTTATTCTTTATTTACCTGGTATGTTACATCCTTCCCCCTTTTGAGAATTATGTCCTCGCAATTTTATTAACTTATCAAAATAAGTGGGGGTATTTATACCTCATAGCATTTTCAGATTCCCATGTTGCCTCTTCAGCCATATAGTTTTTCCATAAAACCTTTACATGGTGAATTACCTTATTTCGCAAAACTTTCTCCCTGTGGTCACGAATCTGGACCGGTTGTTCCTCATAAGATAGGTTCTCTTCCAGCTGAACTACCTCTGGACTCAAAACATGAGATGGATCTGGAATATACTTTTTCAACATCGAAACATGAAAAACATTGTGTACCTAAGATAAACTCGGAGGTAAATCCACTCGGTATGCAACTGATCCAACTCTCTCCAGAATTTCATATGGTCCAATGAACCTTGGACTCAGCTTTCCTTTCTTACGAAATCGCATCACACATTTCCATGGTGAGACTTTGAGAAAAACATGATCACCTACCTCAAAAGAGAGATCATTCCTCATGTTGTCCGCATAACTCTTCTGCCTTCTCTCAGCTGTTCTCATGTGTTTTTGTATCAGGTGACCTTTTTCTGCCAACTCTTCTACCAATTCTGGTCCCATCAGCTTCCTTTCACCCACTTCATCCTAGAAAGCTGCAGTTAGACATCGTTTACCATATAATGCCTCAAATGGAGCCATCAGTATACTGGAATAAAAACAGTAATTATATGAAAATTCAACCAAAGAAAGATGTTGGTCCCAACTTCCCTGATAATCCATCGAACAAGCACGTAGCATATCTTCCAATGTCTAAATTGTTCGTTCTGATTGCCCATCAGATTGAAGATGAAAAGTTGTACTAAAAATTAATTCAGTACACAACGACTTCTGAAGGCCTTTCCAAAAGTAATAAGTGAACCAGGGATCACGGTCAGATACAATGGAGAGAGGAACTCCATGTAACCTGACTATCTCTTTAAGATACAAACGGGAAAGTTGATCTAGGGAAAAACTATCTCATATAGAAAGGAAATGAGCAGATTTGGTCAAGCGATCAACAATAACACAGATTGCATTATTACATCGAGATGTCTTCGGTAATCCCACAACAAAGTCCATGGATATATTCTCCCATTTCCACTCTGGAACTGGTAAAGGTTGAAGCATCCCTTTCGGTAACTGCCACTCTGCTTTAACCTATTTATAAGTCTAACACTTCACAGTAAAATCAGCAATATCTCTTTTCATTCCGTCCCACCAGTAATACTCCTGAAGATCTCTATACATCTTAGTACTGCCAGGATGAACTGAAAACGGAGAACTATGAGCTTCACATAACAACTCTCTCTTCAACTGTGAATCACAAGGCACACACAATCTCTTCCCAAATCTCAAAACAAAATCATTATCAATGTTGAATTCAGGAAACTTACCCTTCTGAACCAGCTCTACCATTTTCTGCAACTCACTGTCTTGCTTCTGTGCTTGCTTGATTCTGTCTGATAGAGATGATCTCACTAATACCGGAAAAAAAACAGAATAACTTCCTGCACCAACAACTTCTATGCCAAAGTTCATCAAATCAAAAACCAAAGGATCTCGTTCCAAACGTAGCATGGTTAATGAAGCATTACTTTTCTGACTCAAAGCGTCAGCCACTTTATTTGCTTTTCCCAGATGGTAATGAATTGTTCAATTATAATCCTTGATTAATTCCAGCCATCTCCTATGTCTCATGTTCAACTCTTTCTGAGTGAATATATACTTTAAACTTTTGTGATCAGTATATATTTCACACTTTACTCCATAAAAATGATGCCTCCAAATTTTTAAAGCGAAAACAACAGTAGGTAATTCCAAATCACGTGTAGGGTAATTTACCTCATGAGTTTTCAACTGTCATGAAGCATCAGCAATTACCTGATCATTCTGCATTAGGACGCAACCAAGTCCTTTCAATAAAGCGTCATTATATATAACAAACTCACTATTCCTGGAAGGTAGTTCCAAAACTGGAGCATTCACCAATCTTCTTTTCAGTTCCTGAAAACAATCATCACATTCTTTTGTCCAGATAAACTTAACACCCTTCCGAGTTATCTTCGTCATTGGACTAGATAACCATGAAAAATTTCTAACAAACCTTCGATAATAGCCTGCCAAACCAAGGAAGCTACGAATCTCAGTTACATTTTTGGGTCTTGGCCATTCTTCAATAACCTTTGTTTTTGCAGGATCAACAGTTATCCCATCTTTAGAAACAATGTGACCAAGGAAAGAAATTTGTTGCAACCAAAACTCACCCTTGCTGAATTTCCCATACAATTTATTTTCTTTTAAGGTTTTCAAAATAACCCTTAAATGTATTTCATGCTCCTATTTACTTTTAGAAAACACCAAAATATCATCAATAAACACAACCACCATTTCACCTGATTCAACTGAGCCATAACTGCAACAAACTGTTTAGTTCTGATTCTGACCATCTCAGGATACTGATTTGAAAGGTCATTTCCCTCTGTATGCCTTCCCAGAAAAGCTGCTATGTTTCCTCTATGGAAAACCATTCTTATCACAGAAATACCTTAGTTGAAGCAACATGGTAATCTTCAAATTCTATATCATTTCAATTTGACCATAAAAAAAATATTTTTGGATAACCATTTAATAAAATTCTAACTCCTAAAGTTATCTAAACTGACATCTGATACCAACTATAAGGCCCTAGCCTTAAACCTTACTTAATATTGAATTAAATGAATAATTCACATTGAGGATCTTTTTAGGTTTAGAGTTTTAGAGAATTAGATCATAAAACATGTATTACATTCCACATTTAAGAAAATTGGTTACATAAAAGATAGTATTCATTTTTCCCATCAACAGAAACATATTTAAAATAAAACATGGATTCTTTCTTGACACTTCCTTGACACTATCATCATATCATGTACCTTTCCCTTGACCTGTGAAAAACATTTCAAAAACATTGGATGAGCATAAAAAGCTCAGTAAGGGTTAAAAAAATATGGAAAGGAAACATGAGTTCATATATACATAAGAATGAAATCATACTTTACCCATAAAACATAGGCACTTTAACATACCTCATTAAATCATGAATAAATCATAGAAATCATAAGACATAAAGGTAACTTGAGGCATTCATAACATTCTTACATAGGGAGTAACCCTCTTGGTTACGTTTGGAATACCCTTCACAGTATATTCCCTAAATCGATTCGGAGAAATCTTAATGTTTCACTCCTTCGCGTTACCCAATGCATTGGAGAGTTATATCGGGCTCACCTGCCCATAGTTTATCACGGAACAAACCGTCTTCATAATAATTCCCAAGAACCACAGCATAATCATTTCACATAAAACATGTATAGAGGAAACATAACATTTCCACCTTTAAATCACAAGATATAGATACAACACATTGATATGAAAACATTATGAAAAACATTTTCAATACAAAAATAAAAGAAAAGTAAAACATGGTATTTATTTTTCTTTAAAAAAAGTTTGGCTTGTAGAGGAATCGGAAACTCAAATAATGGTCACGGTGACGGAGAAGTCGTTGTCGCCGCATACGTACGACAAAAAAACATTCCCTTTTTCATTTATTAAACACTTCATATAAAAAAGATTCCTTTTGAATAAACGTAAAAGTCAAAGGGTTTTATACACCGTATAAAATAAGGTTGTGTATGAAACAAAATATGCCTCAATGAAAGGAGATTGAGACGAAGTCCCATACCTCGTATATGACTTGACTTGATCGTTCTTTAATATCCTAAATAATAAACTTGAGTTAATTTCTACTTGCTTAAGAACCTTTTTCAAGTTCATTATTCCTTTTATATCACTTATTACCATGTCATGAACACTATGTAATTATTTTAGTTAATAACGGTCGTTTTAACGATCAATGGTACTTGAGTCAAAATATGCTCTTTATAATTACAAGTTATTCATATATCCATTATATCTAGAGTTATAATCATGATGTATATATCATATATATCATATATATACAGTATATACATGCATTTATAATATTACACAGCGTTTAGAGGTAAGAAATGAAATGCACCGTTCATGGAGACGGTAAGCCGTACGTACGCATGAACGCTACTTTCATTTCTATTTCGTATTTTATGGAATTAAAACATAATGATACAAAATAGTATTTTAATTCCAGTATGTTATCATATATAATATAATTAAATAAATCCTTTATACGTACCACATATGGTATTAACGAATCAAATCACTTTGAGGGGGCGGTAGTCTGTACTTCCTAAAATGAAGATATCGCGTTTACTCATAATGGTAACCATAAAGATATGCCATAAATTAAAAATACAGAAGCTTAAGTAAAACATAAACATATTATATATAATATATAAATATAGTGACATCTTAATGGCAACCTTTGAAGGTGATATATGAGTGTTAAACAATCATCGTTTCAGGAGGCAGAAATTTTCCATCCACGGAAACAGTATGTTCTTTAACCATTAGATGAAGGTGTGTGTAAGTGTAGCTCAAATAGTTCTTATAAAAACAACCTAGTATATGGAAGATACTGGTTTTGATACAAAAACAATGAATAAAAATAGTTTATGGGGTTGGATAAGTAAAATAAATCATAAGAACACAAGAGAAGACACTACCTTTAAATCGGGTAACTCTTTTTGATTTGAGCTCAAAGGCTTCCTTGGGAAGAATTCTTCCCAAAGTGAGGCTTCTAGGAGTTATATAGGGATTTTCAGAGACAAAATGGGTAGGTTTTGTCCGAGCCAAAGGCTTTGGAAGTGTGGGTAAAAAGGTAGAGGTGGGGGCCTTTTATAAGAGGAGAGGAGTGGCACTCTTGCAAAGTAAAGAAATGTTACTTTATTTTAAAATGAGTTTCGGATTTAAAAGGACCCACATTGATATAATTCGAGGATAAGGTGATAAGGGTTCTAAATCGACCCATAAAATAGGTTTTGAACATGTGTATGTCATAGATTTTACACTATCTTTTCATTTTATTTAAATCGTTAAATAATGACGTAATCGCTGCATCAACATGGTGTCATAAATAATTTAATTTATTTAATGTCTAAAAATTATAAAAAAAATACTATGATGTAGGAAATCTTTTTATAATTCCAATGACTATTTATAGTCAAAAATCTGACTTGTAGAACCCCATGTAAAAATTGTTTTAGTAAAACAACTCATGTTTGTGTCATTTTTATTTTAACATTAAATAAAAAGATATTAATGTCATTTTCCTACCAATGTGGCTCCATGGGGTCCCCAAGTTGACCCATGGATTTTCTTGGTCGTCCATGACACATCCAATAAGGTTAGTACATGTGTCAAGCTCATCTCATATTATTAAAACATTATTCTTACCTTAAATTACACAAATTACCTCTAATCGCGATTAAAAACTTAAAAGTTACTATTCACCAAAAATTTAGTTTAATCCCATTGAACCACATTTTACTTCTTAATAACAAACATGTATGTCGGATTTTTTAAATTCAAACCACAGAGGTGGTAAAATTTTATTTAAATGAAAATTTTGTTTTTATAAGTACCACTTAGTGGTTTCACTATTCATCAAAAATTGAAGTTTTCCAGAAAAAAACCAAAACATCACCCTAACATATATTTGATATTCCGAATTCAAAAATGATGTCTATTTTGAAAAATTCAAAACATATAAGTTGCGTTAATTAATTTAATAATTAATTCTCGTTGTCAGAGCAAATAGCGTGTTTTTATGAAACAATAAGTATCAAAAGATTGACACGAGTTTAAGTCCAATTTCAAAGTGAAATTAATTCCAACAACCACTATTGGATTAAATGGTAAAAATATATTCTAATTGAAATTTAAAACCAATTCAAAAGATAATCTAATCATATAAATAAATCAGATTAAAAAGAGGTTTTGAATTAAAATACAACATTTTTCACTATTCATTAAGAATGAACTTTATCGGAAAAATACCAAAAATTTACACAAAGTAAATATTGATGTCTCGATTATAAAGAAGAATTTTGTTTGGTCCAATTGAATGTATAATAGTGATCAACACTATATTTAAATAGGTTTCTCCATGAAAAGGCGATAAGTCGACCTTTAGTGAATATTAGAGTATCTATGCCTAAAATTGAATTCTTTTCTTATTTTAAGCCTTTATATTTTATTGGAAAAATGTAAAACCATTTAACAAACATATATAATCATATTTTAGTTGTGTCTATTCATTCCCGCCAATACAACGGCTACGTGTTAACTACCATTTAAAATAATATTATTATATTACTAGTGTGCAACGTAAGATTTCAAAGAAACTCTCTGTTGGGTATCGGGTACGCTATCGAACATAGCAACCCCTTTAAAGTTAAATTAATATTTACTTCATAAATATTAATAAAAATGAAAATGCTTTATTCTTTATTTACCTGGGATGTTACATCCTTCCCCCTTTTGAGAATTGTGTCCTCGCAATTTTATTAACTTATAAAAATAAGTGGGGGTATTTATACCTCATAGCATTTTCAGATTCCCATGTTGCCTCTTCAACCATATAGTTTTTCCATAAAACCTTTACCTGGTGAATTACCTTATTTCGCAACACTTGCTCCATGTGGTCACGAATCTGGACCAGTTGTTCCTCATAAGATAGGTTCTCTTCCAGCTGAACTACCTCTGGACTCAAAACATGAGATGGATCTGGAATATAATTTATCAACATCGAAACATGAAAAACATTGTGTACCTAAGATAAACTCAGAGGTAAATCCACTCGGTATGCAACTGATCCAACTCTCTCCAGAATTTTATATGGTCCAACGAACCTTGGACTCTGCTTTCCTTTCTTACCAAATTGCATCACACTTTTCCATGGTGAGACTTTGAGAAAAACATGATCACCTACCTCAAAAGAGAGATCATTCCTCATGTTGTCCGCATAACTCTTCTGCCTGCTCTGAGCTGTTCTCATGTGTTTTTGTATCAGGTGACCTTTTTCTGCCAACTCTTCTACCAATTCTGGTCCCATCAGCTTCCTTTCACCCACTCCATCCTAGAAAGCTGCAGTTTGACACTGTTTACCATATAATGCCTCAAATGGAGATATCAGTATACTGGAATGAAAACAGTTATTATATGAAAATTCAACCAAATAAAGATGTTGGTCCCAACTTCCCTGATAATCCATCGAACAAGCATGTAGCATATCTTCCAATGGCTGAATTGTTCGTTCTGATTGCCCATCTGATTGAAGATAAAAAGTTGTACTAAAATTTAATTCAGTACACAACGACTTCTGAAGGACTTTCCAAAAGTAATAAGTGAACCAGGGATCACGGTCAGATACAATGGAGAGAGGAACTCCATGTAACCTGACTATCTCTTTAAGATACAAATGGGAAAGTTGATCTAGGGAAAAAATATCTCGTATAGCAAGGAAATGAGCAGATTTGGTCAAGCGATCAACAATAACACAGATTGCATTATTACCTCGAGATGTCTTCGGTAATCCCACAACAAAGTCCATGGATATATTCTCCCATTTCCACTCTGGAACTGGTAAAGGCTGAAGCATCCCTTTCGGTAACTGCCGCTCTGCTTTAACCTATTGACAAGTCAAACACTTCACAGTAAAATCAGCAATATCTCTTTTAATTCCGTCCCACCCGTAATACTCCTGAAGATCTCTATACATCTTAGTACTTCCAGGATGAACTGAAAACTGAGAACTATGAGCTTCACATAACAACTCTCTCTTCAACTGTGAATCACAAGGCACACACAATCTCTTCCCAAATCTCAAAACAAAATCATTATCAATGTTGAATTCAGGAAACTTACCCTTCTAAACCAGCTCTACCATTTTCTGCAACTCACCGTCTTGCTTCTGTGCTTGCTTGATTCTGTCTGATAGAGATGATCTCACTGATACTTGAAACAAAACAGAAGAACTTCCTGCACCAACAACTTCTATGCCAAAGTTCATCAAATCAAAAACCAAAGGATCTCATTCCAAACGTAGAATGGTTAATGAAGAATTACTTTTCCGACTCAAAGCATCATCCACTTTATTTGCTTTTCCGAGATGGTAATGAATTGTACAATCATAATCCTTGATTAATTCCAGCCATATCCTCTGTCTCATGTTCAACTCTTTCTGGGTGAATATATACTTTAAACTTTTTTGATCAGTATATATTTCACACTTTACTCCATACAAATGATGCCTCGAAATTTTTAAAGCGAAAACAATAGCAGCTAATTCCGAATCATGTGTAGGGTAACTTACCTCATGATTTTTCAACTGTCGGGAAGCATAAGCAATTACCTGATCATTCTGCATTAGGATGGAACCAAGTCCTTTCAATAAAGCATCACTGTATATAACAAACTCACTATTCCTAGAAGGTAGTTCCAAAACTGGAGCATTCACCAATCTTCTTTTCAGTTCCTGAAAACAATCATCACATTCTTTTTTCCAGATAAACTTAACACCCTTCCGAGTTAGCTTCGTCATTGGACTAGATAAATGTGAAAAATTTCTAACAAACCTTCGGTAATAGCCTGCCAAACCAAGTAAGCTACGAATCTCAATTACATTTGTGGGTCTTTTCCATTCTTCAATAACCTTTGTTTTTTCAGGATCAACAGTTATCCCATCTTTAGAAACAATGTGACCAAGGAAAGAAATTTGTTGCAACCAAAACTCACACTTGCTGAATTTCCTATACAATTTATTTTATTTTAAAGTTTTCAAAATAACCCTTAAATGTCTTTCATGCTCCTCTTTACTTTTAGAAAACACCAAAATATCATCAATAAACACAACCACCATTTCACCTGATTCAACTGAGCCATCACTGCAACAAACTGTTTTGTTCTGATTCTGACCATCTCAGGATACTGATTTGAAAGGTCATTTCCCTCTGTATGCCTTCCCCGAAAAGATGCTATGTTTCCTCTATGGAAAACCATTCTTATCACAGAAATACCATAGTTAAAGCAACATGGTAATCTTCAAATTCTATATCATTTCAATTTGACCATAAAAAAAATATTTTTGGATAACCATTTAATAAAATTCTAACTCCTAAAGTTATCTAAACCGACCACTAATACCAACTATAAGGCCCCAGCCTTAAACCTTACTTAATATTGAATTAAATGAATAATTCACATTGAGGATCTTTTTAGGTTTAGAGTTTTAGATAATTAGATCATAAAACATGTATTACATTCCAGATTTATGAAAAATGGTTACATAAAAGATAGTATTCATTTTTCCCATCAACGGAAACATATTTTAAATAAAACATGGATTCTTTCTTAACACTTCCTTGACACTATCATCATATCATATACCTTTCCATTGACCTGTGAAAAACATTTCAAAAACTTTGGATGAGAATAAAAAGCTCAGTAAGGGTTATAAAAATATGGAAAGGAAACATGAGTTCATATATACATAAGAATGAAATCATACTTTACCCATAAAACATAGGCACTTTAACATACCTCATTAAATCATGAATAAATCATAGAAATCATAAGACATAAAGGTAACTTGAGGCATTCATAACATTCTTACATAGGGAGTAACCCTCTTGGTTACGTTTGGAATACCCATCACAGTATATTCCCTAAATATCTTCAGAGAAACCTTAACATTTCACTCCTTCGTGTTACCCAATGCATTGGAGAGCTATATCGGGCTCACCCACCCTTAGTTTATCACGGAACCACCCGTCTTCATAATAATTGTAGAAAATCGGGTTTTTGGCCTTTTTAGACTTTGGAATATTTCTATGAATAATTCCAGAGCTAGGCGCGAAGACGGCGTGCGAATCCGAGGCCCAGTGTGCCCGGAATTAATTTTATAAAAATATTAAGTATTTTTATACTATACACGTGGTGGGGGTGTGATATCTCCTAAAAGGTAGCTTAGAACGGGAATCTGAGGGCACAGTTGCGTCTGAAACGTGCCGTTTACCCTAGGCGGGGTGTAAACATTGCGGGCGCGGGCCTGCGGTGAGAAACGCCACCAGGGGCGTTTTCGTAAATAAGTGGTGAAGTTAGTGGGCGAGCGTCGGCTTGAATAACTTCTGAACGGAGTCTCGGATGGAAAATCTGAGTCTTCCGTTGCATTCAGAACGGCGCGTTTACCCTAGGGGTGACCTTACTTTTGTTCGCATTGGGCGTCGGGTCCGAGGCGGGTTTGGCGCCGGCGGGCGGCTGATATAAATATCACCCCCCCTTGTCGTTCCTCTCGACGTTCTTCGTCGTTCTTCGTCGCCGCTCCGCCAAATCGAGCAAACGAAGCGCCCACGAGCTTGGAATTCGATGGAGGACGTTCCTGGAGCGCGTAACGGAAGCTCTGGATCGCAGATCTGAGGCAGAACGTCGGCGTTTCGCCCGCGAGGTAGGCGGATTTGAGTTTTAACCCCCGATCCCATTTTTGCTGCGTTTTTCTGCAAATTGAAGCCGTAGCAGTACAGATCGGGTCCCGAGGGTCGTGTAGCCGCCTCCGGATCGCAAAACGGACCACCGGGGTGCCCCCGGCGGTCCGCGGAAGATCCGCCGGCGGAGCCGCGGCAGAGCGGCGGCAGCCGGCCGCCCAGCGCGGCGGCACGCGGCGGAGGGCCGCCAGCCAGGGTGGGCCGGCGGCGGTGGCCGGTCCGGCCTCTTTTCTTATACGGGGGTCTTTAAACCCCTGTATCTTGCAAACCGGGAGTCGGTTTCACGCGCCGTTTGCGGCGACACGACCCTGACGACGAGGCAAACCCTCCGGTGTGGGTTCGAGGGTTTAAAGGTTCGGGATCGTGGCCCGGGAGCTAGAAACGTCGTAAAAAAATAATATTATTTTACGACTTCGGGCCGTTGTAACTTCTACCCGGAGCGTCCGATTGACGTGTCGTCAGTGGTGTTGAGACCCTGATGATACGACGGACTTTTTGAGATGGTTTCCGGGTGTTGGGACTAAGAACGGGGTGCGGGCCCCACGAGGCCGGGTTTTGGCGTTCGCGGAGAAATGTTGCTTTTGCACCAGGAGTCCGATTTTGGCGGATGAATAGTCGATCCTGTGTGTTTTTCTGAGAGGAACGCAATGGTGCTTTCTGTTCGACGAGTTTCGGAATCCAGGCGTGGGCCCCACCCGAGCTGGGCTTCAGTGAATAGTGTCTTTTTCACCGGGTGCCCGTTTCGGACGAGCGAGTAGTCGATTCCGCTTGTTTTTTCGAGGGGATCGCCGTGGTTTGATCCGCTCGATGGGTTTCGGGATCGTTGTGTGGGCCCCGCACGAGCTAGCTATAGTGAATAGTGCCTTTTTCACCGGTGCTCCATTTCGGGCGAGTAAACAGCCTATCCTGCGTCTTTTTCCGCGTGGAACACGTTGGTGGCCTCGGTTTTGGACTAGGAGGTACGCAGTGTGGCGTTGTGGCGGGTCACTCGGGTTAGCAACGTTTGGGCCAGCAGTGTTTGAGGGTTCTCCCTTGGTTCGTTCCTACGAGGGTTCGTGTGGCATCACAACCTTCGTATGGGTTTTTGATCCTCTCGATGGGATGTTTACACTGTTAGAGTTGTGGTATCCCTCTGGTGGGCCCGGAGTGGATCCTCTAGCATCTTTACCCTAGATCGGGTTCTTGGTATCGCTGTGACCGCTTATTCACGGGTGGCGATCCCCTATCTAGCAGGTTAACCTCGTAGGGTTTGTGGCATCATCGGGAATATGATCCCCTATGCGATGGGTCGTGCACAGTAGGGTTGTGGAATCGTCGGGATTACGATCCCCTACTCAGCATGATGTTTATAGTAGGGTTGTGGTATCGTTGATTATACGATCCCCTACTCATCGCTTCGTGTCGGTAGGGTTGCGGTATCGTTGGTTATGTGATCCCCTACTCAGCGCGTGGTTTCGGTAGGGTTGCGTCATCGTCAGTTCAATCCCCTACATCACGAGTTATACCCGATAGGGTTCCGGTATCGTCGTGACCATCTTTATATGGACGATGATCCTCTATCTGAGTGTGGAGTTTCTGTCGAGCGCCAGATCGGGTTGTGGTATCCCCTAATGGATCTTGGGTGTGATCCCCTATCTGTGAGAACTACGTATGCTAGATCGGGTCGTGGTATCCCCCAGCGGACCCTGGGAGTGATCCCCTATCTGTGAGCTACGTATACCGGAGTGGGTCTTGGTATCCCCTAGCAGACCCTAGCGGCGATCCCCTATCCGAGGAGTTTGGTGGTTATGTTGTTTCTGCGATGTTTCCTCAGTGATGTTATCCGACGAGTGTGGTCTCTCGGGTGAGCGTCTGAGATGTTTGTTTGGGACCCGATAGAGTGTATCTCTCGGATGAGTGTCATCTAGTACGACAGTGTTCGTGTGGTGTACTCTCCTGGTTGGGGCAGTTGCTGGTGATGAGGTCGGTACCTCTTGTGGCTTTGTGGCGTGAGCTGTGTATATCTGGATTGTTCAAGGTGTATTTATGGGCATACACCTGAGCTGAGCTGAGCTGACTAGTTGTGTTTAGCCAAGGATGGTCACGAGATGGAGTTTCTCTCTCGTCTGGGTTCCCTCCGGCTGGGTTGAGCAGACTGTTGCCTTTCAGTTGCTCTCTTGGGTTTTGGGTTTTTGGGGTTCCTACTGAGTATGTTTATACTCACCCCTGCATGGGCTTTGCCCGCACATGTTTGTGTCTTGTGCAGACCACAGGCCTTTTGACGGAGTCCCAGGGGGACCCGGAGCAGGCGGAGCAGGCGGAGCAGGCGGAGCTTAGTGAGCGAGTTGACCGGGGTGTCTACCAGAGCTGTGCTGAGGGATCTTTCTGGTGGGTGTTTGTGGCAGTGTTCCCCTTCTTCAGATCAGGTTGGACGTTCTTTGTAGTTTTCCTTGGTGGGCCCTGTTTTGCCCTTTGTACTTTTGTTGTTGCACTCTGGTTTGGGATAGATTGTATGAAAGCATTTACTTTTCAGTTTCAATATCTCTGCACTGTTGCATGGAGGTTTTTGTGGGTGCGTGTGTACAGGTACCTTATGGTAATGCCTCCCATGTGTGTGATAGCCTACTCGGCGCTGGTCGCCAGCCCCTGGCCTATTGGAGGCGGGCTTGGGGAGTCGCAGCTTGATCCCCGTTGGGTCGGGTCGTGACAGAGTGGTATCAGAAGAGGTTCCACCTTTGGGATCTCAGAGTGTATCTGGTCTAGCTGTGAGTTTGGTTTGGGTTTCATAGCGGCAGTGTTAGGGTGTTTCGAGTTCGGCTTTCAGGCTAGGGACTCCAGTGTTGTTGCGGCGGCCGACGTATCCATACACCAGGACTCTGCCAACATGCCTTTCGACTCGGGACATTCGTACACTGGTCGCGGGGACATAATGGTACATGCATCATATAGGACTGGGTTTTTGGGTTTTCCTTGTCCTTCTTGAGTCAGCTCTCCAGATATACGCTTTGACTGTGGTGCGTCTTGAAGGTATTTCAGGATGCCTCCACGACGACAGCCAGCGAGGGTTCTGCAGTAGGATTGTGTTGATGACCCGCCCTGTGTAGAGGTTGTGGAGCGGGCGCAGGTTCTGTGGTTGCACCTCCAGGTGGTCTGCCATTTGAGCCACCACATTTCGAGTAGCTGATTGTGCCGGCAGTGCAGGACGAGGTTGCGCGCAGGCTGAGTACGCTGCACAAGTTCCAGAGGCAGTGACCTCTGAGGTTCCGGGGTGATCCAGACCCCCAGGCAGCTGATGACTGGCTTGAGGCAGTCACCCGAGTTTTCCGCCTAGTGAGGACACCTCCAGATCAGATGGTGGTCCTAGCGGTGAGCCTTCTTCATGGTTCAGCCAGGCGATGGTGGAGTTTGGGGATGCAGTCCCATGACGAGGAGATGCTCATGTGGGAAGAGTTTGAGCGGCTCTTCAGGGAAGAGTTCTATCCGGTGACGCTGAGGTCAGTGCGGATCCAGGAGCTTCTGCAGCTTAGACAGGAGAGCATTACTGTGTCGGAGTACTCAACGAGGTTTACAGACCTATCGCACTACTCCCTGGATATGGTTCGAGACCCGTTCATTAGGGCTCGGACCTTCGAGCAGGGCTTACGCAGGGACATCCGAGCAGGTGTGGTTTCCTTGTGCCTGCCCACCTATGCTAGAGTGCTAGAGCGAGTGTTGGTGGTGGAGAGTTTTCTGGCTGATCAGATTCCCCCTGTTAGTGCTGGGCACTCGAGGGCTGAGACTTTTTCAGTCGGATCGGCATCTGGTAGCCGACGACAGACTCAGGGGTCTGGACGTGGCCGACGTTTCAGGAGGCGACCCCGGGATGGAGGATCTGAGCCTCAGGGCTCACAGGGCTCACAGGCTAGTTTTGGTCAGCCGCAGGAGAGGCAGTGTAACGCTTGCGATGGTCGGGGACATCTTGCTAGAGATTTTCCAACCCGACGTGCTGCTGAGAGGGAGCCGGTTGATGGACCGCCTTGGCAGAGGCAGCGTCTCCAGCAAGGAGGTCCGCAGGGAGGCGGACATGGCGACGGAGCTGGTGCAGTGGGAGGCGGTGGTAGGCAGTACCAGTTGCGACCACCCCAACCCCCAGGTGGTCCACGCCAAGCTCAGGGAGCTGGTGGCCGAGGGCGAGGACAGCTGCATGCCCTGGGGGCAGTCGACCCAGAGGCACCGCGGATGGATAGAGGTACGGCTTGTGTCTTTTCTAATTACTACAGTAGTTTGATAGACACTGTTTAGCGGTACTCTTTCCTTTTGTTCCTTGCTCAAGTTTTGTTCAGGGCGTTGGTAAGACCCTGTGTGGGAGTTGTTCCGCATGCTTCGAATGCATGAGGTAGATGGATCCTTCCCCCAACGAGACGCATTTTTGTGACGCGATTAAAACCGTGCGGGCGAGTCAGTGCTGCCCAAAGCGGATAGTATTGATGTGTGGTGGATGAGTCTCTCTGACTTATGCGTTCGTGCATGGGTGTTTGTTGGCGAACTCGCTGGCGTGGGAGACCCAGCTGAGAGTCTAGTCGCTTTCCTTGTGCTTAGGGCTTTTTGGGGACGAAAAGTTCTAAGGAGGGGAGGATGTAGAAACTCGTGTTTTTGGCCCTGTCAGACTTTGGAATATTTCTAGGAATAATTCCAGAGCTAGGCGCGAAGACGGTGTGCGAATCCGAGGCCCAGTGTGCCCGAAATTAATTTTATAAAAATATTAATTATTTTTATACTATGAACGTGGCGGGGTTGTGATATCTCCTAAACAGTAGCTCAGAACGGGAATCTGAGGGCACGGTTGCGTCCGGAACGTGCCGTTTACCCTAGGCGGGGTGTAAACATTGCGGGCGCGGGCCTGCGGTGAGAAACGCCACCAGGGGCATTTTCGTAAATAAGTGGCGAAGTTAGTGGGCTAGCGTCGGCTCGAATAACTTCTGAACGGAGTCTCGGATGGAAAATCTGAGTCCTCCGTTGCATTCAGAACGGCGCGTTTACCCTAGGGGTGACCTTTCTTTTGTTCGCATTGGGCGTCGGGTCCGAGGCGGGTTTGGCGCCGGCGGGCGGCTGATATAAATATCAGCCCCCCCCCCCCCCCCTGATGTTCTTCGCCGTTCTTCGCCGCCGCTCCGCCGAATCGAGCAAACAAAGCGCTCACGAGCTCGGAATTTGACGGCAGACGTTCCAGGAACGCGCAACGGAAGCTCTGGAGTGCGGATCTGAGGCAGAACGTCGGCGTTTCGCCCGCGAGGTAGGCGGATTTGAGTTTTAACCCCCGATCCCGTTTTTTGCTGCGTTTTTCTGCAAATTGAAGCCGTAGCAGTATAGATCGGGTCCCGAGGGTCATGTAGCCGCCTCCGGATCGCAAAATGGACCACCGGGGTGCCCCGGCGGTCCGCGGAAGATCCGCCGGCACGGCACCGGCGCCAGCGGAGTCCGGCGGCCCGCGGCGGCAGCCGGCCGCCCAGCGCGGCGGAGGGCCGCCGGCTAGGGCGGGCCGGCGGCGGCGGCCGGTCCGGCCTCTTTTCTTATACGGGGGTTTTTAAACCCCCGTATCTTGCAAACCGAGAGTCGGATTCGCGCGCCGTTTGCGGTGACACGACCCTGACGCTGAGGCGAACCCTCCAGTGTGGGTTCGAGGGTTTAAAGGTTCGGGATCGTGGCCCGGGAGCTAGAAACGTCGTAAAAAAATATTATTATTTTATTATTTTACGACTTCGGGTCGTTGTAACTTCTACCTGGAGCGTCCGATTGACGTGTCGTCAGTGGGGTTGAGACCCTGATGATACGACGGACTTTTTGGAATGGTTTCCGGGTGTTGGGACTGAGAACGGGGTGCGGGCCCCACGAGGCCGGGTTTTGGCATTCGCGGAGAAACGCTGCTTTTGCACCAGTAGTCCAATTTTGGCGGATGAATAGTTGATCCTGTGTTTTTTTCCGAGAGGAACCCAATGGTGCATTCCGTTTGACGAGTTTTGGAATCCAGGTGTGGGCCCGACCTGAGATTGGCTTCGGTGAATAGTGTCTTTTTCACCGGGTGTCCGTTTCAGACGATCGAGTAGTCGATTCCGCTTGTTTTTTCATGGGGATCGCCATGGCGTGATCCGCTCGATGGGTTTCGGGATCGTTGTGTGGTCCCCGCACGAGCTAGCTACGGTGAATAGTGCATTTTTCACCGGTGCTCCGTTTCGGGCGAGTAAACAGCCTATCCTGCGTGTTTTTCCGCGTGGAACGCGATGGTGGACTCGGTTTTGGCCTAGGAGGTGCATAGTGTGGCGTTGTGGCGGGTCACTCGGGTTAGCGACGTTTGGACCAGCAGTGGTTGAGGGTTCTCCCTTGGTTCGTTCCTACGAGGGTTCGTGTGGCATCACAACCTTCGTATGGGTTTGTGATCCTCTCGATGGGATGTTTGCACTATTAAAGTTGTGGTATCCCTCCGGTGGGCCTGGAGTGGATCCTCTAACATCTTTACCCTAGATCGGGTTCTTGGTATCGCTGTGACCACTTATTCACGGGCAGCGATCCCCTATCTAGCAGGTTAACCTCGTAGGGTTTGTGGCATCATCGGGAATATGATCCCCTATGCGGTGGGTCATGCAAAGTAGGGTTGTGGCATCGTCGGGTTTACGATCCCCTACTCAGCATGATGTTTATAATAGGGTTGCGGTATCGTTGATTATACGATCCCCTACTCAGCACTTCGTGTCGGTAGGGTTGCGGTATCGTTGGTTATGTGATCCCCTACTCAGCGCGTGGTTTTGGTAGGGTTGCAGCATCGTCGGTTCGATCCCCTACATCGCGAGTTATACCAGATAGGGTTTCGGTATCGTCCTGACCATCTTTATATGGACGATGATCCTCTATCTGAGTGTGGAGTTTCTGTCGAGCGCCAGATCGGGTTGTGGTATCCCCCAACGGATCTTGGGTGTGATCCCCTATCTGTGAGAACTACGTATGCCAGATCGGGTTGTGGTATCCCTCAGCGGACCCTGGGAGTGATCCCCTATCTGTGAGCTACGTATACCGGATTGGGTCTTGGTATCGCCTAGCGGACCCTAGCGGTGATTCCCTATCCGAGGAGTTTGGTGGTTATGTTGTTTCAGCGATGTTTCCTCAGTGATGTTATCCGATGAGCATGGTCTCTCGGGTGAGCATCTGAGATGTTTGTTTGGAACCCGATGATGTGTATCTCTCGGATGAGTGTCATCTGGTATGACAGTGTTCGTGTGGTGTACTCTCCTGGTTGGGGCAGTTGCTGGTGATGAGGTCAGTACCTCTTGTGGCTTTGTGGCGTGAGCTGTGTATATCTGGATTGTTCAAGGTGTATGTATAGACATACACCTGAGCTGAGCTGAACTGACTAGTTATGTTTAGACGAGGATGGTCACGAGATGGAGTTTCTCTCTCGTCTGGGTTCCCTCCGGCTGGGTTGAGCAGACTCCTGCCTTTCAGTTGCTCCCTTGGGTTTTGGGTTTTTGGGGTGCCTACTGAGTATGTTTATACTCACCCCTGCACGGGCTTTGCCCGCACATGTTTGTGTCTTGTGCAGACCACATGCCTTTTGACGGAGTCCGAGGAGGACCTGGAGCAGGCGGAGCTTAGTGAACGAGTTGACCGGGGTGTCTACCGGAGCTGTGCCGAGGGATCTTTCCGGCGGGTGTTTGTGGCAGCGCTCCCCTTCTTCAGAGCAGGTTGGACGTGCTTTGTAGTTTTCTTTGGTGGGCCCTGTTTTGCCCTTTGAACTTTTTCTGTTGCACTCTGGTTTGGGATAGATTGTATGCATGCATTTACTTTTCAGTTTCAATATCTATGCACTGTTGCATGGAGGTGTTTGTGGGTTTGTGTGTACAGGTACCTTAGGCTAATGCCTCCCATGTGTGTGATAGCCTACTCGGCGCTGGTCGCCAGCCCCTAGCCTATTGGAGGCGGGCTTGGGGAGTCGCGGCTCGAGCCCCGTTGGGTCGGTTCGTGACAATAATGCCCAAGAACCACAGCATAATCGTATCACATAAAACATGCATAAAGGAAACATAACATTTCCACCTTTCATTCACAAGATATCAATACAACACATTGATATAAAAACATTATGAAAACCATTTTCAATACCAAAATAAAAGAAAAGTAAAACATGGTATTTATTTTTCTTTAAAAAAGAGTTTGTCTTGTAGAGGAAGCTGAAACTCAAATAATGGTCACGGCGGCTGAGAAGTCGTTGTCGCCGCATACGTACGAAAAAAAAATTCCCTTTTGTCATTTAGTAAACACTTCGTATAAAAAATATTCCTTTTGAATAAACGTAAAATTCAAAGGGTTTTATTCACCTTATAAAAGAAGGTTGTGAATAAAACAAAATATGCCTCAATGAAAGGAGATTGAGATGAAGTCTCATACCTCGTATTCGACTTGACTTGATCGTTCATTAATCTCCTGAATAATAAACTTGAGTTAATTTATACTTTCTTAAGAACCTTTTTCAAGTTCATTATTCCTTTTATATCACTTATTACTATGTCATGAACACTATGTAATTATTTTAGTTAATAACTTTCGTTTTAACGATCATTGGTACTTGAGTCAAAATATGCTCTTTATAATTACAAGTTGTTCATGTATCCATTATATCCAAGGTTATACGCATGAGGTATATATCATATATATCATATATATCTATTATATACATGCATTTATAATATTACACAATGTTTAGAGGTAAGAAATGAAATGCACCGTTCATGGAGACGGTAAGTCATACGTATGCATGAAAGCTACTTTCATTTCTATTTCGTATTTTATGGAATTAAAAAATAATGATACATAATAGTATTTTAATTCCAGTATGGTATCATATATAATATCATTAAATATATCCTTTATATGTACCACATATGGTATTAACGAATCAAGTCACTTTGAGGGGGTGGTAGTCCGCACTTCCTAAAATGAATATATCGCATTTACTCATAATGGTAACCATAAATATATGACATAAATTAAAAATACAGAAGCTTAAGTAAAATATAAACATATTATATATAATATATAAATATAGTGACATCTTAATGGCCACCTTTGAAGGTGATATATGAGTGTTGAACAATCATCGTTTCGTGAGGCAGAAATTCTCCATCCACGGAAACAGTATGTTCTTTAACCATTAGATGTATGTGTGTGTAAGTGTAGCTCGAATCCTTCTTATAACAACATCCTAGTATATGGAAGATACTGGTGTTGTTACAAAAGAAATGAATAAAAAAGTTTAGGGGGTTGGAGAAGCAAAATAAAACATAAAAACACAAGAGAAGACACTACCTTTAAATCGGGTAACTCTTTTTGATTTGAGCTCAAAGGATTCCTTGGGAAGACTTATGCCCAAAGTGAGGCTTCTAGGAGTTAGACAGGGATGTGGAGAGACAAAATGGGCAGGGTTTGGCCAAGCCAAAGGCTTTGTAAGTGTGGGTAAGGAGGTAGACACGGGGGCCTTTTATAAGAGGAGAGGAGTGGCACTCTTGCAAAGTAAAGAAATGTTACTTTATTTTAAAATGATTTTCGGATTTAAAAGGTACCACATTGATATAATTCGAGTATAAGGTGATAAGGGTTCGAAATATACCAATCCAATAGGTTTTGGACATGTTTAGGTTATAGATTTTACATTATCTTTTCATTTTATTTAAATCGTTAAATAATGAGGTAATTGATGCATCATCATGGTGTAATTAATAATTTAATTTATTTAATGTCTAAAAATTATAAAAAAATACTATGATGTAGGAAATATTTTTATATTTCCAATGACTATTTATAGTCAAAATTCTGACTTGTATAACCCCATGTAAAAATTGTTTTAGTAAAACAACTCATGTTTGTGTCATTTTTATTTTAACATTAAATAAAAAGATATTAATGTCATTTTCCTACCAAAGTAGTTTAATGGGGTCCCAAAGTTGACCCATGGATTGTCTTGGTCAGACATTACACATCCAATAAGTTTAGGACATGTTTCAAGCTCATCTCATATTATTAAAACATTATTCTTACCTTAAATTACACTAATTACCTCTAATCGCGATTAAAAACTTAAAAGTTACTATTCACCAAAAATTTATTTTAATCCCATTGAACCACATTTTACTTCTTAATTACAACCATTTATGTCGGATTTTTTAAATTCAAACCACATAGGTGGTAATATTTCATTTAAACGAAAAATCAGTTTTTATAAGTACCACTTAGTGGTTTCACTATTCATCAAAAATTGAAGTTTTCCAGAAAAAAACCAAAACTTCACCCTAAGCTATATTTGATATTACGAATTCAAAAATGATGTCTATTTTAAAAAATTCAAAACATATAAGTTGGATTAATTAATTTAATAATTAATTCCCGCCGTCAGAGCAAATAGCGTGTTTTTATGAAACAATAAGTATCAAAAGATTGACACTAGTTTAAGTCCAATTTCAAAGTGAAATTAATTCCAACAACCACTATTGGATTAAATGGAAAAAATATATTCTAATTGAACTTTAAAACCAATTCAAAAGATAATCTAATCATATAAATAAATTAGATTAAAAAGAGGTTTTGAATTAAAATACAACATTTTTCACTATTCATTAAAAATGAACTTTATCGGAAAAATACCAAAAATTTACACAAAGTAAATATTGATGACTCGATTCTAAAAAATAATTTTATTTGGTCCAATATAATTTATAATAGTGACCAAAACTATATTTAAAGAGGGTTCTCCATGAAAAGGTGATAAGTCGACCTTTAGTGAATATTAGAGTATCTATGCCTAAAATTGAATTCTTTTCTTATTTTAAGCCTTTATCTTTTATTGGAAAAATGTAAAACCATTTAACAAACATATATAATCATATTTTAGTTGTTTCTATTCATTCCCACAAATACAACGGCTACGTGTTAACTACCATTTAAAATAATATTATTATATTACTAGTGTGCAACGTAAGATTTCAAAGAAACTCTTTGTTGTGTATCAGGTACGTTATCGAACATAGCAACCCCTTTAAAGTAAAACTAATATTTAATTCATAAATATTAATAAAAATGAAATGATTTATTCTTTATTTACCTAGGATGTTAGAATATTATCTTATATGGAAAATACTTTTGATAAAAAAACTTGAACTCCATTCTTGAGGAAAATATCCTTTCTACTTCAAAAACATTTTTCCTTTCTTAACATGTCATACAATTTTAAACTAAAAGAAGTTGATTAAAAATAAACATGAAAACTTTTAAAGGAAGCTTCTTGGAAATAATGTTTTAAAAATCCATTCATGCCGTATAAGTTAAAAAAACATTCTTCTCGTACTTTTATCGGAAAAGTCAAAAGTACCTCGTACGAAAAACAACAAAAGATTCATTTCATATCTTTTACTAAAAACTCACCAAAGGGTAAAATTGGATTTAAAAAATTGTAGGCAGATATAAATAATATTAAATATTTAGGAAACATGGATGTGTATGATAAATATTCCCCAGTAAATTCTAAAAAATAAACAATCTCGGATAAAAATGAGATTGCGATATTTTCCCTTACCTTAGGTCCGATTTGCTTCGTAAGTGTCTAAACCTCCTATATAATGATTTAAATAATGTTATTGACTTATTCCATAATCATAATTATTTTTATTATATCATATATGGTCATATTCTTAGCTTCTTATTAGTAATATTTCATTGATACTTGTTATTCGGGTGTTTATTGCTTTTCTGTTCTTAAGCGTGTTTTGTCGAATAAATTCTTATTCTTATTTTTATGTTATACATACCTCATTTACAGAATGTTATTATTGTAATACATATCATATTTATTCAGTCAATTCATTTATTTAATCATTATGCAATGAAAATCATGCAGAACGAGTCGCATCACATCGTGGAGACGGTATTCTGTACGTACGCACGAGCGGTGATATCATTCCCATGATCGTGGAATTGTATTGGAGTGTATGTATACTATTTCAGAATAAATATCACTTTACAATAATAATATATAGTTATTATTTACACCATTATACCCATCCAAGTAATGTGGTGGTGGGAAATAGATTACACCAGGGCGTGGAGACGGTATTCCGTACGTACACACCCACGGTGATTTCGTTTTCCGTAGGATGGATATATGGTGAAATAGGGTTGTTTCATACTTATAATAACATATTAGTATATGAGTTATACTTATGTTATTACTTCATAATGAAACAACTAAAGAAGAAGAAGTGGAAGAAGAAATAAAGTTGAAAGAATCAGTAACGGACATTACCTCTTCTTTGAAGTGCCTCTTTGAGACCTCCTCTTAGGGCACTAAAATTGGTATTTGAAGAAGACCATGACCTATAGGATGTTTCTATGGAAGTGGATAAGAGATTTTTTCAGGGTTTGGCCGAGCTCTAAGGCTCAAAGTGGTGTGAGGAAGAGAGGGAGGAGGTGCCCTTTTATAAGGGAGGAGAGGGGCACATTTGCGAAAACTAAAAATATTATTTTATTATAAAGCCATATTCGGTTTTTAATAGCTCCAAATTGATTTATTTTGAAGATAAGGTAGGTATGGGTCGAAATCCTCTCATCCAATAGAATTTGGACAAGTTTAGGTTACTATTTTAACCTTATCATTTAGATTTAACTTTAAGTTAGATAATTTTACTTTTACCGTGTCTTTTTCTTTCTTACACTATAAGGTTAATAATCTTACTATAACAAGCCGAAAGAACCCCAATTTGTTTATTATTAATATATATAACCTTATCTAAGTCATTTTTCCGAACCTTAGATTTTTAGGAATAAAATAACAATTAATAATATAATATTTTTTTAAAAAACTATTTTATGTCAATTTTGACACTATTTGGTAATTGATTTTTGTGAAAATCATAAAAGAATGATTAGTTCGAAGAAAGTTAATTAAATGAATACTAACATGTCATATTAACCTATAAAATTGTTTTAATTCACAAAAAGTATCAAATTACATTTATTTGGGTATTTATGACATCAATTATGTCAATATTTCATTAATAATATAATTACTGCATCATCTTTGTGTCATAAATAAATTAAATTATTTAATGTATAAAAATTATAAATAAAATACTATTATGTAGGAAATATTTTTATATTTCTAATTAATATTTTTAGTCGAATTTATCTTATGTATAACCCTATATTAAAAATGATTTACTTATTAAACTTTGATTTTAACTATTTTAACCCTTCTTTAAATAAATTAATAATAAATGTCCTAATCTAATCCAAGTGGGCCTAAATGGTCATATTTTATTCCTAAGGTTGTTTTTGGTCGAATTACACTTATCCAATAGAATTAGGACATGTGTTAGGGTAATAATAATATCAGTTTTACCCTTAATTACCCTATTTACTTTTAACTGTGGTAAATAAAAGTAAAAAGTTACTATTCACCAAAAATTATTTTCATCTCATTGGACCACATTTTACTTACTGACATCAATTGTATCTCTCATATTTCTGAAATTCCATTCACAAAAGCGGTAAAATTAAGTTTTATGTAAATTTGTAAATTCTCCTAAAAGGTGGGTAAAAGACGGTGAAAAGTTCAATAAAAATTTTATATATCTAAAATTATTATAAAATGACTCCAATGAGTTACATAGAACTTATATGGGTATTATGTATCATGTTTTACCTAAAATAAATTTAAATAAAATAAATAATTATTTAAATAAAAATTCGGTTTTTAAATAGTAACCGAGTGTTTTCACTATTCATCAAAAATTGAAAGTTTTCAGAAAAAATACCAAAATTTCACCCTAGGATAGTTTCGATATTACGAATCCAAAAATGAAGTCCATTTTGAAAGATAAAATTTATAAAATTTCAAAAAGTGGGTATTACTATCCATAACGGCTAGTTTTAATAATATTTTAATAGCATATCGTTGTTTAGTGAAACTCGGTATTGCGTACGATGCAAGCTATTGAGAAAGGTCGCGATTGCGTGTAAAGCAATCCAATAAAGTGTTGTGTGTAGTGAAATATTCCTTTGATGATTTATATAAAAACAAAATATTTCTCATAAAAGTCTCGGGAGTTACAATATTCGTAGTTGTTTCCAGAAATTTGATTATTTGATTGATCCAATCTAGATATTTGTCTGCCTCCTGAGGTTCATTCATTCTTTTAAAGGATGATGGCATCCCATGAAGCAATTACTACAACATATCTATCTATCTCCTAACTCCTGTATGTACCTCCAGAATTGTGTTTTTATCTCATGGTACATTATGATCAACATCATGAACTACCTGTATGATAGTCTCAATGATATTCTAACATATTGGTTGATTCCCTTATAGAGCAGCAGCAGCAGCCTTCTGAGGAACTCAGGGAATACATATCGTCGGCATACTATTTCATATAGAAATAGAATGAATGATTAGACAACATTTTTAACCTCAATTCAAACCAGAATACCCATAATTATAAACTTAGGTTTAAACCAAAACCCAACACAAGAGACACATATCCCAACGTCCCATGGAAACTTGAGTCTTGTAATGATAAGAGTTGTCCAGAAACTCATTACAACACCCCTCTAAAGTCTCGAAAATCCTATCTATAATCTAAAAAATGTCCCAATTTAACGAATCTCAGGGAAATACCCAATTTGATACCATTTTTTAATAAAAAAATCCTGAGTTACACTCAAAGAAGGTAGCTGACCCGTTCCATCACATACCCTAATGGTGTTCCCGATTCCCACATATTGGTTACAAGCACTGGAGTATCAATCAAAAAACCCAAGGGAACAATTTTGACCAACAAAAAAACACATTCCATATATATAGATGGATAAGAATTGAACAACAGAAGAAAAATAAAATTATTCCATAACTATAAGAAGATATCTGAATAAAAAAAATAAAGTATCCAAAATCACCAAAAAAATGCCAGCTGCAAAGGATTAAAAAATAGCTACTGCATGTGATAGCATGGATGAACTCCCACCATCTCACCACCAGCTACCTAACTAAGGGAACACGAATCTTCTCCACCTGAATGCAGCACCTTGCCTTTCCCTACATTGGAAGACATTCATTAGTCTGCACACTACATAATGTGTGTGCAGGGTGTGAGCTAATAGGCTCAAAAGGATCCCACCCCGGTGTTCCATAAAAAAATTCTATATAATGATTCATATATAGTAATTTCATGAAATACATGGCATGATAATAAGTTAATAAGTTTTTATAAAAAAACATGGTAAATATTTTACTTTTTTACGGTTCTAAAACAAAGGCAAGTATTTCAGTTTCGAATAAAAAAAATTATTTCATTTAGGACAGTAATAAACTTGAATATCGAAGTTTAAACAAAAAATCCATAGAACATAAAACCATGCATGGTTAACAATAATAATGATCACTATAAATAATTCTAGTAGACTACATGTACCATAATCAATCAATTGAACAATCAGGTTCCTGGATCGCATGCCTAGGAATCAGAGGAATACCCCATGGTTAAACCCATAACAATGTCAATTTCATTCCCCTAGAATAACTAGCCTAGAAAACAGTGTAAATACCCATGATAAAACATCCCAATAATTTCTAAAAAATGGATGATGGATTTAAGATAAACCATCCACCAATGTACATAAGGTAACCCATGTGATCATTTTCAAAATTCATTCCAACACTTTGAAAATACCCATTTTTATTCCATTTACCAATACCCTGGGAAAAAACAAATTTCATAAAAAATTATTTTTAACACACACAAAATAGTCATTCCAATTCCATGTATGAATTAGTTTATAAAACAAGAACAATACAGTTTATCAAAATATTCTAGAGACGAAACCAACAACATGAAAACACAGTTCGCACATGCCAACATCAGGTTCATCCAACAATGACAACTCAAAAGCAATAAAAATGGATCTAGAACCAAGTCCTCCCGTCTTAGAATTGATCCATTTGAGATATAGGGTCGATAAATAAAAGAAAACACCACATACCTCAAAAACAAACACCAGACGTACCACAACAAAAAAATGAATTGCCTTTGGAATGAGATCACACAACCGATCTGGAACAAGAAAATAAGAAACACCATTTCAGTCCAACAAACCCAACGAATCATTTCAGGGGTTCTATCATGATCCACAAAAATAAATAAGAAAAAAATTCTCTCACCTGGAGTGACACACCATAACCACATCAAAGATTGAACACCAAAAATATCGATCTAGAGAGAATAGTTTCTCCCAAAATTGCTGGAGAGGAACCCTTGGTCAATAGAAAAGGAGAATTGGTATCTGAAAGGACACTCAAAACCCTTACAAAACCCAACAATTCCTTGATCAAGGAATTACATTGTAACACACCGAGATCTTATGAGAAATATTCTTTTTAATTTTTTTTGATGTCTTGTGTTGTACGCTACACCAGTATTTTCTTGCACTATACGCAACACTGTATTAGCTTGTAGTATATTCAACACTATTCTTGGCTTGTATTGCATGCAAGAGCAACCTTCCTCAATAGCATTTGTTGTACGCAATACCGAGTTTCACTAAACAACGATATATTGTAAAAAAAATTATTATGAACTAGCCACTATGAACAGTATTAACAGCATTTTTAATTTTATATCAATATCATTCATCTTACACATATTCTATAACATGGTATGAGAACAAAATAAAATTTTTGGGTAAAATAAGTATTTTTCAAAAACTGCAGTTTTACCGCCTTTTGATGGCGCACCCACTTTAAATCTAGTTTTTGACATGTTTATAAGTTCAATTTGACAAAATAAACTTATTAATTTCAATAAGGATACAAAAATTAACTTGGTATAATTTTTTAATATTTTTCTATTAACTTTCATATTTTGATGAATAGTAAAAATACGCTAAATTTTAATTAAAAACAGATTTTTTCATCAAGATAATTTATGTGGTTAAATTATAATATTGAAATGTTTTAAAGTATAAATAGAATATATTTTTACCATTTAATATTATTTATGTCATTATCATTATTTTTACATTGTATTCATAGGTAAAAACATTTAAATCTTTTACTATGTTTTAACTTTTAGAACCCGTTTTCTTGACATAAAGATTAATTTTAAATTAAATACTTCAACTTTTGTATTTTTAATTTGGAAAAATTATTTCCATATTTGGAATTATTAGGTCCAAATTATGTTAATATGCTACTTTTTATTTTTAGACATTAGGAATAGTAACTATGGTAAATTTTATTTACAAAAGTTAAAGGTAAATCAGGTAATTAAGGGTAAAAATAATATTATAAAATTACCCTATCACTTGTCTTAATATAATTGGATGATTATATTTCATCCTAAAATATACTTGGGTCGAAATGGTATCTTTTGGAACTAACTTTTATGTGATTAAGACCTTTAATTTGTTTTATTTAAAGAAAGTGAAATATGTCTCACTCAAACTTTAATAATTAAAGTATTTTTAATATAAGGCTATACAGGATATAAATTCAATTATAAATACTCATTTGAAATATAAAATGTTTTTATTCATCATTTTAATTTATTTTTGATTTTTATGAAATATATAATTACCTTAATAGCTTATACATTAATGATGTAGAAATTATTTATATAGTGAAAAATCAATAATATAGTTTTTATTAAAATAATTATACCCATAAAAAGGACCAAACACTTGACCAAACCATATTGGTAGGGTATATATATACCCTAAGTATCCAAGGGTATACTTGTGGACCATTTATAGCCTTATAAAATAGATAATGATATTTGTATTATTTTATTTTAAATGATGTCAAAGTTGTCATCTTCATACTTTAATAAAGATAACATTATAAAGTTGGTTTTTTAGAATATAAATTAGACTAAAAGTATTATAATGAAATATGATAGATTTATATTCATCATATTATTTTATTTTTAATTTTTATTCAACAAAAAAGTATATTAAATAATTATACAAAAATGTTGTAGAAATTATTTTAGAAAAATATCAAATAAATGGTTTTAAAAATATTAAAATAAATATTATATGAACTAATTAATTTTCTACACAAATTTTATAGATAAATATGACATGTTATAAATTTATTAAATATTTTAGTTCGAACATTTCTTCTGTTTTGATTTTATTTAAACTCAAATAATGAATAGTGTCAAAATTGACACTATTGATATTTTATAAAAATAACATATTATTAAATTGTTTAAAAATCACAGAAATATTTAAAAATTATAAAAAAAATTATATTGTAGAAAATGTCATAAAGTATCCAATTATTGACAATTAACAACACATAATAAAGTATTTATAACAATTTAAAATTTAGATTATTATTACCACAAATAAGATTAAATAGATTAAATACGGATAAATCAAATTGATAAGGTTTCAAATAATTTCCCAACATGTCTAAATTTTATTAGATGATATTATTAAATCCCTATATCATCTCATATTCACATTAGATTTATTTTGGAGGTTTTTAAGTGTGGTTTGAGTTTATTATAAATTAATATTTTTGAGGTTTCCAAAAGTGCCCCTCTCCTCTCTTATAAAAGGGCTCCTCCTCCATCATCTCTTCACTACATTTTAAGCATTCAATCTAGGCCAGCCCCTGGAAATTCCTCTTCTAAACCTATCTAGTTGTATTAAAGAGGTTCTGGTATTCTCAAAATATCAACATTAGTGCCCTAAGTGGATGTTTAAAAGAGGCACGTCAAGGAAGAGGTAATCTATTCTCCTGATTCATTCATGTTTCTTTCTTTTTCTACTTCCTCTTCTGTTGTTGTTTCATTATAAAGTAATAACATAAGTATCAATAATATACAGATATGTTATTATAAAAATTAAACAACCCTATTTCACCATCTATCCATCATACGAAAAATGAAATCATCACGCGTGCGTACATACGACTTACCATCTCCACACCGTGGTGTAATCTATTTTTCCACCACTACAATACTTGGATGGGTATAATGGTGGAAATAATAACTATATTATTATTAAAACATCATACTGATTTTGAGATATTATATCGTCCACTATAATTCCATTCAATAATTATGGGAATGATATCTTCGCTCGTGCGTAGGTACAGATTACCGTCTCCACGACGCGATGAGATTCATTCTCCATGTTAACCATTAAAGAATGATTATAATCTATATATAATAAATAATAATGAAATATATGATATGATAATGATACTGGAATTATTTATATTTTATTTACTTACTTCAATTCAATTTAATAAGGAAACAAAAACATCGTTCATGCGTACGTACGGCCTACCGTCTCCATGAACGGTGTATCTCATTCCATTTATCGATATATTATATATATTTACATTCAGAATATACATTATATGTAAATCATGTTTTACATTCTCTAATTAAGCAATCATGGTCTAATTAATCATATGAATAATTAAAAGTCAAAACACGTACGATAAATGAAACGATTTTACCCAAAACACTACTTTAACAAGGAGTTGAGAAATGAACGGGTAATACAAAGTCGTAAGTGAATCATATATGATATCATAAATATCATTATGGTTATGTTACAAGTTAATAATATGATAAAACCCACTATACAGGAGTCCCTAACACATATGGATGAAATTGGACCTAAGGTAAGGGATAATTATTCCAATCTCGTTCTTATCCGAGATTGTTTATTCGTAAGTATTTATTGTGGTTATGTTTATCATCCATGTCCATGTTTTCTAAAAATGATTTCATAAAATTTATTCTATTATTTCATTTATGTTTAAAGTCATTTTTACCCTTTTTTGACTTTTACCACATGGTATGTAAAGAATCTTTCTTTTTTTTTACCATACGAGGTACTTTTTTTCTTTTCTGGTAAAAGTATGAGAAGAATGCTTTTTTAACTTATACGACATGGAAAGATTTTTAAAGTTTTATAACTCCTTATTTACATAAATAATCCTCTACAATATTTCATGATTATTTTCAACAAAATCCTTTTCTTTTAAAATTTCGTGGCATTTTGTGAAAAGAAAATGATTTTGAAAAAGAAATGATATTTTCCTCAAGAATTCATTTCAAGTGTTTTATGAAAAGTGTTTTCCATCTAAGATGAAAATATTTAGTATGTTTATGTTTCAAGTTTAATGTCTCTATTATTTAAATGTTTTTATTTTTCTTATGATAAAATGATATCCATTTGTTTTATATGGATTATGTTATGATGGGATGATGTTTATGAAACCCATTTTATTCTTTGGGTTATGATGAATGATTTATGTTTATGTTGTGGCACAGGTATGAATAATTTCATTATGATATGGGTGGGACCTATATCTCCCTCCAATGCATTGGGTAATGATTCATATCTCATGATATAGACATGGATGGAACAAAAAGTAAAATCTTTTTTAGTAATACAGAGCTGAAACAGTTGGTAAACCTAGTTCAGTAATGGACTTTGTCCACTATGATGGTCTTGACAACAATTCCTTGTATACTATGGAAATCATATCTTCTGATTAATGGTTTTCCACAATTACATGTTTTATTTTATCATTATTAATGTTTCTTTATGATCTATGCCTTATGTACTTCCAATATTTATGTCATTACTCTTGATTTTGATGTTTTATGGTCATGTTTTTACGTACAATTGTTTATGAATTGTTTTATGTTCTCCATGTTTACCCATACTGAGCATTTGAGATCGCCTTTTTTTATTTTCTTTTCCCTAGGATATAAATAATGGTTTTAGGTAAGAAAACAAAGGGGTAATATCTTTATGGGAGATGTTGAAGATCATTCACCATGATTAGAAAATTATGTTCCGAGTTTCCAAAGACAGTAAACTAATATGGTCTTTCGGTGTCTGTTTTTGTTATATATTAAGTATTCCACAAAAGTAATGTAAATTCTATGTACGTAATGATTTGGGTATCTATATACATGATGTGTAATAAGTTTACACGACTTAAAATTTACAATTCCAAAATACACTAAAAAACATGTTTTCACGGATTAAAATATGATCATGGATTAACTCACAACGTGTAAAACTCATCACATTGTGTAACCTTTAATGATGTGAATACATCACATGAACTTCATGAAAAAACCTTTACACATCTTGTAACCTAGTTACACAACATGTAAATCTTTTACAGCTGGCAGAAAATCTAGAAACCAACATATAAAAATCCATGCCAAAAAGGGAGTTTAGAGAGTGGAGAAAAGTTACTCGATCAAGCTAACAAGATGTTATAGCAGATAAACCATAGACTTTATTAGTGGTAAGTATGTGTCTGTTTTTGTGTCTGTGATTATATGTATGTATGTGTACTCATGTGTTTGTATGTGGATGTGACTGTTTCTATGTATTTTCTTTTATGCATTTGTATGTTTATGTACATTTATGTATGTTTATGAACACACATGTATGTGAATTTATTTAAATTCATGTTTATTTATTTCTATGTGTGTATCTATATGAGTGTGCATTATTTGTATGTGCATGAATATGAAAATATATGTTTATGTATGTCTTTATGCATGTACGTTTGTATGTATATCTATGTGTATGTATATGTGTGCCTCTTTGTAAATATGATTATGTATATATATATATGTGTATATGTATGTATGTGATGTGTTTGTATATTTTGTGTGTGTTTTTGTGTGCATAATAATATATAATTACATGTCTTGAAAATTCATTTAATTTTTCAATTTGGCATATGTCATTGTATTATATATAAGTTTTCATATTTAATCATTTTTAATATTTTTTGTTTAATATTTTTTGTAATATATTAATTCTTAATATGTAATCATTTTAAATTAATATATTTTATTAATTTTTAAAAGTATTCATTTTATATATTTTTAAATTACTCTTTTTTAATAATTTTTTATACTTTTCTATAAATTAATATTTAATATTTTTAATATGTTTTCAATTTATGTAATTTATATTTATTTATTTTTAATTTAATATTTTAATATATAATTAATTTTATAATTAGTGTTTATTCACAATTAATTATTAATCTTTTTTAAATCTTTTTTATTTAAATGTAAATGTAAATTTTTATTCATTTTTATTTTTATATTTATTCATTTATAAAAATATTATAATTGATATTTATTTTATTTATTCATTTTTAATATATTTTTAAACTTATTCATTTTTAATTATAAAAAGCTTTTTAACTTAAATATTAAATAATAAAATAGTATTCAATTATTTTTAGTATTTTTTTAATTTTTACATTTTCTATATTTATATTTTTTTAATATTATTTATTATATATATATATATATTCATTTTTATATATTTTATTTTATTCATATTTAATTTTAATTTTTATTCATTTTTAATAATATTATTTTTATATTATTATTATTTTCTATTTTTTAATAATTAATATTTTTAATAAGCATGTATTTTAAACAAATAACATATATTTATTTTTTAA